>JAWQUS010000007.1:24400000-25143333 GCA_036365455.1 Macrosoma leucophasiata
TGTTGGACACAAAACCGCTTCTGTGATGTTTTTGCTATAGTAATATCGTATCGATTCGAGTTAGGCACAAATTATATCGATACTTCGTTTTTCAATGGCGCAGACATCCACGTTCCCGCCATCGGTTAATTCGAATTTGACAAGCGGCGAACGGGCGCCATGTTGGATTGTGAAGAGCGGCATTTAGTGAGACTGGAGTGTGGAGTTCTGTATGTTAAAGTTATATTTTTGCCATTCATTTAGCGTCGGTATGTTCTATCGTGGGATTTGATAATTGTATATAATATAAGAGATGTAACTTGCTTAGCGCGTGGAGCGCGGCGGGGCGAGCTGCTTGCCTGCTTCTGATCTGTTACTACCGCAACTCGAGTAAGGTAACTAGGTGTAAGGTATTAGCTTGTTTCTCGGTGAAGACGTGAAAACCTCTGACCAATTTGCCTTGGATATTGTGTAGCATTTTAGACTCAAGATCGATATGAATCATGTATAGCGACGCCAACTTATAGCTTCACATTAATAAGTATATCTCGTATTATTTTATGTTTGTTTTCGTAATGTTAGTCACTTATCTCCTATGGTGTTATTATGTACGTTAATTTTTATATTTTATGTGATTATAATTAATAATAATGCTTCAGTTTGTGAGGTATAAGGAAATTGCTGTTTGAAGTGCAGGCAACTTTTGTAGTTTCATTGTCGTATTGAATAAAGTCATAAATACTAATAAATATAATGTTGTTTATTTTAGTAACCTTTTGTTAGCTTAGAGAGTATTTAGTCCAATGAAGCATTAGTAAAAATAGAGCCTACTAATACCCATGAACCAAGATAAAACTAGATATCCCTGTCAGTGTACTCCCTGTCTCTTTCTATCTTCTTCATATGGTTAAATTGTCAGAAAGAGATGTCTAATCGCAGATGTTGTAGGTTGCAGGTACTCAAAGCTGTTATTCGTAGTGTTTGGCTCTAATGTATATCATCTTTACGTTAGCTTCATGACTTTGGTATTCGTCAGAGAATATGTAATAATCATCGACTATCTGATTGGTCTGTGGTAATAATACTACGTATAGAATGGACACTTTGACGTCCCGCCCGATTTCCCCGCATCTCCCAACCTCCTCCTCTCTTATGGGCGACGGTTTGTATTTCTACGTGCTACACACACAGGTGCACGTATAAATATACGTCACTGATTGAATTCGGTGTCTATTCGTGTAGTTTTATAGACTACCGAAATCGGGCCTTAACTTCCGTATGTAATCAATTTGTCTTTATTTGATATAAGCCTATAAACATCTCATTGATGAATTTAGTTCTTACGACTTCTGTGGACCTTTCCCCATCTAAAATAAATTATGAATACCTAATCTTTAAATAAAATCTGAATTAATTGTGTTTTAGGCAGTTCCTTAGTTAATAATAAAAGGCGTGGGTGGTGTGGACTTTTTCCAGCGTCTGAACGTGACGCGCCTTCGAGCTTCGTTGCTAGCGCTTTACCATAATAAGAAAACTACTTTTCGAAACGGAACCCTACCTTCACCCAGCTACATGCTGTTGAGTATAGTGATCTCTCGCTGCAAAAGATGACGCAAGAATAAATTAGAGATATGTAATAAATAGCACATAATGTACAGATGTAACTACATACCTATTTATTTTTCAATTCGTGTATCTTAACACTTCTGGTAACTGATAGCTCACTATGGTTTTTGCGGGTTGGTACTGTTTTGTTTTTAAGATATGGAAGTGGCAAACTAGCATGCAGTTCACATTGATGTTAAACGACGACTGCAGCTTATAAACATTACAAAAAGACCAAGGTCAAAATGAAGATACGTTACCACCTGAGGCCTAAGGTGTTATGTGCCTCGGTGCCGGCAATTACAGGGCTGTTTACTTTTTGAAGTGAATACTTTAGCATCGTTGTGATTTGAAAGTCTAAGAAACGAGAAAGCGACAGTAAATTAGGACAGACACAAATTCACACGATTTAACGTGGGGGAAAGTGAGGTAGGAAGCATAAATTCATATTTTCAATGAAAATATGAGTAAGAACAATAGGAAGCATTACTGTGTCTCATATGAAATTGTGATGGTTTTCATGGTTTCACTTCTACCACGTGTGCATTGCACTCTTTTTTTTTTTTGTTTTCCGGGCATTGCATAAAACAGGAAAACTGGTTTAGCTCTTTTTCGTCAGATTCTTTCTCACATTTTCAGAAACATAATGTTATGGCGTTATCGAGATGTTGTATGTTGATGAGATGTTTGTACATTTTGATTCTTTTGTAAGGGAATCAAATCAATTAGCGTTAATGTGCATTATGTGATCAACTGTATTTTTGAAGAGGTTTTTAGCAGAATATTAAAAATAATTTGGTCACCCTGAGGGCACGTTCCAGTAAACGACTACAACGATTGTAACGCCCTCTTCAACGTTCACATGTGGCCCGTGGTCGTCGCCAGCGGTCGTTTGACATCATAGATGACGTCACTGTTCGCGACTGCATCGCGCCCACTTCGCAAACAAAATATTGGTGAGTCGGAGTGGGCCTTCACCTGACTTTCACCCAAATTCGAAAAAAAGAACGATTTCACTATGCCGCCATATAGCGAGCACATAGCACTCAAGATGTGCGTTCCACTTATAAGATTCGCCCGCAACGGGCGTTGTTACGGCCTTTTTACTTTAATAGAACGACAATTTCAGCGGTCGTGGTCGCGGTGCTTCTGGCCGATTAATAGAACATACCCCATGTCAAACACCGCAAATGTCAAAAATCAAAAATGTCAAATTCTTCCAAAATGGCCGTGGTGTCGTGTGATGTTGATATCACGTTTTAGTATTTTTTTGTCCTAGTATTAAACAATATCTTGTAAAATACTAACCATTTCAGTAAGAATTGTTTCGTTTTATGTGATTTCATTAAAAAAGTATATTCTCTAGTACGATGGATCAGGACAGGGATGGTAAACGTAAGAAGACCAAACACAACGATGACGATGAGTATCGTCGAGAAAGGAAGTCCAAAAGGGCTCGTTCACGACCGAAATCACCAGAGGAAAAACGTGAGAAGGATTCCAGTCGCAAACGGAGGCGTTCTAGATCGCGTTCACCCGATGTCACTGTGAAACAAGAGAGACGACGCGACGATGCTCCGAAGGAGGTCGAGCCTAAGAAGGAGGCTCCCGCGGCTCCTCTCCGTAAAACTAAAGAGACGGACATGCTCAACACTCGAACGGGAGGTGCCTATATTCCCCCCGCACGTTTACGGATGATGCAAGCGCAAATAACTGACAAATCATCAGTCGCGTATCAAAGACTAGCTTGGGAGGCTCTAAAGAAGTCTATCCACGGTCATATAAACAAGATCAACGTTGGCAACATCGGCATTATTATCAAGGAGCTTTTGAAGGAAAATATTGTCCGTGGTCGTGGTTTGCTATGTCGGTCAGTCATTCAGGCTCAAGCAGCTTCTCCGACATTCACTAACGTTTATGCTGCCCTGGTATCAGCCGTCAACTCACGTTTCCCCAATATAGGAGAGTTGTTATTAAAAAGGTTGGTGATCCAGTTCAAAAGAGGTTTTAAACGCAATGATAAACCTACTTGCATATCATCAGCGTCATTCATTGCCCATCTCGTGAATCAGAGGGTGGCGCATGAGATTTTAGCATTAGAACTACTCACTCTGCTGGTGGAGACTCCCACGGATGACTCTGTGGAGGTTTCAATAGCATTTTTGAAGGAATGCGGGCAGAAATTAACTGAAGTATCATCAAAGGGTGTGAATGCTATATTTGAAATGCTGAGGAATATTTTACATGAAGGACAACTGGATAAGAGAGTACAATACATGATTGAGGTAATGTTCCAAGTGTGGAAAGATGGCTTCAAAGATCATCCGGCTCTGATTGAAGAGTTGGAACTGGTGCCTGAAGAAGATCAGTTTACACATTTGCTGATGTTGGATGATGCCACTGATCCACAGGATATCCTGAGTAAGTTATCTTTATTAATGTCATGGCACTTTTTTATGTCGTTATCATTTTTTTTCAGCGTGGCGGCTGGCTGCTGCCTTTTTGCGGATTAAACATTTTGAGTGAGTTGTTTAGGTTGGCATTAATACTGTGTAGTGATTCATTTCAGTTGAATGAAACAATCTTGAGAAATAAAATACAACAATTCAATTTCTAGTGAAATCGTAACTGCCAAATTTTATATCGATTTCATGGTTATAAATGTTTGTTTTATATTATTTCGCAGTAACACATGCCTGTGATCTTATATTTTAAAGAAAAATGGAAAGAAAACTTCAGGCGAGACTCGAACTCGCGGCCACTGGGAATTTAGTCCAGCCGCTCTTCCAACTGAGCTACAGAAGTCCTGCCCGATTAGTCAAATCTTTTTTTTTTTTTTATTGGCAACTGCCAGGAGGCTTAACTGCCAGCATCACGTTTGAATGATTGGAACTGTAGTTGTTGTCTTTGTGATAGTTATTATGGGGCCGTAAATTACCGTTTAATTAGAACACAATAGTACTCAACACTACCATTTGGAATATCTGGCGCTCCACACTCTCTGCCTACCCTGTTAGGGACCTCGCATGAAGATACATACAACCATTTGACAGCCGATAGTCTGATTAGATAATGCAGTGGTGCCTACTCCCTCGAATCCCTACACTGGAACTCTACCACCAGTAAAATATAATTCGAATGTAGAATAAGAACAGTCAAAGATGAAATTAAATACATGGTGACATCATACAAAGACTGAATTAGTTGTCATCCAAATAAACTAGCAGCACATTTAATGAATAAATCAATATTTAAACGCCTGAAAAGAAAGTGCCCTTTAGATCTATTAAGAGGAACAAACAATATTGTATAATATACTTAATTAACAAATAAGGCCACACGTCGCTGGACTGATCGCCCTCCATGACAACTACTAAATTTCATAACCGTTTGCTGAATGTTCCATACAGAACAGATGGCAATAATAAAAATCAATAAAATATTAACACTATCTTTATAAATTTCAGATGTATTTAAATTTGATGAAAAATATGAGGAAAATGAAGATAAGTACAAAACACTGAGCAAAGAAATCCTGGGCTCGGATGCCGAATCTGGTGAAGAAGATGACGATGGAGAGTCTGGCAGTGATGAATCTGAAGAAGAGGAGCAAGAGAAACCAATGACTATTATAGACAACACAGAAACTAACCTCGTAGCACTCCGACGTACAATCTATCTTACAATCAACTCTAGTTTGGATTTTGAGGAATGTGCACATAAACTTATGAAAATGCAATTGAAACCTGGACAAGAAATTGAGCTATGCCACATGTTTTTAGACTGTTGTGCGGAGCAGAGAACTTACGAAAAGTTTTACGGCCTCCTTGCTCAACGATTCTGTAACATCAACAGAATATACATAGGTCCTTTTGAAGAGATTTTTAGGGATTCATACTCAACTGCTCATAGATTGGACACAAATCGTTTGAGGAATGTCAGCAAATTCTTCGCTCATCTTTTATTTACCGATTCCATTAGTTGGGAGGTGTTGGAATGTGTGAAGTTAAATGAAGAAGACACAACTAGTTCCAGTCGCATTTACATCAAGATATTGTTCCAAGAATTAGCAGAATACATGGGATTGAAGAAATTAAATGATCGCCTTAAGGACCCGTAAGTTCTAAGCGGGATGGTATACATTACACTTGGCACCTTATTATAAGATGTTGCATTATTTGTTAGTAGTTTTTTGAATGACGGCAAATAAACATACAGTTCACATTGTTATGTAAACACTGTAGCCTATAAATATCTACAATAGAAAACATTTCAATCTAGATGCTTTGCCACTCCTGAGGTCTAAGTTGTGTTACTTCTGTGCCAGAAGTTGCAGGGTTGTATATAACCACCAAACCGAACACCATACACTGAACACTAATTTAGTGGCAAGTAGATTATGCGGTGGTGCCTAATCCCTCATACTCCTTCACTGAAGCTCTAAAAGTAAAGTGTTTTATTTTTTAACTCAAGTGCAGTAACCAAACATTTTCTTGATCATTCTCATGAAGTATTCTCTTATAGTGGTAGGTAGGTGATTTAATTTTATGAAAATGTTATTGCTGTGAAAAATTTATAAAACATTTAAATTCGAAGCAACTAATAAATTGGGGAAAAAGTTTTTTCGCATTATAGTATGTATGAACTTGTAATAAAATCTCTTTGGCTGTAGTATTTGTATATGGCTGGTTTTGGTATCATTGAAAGTTAAAATTTTAAAGAACATAATTCCAAATTCAAATTAGGCAAATGTGTGATTTTCATTTGTTTTTCGTATTGTCAAGATGAGTGAAGCTAATGAAGAAATTCGATCCATTTTAAAATTTTACTACAAAAAAGGTAAAAATGCAACGCAAGCCGCGAATAAAATTTGCGATGTTTATGGACCTAGTGCAGTGTCTGTGAGAGTAGCACAAATTTGGTTAAAGCGTTTTCAATCCGGAAATTTTGATGTCAAAGATGCACCTCGCTCTGGTCGCCCTATTACGGATAAAATGGATGCCATTTTTGAAAAAGTGGAGCAAGCTCGACATATCAGTAGTTACGACGTAGCTGAAGAACTGAGAATTGATCACAAAACAGTTTTGGCGCATTTGAAAAAAGCTGGGTACAAAAAAAAGCTCGATATTTGGGTACCTCACGAGCTCACTGAAAGAAACCTAATGAACCGTGTACTCATTTGTGATTCTTTATTACGACTTAATGAAACCGAATCATTTTTGAAGAAGCTGATAACTGGTGATGAAAAGTGGATCACGTACGACAAGAACGTGCGAAAAAGGTCGTGGTCAAAGGCCGGTCAGGCTTCACAGACTGTGGCGAAACCCGGGTTAACTCGCAATAAGGTGATGTTGTGTGTGTGGTGGGATTGGAAGGGCATTATTCATTATAAGCTATTACCACCAGGCAGGACTATCGATTCTGAAGTCTACGGCGAACAACTGATGAGATTAAAGCAAGAAGTTGAGAGAAAGCGGCCGGAATTGATCAACAGAAGGGATGTGGTGTTTCATCATGATAACGCTAGATCTCACACATCTATAGCCACTCAGCAAAAATTAAGAGAGTTTGGCTGGGAGGTGTTAATGCATCCGCCGTATAGTCCTGACCTTGCACCTTCAGATTTCCACCTGTTTCGGTCTCTTCAGAATTCTTTATGCAATGTTAGGTTAACATCACGAGAGGACTGCCAAATCCACTTGTCGCGGTATTTTGATGAGAAGTGCCAAAATTTTTATAGCAATGGGATCATGTCCCTACCTACAAGATGGCAAAAGGTTATCGAACAAAATTGTACATACATACTTTAGTTAAATTTAAATAAACTATATTAAAAAATGTTTTGAATTATCTTAAAAAATGCGAAGAAACTTTCCCCCGACCTTATATTTATCTTTTTTTCTCTTTGAGAGTTTGTATAGGAATCTATAGCCAACTAAAATGTATACCATCCGTACTCTAGCTATCTCAAAATTATTCTGTTAAGTATTTTTATTGATGTTAAGCATTCAATATAAATGTCTATTTTTCTTTCCAGGACATTGCAGCAGGCATTCTCGGGTGTGTTTCCGCGGGATAATCCTAAGAACACGCGGTTTTCTATTAATTTCTTCACATCTATCGGTCTTGGCGGGCTCACAGACGAGTTGCGTGAACATTTGAAGCAGATGCCAAAGGTAAAAAGTTGTAACATTATCAAAACAACTAGTTTTATATCAAATTTCAATAAAATATTGGTAATATATATGGTTTATAATAATTGCTTACATATATGATAATAGATTAGTTCAACCGGCAGTCGTCGTTATAGTCCTATAAATCTTAGCGCCACCTATTGATTCAATTGTAATACTAAATCATCTCTGTAATCCACAAAAAAATATAGAACAGTCGAGCCATTTTATAATTTTAACGAGACTAACAATGGTGAATCAATTCAATAAATTTTATTTTTCAGAATGTGCTACCTCCAGTAGGCGAGATCAAGTTAGACAGTGACTCCAGCTCTGATTCCAGCTCCAGCTCTGAGGATTCATCTAGTGATTCCTCGAGTTCCAGTAGTGGTTAGTTATCTTTACCTAGCCATGTAAAGCGCCACTTCGGAGGGTGTTTTATTCAGTTTTATTTAACATGTCATTTAAAGAGTGGTACAAAATTTTGTCAATTTGTATAGGCATATTTTTTTTTTACTATCATTTAATTTTTGTTGCAATAACACATGCAAGTGAATTTTATAATGTCACATTTGTTTTGTTGGTATGATGCATTCAGAAAATGATTCAGTAATTTCTTATTCTAGATTCAGAAGAAGAAAACAAGAATGGTAAAAGCAAGAAGAGCAAGGAAAAGAAGAAGAATAAGTCAGGAGAAACAAATGATGGCAACAGCAGTAATCAAAAAGAGAAAGACAAAGATAGATGGGGCCACGACGGCTTTTATGAAACATACGGACAAGATGCTCGTAGAGATACAAGAGTTGAAAGAGCTGATCGAGAAACAAGGACAAAAGATTCTGGTCGATATGATAGGGAAAGGCTGAGGCAGCAAGATGATGACAGAAATGGAGAGTATAGGAACAATAGAGACCGAGAGAGGGACAATCGGCATGGTCGTCATAACGATGACTCTAGAAGACGAAATAATTATGATAAAGACGGGAGACCAGAAAGACCAGAAACAGAAGACCCTAGAAGTCCAAGAAGGCATGACGAAAAAGAAGGAAGACAAGCACAGGAAAAAGGTTTTAGAAAAAATACCGATTCTAAAAATGATAGAAGAAGACAGGAGGATAATAGGAGACAGGAAGATACTAGAAGTCCTAAACAAGAGGATAGGAGACAAGAAGATTCTAGAAGTCCTAAAAGACAAAACGAAAGAGACAGAAGACAAGAACGTGAAAATGATACTAGAAACTACACAGACAGCAGGACTGATAGGAGAAAGCTGGATGACGAACATCGAAGGAAAGATAAAGACGAAGAAAGCAGAGAACGCTACAGAGAAGATAGAGAACGTAACAGAGAAGATAGAGAACGTAACAGAGAAGATAGAGAAGACAACAGAGAAGATAGAGAACGCAACAGGGATGATAGATACAATATAGAAAATAATTCAAAAGGCAGTAGTAAAAGAAATGACCATTACAAAGAAAAAGACCGAGATCGGGATGAAACTAGATATTCAAAACGAGACGATGGAGAAGATAGGAGATACGAGAAGGATGAACGAAATGATAATATAAACAGAAAAACCGGTAAAGAACGAAAGAAAGAAAGGCGCAGTTCTAGCAGCAGTGAAGAAGAATATAGAAGTCGACAACAAAAGGAAAAAGATAGTCGAAGAGATAATGTAGAAAACAGTAGGAGCGATAAAGCACGCAAAAAAGAAAAATACATCGAATCTGACAATAGCAGTAGCGAGGAAGAAGAATCTAGAAGACGAAAAAAGAAAGAGCTGTTGAGGGTAAAGACTAATTATGAAAAAGAAAATCGGAATCGGGACGAAGTTGAAGATATAAAAAAGAAAGATAAAAGTAGGAAAGAACAATATTCTGAAAATGAGTATTCTAGGAGCAGAAAGTATGAGAAAGACAGAAGTAAGGAGTATGATAAAAGTCACAATGGTCATGATGACGACCGCAGAAGAAAGAAAGAACCTGTTGGTCGATATTGGGATTCTTTTGAATTATAAATTGGATATACAAAGACATTGAAAGAAGAAACGGTCCTTCGTTCTATGAATAAGTCTATTACTTGTAAATATTTCTCGTAATTTAATTCTTTTCTAGTAAAATAAAAACTAGGGATGAATATGAAAATATAACACTAAGTTTTCTGAATATACAATCAATTGAATATTCAATTTGCTTGTTTAATTGTAAAATAATCTGATGATTTGTAGTGAAAAGTGAAAGTGGTAATCAGGGGTACAGTTCACAACGACTGAAATTTAGTTTCAAAATCTGCAAATGAGACCAGAGATCTTGACGCAGATGCGCTGCCACTCACGGGGGCTAGCATAACCGGAACGTGTCTGCATTGATAACTCACGTGTCGCTCACATTAATCACACAGCAGCTAATATCATCACCCACACACCAATAGAGAAAAAATCGAAATTAACCACGTATGAACTTACAAATACTCTTTGAAGAATTCCTTCTATTCAATTGAAAGAAAATGCCATTTTCCAAATTCTTATTGGAACGAAGTTCTTTATCGCGCGGTACGCTGGCGAAGGGGCGAGCGTCACGAAAAATCCTCATGACACTTGCTATAGTGCGTAGCGCTCGGAGGGAGCAGGCCGAGTGTAGGATTCGACTTATTCGTTCTCTCTCTCTCTCGACAGTGACAAGCCACGCGCGACACGACGCGCGCGTCTGCTGTGTATGCCTACATTGTTTTGTCGTGTTCGTGTGTATGTAGTTTTAGTTAATTTTAATATTTTAAAAAATAAACAATGTATTGTGAAATTCTTTCATTAGAAGTTGAAGAGGAACTTCGTTCCAATCGGGTGTCCCACATGTGATATCTCTAGTTGTTTTTATATTATTTCGCATTAACACATGCTTGTGAAATATATTAAAATATATATATATATATATAGTTTTTATTGCTAATGTAAATTTCTCGTGTCACATTATTTGTAACAATACTCCTCCGTTGAGGGGTTGGGGGATTGAGAAAGTGGAGATACGGCGACCGCCGGTGACCCGACCGCCAGTAAAGTTAAGAAAATAAGTTGTTGTGTACATTCGGAAGTTCAGAAAAAAGATCGTAAACTATTATAAATACTTATACCATTAGGCTTACGATACGAAGTTCGTTAGGTGTTCCCAGTAATTCTGTAAAATAGGAAGATAAATTTTTAATGATCTTAAGTAGGCGGCTTGTCACAAGACGCTACTAGTCTACTTCACCGGGCAATAGGTGAGTTTAGAGGACTTTAAAAAAAAACATAACATCACGCCTGTAATCCCCGAAGGGGTAGGCAGAGGTAAATGCATGCATTCAAGCATACATGCAAGAACCCACGATTCGCCGGATACGTATTGGCCCAAGTAACAGGTGGCGAGTCTGTTGTCATTCCGGAAATGACAACAGACTCTCCACCTGAGTGCCTAGTGCGAGATTTCCGATCGCGATTTTCGATCGAATTCGCGTAAGAGTAAATAAAATCTCGCACTAAGCACTCTGTTACACATTACCAAACTCCGAGGTACTGGGCAACTACAACAAGAAAATGAAAAAAATCCCTATGAAGATTTTAAACCGTTATCTCTAAAACCCTTCGCTTCGACCCGGGAATCGAACCCAGGATCTCCAGCGTAGTAGTGACCTGCTGCCACTAGGCTACTGAGGCAGTTAAAGATTCAAAGGAGGGACTATCAGCCTAAATAAATTTACACAATTTTCTAAGAGAGACCCCTGTGGGTCTAATTCTCGGCTTAGGGCGTTGTGGAAGGACACAAATACATACGATTAGGGCCGTATGTCTTATGCTTATTGGTCCGAGGTTTTATGTGTCCCTCCTCAACGTTTTACTTTCTCTTATTTTTTTCCCTATGCATCAGTATGTAATAAATTATCATAATTATAATTATCATCCAAAGAGTATACAAATACTATGTTATCTTCGACGTCGTCGTTGCGTAGTATTTGTAAACTCTTTGGTCACGTCGTCGTCGGTCGCATAGTATTTGTATACTCTTTGGTCGGTCGTAAGTCGCATCCAAGCATCCAAGCTAAAACTGATAACCAACAAAACAATTATTTTAGAATGGAAACAGTTTTAGAAAGAGAAGATCCAACATCTTTGACAGATATTCAATGTATGAAATCGGCGTCCGCTCCCATCCGTAAATCTGAATTCGAATTAAAGACACAAATATCTGCACCATTCTACTTTCATTCGTTGAAAGAAAACGAATCGCCCCCGTTTCAAGAGCCGGGACCGGAGGCAAAGCCGCGATTGTTGGTTGGCACCTTGATTACTGAAGAAGATGCGATTGAAGCGATCGCTGCTGCCAACTCAGAATCTAGCGATGGATTGAAGATATCTCTAGGTAAAACACGAGCTTCAATATCTAGACCAGTGATTCCCAAAGTGGTCCATATAGACCCCCTGGGGTCTATGGGAGACTCGATGGGGTCTACGTATATGCGTAAATAAAAATGGGATATATGGGAAAGTGATATAAATGTTAGAAAGGGGGTCCACCGAAACCAGAAAAAAATTGAAAGGGGTCTACAAGAAAAAATAGTTGGGGAACTTCTGATCTAGACGAAAATGGGTGGTAAAGGTTAATACGTAAAGATTTGAACCTAACCGTTCCTTTTTTTTAATTTAATGGTAGTGGCAAACAAGCATGCAGTTCAAATTGATGTTAAGTGATGACTGCAGCCTATAGACACCCACACAGACCAAGGTCAAAATGCAGATGCGTTACCACTCCTGCGGCGTAAGGTGTTATGCCTCTGTGCCGGAAATTACAGGGCCGTACATTACCACCTAGCCGGAACACGATAGTGCTGAACACTACCATTTAGCGGCAAGTATATTAGGTAATGCGGTGGTGCCTACGCCCGCGAGCTCCGGCACTGGAGCTCTACCACCAGTAGAAACTTACTTTACAAAGAAAAAGCTTTGTTATTGTAAGTAGTTATCACTAGTGTTGTTAAACTATCGATAGTTGACCTCGAAAAATAGTCGATAGCGCGATAGTACTATCGAAACTATTGACCTTTGACGATACTATCGATAGTATCGATACTATTGAAAGGCATACTATCGATAGTATCGATAGTGTTTATAACAATACTATCGATACTATTGATCTTTGGCAATAGTATTGCTTATTTTTGACTATCGATACTATCGATAGTATTACAGCATGTCGATATTTTCGATAGTCCTATCGATTGTGTGACTGTTTTTTCGAGGTCACGATAGTTCACAATACTATCGATAGACTATTATTATTGCAACAACACTAGTTATCACAACTGGAAATAAATACTTATAGGTATTTTCTAAGCGAAAGAAAGCGAAGACGAAGCGTAAGCAGCCCTCCCACGAGATGACCGATGGCCCGAGACCCTTCATTGTGGCAATCTTTGTAGGGAGGCCTTTGTCCAGCTGTGGACGTCGTTTGACTGAAATCTTAGACTAGTATACTTAGTGATCTGTGGCTGAAATGATGATGATACTCGTATGATATTTCTTAATATTAAACGACCAAACGCGATCGTACCGCATATTTGTAAAATATTCTTTTCCATAGGTAAAATGTTGGTTGAAAAGAAGATAGTGGCTAACTACAATCTAAAGGAGAAGTGGTTTTTAGTCAGTTTGCTTGGAGAAATCATAGATTATTGCGCGCAACGAGATTTCGACGCCTCGAAAATGGCTTGCCTGATTACTATTTATCTCAAAACGCATATGCATTTTAAATGCTACTACTGGCAATCACCGATCTCCGTGTGGGAGTATTTTAAAGAAATCATGATCAGGCACACGATTGAGGTGATTTCTTTACGTGATTTAATTAGCGAATCAGAAGATAGTAATAGAAGTAGAAGGTACCTACATAAGGAAAATTCTGTTGATACGTTGATAGGCGCAATTCTTTACGTAGGTAGGTATACTAAATATATTGATGTATACCTCTCAGACTAAAGGAATAAGAAGTATACCTATCTACCTATTTACGGCGGATTTTACCGTTTGCTATGATAACTGAACATAATAAAACGCGTTTTAGCTTAAAATTTGCATCCAATTTCAACCTTATCACGAACAATTTTCTCGTCGGTGAAATCCAAATATTGTTATTGAACTCGTTTAATTAAGAACGTAAAACGCGTTTTATTACGACGGTGAAATCGGCCCTTATTGATATAGGTTGTGCTGAGCGGAGAGTTACCTATTCTATGAACCTATTAAGGTAACTTTTATTTTGCGTACACATGCGAGTAAAATTAGTAAAAAAAACTTAACTTCGCGCCTGTAATCCCCAAAGGGGTAGACAGAGGTAAATGCATGCATTCGAGCATACATGCAAGCACCCACGATTCGCCGGTTACGTTTTTGGCCCATGTAACGAGCCTGTTGACATCTCCGGGCACATTACCAAACTTCGAGGTACTGGCAAATTTCCAGAAAATGGAAAAATCCCAATAGAACCAGAGATAAAGGACTACACCATTATCTCTGATAACTCCCTACCCGGGCGTCGACCCAGGATCTCAGCGTAGTAGTAGTGGCCTGCTACCACTAAGCTACCGAGGAAGTTAAATGAATGAAATTAGTATTTAAAGAAGAAACGGAAAGATTTTGACTTCTACTTAGGTACCTACCTTAAGGACCACTCCAACCGCTTTACCACTAAGCTACCGAACCCCACATCCAACAATGCTCAGATTCTATTTCTGAATTCAATTGCACGCGTTTTTCAAAAAAAAAAAATTACAATTCTTAAGGGTACAGCGATTATTTAACGATATTAAATAAAGCTAAGTCTATCATGTCGGTTCTATGTTATCAATGGATGTCGTTCACCGATCTCGAGAAATTCGACGCTCACGCTTCGATGTGGGCTTACATGCGTTCACAACGTTTCCCCCTGCGTTCACAAAGACCCTCAATCATAGAATTATCCCTAAATGATATTAGTATTTATAAGCTCATTGAAGACCCTTCGAAGCAATATGAAGTTCTTTTTTATTTACAGGATTCACCAGACGGTGACGAGGTGTTTAAACCTGAAGAATGTTATGATATCGTCAGTCATTTCCATACCGTATACCTCACGAACTTACCACTCATTCACATTCTTACGTTTGGTGCTTACAAATTAAAACTTAATTGGCCTTTTAAGCCGAAAGTGTAATGTTGACTGGACTTTTTAATTTACCCCACTAGATAGAAGCTTGTTTACATATGGAGCATAAGACGGGCCACGAAATCCTGTATGATTCTACAGGCAGATCCCGTGAGATTACGTATTACTTTTGTATGAATTTGCCTTAGCATCAGCCAGACAGTCCATCCTTTGAGTAACATAGATGTTTGTGACTCTTTCACGAAAATACTACTGGACGGATTTAGATTAAACTTTACAGTAATATAGGTTAGATCGTTATATTGGAATAACTTAAAGGCTACAATTTGTAATGATTAGTACAAGCGGACGATGTCGAAGGCAAAAACTAGTTAAATACCTATAAATGGAATATCATTCAGTCCGCTAGCTGAACGGCGCATTTTAATAAATAGGCTAGGCAGTTAATTGAACGGCTTATTAAGCTAGTTGCCTGCAACTTAAATACTTTGTTAAATAAACATTTTGACTTTTGGTTTTACCTCGTAAGATATATTCTTATACACTTTAATGTTATAAGATACACACAATGTATGTAGTGAATTACAAAAGATCTGAGTAGTTGTCTATAGAAAAAGACTTAAAATAACAAATGCCAAGTAATTTGAAAGTAACTTTTATTGAGAAGTCACAATTATTGCATTTCCTTTCATAAGTTTTGTCTGTTTCCTTTTTCTAACTTTACCTGCCTTCACACAGTCATCTTTCTTTCTAACATTGGCTACATTGGGTTTTTTCTTTTTCTTTTTACATGACAAAGGATTAGGATTGTGGGGCTTTTTCTTTTTTACAGGAAATGTAGGTTCTTCTATTGTTTCTTCTACACCGAGAACTTTTTTCATACTCTTCAACGTTTCATTTTGAGTTTCACTTATAAATGTATAAGGGTTTGCCTCCAATGTCTGTCCTGCTTTGTCATAGCTTGCTTTCGAAGGTTTTTCAAGAGTTGGTGATTTATTATGAAAGTATAGAATGGGCATGCCTGGTTTTGATCTCAGCTTTTCTTGCAAATCCCGATCTTGAGTTGCTACAATGTAGTGTTTTTCATTCTTCTTGGCAACCATAGAAAAAATACACTGATATCCTGTTACAGGGTCCTTATGTCCACATTCATGTATACCATATTGTTTCAATATTGTCAACGCCCCCTGAGCTTTCTTGGCAATTTTTTCTGTTTCTATAATGATACATCTTGTTGTGAGCAATTTAGCTTGTCCGTTCAAATATTTGGGTATCTGGTCTCTAATATTAATTTGCTCCTGGAATAAAATAAAATATATTTAAAAATAATAATAATGATAAACTTTGTTTAATAATTTTTGTAACATTGTAAAAACTTACTATATGGATTTGTTTGCTATCATAGCAAATGCAATATCATACAAACAAAGCAAGTCTACAAGAATGAAGTTTAATTATTAATTCATTAATTAATTAATGGTAATTAGAATTATGTAAGTGTACTATAAAGTATGGCCCAAAGTCTCAGGGTTGGCATCTGCATTTTGACCTTTGGTCTTTTTTGGATGTCTATAGGCTGCAGTAATCATTTGCACCTTCGTTAAATATAGAAAATAAAAGTATTATTACTAGATTTACAACAAAAGTCAACAAGAATACCTAATTTTGATTACTGCTAGCAGGTTCAGGAAAGTTCTCCTGCCATCTCATGCTCTGTTCTTTTAGCGTTAAGTGTGAATCAGCACTATCTGCTTCTGGGTCGGGTAGTTCTTCCAATGGAACCTGAATATCCTCATGAGGGAGCTGCTCAGCCCGCCACTCCTCGTCTACGATATCAATAAGGCGACCGTTGCGACGGTATTTACTATCCATTTTTACTTTACCAATATAGTTTTTAACAATGGAAGAAACTCTATATTTTGTTTTTTTTTCTTTCCTTTTAAACGAGGCAGTAATCGAAACTAAGCATTGCCTATTCCTGAAACAAAAAACAGATCTCGAAAAGAACTCACTTTAAATGCGGCAAAGCAGAAAGTGCCGTCGATCAGCACTTGGTACGGTTGGTGAAATCCGTAGTTGTTGTAATAAAACTTAAGATATTTCTGTACTTTTTTATATCTTGTGATCTTCATTATTGTAAATAATACAAACCTCTGGTCTGATGTTTAGAAAGATAGGTTTTCAAACTAATTCGAACTGTAATTTTCTGTTTTCATGGCAATGACAATGACAGTTGACATTTTTTTTTTTAAATAATTTATTCATGACCATAGATACAGAGTCTTTTGAATTAATGAATATCCATATGGAAGATGACGATGATTAAATGCTTCCATGAGGAATATGATGAGATGATGGGATGGCTCCAGTAAAGCGATGGGGACTTTACTAGGAGTATTTGCGAAGTTTTGGAGGCAATACGAAAAATCACTTTTCACTTCATAATATCACTTTCATACACTCTAACAGTTGACACTAAGGACAGTGTTGCCAGATAACTTACAAAATGTCGCTAGAAATGCAGATATAAGTGGCACCAACTTTTCTGTGCAGTAGAAAAAAATGGAACGAAAACCGGCAACATGAAGCTACACTAGTGACGTCGCCAACTGAACAGATGAGTTGGTGGCTCTTTACACATTTTGTAACTCAAAAAAGTAGCTTGAAGTTGCTGAAAGCTGCTTACTTATAATTGGTCAACTTTTGGGAACTTCATGCGTGAAATTCTATGAGCGTCAACACTCAGTGTTCTAACTATGAATTTTTGAATGTATTTCACAGTACATAGTGCTAATTTAACCTAGAAAATGTACTGAAAAGTTACACGTTCTATAAAAATGTAGCTTTGATGTCAAAAATAGCTAGATTTAGCCATAAAGTGGCCAAGTTGGCAACACAGACTAATGACAGAAAAAAAATATATATATAAGCGGCGATCCGCACTCACTGACAGAAAAAATAAAATGACAGAAACAATGCTACCAACTTAAACGAAAAAAATTGATGCGATCGTAAATAATCGCTATGTCCAAAATTCAGTCAATCATCGAGGCAAGTCCATCAATTTTTTATACTGCGAGAAGTGGTGGCTGTGAGATAATATCCGTTTTCTTTCTACTTTTAACATTTTTGAATGTGTAATAATGTGGAACAATAAATATAAATTAGTTATATTTTTTACAAAAAAATAGAAAACAATAAGTGGTATTCGAATGAACGAATTTAACAAATTAATTTACTTTCACAATCATAGACAAGGGAAGTCACTATTTATTACCATAGACAACATCTTACAATTTTATGAATCGTCTCGCTCGCTCTCTCGCTTCCATGTTTGTTCGTGGTCATTTCGCATTTCTGTGCTAGATTTTCCAGTTTAGCATTACAAATTAATGATTAAATTCGTACAAGTGTGTGATTAATGAGATTATCGGTATCACGGCGACCTCGTGAGGATCTGTCGCCCTACGAAAAGTGCACTACGGCGATATAATAACAGGGAGGGTACGTCTTTCATGTCCTATAATTTCTAGTAAATGCGTCATTTTATCGAATAATGTCGTGTAGAAGCTCGGTGCCGCAGGATTACGTGTAGCATGAGTGTTTGAGAGGATTCGGTGGGTCTGTGTGGTCTGGAGAGTAGTTATTCGCGTGGTTTATTTCGCCCCAGCTGATTGTTGGTGGGCGAAACAGTGTTGGGCAGCGGAGGAAATGGATTGATACGGGCTGACACGGTTAGTCATCAGCGGAGCAGACGCGTTTTGGACTGCGACCGATAAATTGTCGGCAAAATAGCGATCGTAGCCCTTGCAATTGCGCCGAATAAAGGAACGATAAAGTGTCATTGTTCCACCTGTCTTTGTGATTACGATACAGATAGATAACGTCCGTGTTTACCGTTCGGATTTCTTTATTGCGATTGTTTTGTGCGGCGCTCTCAGGACATGATGATAATAGATTTTTTATGTTAGCAACTGGGTGCTCCAACTGTGACTTGGTAGTTTTCAATGGTGTCTAACTGTGTTTTCGTGTCTTTATTGGCTGGTAAGTGGAGTAATTTTAAATTGATTATCATTGTGATATCATACAAAAACTTATAGATAGATGAATAAAAAATAATGCAGGGAATATAGAGCATATAGCAATAAAGCTTGTGTTTTCTAAAGACTTGAGATTTGCATACCCAGTGATTGTTTTCAGGAAACGTTTTCATTAACTACCTTGATAACATTCAATAAATTGGTGTCTTATTAGAACCACCTTTTTGTACACCTTTATAGATGTCACAAGATCACAACTCTATATTATTATTCCTGATAAACATCTTGCTTAACTTAGTGATATTTCACATAGCTATTAACTCTCAAATAACACTATTAATATAAACTACTAGTGGCTCGCCCTGGTTTCACATGTGTGTAATGAATATTATAACCTATGTCACTCTGAAATGCATTTACAATGTCTTCTAATGGTGAAAGGTTTTTTTTAATCGGTCATTGGTTTTTTGTATAAAAATGTTACAAACATACATACAAAAACAAGTGTTTCCTCTTTATAATATTAGTAAAGTTAGCAGGTTGTTCCAATGAAAAACAAAAATTAGTGGGAAAACCCTGTGATTTCTGACAGAGGTAAAAGATCTTAGCGCTCAGTAGTGACAATACCGCATTTATACCCCTTGTTTTTGTCGATGTCAAAAGGCTGCTGTATTCACTTATTGTCAATGTAAATTTACTTTCATGACAAAATAACGTAAAGCAGAAAAGCAGAAAGTCATCATAAAGTTATAAAAACCACTCTTTTCTTTTTTTTTTTACAAAATGAAGGTCACGGCAATCTTGATTGTGCAAGAAATAACAGTAAACTTAAAAAATTGTACAAATTGAAATATTTTTCCTAGTGGAACTGGTTGTGTAATGTGGAAATCACATTTTAATTAGCATTTTATTGTGATTGGATTGCTAGATTACTGAATCCCATCACTGTGTCAGTAGATAGTTAATTGAATTGATTATATTTAAATAAATGACTATTAATAAATAAATATATTTATTTGTGGTATTAAACCATTATAAACCATTTTTAACCATTATAACAAATGCTTAGCCAGAGAAAAGCAATTTCTCTTATAGTTGATTTCCTAAAATAAAGGAAACTTTAATAAAAAAAAAATTATGTAAAAAAAAATTATACTTATATTTTTCAACAGCTACCTGTATCATAATTTGTCATGTTATATAGTATAACTTAAAAGGTAGCTGTTTTCTGGGTGCTCTTTGTTTTTGGTACAAAATGTGGTCTTATGTGCTTTCTCAGGATTCAATCTATCTTTTTGTTAAATTTGAAATTCATGTATCTTCACGCCAGGTCCCTAACGGGGTAGGCAGAGAGTGTAGAGCGCCAGATATCCCGGTTCAGACAAACCTCTCGTGCCTCGTCTACCTTCATCATTCTCTTCATACATGCACGCCGATTCCTAAGACTTTTGACCCCACCATCAGACAGAACTCGACCTATTTGGTCATGGTAGGTCAGCCTTGGTCTTCCTGGGCCTCTGCAACCATCCACATTCGCATTGTATATCTGTTTAGTCATTCGCTCATTCGACATTCTTTCTATATGCCCGAACCATCGGAGCATGCCTTTTTTCATTTTTACACCGATACTATCATTCACACATTGAAATTCATCTTGATTTGCTCAGCAGTTTGCTTGTAAAAGTATAACAGATAAACAAACAAACTTTCACTTTTATTATATTAAGATGTGGAATACACTGTTTACATAACTGACCACGTGCTTGAGCCCGCGGACAGGTGTGCATCAGATATGGAATTAATATGAATGTATACTACTGGTGGTAGAGCTCCAGTGACAGAGCTTGCGGGCGTAGGTACCACCGCATTACCTAATATACTTGCCGCTAAATGTTAGTGTTCAGCACTATCGTGTTCCGGTCAGGTGGTAATGTACGGCTCCGTAAATTCTGGCACAGAGGCCTTGGGCTTCAGGAGTGGTAATGCATCTGTATTTTGACCTTGGTCTTTATGTGGCTGTCTATAGGTTGCATTCATCACTTAACATCAATGTGAACTGCATGCTTGTTTGCCACTTACATTCGATAAAAATAAAAAAAAAAAAAAACTATTTACAAATTACAAATACTGATTCTCTCTACTGAGTCTCCCAGATATGTGATAAGAAGTGATAGGCAAATTGAATCAAGACAGTCTGTATGGCTTATTAATTGTTATACAGATAATTTAAGATAACAAATCTTGTTACATACAACTGAAATATCTTAGCATTCCAACAGCACTTGAATAAATTGTGCTTTTAATTGTTGTTATATTATTCAATTTCATAAACAACATAATATCTATACTGTATTTAGATTTCAGAAGCATATCTAGTTCCATTCTCAACTTGCATTAGCTTGAGAGATGTATGTAGGTACATATCTTCACAGGAAGTTCCTTATGGGGTAGGCAGATAGTGTGAAGCACCAGATAGCCCAGTCCTGACACAGATATGTCCTCTGACATTAACTAATCTATCTGTAATGTCATAAATCTATCTGCTACGTCATAAACAGTACTGAATCTAGACAATAATATGATAATTCTTGAGGACTGAGAAAGTAAATTAACATCTGACTGAAAATGGTATTGTATTGTATGGTTAATATTATTTTTTGTTTAGTACCTACCTATTATATCTAAACAAAAAAAAACAGTATAATTACATGGTAGGTATAATTTTTTTTATTGAGATCGATCTAGATCTATATCTGTTGTGCCGCTCAGATAGCTCTCTAGACTCCCGATGGTTAACTGAGCGCTTTTAGCGTTAAGTTCGGCATTTGTCAATATGTATTATATTGTAGCAATAAAGTATTAAATAAATAAATAAATTGATCAAAGGCAGAGAGTAGCCGCAGAATTTGAACGAAACATTATTTTTATAATTAGGTAGGTAAATACATGTATTGTCTATAGTTCCAGTTTTAATGTTCTGTGAGTTTGTTTGTTATGCCTAAAGTGACCATACGTCCCGTTTTGAACGGGACGGTCCTGTTTACGTGTGGCAAGGCATGTGCATTTTGATCTGGTTTTTGTGTAGATGTCTATAGGCTGCAGTCGTCGCTTAACATCAATGTAAACTGCAAGCGTATTTGCCACCGTCATTGCGTAAAAAAATCTCATCCACATAAAAATGTTCTATTTTACATTTTTATGTGGATGAGATTTTTTTACGCAATGACGGTGGCAAATACGCTTGCAGTAATTCAAAAACTTACCACTATCACCATATTGAATGTTATTGCGCAAATATTGGGCGCATTGAGAAAAAAAATGTATCTAATGTGTTTGTGAAACCGGTTTTATGTTCAAGTTTTGTGTCATTTATATAACACAAACCGGATTAATAGATTATTAACTAACTGTTGCCTACGACATTACTTAATAATAAAATAATTCTATAATAAAAAAAAAACGAAAATTATGAAATATAGGTAAGTAATATACCTATTTAAATACGAAAATTTCACGTGTATCCATAACGTATAATAACCAAAGTAATCGGCGCGTCTTACCCATGCCCTTTAAATTTCTTCATATTTGTTCTTAGACCTACCTTGAACACTACAAATAGGTACCTATTTCAAATCTAAAACTTGCCAAAAAATAGGTCCAGCCTCGAGTCGAGTTTTAATGAGCCTAACAATGCGTGCAACATCATTTCAGATTTATAGGTACCTCACCTACCTACCTCAGAGATTACTGCTTTATATTCATCGTACATCGAGTCGGTAGGTATACCTATATAGTAGGGGAGCCCATGAAGGGATGTTTGAATTTACTCCAGCGCGTCAGATTAAAATATGGAAGTATATCCCATACTTGCACCCTGTTCAGTACCTGCACCAAATCTAAGATTTCTATAAAGGGCCGAACCCTCCAAATCGTCAGAATTTTGGATGGGAGCTTTGATTGGGTTCACTTTACAACGTCTCTGAATAGTTATCTGACATTCTTGAGTATTGCTATAACAATGCTGCTATCAAAAATTCCGACGATTCGGAAGAGGAGTTAGATTGTAGCGACCTTTTGGTTTTTTAAGGTCTCACTTTCGGGCGCTGCTCTGTATACAAACCTTAGATTTAGTGGTGGTAATCAGGGTACGGTTCAAGGTATCTCCCATCGTAATCTGTCGCGCTCGAGTAAATTAAAAAATTGCATCCTTTTTTTTTCTTTTCTTATGTAATGAAAGTGGCAAACAAGCATGCAGTTTACATTGATGTTAAGTGATGACTGCAAACTATAGACACTTACACAAAGACCAGGTCAAAATGCAGATGCGTTACTACTCCTGAGGGCGAAGTAGTTATGCCTCTGTGTCGGCAGTAAATTAGGTAATGCGGTGGTGCCTACGCCCGCGAGCCCCGTCACTAGAGCTCTACCACCACTAAAAATCCTGGGCTCTCTCCTACTATTTATAATTCTATCATCTCCTACATATCATTTATCTAGATCTCGCTAAATAATCCGTCAAAATGACTTGCCTATTCCCAATCAACATTACCGCACTGTGACCTTATTTACACTACTATTACACAAATTACTTGCTAAAACCTTTCGGAAGGGACACCAGTGAGAACCGGAAATAATTTCATCCAATCACTGGAGAAAATCAACCAAAAGAGAGCGTTTAAAAAAATATATATATATGAACCGACTACGGACAGATAAACAGCCGCTGGTTAAATAAACCTTCCTTGAGCCACGTGGATAAAAGTTGAGTTCCGTTCGGTTTTAGGTATTTTTTTACGCGCACCCTTCGACCTAACCTGCTTAAGCCGGGGGCGCCCATGGTCCTCATCACGCCCAACCAACAGTGTTTTCTTTGCTACACTACATTATACCAAATTAATATTCGATAAAATAAATAAAAAATACGCTTACACTCACAGCCCCACAGTTAGTGGGTCACATTTTGTATAGCTCGTTGTGTCGATGTTGTCGATCGGTTTGCGTTTTGAAAAAACAATATGCAAGGCCATGAAATTCGCAGAGAACAATGTCTTTTTATGTCTACATACCTGCTGAGTAATACGCTCATTAAACGAAACTTGCTTCTTAATATTGTTTTTGTTACGCAGGACAGACGACTGTCTTCTCCAAGCCTTCACTTTCCTTAAAGGACTTGGCCTTTGGCGAAAACATTTTCTGGGTCAAGTGTATTGCAACGACCAGTAAAGAATACTTTATAAAAATAAAATCTTGTTACTTGGACAACTTGACTTAGTTTTTTTTAAGAAATTGTTATTTATTATAGTGTACTCCTATAATAAAAAAACATCTTATATACCTTATGGTACCGATATTTTGATGTAATGGAAGGGCAAAAAAAAAAAACAAAACAAGCATGCAGTTCACATTGATGTTAAGTGATGACTGCAGCCTATAGACACTTACACGAAGACCAAGGTCAAAATGCAGATGCGTTACCACTCCTGAGGCCTAAGGTGTTATGCCGGCATTGGCTTGTTTGCCACTTCCATAATATAAAAAAAAAAAAGCCACCTGACCGGTACACGATAGGTAGTGCTGAACACACCATTTAGCGGCAAGTAAATTAGGTAATGCGGTGGTGCCTACGCCCGCGAGCTCTGTCACTGGAGCTCTACCACCAGTGGTGACCCCCAACTTTGTTGTCTTATAATAATATATTCGGTCGTCTAGTTTTGGCCATCTAAGAATTGCATCCTTATAATTTACCAAAATTCAGAGGCGAGAAGCGAGAGCCTTTATTTTTACCTACAATCATTGATGTTGCGGCCCTTGCCTCCATTTCTGAAACGTCTTTGCAGTCCTTGTAGAAAAAAGGATGAGTAAGGCTGATCTAACCGGCACATAGAGCCGAATGGATCTGAGTAGGGCTCGGCAACGAGCACCCGCCGGTGGAGTCGCGGATGTGTGCGGACGGTTTTTACGACGGGACAGAGGGGTTCTTAGTGGGTAGCCGGATGTTCTCTCAGTTCCGAAAAAAGCCGGAACATTATACTGCTGAACAAAACAATTTGGCGGCAGACACTAGGTAATGCGGTGATACCTATGGCTTCGAATTCCCTCACCTTTTTCCACACTAAACGGAATCTTAATGCTATGTTGTGGGCACTTGTGGGACTGAGACTCTTAATACAGGCCTAGAACTCTACAACCAGGAAAATCAATGTATTTCTCGGCTTTTCAGCTTGAAGACTACTAGAGGTACTTGCAAGTGGTTTGGGATATCTAGGCTCAGCGTAACCTTAGAAGTTTTGCAACTTCATAATTTACTTAAGAAAATAAGCGGATCAGTCATAGTGCCCTGTTGCAAATGTTTTGTTTATTCCTATAAATTATGTTTTCTGACTGTTAAAAATGTGTGTGCTTAATCACTGCCAATCTGCCTGGAGGATTACGATAAAAATTTGGCATAAATAGATATTTATTTCGAAACGCAAACGCATTTTTCGCCGCGTCGCCGATGACCCGAATATCGACATATTCGGGTCGGTATCGTAGGTGTTTTTCTAACATGTGTATATTAAAATGAGATTTCTGAAGTGTGGAAATAAAACTGCCCTAGCACTGTTAGAATGCCATCATATAGTTAAAAAAAACTTAACTGGCAAATCGTGGTCCTTCCTATTTTAAATGTGTTTTTCCTATATAAATGATTTGACTTGGGCATTGATCTGTCCATCAGTAGACGTCAAAATGTTAGGATGGTGATCAAGATATTTTGTCTTTCTCCAGGCGATGGCGACAAACAGGAGCGGTGCGGCACAGCGTCCGAACGGAGCGCCACAGACCAAAGTATGCCAATTCAAACTGGTGCTGCTGGGCGAGTCGGCAGTGGGAAAGTCCTCGCTAGTGCTGCGCTTCGTCAAGGGCCAGTTCCACGAGTATCAGGAGAGCACCATAGGCGCGGCGTTCCTCACGCAGACGCTGTGCCTCGATGACACCACCGTCAAGTTTGAAATTTGGGACACGGCGGGGCAAGAAAGGTAAGCTGTTCTGTTTTGGGTATTTTAGCTTACTTTAATGTACGATTTAACCCCTTTATAGAGGAGGGGAGTAAAACATATTTATGTCTGTGGGTAGTTACTCAGCTTTTTATCCAAAACACATCCCCAAAATAATCAAAAGTCTCGGTATGCTAGTGATTTAATACATGGATTAGCATTTCAAAGAGCAACAATTTTTAGTGTTAAGCCAAGTAAACCCATCAATCATGAAAGCGCTATCGAATGTAGGCGTTATATTTTCCTGTCCCGATGACATAACTTTAGATCTACTGATTTTGAAGGGTTCCAAGATAGACAAAACCATTGATTCTGCGAGCAGTGTACCATATATTGTATAATATATCAGTGTCGTCTAATATATAGTATATAGTGATATGTGATATTTTTTTAATTGGGCGTTTGTACTTGTACTCTTTTCGTGACGGTCGTAGTGTACCTACTTCGTCGTAAAATCGGCAAAGATTGAATCATATTTACACAAAAGTGAAATTCGCCAGCCATATGTCGCTATTCGTTCAGGGATTCATCTATATAGACATCTCTTGGCTAATAACTTTGCTCGTATGACAATTACCTGAAGCGTTATTAAGATCGTTCAGATGTTTTCATCTAATTGTGATACGTATCGTTTACCTCTCGTCATCTGCTATTACCACAGTCAGAATATTGGCGGTGGAGCCATCTACTAATTATAAATTAAGACCAATTTACTTTGATCAGCGTTTCGAAAGATACCCAGTAATTTGTTTACGTTTTGTTTGTTTACAATAATTACATTTCTGAATATCAAGATAATGTGTAATCTGTTTACTGATGTTTTAGCTCCAGTGAAAGATAGATAGGGAAATGAAACATGTAATACTTGATTCCAGACCCATTTCACAAGCTCTCGGAGCGCCAAATTTCGGTCTTTACAAAACCTCACATGATTCTTCCGTATTCCTTTCTTTCTTATACTAGTACCCCGATTCCGAAGATTCTTGTTACATATTTGGTTATGGTAGGTAAATCTATAAAGTAGTCCATCGAATAGTGAGTCTTGTGTAGCCCATCGAATAGTGAGTGGCAGTGGATAAAGGCACATAGCAGGACGGCCGTTTGGGGGAAACAGTTCTCGAGTAGCGAAAGACGAACCATGGGCAGGTTAACCATGACGTCCTGGTAAAGATTGAGGACCATTCATTGTGGGCTTGAGGAGGAGACTTGTCTTCAGTGGACGTCTTTCAGCTGATATTATGATGAAATCAATCTCGGTTTTGCCGAACGCAACTAATTTTGGAATTATTTACATTAAATGCTATGAAACCTCGCGTCAAGTCGTCCAAGTCTTAAAAGATCCATAACATTTTTAGACGAATTGGCATGACGTCGTTAAATCGGCGCAGGTGATGTACTTGATTCTGATAGTTCAGGCAGAGAATATGTAATAATACTACGTATAGAATGGACACTTCGACGTCCCGCCCGATTTTCCCGCATCACCCAACCTCCTCCCCTCTTTTGGGCGACGGTTGGTATTTTCTACGTGCTACGCACACAGGTGTACGTGTAAATACACGTAACTGATTAATGTCTGTGTAATAGAGACCAAATTAAGCGTTTGTATGGAATTTTGGCGAAGTGTCCGCGTTGTGGTTCAGGTCAAGATTTTCGGAGCGGATGTGATATGATGTGTGAGATGCCTTCGATTTGTCGTTGACTTCGATTTATCCTAGGCCACCTAGATGGAGATACTATGGGCTCGTTATTTATACTAAAGAGATTATGTTAATGACACTCGCAATCACCTTAACTCATTGTATTGTAATCTTATTTTCTCTTAAGACGTACAATGAATACAGCGACTGAGTAATGAAAATACTAACGTCACGACACTACTTTCGCAATGTAAATTAGGCGCTCACGTAATGTAGGTATCGCTAGTGCAAAAAGAACATGCCCCAAGAGTGACAATTGTCCGTGCGCTTCGCTAATGACACGATTAGCGAGTCGCCTTGCTCGATTCTAGAGCCATCCGAATTACGCAGTGGAGTGAAGACCAATAGAAAAATATATTTAAAAAACATAATCACTAGCATTTGTTATTGTGAAAAATAATATAAAAACAATTTACAAATTATTCAGGGTAAAAGCGAGTTCTTTACGATATTTAATAAACTGCTAAGTTTATCGTATCGGTTGCCTAACTAGCATTGTTAGCAATAGATTTTTTTTTATGTAATGAAAGTGGTAAACAAGCATTCAGTTCACATTGATGTTAAGTGATGACTGCAGCCTATAGACACTTACACAAAGAGGTCAAAATGCAGATGCGTTACCACTCCTGAGGTCTAAGGTGTTATGCCAATTATAAAATATTAACCCTTCCATCTCTCTACATCCTGGAGACCTGCAAAATTGTTAAGCAAAATATATCAACTATTGAACATGCTGACGACAGATTTACGGGAACAATTGGCTTAAGGAAAAGAAACAAGTTATTGCTACCAAACAGTAATTTAGCAATACATCAAAGTGGACCATATTCTATGTCAATAAGACTATATAACGCTCTCCCCAAGTATATTAAAGAAGTTGATAAATATGACAAATTCGCGATAACTTTGACTGATTTTCTCAATCACAAATGCTTCTATAAAGTAAATGAATATTATACCAAAGTGCAATAGAATATAATTATATTATAAATTATTGGAATTATATAAATTAAAATAAGAATTATATTTGTACTTAGATAAATAAAAATAATACAGGTATTATTATAGTAGATACAAGTTATTAGTTATTATAAGTTATTCATAAATAATTATACAATTAATAATAATATGAGCCTGTTTAATAAGATTAAAATTAGATTTTAAGATTTATTTTTGCTATGCCCTTACAGGGTGCATGTGCTGAACACCATATTGCTATTTGTAACATCCTAAAAAACCATATGTGATGCAATAAATTATTTGAATTGAATTGCCTCTGTGCCGGAAATTACAGGGCCGTACATTACCACCTGAGCGGAACGTCCGCTAAAAGATGTCGTAAAAAAGTCCGCAAAGATGTCGCTATTGCCACCACCAGGCAATGCAATAAATGTGAAGGAAGAATTTGACAAATCAGGTGTGGACTTCGGTAGCTCAGTTGGGAGAGCGGCTGGACTAGATTCCCAGTGGTCTCGGGTTCAAATCCCGCCTAAAGTCGATATTTGCTTTAAACTATCTTTGTTAATTTATCGGCCACTACTCTGAGCGGAATTCAAAGAACTGGATGTATATATTCATTATTCAGAAACCAGATTAATTATTATGCAAGATCTATTATATTATCTTATTATGTATGTCCATTGATTGAAACATTTTAATAATCATGCTATAACTAACTTGACTGCCTCGGATTCTTAGTAGCAAAAGGTCACTGCTAAGCCTAAAACCCAGAGTTCGATACCCGGAGTATGCTCTTTCCCATTTGATGTTTGGGGTAGCCACTGTGTTGCTAGTTTTACTTTTTTATAAACTAACTAAAAAATACAGTCGTGTAGTAGTAAATTTCGATGTTGTTCCAGGTATCACAGTTTAGCGCCGATGTATTACAGAGGAGCGCAGGCGGCCATCGTAGTCTACGATATTACTAATCAGGTATGTATGTACACTATTGTACACACACACCTACACGTGGTAATGATGTAAGGCTGCCACCTTTCAAAAGTAAAGTTGGAGATGTAAATTAATTAATGTTTATGTTATTTTTACATTTAAACTAGCTGCCTTGACGAACTTCGTATCGCCTTACAATATATTTAAAAAAATAAATAAATGTCCAAAAATGTTATGAAAAATAGATGTTGGCTGATTTTCAGACCTACTCAATATGCTCACGAAATTTCATGAGAATCGGTCAAGCCGTTTCGGAGGAGTACGGAAACGAACATTTTGACACGAGAATTTTATGTATAACATTACTTAGATAAAGCTAGGCGGTCTTGGATGATCTTATATCTGTCTATCTATCTATCTTATATACTAAAAACTTTATTTTGAAGGGATTGTTTTACTGGGACTTGAAATAACTCCAGAAGCGGTATTACGTATCTCGGTTGACATCATTTCGATAGCCACTCTGAAGTACATTACTGTTTTGACGTTACGTGTTAATAACGATAATTTTAGGAAAATAGTTATGTACTGCAAAGTGGCTTGAAAATGATGGTCGCAGAGATACAGAATACGCGTGCAGGATAAACCCAATCAGGAGTGGCAGCCCTATTAACATGTTATCGTTATGAATCTTTGTTGATTATTTTATATCATACGGTTATGAGTGTCTTCGTGTGAATGAGTCATGTATGTAGAATACTATTTCGCGGTACGTACGTAAGTTTACGCCTGTAATCCCCGAAGTGGTAGGTAGAGTTAAATGTATTGTATGCATGGAAACACCTTAGATTAGCCGATTACGTTTTAGGCCCATGTAACAAGTACTACAATATGGGGTTCTTCAAAAATGGCGTCAAACGAGTCATTCAGGGCTGGCAGCGCGTTGGCAACGCCCCTGGTGTTGCAAATGTTCATAGGCGACGGTGACTACTTTCCATCAGGTGGCCCGTCTGCTTGTCTGTCAATCCTAAGACATTAATTTTTTTTTTTTAAAAGTGGCGAGATTCCAATCTCTGGGCACATTACCAAAATGCGAGGTACTGGGAGACTTCCAGAAGACAGAAAAAGCCCAATTAAACTAGATATACCTATTTCTTCAAGTTTTTTTTTTCACATAACAAATAAAAGCAAAATTAATCCAATTGGGGGCAGTAGGTTGAAAGTTATGCGCTTACAAACATTTTGGTTATTAATTTTTTTTTATTATGTATTGGAAGTGGCAAACAAGCTTGCAGTTCACATTGATGTTAAGTGATGACTGCAGCCTAAAGACACCCACACAAAGACCAAGGTCAAAATGCAGATGCGTCACCACTCCTGAGGCTGAAGGTGTTATGCCTCTGTGCCGGAAATTACAGGGCCGTACATTACCACCTGACCGGAACACGATAGTGCTGAACACTACCATACAGCGGCAAGTATATTAGGTAATGCGGTGGTGCCTACGCCCGCGAGCTCCGTCACTGGAGCTCTACCACCAGTAGATTTGTAAAGATTACTGTGTCAAGTTTTATACTTCTCCGTCCGTGCAATTGTCGTAAAAAGTTTAACAAAGTTTTTTCTTCGCGTATTCATATATAATGATATCTTAATGGCTGTCTAAAAAGTGAAACAATTTGCATAATATCTCAGAGTGTCGCTCGATAAACTCCGTATCGGGTTCGGTGGGCGGCGAACTGGTTTACTGAGGCGTCTATCAATATTGCCATTCATAATGTTAACAGTGCCGGTGCGCTTGTTTCTCAGTTTTCTGATGCGCACGTAATCTTGTTTGATTCTTGCCTTTCCGTGTTTTCATCGGAAAAAATGGCGGCTATTTTCAACTTTAACTTCTTTTTCAATTTCTTTTTTTTTTGTTATGGAAGTGGCAAACAAGCATGCAGTTCACATTAATTTTCTTTTTTTATATATGTATATTTTTTGTAGCGGTTATAATTTAGGTAGTGTTTTTTCTTTTTTTTTTACTGTGTCTTGCTGTAAATTGAGAACTATCTGCGGGACGGGGCCTGGCGACCTGTAGCACAGGTTTCATTTTGAAACCTATTTCAGGCACCAGTCCCTCACAAAAATAGGATCGAAGTGCACAAGTACTGTATTAGCAATAAGTACCTATAAGCCTAAAATTTGTGAAGGAAAATTATTTTTTACTTTTTTTTTATGTTATGTGATAACTGCAGCCTATCTATAGACACCCACACAAAGACCAAGGTCAAAATGCAGATGCGTTAAATTTTTACCCAGTGGCATCTACCTGGAATTTGATAGTGTAAATCGCTAAAAAATGACGTGTTTTGAATGGATTTAATATTTTTGTCTCTTCTTACCCCATCGGGGAAAAACGGGCGAGAAATTGATCTTATGTTAATCTTGCCAATTGCCATTCATATTGTTAACAGTGCCGATTGGCCTGTTTTTGACTCGTTCAATATCTTGTTTGGTTATTGCCTTTCCTTGTTTACAATGAAGGAAACGAGCCCAATATCTCTCTCGCACTAACTGCCTAGACTGCGATGGTGAAGTAAAGGGTCTTAGTGTGTAATTTTCCAAAAAAAAACTGAACTTCCGACATAGAGAACACCCAACAAATTAATCGATATATCAAATAAAAAACCTGAAAACTAATGGCAAAAATATGAAGCCATTGTTTTTATTTCATAATTTCATGTTGCGTAGGTATAATGTGTTAGTGTGATTATAAGGTGTCTGACTGGAATGACGCTAAATGTTCCCTTTTTTCATGGAAAATGATGCTACGCCTGCCCCACACAATATAGGGAATTGACCATTACAGCGGAGCTCGCGGGCGTAGGCACCACCGCATTATCTAATCTTTCTGCCGCTAAATGGTAGTGTTCAGCACTACCATGTTCCGGTGAGATGGTAATATATGGCTCTGTAATAACGATCACAGAGACGTAACAATTTGTGTCTCGGGGGTGGCAGCGCATCTACATTTTGACCTCCGGTCTTTGTGTAGATGTCTATAGGCTGCAGTCTTCACTTATCATCAATGTGAGCTGCATGCTCGTTTGCCACCTTACCTACATAAAAAAAATGCAGATTTGAAAATGTTCCCAATTAATCGGACCCCAAACTCGCCACATTTGTTTTTGTATCTAACAACAAAACTTGCACCTTCAGGATTTGAAAATGTTCCCAATTAATGGGACACAAACTCGCCACATTTTATTTTTGTATGTGACATCATTCATTCATAATACTCACAGGGCCCGTTGCCTCGTTCAACATCGTGTTATATTATTCCCTTACCGTGTTTTCATGGAAGGAAATGAATGCGATTTCCCAGTTGCACAGTTTCTGCTTGATGAGAAAAGTTGACATAAGCGTTGTGTTTTTGAACGTGTGCTGTTAGCCAGGACTAGTCCTTTCGAGCTTGCTCTGTACAGTACCTGCATAGTCTTGTAACTGGTGGTAGAGCTCCAGTGACGGAGCTCGCGGGCGTAGGCACCACCGCATTACCTAACATACTTGCCGCTAAATGGTAGTGTTCAGCACTATCGTGTTCCGGTCAGGTGGTAATGTACAGCTCTGTTATTTCCGGAACAGAGGCAACCTTGGTTCTCAGGGGTGGTAACGCATCTTCATTTTGACCTTGATTTTGTGTGTCTATAGGCTGCAGTCATCACTTAACATCATTGTGAACTGCATGCTTGTTTGCCACTTGCATTACATAAAAAAAAACCTAACCTACCCATCAAGAAAAATTGCACATCGAGCCTACGAAAGAGATGATCGGCTAGTTTCGACTTCGTAGAGCGTTATCTCGACTGACACACTGCCTACGTAAGCACTGATAGATTTTTTTTTAGGTTTTTTGATAGTCCGGTATTCGTCGATAATTGATCAAAATGGTCGACAAATGTCACATAGATAAGGTGCGAAAGAGATAGGAAAACTGTGTGAGTGTGAGTTGAGTGGCAAACAAACATACAGTTAAGATTGATGGTAAGTAATATTGTAGCCTTAAAACATTTACATGAAACCAGAGATTTCAATGCATGCCGAGAGATGGCCTCCGGAGGCCTAAGGTGTTATGCGTCTGTGCCAGCCTATATTTTGATAGGCAACCTGTGTGGATATATTATTATATTCTGAGGATTATAAATATGCGTAAAAATAAGGTTTGCAGCATATCTCAATGAAGGAAATAATTCTGCAGCGGGATTCTAGAACATTACGTGTATCAAAAATTTTCTACTCATTGCTGAACGTGCAATGAACTGGCGCCTTTCGAAAATGAAAATCACAATTACGGCGCGTTCACAGCGACAGTGTGCCGGCGATGCATGATCAATAAATAATAAAGGTCAAGCGTGTTTGTACGTTGTTTAGTGGCTCGGTACACGGACTCGCTAAAAAACAGCAGGGCGCCGTTTGGCGACTAGACCTAAGTTACGTTTGCTTCAGAGTTCATGTAATAATGCGGTACACACATACCGCAGGCCGCTAGCGTATTCTGTAACTCGGTGGCCATCAATTTGAATGTATGAATGTATTTTTATTTCCTTGGTCCAACACAACGTTTACATACAAGTATAAAAATAACAAGACAAACTAATAAAAAGGGTTTGGTTATGTGAAGCCAAGAAAAATGGTACCCATCTCAGCTATATGTCGCAGCAAATGCTGCAACACTGATATTCTGATGGAGCCTATGTTAGATAAACAAAAAAATTTGAAACCCACTTTGCAGTACGTACGTTAATTCACGCCTGTAATCCCCGAGTGGGTAGGCAGAGGTAAATGCATGCATTCAAGCATGCAAACACCCACAATTCACCGGTTACGTTTTGGCCCATGTAACAAGTGGCGTCCCTGGTAATCATGTTGACAGCTCCGGGCACATTACCAAACTTCGAGGCACTGGGAAACTTCGAGAAAATGGAAAAATCCCAATGGAACCAGAAATAAAGGATTTTACACCGTTATCTATACCGTTTTAGCCTACAGGCTACCGAGGCAGTTGAGTTTGTACATTGTTATTTTTAGGTTTCCTTACTCTACAAGGAACCCTTGTAGATTCGCCATGTCCGTCAATCCGGCCGTTCGTCTGTCTGTCCACAGCTCAGAGACTATTAAGACTAGAAAGCTTTGTAAAGCCTACTTAGCTATTATAGCTATGATCAGTAAAGCATGCCTTACTCGAGTAATACTCGACATCTGAAAAAATGTATTGAAAACGGAACTCTACATTGTGCGTGGCCCGACACGCGCTTGACCGCTTTTTATGTATTGAAACTGGTAAACAAGCATACCGTTCATATTGATCGTAAGTGACGGCAAGACGTCAGCCTATAGACACCTACACAAAACCTCAAGGGCTTCAATGCAGATGCGTTGCCTATTGTATTCTAAGATCTATTTTTTTTTGAGTAATTACACATTTATGAACATTAGTATTCGCCCATAGAGCAACACCGGAGGGGAGTAGCCATATGCAGGCTTTCCCCTCTGTCAAAGTACAAGCCCAAATGGGCCTATACCTGTCGCCTGGATGTATAAATGTGTGCGTGAAATTGTTTCTTTATTTTGTTAAAATCACGTTGTTAGTTTCGTAGTAATAGAGGATTTTTGTAGTGTGCGTGTGTGTCGCACGCATTTCCCCCCGTAAAAAATGACAGACTGTTTTGCATCGGTATGGCTAGTCAACGTAAACGCTATGGCTAGTCCCCTCAAGTCCGCCGCGGCCGGTGGCCCGTGTTGCTCTATGTACTCGCCACTGCGGCTGTACCATCAGTACCTACATACATAAATTTAAGAGATGGACCTAGGAAAGTTATTTTTTACCTACATATTCTTGAGTTGAACCCCTTTGACAATGTAGCATTAAAATTGTCTTTGACGACTACTGTGTTAAGGTCTCTCCACAACTTTGAAAATTAATCAGGTGTAGGGTTGCCAGCAGTACGTCTATAATTGCCGAGACAATTCTGCTAAGGCCAAGACTATTGTCGGGCCGTAATATAACCATACCAATAGTAAATGCGAAAGATGTTTTTTGTCTGCGATACGTGTACTACGTATCGCACCAAAAGTATCTCAGGCAGACAAAAAACATCTTCTCTTCAGACTCTAATTGGTCTTTCAGGCCTACTTCGTAACAAAATCTGGGACTGGAATTAAATCTTATCTCACACACACCCTGTGTGTGCTTCTCACTCTGAGCAAGCTGAATTCTCGCGCAACCCTAGTGTAGTGACAAAAAAAAATTGAAAAATACTTTCGAACTGTGTATTAGTTATGTTAATTAACGTAGTATTTTTTGATATTTATAAGAATTACTTGGAGAAATTAATTCCCGCGAATTTTCTTTTAAACATCTTGACGCAAATTCGATGTTCAAACGCAATGTGTGCGAGGCTTATCTTGCCACATATTTCCCAATGTGTAATGAGGTGATAATCGTCTGGGTCTCGCGGTCAAGGTCATGCATTTTTGACATATTCAGCCGTCACAATTTAGCCCAATTTAGAACGACCTACACGGTGACCGTTGGATTCCTAGTAATACCTAAATAAGAATACATTTCATGAGTATCCTGGTATTTCTGTAGAAGGATTTAAAGTTGCATATTTTGGGTCATCTTCGACGTGTGTCCTTTTAGCCCCGCTTTTTTAGTCCTTTAAAATAAGAAAAACAAAATGACGTTTGCCACTCCCACCATTTTGGGATAAATCAAATATTCAACAATCTATCAAATATACACAAAATTTCATAATAATCGGTCAAGCCGTTTCGGCGGAGTATTGTTACAAACACTGTGGAACAAGAATTTTATATATTAGAAGATAGAAAAGTCAATAGCCGCTGCGCTGTTGTTTTGAATTCATAAAGATAAGAAGAAACCCAATTCGCAGTGAAGTTTAGAAACCTCCCACCGTCTCGCGTTCTTCGTTATTTCTTGCAAACATAATTAGCACTAACAATAAATATTAACGCCGTCATTATCATAAACATTAAACGAACACAATGTATCAATGAACTCGCAGCAGAACGAGTTAAGGTCAATTCAGACTATTGGATAAAGTGTGTAATGAATGATTGAATAGTGAAGTAGTTGTATAAAGCCGCGTCCCTGCACATGTTTAGGCCTACTAAACAAAGCTTTATTTTAAGTTTTAAAGAAAAATGGAAAGAAATATTTGACTTCAGTTCAGTAGCTCATTTTTCTTTAAAAATTAAAATATATTTCACAAGCATGTGTTAATGCGAAATAATATAAAACAATTAAATAAAGCTTTGTTTGTGAGTGGCGTAGTTAATATGGATGGCACCTGGGGGGATGAGCGAAAAAACGAGGAATAACTCCTCATTCTTTTGCGCTTTCACGTATAAGCCGCTAACCAATTTTGGTTATTTAAATATAGAAGAGACTGGAGACGGTGGCACGTGGTACACGATGCAGGCCGCCCCCCATAGCTACGCCACTGTTGCTTGTCAACATCGCGATATATATCTGTTATAGTAAAAAGAAGCCATTTTTAATAGCAGATGAGTTGTCAATTTTCAATTCAACATTTGTTCAAACATGTCCTCATGTGCTGTTTGTGTATCTATCACCATGCCAAGTCCTTTAAAGGCTAAGCAAAAAGCGTGGAGCGACTATAATGATGTAGCCTATCTACATAAGACACAAGATTTCAATTTAAAAGAGAGTATGGAACATTCTGTTGATACCTATTTTTATTATTAAGTATTTTTGGACTATTATTAATTTATTTACTTTGACATATTAATCAACGTATCAGTTGTTATTCGCTTTAATTTTATATTTGTAATTTGACCTATCACAAGCAAATTCTATTATTTCCAAGTGATTAAATGAATTTTTGAGTTTGAGTTTGATGTGTTACCACTTACTACATCTGATGTCTAAGTTGTTATGTCTCTGTGCTAAAATGACAGGGTCGTGCATTATTACCACCTGCCTAGCACACGCGCTGTACACTACCATTTGGTACCCGTTCATTTTAAACTAAAACTTAAAAAAAAAACCGTTCATTAAAACTCGTCATTTCAAAACCAACGTTTCGATTTCGTTTCACATCTCAATTTTCCACAACTACATCACTACATCAATAATTCACTTGGAAAACAGATAATTACAAAACTATTCATTTTATAACTCATCACTTCATGAATATTTTAGTTGAAAAAAATATTCTAAAAATTTTACGACATAGGTTAGGTCGAAGGGTGTTCGTGTCGTTCGGAGTTAGGTATTTTTTGCTGACAGTATTTATTATTATTTTATACATTTACGTAATCTAATGTTTGCGAAATAATTAGTTTACCATTCGTTGAGTTGCGAAATGATACATTTGTGGAATTAATAGTGTACAAATCGTTGGTTTTGAAATGAAGATTTGAGTAACGTTTGTCGGTGAAACATTAGTGAATCCTACCATTTAGCGATAAGTAAATTAGGTAATGCGATGGTGCTTTGAAGCTCGCGAGCTCCGTATAAAATAAAAATATAGTTTAGTTCCAGGCGCTCGTGTCAAAACCTTAACATACTTATCAGTTCTTGTACTTTTTATTTGTCGCAATTACACATGCGAGTGAACTTTAGAAATTAACAAAAACGGAAAGAAAATTTTACCTGCCCGAAATAATTTTTTTCTTTCCGGTTTTTCTCTGATTTCTAAAGTTCACTCGCATGTGTTATTGTGAAAAATAAATAGTACAATTATTTAGGGAACAGCGACATCTTAACGATATTGTATAAATTGCAAAGTCTATCATATCGGTTGTATAGAAATAGAATAGAAATAGAAATAAATCCTTGAAATCCCTAAATCGGTAAAAAATCAAAAAGGGAAAGCAGAATTTGACGCATCGATGTGGGACCTCGGTAATCAGTTCTTACCTCTACCAAAGCATTTTATCCAGTTGACCGTCCTCTCAAATATGCAGTAAACACGAAAGTTATGTCTGCTTACATCTGGATTACCTAAGGAGATGCTGACGGGTGTAGCGGGCCTCTTTATCTCAGATAACTATAATTGTGCTGTACCTACAAGTGGTACATAAGTACGTGTCGCGGTTTATTGTCTCCACATTGTTTACGGTGAACTAGCACGCTGAGATATATGATTCATTATCTATTCTTATTATTACGATTAGACATAAGTCGGACATCGACATTGTTTCTTTTTGTAATTTATTTAACTGGAAGCAGTTTATCCTTTCTTAAAAGTAACTTAGCCAAGGATATTTTTTTTATGTAATAAAAGTGGCAAACAAGCATGCAGTTCACATTGATGTTAAGTGATGACTGCAGCCTATAGGCTATATGGGTGTCTATAGACACCCACACAATGACCAGAGGTCAAAATGCGCTGCCACTCCTGAGGCATTAGGTGTTATGCCTCTGTGCCAGAAATTACAGGGCCGTACATTACCACCTGACCGGAACACGATAGTGCTGAACACTACCATTTAGCGGCAAGTATATTAGGTAATGCGGTGGTGCCTACGCCCGCGAGCTCCGTCACTGGAGCTCTACCACCTTAAGAATTTTTAGACAGTTTGTGACTTTTTTCGCCTAATTGTTTATTTACACCAAGATAGTTCTACACAGATGTGTTCTCCGAGGGGGTAGGATGTGGTAAATTCATGCATTCTAGTAAACATTCGAACATTCACGATTCGCCGGTAACGTTTGTACCATGTTACCTATTGGTCTCTCCGGGTATATTACCAAACTCGGAAGACGGTACTAGGAAACGTTAAATTGCATAATAAAAATATATTAATTCAGGTGTTATTTAACACAGAAGCGAAATATCCTAGGGTGAGATTCACAGAATGCACTACGACTTTACTTTGAGCAAAGTATGCTTAGATCTATCAGTACAGTATGGGATTTGACAGTTCGAAGCGTACTTTGCTCAAAGTAAAGTCGTAGTGCGACATGTGAATCTCACCCTTAGACCCGGAGTAGCAATGAATTTGCATATTGACCTCTGGTATTTGTGTAGATGTCGGTAGGCTGTAGTCGTCACTTAACATTCATGTGAACTACATGCAAGTTTGCCGTCATCATTGCATTAAAAAAAAAAGAATAACGAACAATGATCTCTCTTTTTTACCAGCAAATTAATCTGATGTATTGGAGAAAGAATGGTCATTCGCTCGTTTAGTCTTAAGCTTTCTACTTAATTGCAATTTTCAACTGACAAAGGACCAAAGGCGGACTATAGTGTTATCTACTGTCTAAGAAGCTGTATTCGATAACTGGATCGTAGAATAAATTATATTGGATGTTTTCCACTTGGAAAGGTTCTCATTTACAACGCCGAAGTTTGGAAATGTGTCTATTTTTAACCTGATTAAAGAACAGGTTCACTCCCATGCCGCTCAACTCTTTAGAGAAATACGGGCCTGAAGTTGCGTAATTTTTTTCTTATTATTTATTTAAAATAAACATTACGCCTGTAATCCCTGAAGGGTTAGGAATAGGTAAATGCATGCATTTGAGCATACATGCAAACACCCACGATTCGCCGGTTAGCCTGTTAAAATCGCCGGGCATTTTATAAAACTCTGAGTTACTGGGAAACTTGCAGAAATAACCCCTGCCAAGACTTTCGAGGAATAGGCGTGGAACTATAGGTAAATTTTACACAGAATCGAACCCGGGTACAGTAGTGGCCTGCTACCACTACGCTACTGAGGCAGTTGTCTTTATTTGTTTAAAAACAATGTGTATGTAATTGTCGCACGGATAAAATATTTACGTCAGACTGGGTATTTCAATTGAATACAAGGTAACGAATCGACGGACCATAGGTAAACCTACAATGTTTTCAACGCTACTCCAACTAAGTTTTAATTAATGTAAGTAACCAAACAAAGGCTAGCTAATACATTAACGAGGCACGGTGAAATGATATTGGCATATTACAAGTACATTAGTATTATTTATCGCGACGTTATGTATTTTGGGACGCCGCCCCCGTACTGTGCGTGGTCACAATCGTATTACACGCATAGGTCTTCATTGCGGTTCAAGGGTAACCGTGGCCGTGGAAAACTCTAGAAAGGGCAGATTTTTCTACTTTGTAATAATCTTTTGCTTAGGCTATCATATTTTTATTAAAAACGTAGGTAACTTACAGTATTCAACAATTAATAAGTATTGCACATCAAGCCTACTAAAGAGATCATCGGTTAGTTTCGACTTCGCAGAGTGATATCTCTGCTGCACATTGCCTACGTAAATCTGCCAGTAAAGTCTCAAGTACAAGACCAAATGGTCCTATGCCTGTCGCCCCGATATTTAAATGTGTGCGTGAAATTGTCTATGTATTTTGTTAAAGTCAAGGTGTAAGCTTCGTAGTAATAGACGATTTTTGTAGTGTGAGTCTGTGTCACGTATTTCCCCCCGTAAAAAATGACAGACTATTTTTTGCATCGGTAATAAACGCTATGGCTACTCCCCTCCGGTCCGCCGCGACCGGTGGGCCGAGTTGCTCTATGTTTTGGCCAGACGGATGACGAATTAATGTGAAGGAAAGATTTGACAAATCGGGCAGGACTTCAGTAGCTCAATTGGAAGAGCGGCTGGACTAGATTCCCAGTAGGCCGCGAGTTCGAGTCTCGCCTGAAGTCAAAATTGGAGCAGCGTGGTGGAGAGTAAGCTCCAGCCCCCCCCCCCCCCAAAAGGGGAGAGACTCTTGCCCAGCAGTGGGGCGTATAATGGGTTGTCCCTAATATTTATTATTATAAATTTATTTTGAATCTTTAATACATATCTTAAATAGTGAGTAACTAGCGTTGGCCTAGCCAACACAAGTTAGTTTACAAATGACATCTAATAATGTGGACATTCAATTAAATCATTTAAATTAGATTTAGAGACAAAAGAGACAGCCTCTTGCTCTCATTTTCCTAAGGAAAATGTTTATAAATCTAGTATGTTGTTTCATAATAATAATAATAACATTGTAAACCTGGTGCATCAAAATATACAAGGAATATTGGGTAAAGAATTAGAAATTGAGTTATTTTTAAATATTCATGACATACAAATTTGTTGTTTTACTGAACATTGGTTGAAAAATAGCGAATTAATATTCAATTTTAGTGGGCACCAGGTAGGCAGTTCGTTCTGTAGGTCACATGCAATACGTGGTGGCTCTCTTATATTGTTAAAAAAAGACATTAAACATAAGGAACGCAGAGATATAGTGAGTCTTTCCGTTGAACGAACTGCAGAAATAGCCTGTGTGGAGCTTGAGCGCTTGATTATTGTGTCCGTATACAGACCTCCAAGTGGATCTTATGAATGTTTTGAAAAAATTTTAGATGTTGTACTAAACAATCTAACTGCTTCAAAAAAACGTGTCATTATTTGCGGAGATTTCAATATAAATTTATTGGAGGAAACTCCAACAACTGTGAGGTTTAAATCGTTACTTATGTCATTTAATCTGCATAATTTGTTCTCAGAACCTACTAGAATTACACAGAACTCAGCGACATGCATAGACAATATTTTTATCGATTTTGAACCTACACATAAAAATATTTTGACTGAATTAAGCTCCGACCATTGTGGTCAGTTAGTTTCCTTCTGTAGTCAATTACATAATGATAAAAATAAACGAGCAATAGTATTTGTTCCTTTCAATGCGAAGCGAATTAAGAAATTCAGAGAAAATATTGTCCCAAAACTTGCAAACGTGCAATACCATAACGATCCTAACATATTATACAATGACTTTTTTGCCACAATTTTAACAGAATTTAATTTAGTTTTCACCAATAAGACAATAAATGTAAGAAGTCATAAGTCGTTCAATGAATGGGCGACGGTTGGAATACATAAGAGTAGACAGAGATTGTATGACCTGTATGGGGAAAAGTCACATAATCACACAAATTCGTTTAAAAATCATGTTAAATTATATTCGAAAATATTCAAGAAAGTGTGTTTTGCAGCCAAGGCACTTCATATTAAAAATAAAATTAAAAATTCAAATAACAAAATTAAAGCGACTTGGAATGTAATTAATAGTGAAACTGGGAAACAAGCTAAACGCAACTCTGATTTTAAATTAATAATTGACAATAAACATGTTACTACTGACGAAGAAGTTGCTTTAGCATTTGAAACATTCTTTGCTAATATTCCAGTCTCTTTGACTGGAGACCTCATTTCATCGCCTACCGTCGCCGAATCATTATTGAAAAAAAATGTACATCAAAGTAAAACTATATTTAATTTTAAGTTAGTTAATACTGCGGATGTTATACGTGCCTTTAAATCTATTAATATTAAGAACACAACTGATTTATGGGGCTTATCTGTAAAAGTTGCATATGAAATAATAGATGTGATTGCACCTTACCTAGCGGCAATGTTTAATAATAGTATTGTAAGTGGTATATTTCCTGACTTAATGAAACATAGTAAAGTGATTCCTCTTTTTAAATCTGGTAGTACAAGTGACCCCACAAATTTTAGACCAATTTCTGTACTACCTGTCTTAAGTAAAATTTTTGAAAAACTTATTTTAATTCAACTACTTGCACACTTTAACCATCATAAACTTTTACATTGTCGACAGTTTGGATTTACTAGGGGTCGTTCAACTACCGATGCAGGTGTTGAACTTGTCAAACACATTTTTGAAGCTTGGGAAAAATCACATAATGCACTAGGGGTATTCTGTGACTTATCTAAAGCATTTGATTGCGTTCAGCATGAAACATTGGTCAGAAAGCTATATCACTACGGCCTTCGAGATACCGCTCTCGAGCTTATGACTTCATATTTAAACAATAGAAATATGTGTGTTGATGTAAATGGGACAAGATCTCCCGGGACCTCAATGGATATGGGGGTCCCACAGGGCTCTATTTTAGGGCCATTTCTTTTCTTAGTCTATATTAATGACTTACCCTACATTATCAATGATGGCCAAGAGATGGTATTGTTTGCTGATGATACTTCTTTAGTGTTCAAAATTAAAAGACAGGAGGTAGATTTTGACTGTGTAAACAATACTCTCTCTAATATAGTACATTGGTTTAGCGCCAATAACCTTTCGTTAAATAGCAGTAAGACAAAATGTATTAAATTTACTACTCCTAACGTAAAACAGGTTGAAACCAATGTTAAGATAAATGAGGAAGTATTGGAGATCGTAGAGTCCACGGTATTTCTGGGCATTACCGTGGATGCTAAATTGCAATGGGGTCCCCATATTGCCAAATTAGCTAATAGACTTAGCTCGGCAGCATTTGCTGTGAAAAAGATTAGACTATTAACAGACGTCGAGACGGCTCGCCTTGTTTATTTTAGTTATTTTCACAGTATAATGTCCTATGGCATTTTGCTATGGGGAAATTCCGCCGACGTCAACACTATTTTTGTACTGCAAAAGAGAGCTGTCCGGGCTATCTACGGGTTGAGTCCGAGGGTATCTCTTAGAGATAAATTTAAAGAAATAAATATTCTGACTGTAGCTTCGCAATACATTTATGAAAATGTATTATATGTCCGTAAAAACATTAATGAGTTTCCTACAATAGGTAACAATCACAGTATAAATACTAGGAACAAATACAAGTTGTCCATGCAACGCGGCTGAATAGGGTCAGTAATTCTTTTAGAGGTCAATGTATACGGTTCTTTAATCAAATCCCCAAAAACGTTCAAAGTCTATCGATCAATAAATTTAAGAAAGTAATGAAAGAACGTTTATATAAATGTAATTACTATAAGACCAGTGATTATCTTAATGATAATACGTCTTGGGATTATAGCGATCGCTGCCAGGCTATTTCATGATCCTGTGATTTCGTGTATTCAGTAATTAGTATCTACTATTGTTAAGGGTTGAATAATGTGAATACCCTGGCTGAAAATGAATTCCATCTTTTATTTTGCCGTATGCATATCCGGAACAGTCATGCACGCTTAAATGTCTTTGCCTTTGGCGGCGTCGTGTGGCGGGTTGCTCACTTCCCTCTAAAATGGTCGAGGAGGGCAATGGCTGTCACATGCGTCATACTCGTGAACGGGTGCTGTTGGTGGGGACTGGTCTGTTCTGGTTTGCAGGGGCTACATCACATTTAGTAGATAGCAGTTTATTTGCATCTATGCTATGGACGTTCACATTATTTGATTTTTCACGATAATCTGTACTAGATTTAAGCTCTCATTTAAAAGAGCTCTTACTGAGTTTGTTGGGTAGCGGAGTTCTTCTCAGTAGTGACTGCACTTGGAACTCTGCTAAGTGAATAACATTGATCTTGACGAATAAGTTTTTCTTTTTCTTCATTTATTATAATTGAAGGAATTGAAAAATTTTATGATTATTATGTTTTAACCAAGTAGTTTAAATTCTAATTTTTAATTTACTATTAATATATGATTTTGCTTTTACTATATGTAATGGTTATTCGCTCTAGGTAGTTTATGATTTATTGACGTTTTGAAAGTATCTGTAAAGATCTATTCGAAATAAAAATATTTTCTATTCTATTCTATTCTATTCTATTCAAGGCCTCAGGCCTATAGATCCGGGAAAGTGATTATAGGTTTGCTTCAACCGAGGAAGACCTTCAGTGACACTCACCGGAACTTGGACAAGTGCCAATAAGAAACGTATGAAAAGATAAGATTTCTACCAAAGTCAAGCAGTCCTTGGCAACTCTCTCGGAGTTTTTGAAAAACTTGTACTAAGAAATCATTCCATTCGAAGTTTAACTTACGTAAAGCTGATGATTTTTTTGTAGACAGTCACAAGTTTATTTTAAGCCTGGGTTGCACCACGACTTTTGTTAAAGTCAAAGTTATTGTAACATTTCACATCCTTCTCTAACTTTAACAGACTTCTTTAAGTTAGAGAAGGACGTGAAATTTTACAATAAGTTCAACTTTAACAAATATCGTGGTGCAACCCAGGCTAAGTGTAGGGAAGGTAAAAAAAAACATATTTTTTTCAAAATTATTAGTATTGCTCCACTTTCTCAGTATAGTTAATATGTATATTCGTGTCCAAAACAGCTTTCTAGTGTACAGAGTCTACGAGCTTAGCTGCATACAGACGGACGGACGGATATGGCGAAATTATTAGGCTTCCTTGTAAGCTACGGGTCCCTAAAAAGGCCAGTTACCGCAGAACACTTCGGGAATTGTTGGTTTACATTTTTAGGCACTCAAAAGTATTGATTGCGCACTAAAGATTACCGATATCCTTAAAGTAAGGTGTGATAAACCGCGGCTCAAGTCGGGCAAACGATTTATTTATAGCCTGGGTAGACTTGCAGACGGGACATCGATAGTGTTATCTACGTTGTATATTCGCGTTATGGACCACTGGGGTAACATTAGCACCGGGTCAAAGGCCCATTATCGCCCTCCGATACGACGTTTTCACGGTTACATCCGATATATTGGTTTATTCGAAGATTTTCTAAGAAAGGGGGATTAAGCGATAGATTATCTAGATGTGATGGGGATAACGAAAAAGTTCTTACTTAAATAAAAATATTTTTTTTTTCACTAATGGCGAGATTTACAGACCGCACTATGACTTTACTTTGGGCAAAATATGCTTAGAACTGTCAGAAATGTATGGGTTGGTTTTTGGCGGGAACCTTGAAAGAGGCGTGTGGTGCTCTTATTTTATTTCATTTTCTTGGTGTATTTTTGAGTTATATTAAATAAAGTTGGTGGCATTTTGTTTGATATTGGCTTATTACAGTGCCCGTGTATAGTGAAATAGAATAACAGTGCAAAAACACGGCTTTTCAGTTTGCCTCCAAAACTTCATTTTAAATGTTTTGGTAAAGTAGCCATCGCTTTACTCGAATTTCGGACTGTGACTCTGACTGACTGACTTATAATTGACCGACTGACTCATACTTTAACGCTGATTGTGAATACGAAATATCATTTTACTTGACACTGGCAATATGCGTAATAGCGATGCCATAATATTAAAAAAAAAAATGTATGGGTTTTGACAGTTCAACGCGTACTTTGCTCGAAAGTGAAGTCGTAGTGCGGTCTGTGAATCTCGCCCAAGTCTCGTATTACAAATCGTGATTGAGACTTTCCAGTATGTCATCGGTGATACCCGAGACCACGGAAGTTGTAAAGCGACCAAAACGCCGTGTTGATTCTAAATAATCATTTAAGTTTAATACACGCGAGATAAATCCGAAAATTAGTTTAATTTCAATGAAACTTATATTGGAAATGTTTCGCAAGTTCCCAAGTGGGTAACAATAGCAGAATTTTTGAAGTTGAGGTATAGGTCGCGCCACGTAAAAAGAACGCTGGAAGAAAGTAGAAGAGATGTGTTCGCGCATCGGTACACTCGCGCACGAAAGTACTAGCCCTATTGGTTTATTTTTGATCTAGCTTTCGCTTGCGGTTTCGTGTATTGGTAGGCAGATTGAAAACGCCGCACCTCATACCACCAAATAGATCGATAAATCGTCTACTGCGCAGCTTGACCGCCAGCGTTCTTTTTACCTGGCGCGACCTATACTTCTTTGGAAACGATTTGAGTTACAAGGCCCGTTACGTAAATTTTATGTGGAATAAAATCAAGTCTATCACGAAAATCTTAACACCGCACGTGACGCTGCTACTACAGCTTTTCTTTGTGATTTCATTGATAGATCATATTCCTTCTCGTAGACCTAAGGCGGACTGCTTTATTTATATAAATAATACACAAGTCGACACTTGATTTGTTCTTTCAGAGAGTCCCAAATCTTAACCTGCCTGGTATTGATTGTTAATTTTGTTACATGTTAGAGTTTCAACATTATACCAAGCAATAATAATTTGTCGTAATGTAAAATTCGCGTGATCCGCCCTAAATTCGATAAGGTCATACATATAGTCGAGAACGCATATTCGTGCCTGTCAATGGTTATTATCTTTATTTGAAAATTAAGCATCGCAGTCAATTGTTAAATATTGTATTGGTATGTTTTAAGTCTGGCTACTACTGGGTTCTGTCAACGTTATATTATAGCAAAATAGCACCTGGATGTAAATTTATATGCCTGTTTTGTCAACACATTGATTACCTACTTTCTATGTCATTTTGAGGTAAATAGGTCATTAATTACATTAAAATATTTTATAGCCTTGATATCATTCAACACCGCGGACACTCCGCCAAAATTCCATATTAACGCTTAATTTATACACGTAGAGAATACCAAACGTCTCCCATAAGAAGGGAGGAGGTTGGGTGAGGCGGGGAAATCGGGCGGGACGTCGTAGTGTCCATTCTATACGTAGTATTATTACATATTCTCTGGTATTATATTTCTTACGCCTCCAGACTTGCAAGCTTGCAACGCGTCGCGTAGATCTTTTTCCGGATGTCTACAATGCAGTGGCGGTAGTTTTGCAGTTACAACCGTCGTTACTGGAATCGTTTGACCGCCATTGTTCGGTTGACTGACTGCACTAGTGGAAGAATTCCCTTCTAGTAGAACAAAATTCTTCCACTAGTGGGCGGTGGGATCGTCACGTCCCTATGCCAGCGGGTTCCTTTAACATAATAGAAATTTCAGTCATTTCCTTCTAATCTTAAATTGCGATCTTCCGTTTCAGGACACATTTGGGCGCGCCAAGAACTGGGTAAAAGAGTTGCAAAGGCAAGCGTCACCGTCGATCGTGATAGCGCTCGCTGGGAACAAGAATGACTTGGCCGCAAAGCGCATGGTGGAGTTTGAAGAGGCGCAAGCGTATGCCGACGAGAACGGCCTGCTCTTCATGGAGACCAGTGCGAAGACAGCAATGAACGTCAACGACATCTTCTTAGCTATCGGTGAGTAGACCGAGTAATATCTTCGGTTTTGCAAAGTACGGGGTGAAACAGTTGCAAAGGCTAGCGGTATCCGTCGAAAGTGACAACGCTCGCCGGGAACAAAATCGACTTGGTCGCAAAGCGCATGGTAGAGTTTGAAGTGGCGCACGCGATTTTTATTAGTGAGTAAAATGAGTAGTGTTTTTGGATAGGTACTGGGTGAAAAAGTTGCAAAAGCGGTTATTATTGCGCGAGGATTTATAAATATTTTAAATACATACGAGGAAATGTTCTTCTTCTTTTTCGTTTCCGTTCTGTTCCGTAGATAAAAATTCTTGTACCTTTCATTCACCTTTTCCGTACAAATCTATGTACGGAACTTGTTACAAAAATCGTAACTTTAACAAATAGTTAGGTGCCCGCACCGGACCGAGCCGAAGATATACAACGTGTAACAGGATTGAATGTACAACCCGAGTCTAGTTAGTTTAGAATCGATAACCGAATCGGTTTCAATCATTTTTGATATAGGTAATATTTTGTCCCAAAGTTAATTACAATTGAGGAAATTATGATCACCCATTTGGTGAACAGTCAATACCACCACGGTATTCTAACAGGAAAATGGGACTGACGTCTATCAAAAATAAAATGTCTCAACAAGTTTATTAGAAGAGTTTTAGCGAGACTAACGAACAGCAATTGATTTTTATATATATTATATAGATAATTTAAAAAATAAAATAAAAAATAATCTTATTACTAGCGAGTGTTAAATAAGGGTACGCAAGTTACGCTACATCACTTTTTTCGGTTCGAGTCTTATGTGTGGCCGTAGGTAGAGGTAGGGTAAGTAAGCATAGGGTGTGCATACTGTTGGCACACCGCGGACACTCCGCCAAAATTCCATACAAACGCTTAATTTGGTCTCTATTACACAGCCATCAATCAGTGACGTGTATTTACACGCGCACTTGTGTGCGTAGCACGTACAAAATACCAACCGTCGCCCATAAGAGGGGAAGGGGTTGAGTGATGCGCGGAAATCGGGCGGGACGTCGAAATGTCGTATTATTACATATTCTCTGCTGTTGCTACAAATTGAGGACAACTTATTTCTTAAATAAAACATATTAAATACATTAACATGTCATTTCAGTTCACGTATTACGATTAGAACTCGATTTTCTAATCGGGGTGTTTGAGAGTGTGCGTAGTTCCCGTTACATGTTGTATAACCCCTAGTTTGCACTAAAAACATTAAACATGATGATGTATCGCAACTCGTCGCATAAAGTATGTATTGCGATAAATGTCTTGTCGGTGCTAGCGTTCGCACTGCCGTCAAACCTATCAATTTAACACGTTTTCATGTGAATGTTTCATCAAAGAAAAGATTTGACAAATCGGGCAGGACTTCAGTAGGTCAATTGAAAGAGCGGCTGGACTAGATTCCCAGTAGGCCGCGAGTTCGAGTCTCGCCTGAAGTCAAATTTTTCTTTCCGTTTTTCTTTAAAAATAAAATATATTTCACAAGCATGTGTTAATGCGAAATAATATTAAAATATTAAATATTATGAGCGAATGACTAAACAGATATACAATGCGAATGTGGATGGTTGCAGAGGCCCAGGAAGACCAAGACTGACCTACTATGACCAAATATATCGAGTTCTGTCTGATGGTGAGGTCAAAAGTCTTAGGAATCGGCGTGCAAGTATGAAGAGAATGATGAATGTAGATGAGGCACGGAAGGTGTGTCAGGATCGGGATGTCTGGCGCTCCACACTCTCTGCCTACCCGATTGGGGACCTGGAGTGAAGATACATACATACATAATATTAAAAAAAAAAAACAATGTTTCATCAATGCAAACTCACGGTAATAAACAATATTCGTGTCGCGTTGCAGCGAACAAGTTACCAAAGAGCGAGGGCGGCGGCGCGGGCGGCGGCGCGGCGGGCGCGCGGCGGCTGGCCGACGGCGACGCGCCGCGCGCCTCCTCCTGCTGCAAGTGATACGACCTTACCGGTAACTCACTTTTCTTCTACTGGCTGACCCGGCAGACTTCGTGTTGCCTCACGATGAAATAATGTGTCGAAGGTTCGATATAAACGGGCTATGTGTATGGGAAAATGAAATTGTGGTGTTTACTATTTCCCTTCAATTTCTTCATATTTTCTTACCTTTTAAACCTTCCCTGGACTTCCAGAAATCATTCAAAACCAAAATTAGCCAAATTGGTAGATCCGTTCTCGAGTTTTAGCGAGACTAACGAACAGCAATTGATTTTTATATATTATTTTTTATAAATCGTGGCAAACAAGCATGCAGTTCACGTCGATGTTAAGTGATGACTGCAGCCTATAGACACTTACACAATGACCAGAGGTAAATGCAGATGCGAGGCTCCCGAGGCCTAAGGGGTTATGCCTCTGTGCCGGAAATTACAGCTCCGTACATTACCACCTGACCGGAACACGATTGTGCTGAACACTTACATTTAGTGGTAAGTAGATTATGTAATGGGGTGGTGCCTACGCCCGCGAGCTCCGACCACTGGAGCTCTACCACCAGTAAAATAATCCTCCTGTCTCTGTGTGTGACCTCACTTCGCCCTTCATCATCATCTCAGCCGAAAGGCATCCCTCGCTGGTCGAAAGCCTTTCCCATAATGATCGTCGTCGCAGCTGAAAGATGTACACTGTCGGACAAAAGCCTCCCCTCCCCATAAAGCTGGATTCACGAGCGACGACGTTACTCAACGGTCGAGCTGGGTTCCACATGACAGACTTTGATCGGATGTGCCCGGAGATGTCGACAGGCTCCGCCACCATTTCATATTGTGAAAATAGTTTTAAGGAACATATTTTGAAAAGACCCTACTGAGTTTTGTTTTGGCAGGTTTTTTCTCAGTAATGTGGGCTTTGGAACTCTGCCAGTGAATGACAAAGAATGTCCCATATTTTTTTGTTTAGTCTTATCTTGCCGTTTGTAAAAGAGAGTATGGAACATTCTGTTGATACCTATTTTTATTATTAAGTATTTTTGGACTATTATTAATTTATTTACTTTGACATATTAATCAACGTATCAGTTGTTATTCGCTTTAATTTTATATTTGTAATTTGACCTATCACAAGCAAATTCTATTATTTCCAAGTGATTAAATGAATTTTTGAGTTTGAGTTTGTTATATGGGCCAAAACGTAACCGAAGAATCGATTTTTTCTACTGAAATTTACAACATACATAAGTGTACGTACATCTGTTTTTTTTTTTAATATCTTATGAGTGAATAACGAGCATACAGTTCACACCAATGGCAAACGAAAACTGTAGCTATAAAAGTCTTTTCTTTTATGTAATGTGAGTGGTAAACAAGCATGCAGTTCACATTGATGTTAAGTGATGACTGCAGCCTTTAGACACCCACACAAAGACCAAGCTCAAAATGCAAATGCGTTACCATTCCTGAGGCCTAAGGTGTTATGCCTCTGTGCCGGAAATTACAGGGCCATACATAAGTCTACATAAACACAGATTTTAATGAAGATGCGATGCCACTCCTGAGATCTAAGCTATTATGCTTCTGTACCAGAAATCACAGGGCCATACTTTTAAGACCATTATGATTACCACCTGACCAGAATACGTTAGCGTTGAACACTACCATAAGCGTGTCCCCTAATTCACCAGTCACCTTTTATAAGACAGTACACAGTACGCAGTAAGAAATATTGCACATCGAGCCTACGAAAGAGACAATGGGCTAGTTGCCACTTTGTAGAGCGTTATCTCTGCTGCACACTGCCAACGTAAGCATTAATAGTGCCCTATTGGTCAAAACTTGATCAAAATGGTCGACAAACGTCACATAGGTAAGGTGCGAAAGAGATAACGCTCTACAGACACGAAACAAGCTGAAACCTCGTAAGGTCGATTTGCCAAATTTTTGTTTGGATACTGTAATAGAATGATATTCCGAGTTTTTAATATTTAGAACATTAAAATTTGCAGATAGCATCGCTGGAGGGAGAGCGTTCGCGCGCGGGCCGAGGTACGTAGGTTACTGATAGTGACGGCTGCCGGACGGACACGACGGACACACACACACACACACGCGCGCCCATCTCGCCTCACACACACCACACACACCACCACACCCGGTCACACATACACGATGAGAGCGCGGGCTTCATGGAATGTATAGGTAATTCTAATTCTTCGAAAATTCTACCGAATAGTATCGTAGCTAAAATCATGTGCGTAGGGCAAGGCGCGGTTGCAAACACAGATTTCTAATAAATAAGTTTCGCATTAGTTTTGACTTTCATTATTTTATTGCACCATACCTATATTGTGAACATAAATGGAATCGCTACTAGCTTTGACTCGTATCTTCATACGCATTATAAACAAATGAAACAAAATTTTGGCAGTTCCTAAATTGTATCACATATAGCACAGTGCCTATACTGACCGTGTCTCATTTTAAAAGGGGAGGGAGGGGAGGTCTGACGGACTCACATCGACAGGGTGTGAGTCCGTCAGACCACACTTAGCAACCACCCTGCGACCCTGCCCCTAGATGGTTCACTGTTTGTACATCATTTAATCTATATATATAAAAATCAATTGCTATTCGTTAGTTTCACTAAAACTCGAGAACGGCTGGACCGATTTGGCTAAGGCTAATTTTGGTTTTGAATGAGTTTTGGAAGTCCAGGGAAGGTTTAAAAGGTAAGAAAATATGAAGAGATTGAAGGGGAAACAGTTAAAACCACCATTTTATTTTCCCATACAAAAAGTCCGTATCTATTAAACCTTTGACACATTATTTCATTCTGAGGCAATACGAAGTTTGCCGGGTCAGCTAGTTTTAATATAAAAATTATCCCATAGTACTCGCATCTTGTGATACTGGAGTACTCAGCCTTATATCTCATGTAGCAAGTGATGTAAATCAATATTTAGCCCAAGTTGCACCCAGGTGGTTTGTTGAAGTTATTGTAACATTTCACATCCTTCTCTAACTTTAACAAATATCTTGGTGCAACCCAGGGTTTGAATTTTCTTTCTGTAAGGTAACAAATCGATGCAGTTATAGTGGAAACTTTAGGGTGCAATTTCTAGTGGATTTAAAAATCTTTGCGAATGTAGTAATATTATTAATGACATAAGATTCAAGTTAGATAATATAATCTTCAACACATCTTCGATGTTTATCACTTTAAAAATTTGAAAGAAATTATTCAAGAAGGCAAAACATTTCATCATCATCATCATTGATGACACACAAATGACAGAGTTGACGGCCGTGTTTGGCGGTCAACTCTGTCATACCTGGCGTGATTTAGTAAAGTTCCGAACGAATCCTTACTATAAGTTAAACATTGAATTACCTCTGCCCGCGTTTTCAACGTGAACACATACAACCTGACATACATTTTGGGCACTATAAATGTAAATCATTTGATCAAGTAAAATGTCGTAGTCCTATCGAAAACTGCTCCTGTCATGATATGTTCGCTCATTTCGTGAAATAGGACCATTTCATGATGTGCTCAACTAATTGTGCGCCATATTTTCGTAGCCAGTAAATAGTCTATAGAATTTTTCGCGTGGTCATTACTCATCTGTCAGAGGCCGCTATTTTGAATCGTAAACAAAGCGCTTACAGCGCCTCTGATGGTAGTTGATGCAAACATTTTACGATATAATCTAATTCGTTTGACCATTTTATGAGGTGGGCGCGCGTTTAACCGACCATAACGACGAACGTTTTCTTATCATTGATCAAGCCAAGGCACATCATGATACGTTCAATAAACAACGTACATTTCATGAAATTCACTATCATTTCATGATATGGCCACTTTTATGATAGGGCTACGATATAAACATTTGTGTGGGAAAGTGGGTTAAAACTTTACGAAATTATCCTCGTAAAATTTCAACTCATTTCGTTTTACTGAATATTTAAGTTATTTGATTTGAACTAAAAAAAAACTGGTTGCCTGTAAAGTCGGTTTTACGGGCGAAGATTTTACGTGACAACGTCTTTTTCTCGGTAGAAAGGCATTCGCCGGTCCGGCAGGCCTCTCTCTCGTTCGGTGACTCATCGTTACGTTACCGGGCGTTACACATTTTCATGAGTGACTCCGAACCGCAACCTAATTTAAGACGTTGTCACGTCAAAAATTTAAAACAGTCGTTAGATCTATTTATTCAGTTACGTTTCCGAGCGTGTTAAACATAATGTAATATAAAATTAAAATCGTAGTGTTAAACATTGATATCAAGAATTCGTCACCGCAGTAAACAAATTGTGTTATGTCGATAAAATTTTGAATATATTGTATTTAATGAAAAAAAAATTGTATATAACTGTAGTTTTTTTTTTAATTTTCTTTTAGACAGATACATCTGTCCGTCTGTCTGTAAGTCCGCTCCGGTTAAACAATACAAGCTAACTAAAATAACTAGATTTACTTATGTATAACTGTATGAGCATTGGAGATGATATACTATATATTTATATTTCAGTTTGTAACACACTAAGCGGTTTCTTGCGCGTAGTCTTGGGTTACTTAAGAGATTCTTTATATTGTAGCAATGGAATCTATTGGGTGTTAGTTGGGACATCATATAAGTAAATAACGGAGGCATAGCTAAGTATTATTTAAATTTACAAGAGATAAATACAGTCTAATAGGGTTCGAAGTGATAAATATCTATATTATCATCATGATAATTTTCTTCATAAATATCTTGATTATAATCATGATAATTTTCTTGATAAATATTTGATGATAATAATAAAACTGTTTTTGTTGCTTCTGCGCGTATTTAAACATTTTAATGTTGACATTGCAAACGCACCCGTACACGTAGTATGAATAGACTAACGATAATTGTCTACTTAAAAAAAAAACTGTTACGATCATCGAGTTTATCAACAAGCAAGTATAATATTTTCTAAAGTGTATATTTTCTAAAATTTGTATTAATGTTTAGTTTTATTTTCATGATTTAATAGTTTTAACATGGATGGGTCAAAATTTACGAAATTAAACTATTAATCGGCATGGGCATCATTACCGTGGCAATTATCAAAGATAATAATTGTCATTATGTTTATGAAGGAAAATAATTAACTTGATAATTTTGAACCCGGCAGTCTATTAAACGTTACAGTTATTAAAGTAATAACGTGTTTCACGTTGATTAAATTTTATTTCTAATATATTGGAAAGTATGTAAACGATATGTTAAACATAACATTATACATTTCCATTTTATATTTAATATTGCATTTTGCATTTTCTATACAGACGATTTGGAGTGTTAACAATACAACATATTGCAACTGTCAATACTGGTGCCCAACTAAAACCCAGTAAAATTATTTAAAGGGAAGCCTCTAGCTTTCGTTATCGAAAAAAAAAAATCATTGTGGTGATGGTGCATTTAAAATTCCATTCATGAGACCGCGGTTACCTTGAGATTAGCCCATGCCTAGCGGATTGCTCGATCAATGTTGCCTGTTATAAAAAAAAACTGTAAATGTAATGTACGCACGTAAGAAGTCATAATTATTTTGCGTAACAATCCAATATACCAGAAATAAAACAAAACGATTAAAAAAAGTTTTGTAACTAACTTCAGACTGTTGCTTTTTATCTGTTTAGCAACTAACTTCACACTGTTGCATTGGGCTGCGCGCGTATCTTAAAAATTCTTCTCATATTTTTTTTCAATTGCGTCAAAAGAAGTATAACATCAAAATGTTTTGAATATGTCTTGCAACAACAATTATTAAAACATTTCAAATGGCTCTTCAGATGACTTGTACAAGTATGCAATAATTCTGTATTTATATTTTAACTCACTCCATGAATCGAGCATATCCGCCAGTCATGCGCCGATCTCGACGGTCAACGTTAGTTGAAAATAACGTTAGTTATAACTATTCGTTACGTTATTGTATTTTTAATAGCGACTATTTATAATATCGCTCGGTTAAAAATTGGCCACCGGGTATGAAAATATAAAATCCTTATTCCACTGTTTTCACAGAAAAAAAAAACGCATCATCGCTTAGTTTAGTCGCGCAAAGTAACAATGCTGTTATAATTAAACGCATTTCAGTACAAAACTGTATCATATTTATTGAACTTACTAAACTTTTTAATTTTCTTCTATCTAATGATATAATTTAGATTATCATAATCTATGACATACTACTTGTCTAGAAATCTGAGCAGCATTTTTACTTTGGGGGATACAAATTATAGTTTGAAGTAGGATAATTTTTTACATCCCTATTTCGCCTACACGCTTTCGATATTTGTAATCTGTATTGTATTGTGTAAATTGCTATTTGAATGCCCCCTACACACATTCGACACTCACCGTCCCCCTCACAATATTGGAACGTGTAGGGTTTTATTTAGTTCAAATAATGAATAGATTAAAGGAAGTATAGATTTACAGAGCTCAGTTAGAACGTTATTTTACGCTAATTATTCAGTGGACAAAATTGTTCTATAAATAAATAAAAAAATATATTAATATTATGTATATTCTCTATGTAATTTATATACTTTAAGGGAAATGTAAACTTGTGGGTTCACGTATGCGCATTTGTCGCGAGGTTTGCAGGCGACGCTTAAAGATTTGACCATTTTTGAAATATAAAAGAAAGTCAATAAGTTGCAAAAACGATGCGAAACTCGCGCGATCACAATAATAATGTTGACTTAATAGCTTGAACAAATGATTCAAGTCTCTTGTGGATCTTCATGAAACCAGCTTCTATGTAAATAAACGGAACTTAAGGTGATTGCTTTTGAAACTTGCGTCAATTGCTTCGGATTTTTTATTTTGAAATCGCATTCCATACGGGCAGCCGACGACGGTTTGCGTATAAACTACCTAGTGCGGGGATTTATATGCGCGAAGCCTTTTTTACTTACGAATTTATGAAATAGCGAGGTTTGCAAATCATAAGACAAATATACTTAGAAGCGCTTGCTAAATAAATAAGATAAATACGTAAAGCGCGTTCGTTACTAGTTTCTACGAACAATTTGTCTCCGATAAAACTAAAGGTGCATTCCCTGGGAGAATATGAGGTGTGTAAACCCTTTTAGGTTCATTTAAGTGATTATGTATGTGTTAATTCATTGTGAAAAGTCAGTTATAATTTTATTAATAATGAAACTGGCATAATATAGACGTAACTAAATTATATCTTATTTAATTCTTGTTTTAACTCTCGGGGTTCTTAGGCAATTTAAGCGTCTTTGACGAAAGAATAAAATGCTTTGACATCAATTAAATCATGCTTTGTAATTAACATTTATAATTATTGGGAACAAAAACAAAGTGAAACAAAAACCTGTGCAATGTTATGAACCGCAAATTTTTTTCGGGGTAGTTCGGTTTGTAAACCTTTAAATCAACCCGCACTACGTACTTTTATAATTGCACATTGAATTTTGAACATCTTGAGGCCGGAGTGCTTTTAAATCTATGAAAAATTGTGGTTATATCAATAGCCTTTGTTACACAAAATCAGCCTGTAACACCACGTAGATATTGGCTGATTTGTGCTGTACCGATACGTCATCATTTTCGTTCTTATTTGTCGGTTTCACAAATTTTGACCAACGAACGACAGCACGAAGCAACATAGCCATTTTAAAACTGTTCGGTCTATATGTATTACATTCTTAAATGTTCGAGAAATACGCAGTTGCCACAGCGCTGTCCGTCGTTAGTCCCACAACACTACGTATTGTCGATGTTCATCTGCCTATATGAAAATTACAAGACGATACAAGTACCCTTTAGAAAGCATTAATAATAATAACAGTTTATTCAATAACTTTATGTACGATCAATATTGTGTTTAGTCCCCGCATAATTTGACCGTGATTATTATGACTCGAGTCATCTGTAAATAATCAACGCTCAAATTAGACGGCCATTGTATATTATTGTACAAGTACTGAATGATGACGTCTAATTTCACACTTGTCTACTTATAATGGTTGGGTGATATAAAACTCGAGATCTCTTGTATGGTTGCTTGTTTGAGGAACTTGTAAAATAAAAATATATTATAATACATTAAATATGACTAATTTGGTGCGATTAGGGCAAGCTAAGCGAGAGATCTTGAGATTAATATTATCGATTATCGATAAAATAGGGTATAAAATACGGTAATTGTTGACAGCATACTGCGATAGTTCCCATACGTGATAAACAGCTTATCTCAGTACAAACTTGACTGCAAATCTCAGAAGCCAAATCACAGTATGTCGAAACTTGGCAACTCTTTACAAACTTAATCTGAAGATTAAGAGAAATCTCTTCGATGTATTTTGCAGTCAAATCTGCGCTGAATATCGAAACATCACATGTAAATTGTTCGAATATGATTCGACGCATATTCTATCGAGTCTAACAACAGTCCAGGGGGCCGACCGTCTAACTCTAATGCTTTCGTTTATGACATCATCTTGTCAGTTTCGTACCGCCTAACGTTTTCCTGGAAGTGTTTTCGTGCGCTGGTATATACTTAACCGTGAGTTTGCATTGAAGAAACATTCACATAAAACATGTTAAAATGATAGGTTTGACAGCAGTGCGAACGCTAGCACCAACAAGACATTTACCTATTGCAATACATACTTTATGCGACGAGTTGCGAAACATCATGATGTATAATATTTTTAGTGCAAACTAGGGGTGAGAGCAAAATGTTTAAATGGTCGTCCCCCAGATATGTCATCGTCAGTCTATCTGAAGGCGCCAGGCAGTTTTGTTAGTCGACAGAGAATAGCTGGATTCGGTTGTCAGAAGTTCAATAATTTGTGTAAGTCTGCCTGGTGCGTGGATGCCTGCCTTTGCTTTCCACATTATATTATTGTCGATATGAAATTTACTTTTCAAATGTAGCATTCCCTAATAGTACGCTAACAAACCGTAGATGACGGTTGAATTTGTAGATGTACTAGGTGTAGAAATTGTATTTGCAGTGATGTAATCCAACTCATACATACAACAGGAGGACGATGATAAAGGTCATACAGTATGTTTTTGTATTGTGTAAATATTTTGGATTTATTAAGATTATTATATTGAATAAAAAAAATATTGTAAATGAAGTTTTGTTTCATTTTATTCCTTTTCTGTTGGACAAAAACCTACAACTTAAAGGAATCCTTATTGAGTTTGTTACTACTGAAGCTTTACTTTGATATATCAACTTCAGTGGCTCAGTGGCTTGGGATAACTTCATCTATACTTCCATACCGTACACAACGTTAATTTATGAGCAGTCAGAATAAAAATCTTTTTAGTACAATAAATAGTTTATTTCAATATTTTCAGTTTATGCCGTTATTTCTAACCACATACATTTGCGTCACTGATTGTAGCTATTCTTCTATATTATTGAGGTATTAATGATCATCCTTGTCTATTTATTATTCGGGTATCAGTACCATATATAGACACAGTTCGGAGGATATCAGTTGTTGTTGAGCAAAAAAAGGTTAAAGATTAACCCCCTTATTCATAAACGTATTTTAGGTAAAGTGTTGCTAATCTCTCCTTTGTCTTTTTCTATCCTGCACATTTGACAATGCAACTGACAAAGACAAAGCATTCTATAGCTAAAACGTATCTAAAGTACGTTTATGAATAAGGGGGATAAGGCTTTTCTGCGCTTGTATGACATGACTATTACATTATCCAAGTATTTTAACACCACCACGTGATGGTTCACAAGGCACGAAATTATTTTATAGAATAACATAGCTGTCAAATCAGTTCCCAACCAATGAACGCGGTTAGAGTAATATTGATCTGTTATTTTAAAACTACTATACTCAATCCAGCGAGGTTAGATAAGAAAATAAGAAAATTTGCACAAGTTACACGGAAAATGTATGTGTAATCATGTAATCTCATAGAGTAAGATCCCAGGGCTGTAAGACACAAATTATTTTCTAAAGCATATAACTGTCGGTTCTGAAGTAGTCTCTCGTATATTTTTTAATACTTGCATGTTTGTGGCCCGGTGACACCTGCGCAGGTACCAGGTGAGAAAGGTAACTAAAAATCAGTGAAACTCATTTTTGATGACTGATTTTTATATTTGCTTCGTAGAAGTCATAGTAAAAAAATCCCCTTGAACACACACAAAAAATGTCATCAAAATCTGTCCAGCCGGGAACCAGGAGGAGTTTAGTGAGATACACACTCGCACAAGAATTATACTTTTAAAATAGTCTATAGGCCGCAACATCCACTCGCAGTGCACGATAAAATAAAATTATTGCTTGGGTTTAAGCTAGGCAGTTTATTTTTATCTGAATCTCGCTGGTTGGAGTAAGTTATTTAGAATAATAAAGCTAAGAATAATGTTACCATTGCAATAAAAATATCTCAGGCATAGATTCGGTATCATTAAACAACAACACACTGCATCAAAACCTCTTTTTATGGTCACACTATTCTTGGCGTCATTATTCTTAAACTTGGTGTATAATAATTTAATTAATACCTAATTATAACTACAATTCAGATGTCGCCTAAATATGAACCTGAGTTGTCAGTTACATAGGCCATTATTATTTAACATACATTATTAACATGGCACCTTACAAATAATTTAAATTGCATACAAATCGTACAATCTATAAAATACAATATTTTTAAAATGAAACAGACTCATACAGATGGTAAAGTTAATTAAGATAAAAGAGAAAAAGAAAACTCATATTTAAGTTTAGTAAAATAAAATTAAGTATGCCATTTTGAACACATACTACATAGAATGGCAGATATCAAATAGATCCTCTAAAAGTCAAAGATACGCATTTATCGGGTAATGCTCTTAAAAACTGCCGTGTTTGATATGCAAAGCTTGGATTGCTAGACATTTTTAATGATCAAAAAGTACCATTTAGTAAACTGTTCAAGAAATTGATGTGCGTTTCTTTTGACGAATATAAACATTAAATGACTTTTGAAATTACTTTACAATTTGACTAGTTATATAGGATTGTGGTTTATGTAAAATATAATCAATTCGGAACTGTTTTTTAAATACTACCCTACTTTGCATTAAAAATTTGTATGCAAAAATAAGATAAAAACTATATTAAACCACGATCTTTTTAAATATATATGCTTACTGTTTCAAATAAGGATAGAGTTGCTTTAAGTACTAAATAATAATAGTGAAATATTTTTGATGTTAATAAGTACAAAAAAACAATACAAAGTTCATTAGGTGCTACTAATATCTAAATTAAGTAAATATATTATATCTATGTACATACCTATATGAGAAGTCATAGAAGTGACAAAACACATACAAAATAGAATACGTTTCACACACATTATTAATTACCTAATACATATGGAAGACCCTACAGCTGTAATTAAAAGCCTGCGGGCTCGTTTGTTTTAACTATGATACAACATTTAAACACATGATAGATAATGATAATAGAAGAATATGCATTTTAATTCTATTCGATTATATTCTATCCATTTAGTATATTAGTAAACTGGTCTTTATGTATATTGAGGAATCAAAACTTGTGCAATAAACAATATATAATATATCTACATGCGGTAGATCTGCAAGTTGATCAATCAAACGAATAGTTTATTCCGTGTGCATCGAATCAAGCATGCAGTTCACATGATGTTAAGTGATGACTGCAGCCTATAGACACCCACACAAAGACCAAGGTCAAAATGCAGATGCGTTACCACTCCTGAGTGGTAACGCATATGCGTGAGGTGTTATGCCTCTGTGCCGGAAATTACAGGGCCGTACATTTCCACCTCACCGGAACACAGTAGTGCTAAACACTACCATTTAGCGGCAAGTATATTAGGTAATGCGGTGGTGCCTACGCCCGCGAGCTCCGTCACTGGAGCTCTACCACCAGTAAAAATTTAATGTTCCCGTTTACTTCAATATTAAAAAAAAGACTATGACAGAGATTTCGGCATATTACGGCTCTGTAGAGCATTATCTCTTTCGCACACTATTTATGTGACGTTTGTCGATCATTTTAATCAAATTTCGAACAATACCGTACTTGTTTTATATTATTTCGCATTAACACATGCTTGCGAAATATATTTTATTCAGGACTTCAGTAGCTCAATTGGAAGAGCGGTTGGACTAGATTCCCAGTAGGCCGCGAGTTCGAGTCAAAGTCAAAGTCAAAATGAAGTCTGAAGTCAAATTTTTCTTTCCATTTTTCTTTAAATAAAATACCGTACTATCAGTATTTACGTAGGCAGTGTGCAACAGAGATAACGCTCTACGATGTCGAAACAGATTGGCTCTTTCTTAAGCTCGATGTGCATTATTTATTGCTGGTTACTGTATATGGCAAGATTGTCTAAATAAACTAAAACAGTCAGGGCTGTCACATTACATAGTCAGTCGCGTCACCATTATTGCAACATTTGCAACTAAGCTCTGTATACCGTTCGCTAGTTGTAGCTCGAATACATCTTTGCCTCTCCGAAGTTTGCCTCAATGGCTGCACACTCAGTAGTTTTGTTTGCAATCGGCAATGCAAAATTGTCAGCAATGGGCGTCGCCAGGGAGTGACAGAGGGAGAGGGCATCTCCCAATCTTAAGAGACAAAAAAATAGCTTAGTTTAAAGCATATGAGCGATGTTTCAGAAGGGTATGAGGTCTGTAATCATTCTACAGTATATAATAATAAACGTTAAGATTGTTCTAAACAGCATTAGCTGAATCATTGTCATTTTTTTTGTACCAATACAATAAAAGTTTATACACAATGGTCACAAATTTAATGTCAACTATTATTTTATACATTAAACTTTTTTACAACGATTTCAACAGATTCTAGCAGAATTAATAATTTTATTCTCGAATCCTAAAGTTGGTAATTGCCAATTTACTAAAAAAAAAAAAGAGGTAGGTAGGTAAAAATTCATCAAAATTAATCTGTTCATAATTAAAATAATTTCATTATTCACGAAATTCTTGAAATATTACCTCTAGTATACTGTACAATGACTGGATAAAGAGTGAAACAACTCCTTAGGCCAAATATTCAAACGTCACATAATTTTAAGCAACCCCCAAATATGAGATAGCTCTGCTGTATGCGCGTGTTTAATAGTGACAAAATATTTTCAAGTCCCGCTTAGAGATTAAAGTGTTTGGCCGATACCCTCCCACCTAGATCCAAACTGTCTCTCCCTAAATCGTCAGCTAGCGATTTTTCAGTTAGCGATTTATGAGAGTTTTTCTTTATCTCACCAGAATCAGCAATACCACTGGTCGAGTTTTTAACTTCCGAGTGGCTTACTCAAAATGCGTACAAATTACAGCTCGTCGTCGAACCGGTCGATATCGTTGCCGTAGTCGGTCGCCTCGCTGCCCACGAACACCTCGTGGTGGTCGAGGATCTCGGCGAACGACAGCAGGTCGTCGTGGTCGTCGTCGGACGACGCGAACAGATGGTCCACCTCCTCATCCGCTATTTCGCTGGAATATGAGATGGATTGCGTTGATATGATGTACAGTGGACCCCCGGTAATCCCGCCCTTTGTGTAACCCGGCGCCCTTTGTGATCCGACATAATAATGGCAACCCATTATACGTCCCACTGCTGGGCACGAGTCTCTCTCCTTTTTGGGGGGACGCCTGGAGTTTACTCCACCACGCTGCTCCAATGCGAGTTGGTGTAGATACGGGTTAGTGGCCAACCCGCTGTCGGATGTTTTCAAACCTCCCATGAGGCCTGCGACAAGGTTTAACGACTGCTATCTATCGATAGCAACCGGGACCGACGGCTTAACCTGCCCTCCGAAGCACGGTAACGCGCATTTTAATTTGCCACTAACGGTCACCCGTCACACACCCAACCACGCCCGTATCGCTTAACCGAGTAGATCGCTTACGATCTACACCAGCCACGGGGCCATGCGCGCTTCCACCATGTCTATTACAAAATTTTTATCAATTTCTTAATCATCACTTCCTATGAACGGTCTGATGACGTCCACAGTTGGACAAAGCCTTCCGCAAAGACGCCCCCAATAGTGTTGTGCGTTGTGCGTCATTAGGGGAGAATATGCTCTTAATCGCCACGCTTGGCAGGCGGATTGTTATGGATGTCTTTTGGCTAACGTGATGAACCCGTATTTGGAGATGAGGTGAGTGTCACTGTGGTGACAATCATATTTCTGTGAATATGACTTTTTTATGTTATGAAGGTGGCAAACAAGCATGCAGTAACATTGATGTTGCAGTAACTGATGACTGCAGCCTATAGACAAAGATAAAGACCAGAGGTCAATATGCAGATGCGTCGCCACCACTGAGACCTTAGTTATTACGTCTCTGTGGTAGTTATTACGGAGTCATACATTACTAGATAAAAAAAAATTACACTTACAGCCCCACAGTAGGTATAAACCTGTGTCGTGGATGCCGTTTTACACATACAACACATACACAAATACCCAGACCCGAAACAAATATCTGTAGGCCATACAAATATTTGTCCCGGTGCGGCGATCGAACCCGCGACCCTTCGAATTAAACGGTCATCTCACACCGCTGGACTAACCGGGTCGTCATCATATCAGTAACCGGAACACGATAGAGATGACACTACCATTTAGCGGCAGATAAATTAGGTAATGCGATGGTGCCTACTCCCTCGTGCTCCTACACTGTAACTCTACCACCAGTAAAAGTGACTGACCTGTTGTCGGGTATGACCCAGCGGTGTATCTCGCCGGCGTCGAGGATGCCGTCATGGTTCATGTCCAGCTCGTGCTCGAACTTCTCCCGCTCCGAGATCAGCCACTCCTTATCCTGCTGACTACCTGCTGACAAGATTATCGCATATTTAAAACGAGAATATAGGGCCGGATTAACTAAGAGACTTGCTTTTTTTACGTATTGAAGTGGCAAACAAGCATACAGTTTACATTAATGATAAGTAATACTGCAGCCTATAAACATCTACATGAGACTAGAGTTTCCAATGTAGATGCGTTGCCACTCCTGAAGTCTAAGGTATTATACCTCTGTACCGGAAATTACAGAGCCGTACATTTACACCTGACCGGAACACGATAGTGCTGAACACTACCATTTAGCGGCAAGTAGATTAGGTAACGCGGTGGTGCCTACGCCCGCGAGCTCCGTCACTAGAGCTCTACTACCAGTAGAAAAAAATATTTTATATTGGTTAATCTAAGTTAGCCTTTTTAAGGCAAGTCTTGTCTCACACTCCGACTTTACTTTGACTTCGAATCAAAATTTCAATGCTTTTTTTCAAAACTCTTGTTTTACTTTGGGTAGACCATATTTACTCAGTAAAAAATAAGTAAAACATTGAAATTTCAGTATTCTAGGACTTCCAAATAACTCGTTCCCCGGGCAGATATGCCCGGGGAACGAGGAGCTCCTCAAACCCCGATCCACCACCCCCGGGAGGTGATGATTAATCCAGTAGAGTCCAAGAGTTTTGATGATCATCAGTGAGTAAGTGACCAAGTCGAGTTTAAAACGAGATAAATCCATAAAAAAAAGTTTTATTTCTTAACTTCGTTTTAAAAAGAAGAAACATATTTTTGAAACCTATTTACTAATTTCATACAAAGCTCATTTCATGTATCATTTTCGAGTTCAAAACGACTCATCGTGGCACCCTTTATTTTTTCTATTGAATGGCGAATCTTATTCATACCTACTTTCGGAATGTCCATTCAAATTAGGACCCGCCAGACTGTCATGAATCATAATAAACTATTCATTTTGATTTATGATAGCTTATACAAAAAATAAGATCGCTGAGATAAACGGATGAGTGAATGATATGTTACAGAGCAGAATGTTTAAATTTAAATGACAATACAATGTTTCTAACTTATCGAAATTAGAGAAGGATGTGATTTTTCTTTTTTTTTTATGTTATGGAAGTGGCAAACAAGCATGCAGTTCACATTGATGTTAAGTGATGACTGCAGCCTATAGACACCCACACAAAGACCAAGGTCAAAATGCAGATGCGTTGCCACTCCTGAGGCCTAAGGTGTTATGCCTCTGTGCCGGAAATTACAGGGCCGTACTTAGGTATGTTACTTAGCTCCGCGTTTTGGATGATGAAAACTTTTTGCGAAAACATTTAATCTAATAAACTGTATTAATAAATGATAATCTAATAAACTGTACGTACACTCCCAAACTTCTTCATACACCCGACGTTTCGGTCGCTTTCCAGCTGTGAGTGTAGTGTTGTATACGCGAGCAAAATCCGCAAGTTTAATTTCTACAATGTATGAAGCTCGCGAAAACCTACGAAAACGTTATTTGTTGTACGTACACATACAACAAGGTTTACTAGGTTTTGTTTTTTAGGGCTCAGTCAAATATTTTATTGTCCTAAAGTTCAAAAAAGTTCGACAAAAATCACTGGATTAGAGCATACAGGGTCAATTTCATTGAATCACGCATCATTGATTGATAAGGGGCTCGACTATGTTGTTTTGATTCATGTCATATCCCCTACGGAAGCAGTCGCGAGTATCTGGATCATCCGTAGTGCTTTTGTACCAACGCTCACACATAAAATTAAGCATTGCCACACGAAGTAGTGTTGGAAAATAAAAAAAAAATAGAAGACAAATCAACTTCGCTAAAGTGGGAATTTTGTCATTTATAGGTAGGTAATATAGGTGCAATAGATTGTTGTATATATTTAATTCATCATTTGTTTAAATTAAATAAGAATAAAATTCAATATTATGCACAGTTGTGTCAGACAGAAATGAGAGGCGATAAAACTTACTTCCGCGTGAACGTAGCGTTTTGTCTGACAGCAGTTACAAAAATTATATGCGAAGGGTTGATTTTTAAAATCATTTTAGTTGAATATTTTATTGGTGATATAGCTCTAGTGACGAAGCTCTAGCTGCCGCTTAATGGTAGTGTTCAGCACTGTCGTGTTCCGGTTAGATGGCAATGTATGCCCCCGTAATAACCTACCGGTGGTAGAGCTCCAGTGACGGAGCTCGCGGGCGTAGGCACCACCGCCTAATATACTTGCCGCTAAATGGTAGTGTTCAGCACTATCGTGTTCCGGTCAGGTGGTAATGTACGGCCCTGTAATTTCCGCCACAGAGGCATAACACCTTAGGCCTCAGGAGTGGTAACGCATCTGCATTTTGACCTCGGTCTTTGTGTGGGTGTCTATAGGCTGCAGTCATCACTTAACATCAATGTGAACTGCATGCTTGTTTGCCACTTCCATTTCATAAAAAGAAAAACTAGCACAGAGACATAACAACTAAGGTCATATCTTAAGGTTATATATATGCGAGATAAATCCGTAGGCATAAATAGTTTTGTTTTAATGTGTATAATCGTGTATAGGTCGCGAAAACCTAACAACACAACATGATTAGGTCATTTTTATTTTTTTTATAATAATAGTTTATGATCAAACATAAACGTTTTTTAATCTATACATATAATAAAACAGTAAAGCCCGCGTGTCTGTACATTGTATATATTTACGAAAAACCAATTGGGGGCGATGTTAAAATAGTATTAGAACACTTTTCAATGATTATTAAATTTTTTGTCTGTCTGTTTGTCCCTTTGTCCAGGCTAATCTCCGAAGATACTGGACGGATTCGAATGAAACTTTTTGTGGTGTATAGATACTAAGCCTGGTCAACATTTTGGCTACTTTTTATTGCGGGAAAATCACTTATTCCCACGGGAATCTCTACATTTAATTTCATTTTCCTATACAATGTCAAACCTTTGACATATTATTTCATTGTGAAACAATACGAAGTTTGCCGGGTCACCTAGTAATTAATAAGTTTTTGAAAACGACAATGCGGAAATTGACCATAGATATATTTTAAGATATTATTATGTACGTAACTTCACGCCTGTAATCCCCGAAGGGGTAGGCAGAGGTAAATGCATGCATTCAAGCATACATGCAAACACCCAAGATTCGCCGGTTACGTTTTGGCCCATGTAACAGGTGGCGAGCCTGTTGACATCTCCGGGCACATTACCAAACTTTGAGGTATTGGGAAATTTCCAGAAAATGGAAAAATCCCAATAGAACCAGAGATAAAGGCTTTTTCACCATTATCTCTGATAACCCCCTACCCGGGAATCGAACCCAGGACCTCAGCGTAGTAGTAGTGGCCTGCTACCACTAGGCTACCGAGGCAGTTATTATTATGTGTGTTGCGTATTCTAAATACCAATCAAATGAAGGTTAAGAGAATCGAGTGGTTTAGGAAATCCTTATTTAACGAGGCCATTGTACTGTCCTCCATTAACAACATTCAGACACTTTAAATGTCTTTAACGACAATGATATTTGCATTTTAATAATTGCTTATTTAAATAAAACCGTTATATTCAACCTTAATGAATACATAAGTATGTTTTTATAATTTGCGAAATTATCTTAAAACATATAAATAAACTGTTATTAACCCATTCACTCCATGATACTAATCAGCCCGACCATTGGCGGTCTCGGCATGAAGCTATGGATTTCAACATGTGGTGTTCTTATGTGTAGTTAGTTAATTCGAACTGCGCTTCATTTAAAGCGCGTGTGAGATGTTTTCTGTCTTTTTCAGGCAAAATATGTTAATATTCTTTACTGGTGGTAGAGCTCCAGTGACGGAGATCGCGGGCGTAGGCGCCACCGCATTACCTAATATACTTGCCGCTAAATGGCAGTGTTCAGCTGCACAATCGTGTTACAGTCAGGTGGTAATGTACGGCTCTGTAACTTCCAGCAGAGAGGCATAACACCTTAGGCCTCAGGAGTGGTAACACATCTACATTTTGACCTTGGGCTTTTATTGGGCATCACTTAACATCAATGTGAACTGCATGCTCGTTTGCCACTTTGGGGTTCTTGTAAAACGTTACAAGGGCAGGAGGGGGGTTCGAACAACGTGTTCCATAAACATTTTATTTATTTATATAAAAAAATTGGGAATGAATTGGATGTTACGTAACGTTATGAGAGGGGGAGGAGGGGTACATAACAACGTTACTGCACGTTACATGGAGGGTGTCTAAAATCTTCAATTATTGCGTTACGTAATAAGGTAGCTTCCCTTGGGGGGTGCTTCCCAGCGGAACAAAGGTGAGCCAGCTAGGCGGTCGGGGCGCGGGTGATGCGGGTGATGCATGTGATGCATGTGATGCATGTGATGCGTGTGATGCGTGTGATGCGTGTGATGCGTGTGATGCGCGATGCTGACCTCTATCCCCGACGTACTCCCGGAAGTCGATGACGCCGTCGCCGTTGGAGTCCTTCTCGCGCAGCGTCTGGTTCACCAGGTACTTGTGCATCACCTCGTGCTCCTCGGGATTCGTGAACACCTGCCAGAACAATATGCACTATATTCACAAATTTCACTTTGAGGATATGGCGATCAGGTAATTTTACTGGTGGTAGAGCTCCAGTGATGGAGCTCGCGGGCTTAGGCACCACCGTATTACCTAATAGACTTTCCGCTTAATGGTAGTGTTCAGCACTATCGTGTTCCGGTCAGGTGGTAATATACGGCCCTGTAATTTTCGGCACAGAGGCATAACACTTTATGAATCAGAAGTGGTAACGTATCTACATTTTGACCTTTGATCTTTGTGTGGTGTCTATAGGCTGCAATCATCACTTAACATCAATGTGAACTGCAGGGTTGTTTGCCACTTTCATTACATAAAAAAAAATATTTCGCAGAAAGAAGCAGAAAAAATAGGGTTAAATAAAAAGTAAATCATGTAAGAAAATGGGCTAGATCTGTGTATACATATTTTGGGTGATGCCAAAATATACCCAGAACTAGCCCATTTTCTGAGCAGTATTAAATACTAGTATTACAAAAACATATTGGGTGACATACACTACACATTCATTGATTCAAAAACAATTCGGCGTTTTCTTTCTCTTTTGAACTGAAATCTTTTAGCATCCTTGCGATTTGAGATGATGATGAAACGAAAAAGCGACAGTAAAAAGAGACAGACACATAAATTCACGAGATTTAATGTGGGAGAAGATGAGATAGGAAGCATTATAGAGACTATGAATTTTTTTTATGGTTTCACTTATACCACGCGTGAATTGTATATACGTTCTTTCTTTAGGGATATATGTACCATGGTATGGGAGTATGGGCGGGATAATCGGGGGCAAACAAAGATTTTGGGCAGATCATTATATGTGTATGTGTGATCTAGATTTTATTAAATTTAATTTTAAATGGTTGTGTCTAATTTGTTGGGTGATGAATTGGGGAGGGGCGCATAACACTGACAACATGCGAATTGTGAAATGACAGCTGGTCAGCTGTCAGGCTCAAAGTAAAAGTTCAGGGAATTTTGCTCAAATACAATTTTTGCTTAATACATTCACTGACTATACAATACACTATAGTTGACTACAGCAAACACTGATTCACGGATTACCGACAGGAAAAAATATTTTGGGAATACCCATCGATCAAATCGACCTCCAAAAGCATTTTGTATCGCTAATGATAACAAGTGACTGAGTGACCCTGAGTTACCGCAAATTACTATTTTTTATTTTGTTTAGTTTTTATTTACTGTTTATAAAATCATTATTATACTATAACACTTTTAAACATATCAACGTCGACTTAACAACAAATAAACGTTCTAAAAGCGTGAATCATTGTGTCGTACCGTGTCGGCGCATAAATAAACTATTAAAGATTGTCGCAGTGCGATCGACATTTCCATACCAATGTAGTCTGTTCAAGACAAGAGGGGAGAGCGTCGCTATAATATAAGTTGCAACGTACTTTAGGGTTGATGACGCTACCTCACCTCGAATGAGGAAGAACGTCGATTCTAGCTCGTTGGTTTATAATACTCGTATACCACAATATCAACAACGACCAACGTTGAGCCAATTCTCACAAAATCTCAGTTTGAGGGGGAGGGTCACGTAATTTTTTTCGCAGAAGAAGCAGAAAAAAGTGTTAAATTAAGTAAAACATGACCCAAAATATAGAGATACATTTTGGGTCATGTTTTACTTAATTATCATATTTACCAGAAAATGGAAAAATCTCAAATAGAACCAGAGATAAAGGACTTTACACCATTATCTCTGATAGTCCAATTTATTACTTAAATACTAGTATTATAAACACATATTGCGTAATATAAAGGTACACCACATATACACTAATACTTCGTAATCAGTAGGTACGCGTGACATTTGTGAAGCTAAAATTAAACTATCGACCGAATACAATATTGTCACGTCATTCAATTATAAGTAACACTTTTGTCACGATAAAATATGGTCTTTACTGGTGGTAGAGCTCCAGTGACGGAGCTCGCGGGCGAAGGCACCACCGCATTGCCTAATATACTTGCCGCTTAATGGTAGTGTTCAGCACTATCGTGTTCCGGTCAGATGGTAATGTATGGCCCTGTAATTTCCGGCGCAGAGGCATAACACCTTAGGCCTCAGGAGTGGTAACGCATCTGCATTTTGACCTTGGTCTTTGTGTGGGTGTCCATAGGCTGCAGTCATCACTTAACATCAATGTGAACTGCATGCTTGTTTGCCACTTCAACCACATATAAAAAAAATGGTCCCGTACTTATTTCTAACAAATAAAATAAAGATTAAAGTAATGATGATTTTTATCACAGAGGCAAAATGAATAGGTAAAGGAGCGACAACGCGTCTGCATTTTGACCTTTAGTTTTTGTGTAGATGTCTATGCGCTGCAGAAATCACCTATCATCAGAAATCATCCATGTAAGTTATGCATTTGCCAAATTCATAAACGTAAAAAATAAACTCCTCATCTCTAGTGACGATGGTAACGTAAATTAAATTGGTAAATTATTTTATGATGAATTAATACTGTCTCGGTAGCCTAGTGGTAGCAGGCCACTACTACTACGCTGAGGCCCTGGGTTCGATTCCCGGGTAGGGGGTCATCAGAGATAATATAATGGTGTAAAGTCCTTTAACTCTAACTCTATTGGGATTTTCCATTTTCTAAAAATTTCCCAGTACCTCGAAGTTTGGTAATGTGCCCGGAGATGCCAACAGGCTCGCCACCTGTTACATGGGCCAAAAACGTAACCGGCGAGTCGTGGGTGTTTGCATGTATGATTGAATGCATGCATTTACCACTGCCTACCCCTTCGGGGATTACATGCGTGAAGTTACGTTTACGAATTAATAAAGAATTCGATGTCGGGGGCGTCGACCTCGGTATCTTAGTTTGTATTACGTTGTATAGCATGCAAATTAGATACCTATGCCTCCGACGAAGGTTGCAGGTTCGCGTACTACCCGATTAAAACATCATTTTCTTTAATAACTCGTTCGTATGTTTTAAAACTAAAGTATTCAATTCATGTGTGTTGCCAGTGATGACATATGGCTCTGAGACTTTTAGTGTGTAAACACACTAAGCCGAAGCTACGCGACGGAAGTTCGGCAATATTCTGCATTATTACGCCTGCAATACTATTTGAATGACTGACGAGACACTATGTCGAAATTACGCTGCGTTATTAACTTCGGGCGTACGACCGAAGTTCGGTTCGATTGCTGACAGTCACTATGTCGACACACACCACACAGAACTGAAGTTGTGCCGCGTAAGTTCAGCACTTAGGCATAGTGTCATATCAGCCGAATACGTCGGAACGTTAAATCAGCCGCCGAACTTCCGTCGCTTAGCTTTGGCATAGTGTGTTACACATAACGTACGTAACGTAACGTAACTTAATCCCCTAATCCTACGCTGTAAAACGCCTGTAATCCCCGAAGGCGTAGGCAGAGGTAAATGCATGCATTCAAGCATACATGCAAACACCTACGATTCGCCGGTTACGTTTTTGGCCCATGTAACAGGTGGCGAGCCTGTTGACATATCCGGGCACATTACCAAACTTTGAGGTACTGGGAAATTTCCAGAAAATGGAAAAATCCCAATAGAACCAGAGATAAAGGCTTTTTCACCATTATCTCTGATAACCCCCTACCCGGGAATCGAACCCAGGACCTCAGCGTAGTAGTAGTGGCCTGCTACCACTAGGCTACCGAGGCAGTTAGTGTGTTACACACTTACTGTTAAGTCCTTTACTGTGTGTAGGGAGGCCACATCGCTCATAGAACTGATAACTGATGGGTACGAAAGTGGCGACCACATGTAGGAAGATACAGTACGGGATAGCCCCCCACGAGATGAACCGACGACCTGATCGTAATGCAATGAGGTATATCTTTGAAGGAGGCTTTAGTTCAGTAGTGGACGTCTATCGGCTGAAGTAATTATTGTTATTATGTATCTTCACGCCAGGTCCCTAATGGGGTAGGCAGAGAGTGTAGTAATGATGGTGATATTCGTTATTGGTCGTGATACTAACCTCAAATTCAGCAAAGTCCAGGTGCCCGTCTCCATTCTGGTCCGCCGCTCTCCACATCGCCTTTTCTTCTCGCACCAACTGTATGCACAAACAAATATTATATTTTATGTTTGTATCTTCACTCCAGGTCCCCAATCGGGTAGGCAGAGAGTGTGGAGCGCCAGACATCCCGATCCTGACACACCTTCCGTGCCTCATCTACATTCATCATTATCTTCATACTTGCACGCCGATTCCTAAGACATTTGACCTCACCATCAGACAGAACTCGACATATTTGGTCATGGTAGGTCAGTCACGGTCTTCCTGGGCGTTTGCAACCCTAATATTTTTTTTAATGAAAAATAATGTGTTGAAAATTTTCTGCTAGACCAGAGGTTCCCAAACTAATTATTCTTGTAGACCCCTTTCAACTTTTTTCTGGTTTCGGTGGACCCCCTCGTAGCTGCATTTATATCACATTTCCATATTTCATATTTTTATTCACGCCTACGTAGACCCCTATCGAGTCTCCCATGGACCCCAGAGGGTCCATTTGAACCACTTTGGGAATCACTGTGCTAGACCTAAGATTATTTTGTTTCTTTTCTTATACTTTTGTTTTTACAATAATAGCGAGCTAAATTTATATTTATAAACGTAGGTATTGCTCGGTTACGTCGATAGGTAGGTATATGAAATGTTTACGAGTGTAATGCAATCCATATTCGACCGAGAATATTTCTTACTGATATCACGCTACTTATCTACGCCATGCTTTATCCATAACATTGAAAACATAAACCATGCTTATGTGCACGATAGTCGTAAATAAAGTAGGCCAATGTTTGCTTTGAGCGTGCACTAACAAAATATTTAGTTAAGCTCTAGTTTCATGATAGCGTTGAACGCAGTGATGAATGTTACAGATATTTGAGTGATCATCGCGATCGTGAATCCACTGATGAAATATTCACAATTCCACATAAACACAGACACATGTATAATGAACACAAGTACAGTAATAATAATAAAAATAAACAACCCATTATACGTCCCACTGCTGGGCACACACAGTCTCTCCCCTTTTTGGGGGGAGGCCTGGAGCTTACTCCACCACGCTGCTCCAATGAGGATTGGTGGAGCTGGGTGGGTTAGTAGCCAACCCGCTGTCGGATGTTTCCAAACCCTTATGTTTAAACAAGGCCTTATGGGCGCCTCCGACAAGGTTTAACGACTGCTATCTATCGATAGCAACCAGGACCGACGGCTTAACGTGCCCTCCGAAGCACGGAAACGCGCATTCAATTTGCCACTAGCGGTCACCCATCACACTACCCGACCGCGCCCGTAGTGCTTAACCGAGCAGATCGCTTCCGATCTACACCAGCCGCGGGGCCATGCGCGCTTCCCAAGTACAGTGCTCAACAATAAATATTGCACATCGAGCCTTAGAAGGAGACTTCGGCTTATTTCGGGTCTGTAGAGCGTTAGGTATCCCTTTCTCAACGTACCTGTTTGACGTTTGTCGACAATTTTGATAAAGTTTTGACCAATACCGGACTGTCAGTGCTTATGCTTACGTAGGCAGTGTTTTTTTTGTTATGTTATTGTTTTATGTTATGTCATGAAAGTGGCAAACAAGCATGCAGTTCACATTGATGTTAAGTGATGACTGCAGCCTAACCCACACAAAGCTCAAGGTCAAAATGCAGATGCGATACCACACCTGAGGCCTAAGGTGTTATGCCTCTGTGCCGGAAATTACCGTACCGTACATTACCACCTGACCGGAACACGATAGTGCTGAACACTACCATTTAGTGGCCTGTATATTAGGTAATGCGGTGGTGCCTACGCCCGCGAGCTCTTTCACTAGAACTCTACCACCAGTGAACATAAAAAAAGATAGGCGTAAGTCGGTCTACTAGAAGAAGTCATGCTCAAAGAAAAAAAAAAAAAAAAGAAAAAGAGCTCTTACTGAGTTTGTTTGGTAGCGGAGTTCTTCTCAGTAGTAACTGCATTTGGAACTCTGCTAAGTGAATAACATTGATCTTGACGAATAAGTTTTTCTTTTTCTTCATTTATTATCATTGAAGGAATTGAAAAATTTTATGATTATTATGTTTTAACCAAATAGTTTAAATTTTAATTTTTAATTTACTATTAATATATGATTTTTCTTTACTATATGTAATGGTTATTCGCTCTAGGTAGTTTATGATTTATTGACGTTTTGAAAGTATCTGTAAAGATCTATTCGAAATAAAAATATTTTCTATTTCTATTTCTATTTCTATTTCAGCTTGTGTTTCATTCGTAACCCGTTGTCCGATTACAGTGCAACAATGTCATCGGACAATGACTTGCCTCGTTTATCTAATCTATGTTAAAGCTGTCGTGGATAAGCTTTCTCAGGAATATCTGGAATCTACCGCCGTGACTAATTTGGTATCTAATATAAAAAAAAACGTAACTTCACGCCTGTAATCCCCGAAGGGGTAGGCAGAGGTAAATGCATGCATTCAAGCATACATGCAAACACCCACGATTCGCCGGTTTCGTTTTGGCCCATGTACTACCTAAAATTATTTTTCCTAATAGCCTTGGATCCCGGATTAGATTACATATGTGGAGGAACAAGTAAGAGATATTACATTTTTTCAATGATAGGACTTGACCCTCCCGCGTATCGCTTTTACACTTTTAAAGACCTTTCTTCGCAGCGACTTTTAATTAACTTCACGGACGTATTTAATTTTTGCCCGACTTAGCCTAGATGACATAATAAAAAAAAAACACTTACCATCAATATGAACCACCCCCTATGTCCTAAGGGGTGGCAATAGGTACGGCAACACATTCTACATTTAGGCTGCTCGCCCACGTCCGATAATCGGGACGGCTTTTTTGTAGGAGTAAAATAGAACGTACTGATATCAATAGTGCAACGCACACGTCCTACAAAAAGTCGGTTCGTTTTACTATGACTATCAGTACGTTCTATATTTCTCCTACAAATAATCGGTCACCGTTTGTCTAACATGGGCGAACAGCCAAAAATGTGTACTGATAGCAATAGTACAACGCACCGACTTTTTGTAGGACGTGTGCGTCGGTCACCAATTATGAGACGTGGGCGAGCAGCCTATATGACTATATGCCTATGTATACATAGGCATATTTGTTTGTAATATAAAGAAAATAGTTACCATGCCATTGTCCCCAGTGTCATCAGGCTCAATGTCATCCTCGGTGTCGACACCGAACGCGTCGTGCAGGTACTCCGGCCACGTCACGACTCCGTCACGGTTGTCATCAGCCTCTGACATCCGCTCCTCCGCCTCCTCGCGCGACAACGTGCTGGGAAAGATACGTAAAACGTAACTTCACGCGTGTAATCCCCGAAGAAGTAGGCAGAGGTAAATGCATGCAAAACACCCACGTTTCGTCAGAGCCTGTTGATAGGTATATATCCATTACCAAACTCTGAGGTATTTGGAAGAAAATGGAAAAAATCCCAAATAAACCCGCGTAATAGTAGTGGCCTGCTACCACTAGGCTACTGAGGCAGTTATAATCAGTAATAAGTATTGCAAAAGTAAAACGTAATGAGTGTGGACACAATTTTTGCACCAACTCATTAAGCTAAGCTCGACTGGAGTTGGAAGACTTCGCTGAAAATAAGTGGCAATCGGCCACGACACGGCGCCGCCGTTGCTGCTGCCGTCAGCCCACATCGAAAAATAAATGGTAGCTGAAAGAAATGACCAGAATAAAAAAAAAAGATACATGTACCGATGGACGTCGCCAGTGGGTGGCAGGGGCTGCCACTCCATAGAAACAGAAAATTGCAGAATTTACACCAAAAAAGTGACATGTGCTACAAGTATAGGTACCAACCTGGTAACCCTAAAGCTGGCGATGCCCTTGCATGTACTTACCTGAAATGCTTTATTTTTAACACTTTAAGATAACTGCTGAAACATGATTGAATCTTTGCAGACTGTACTCTCACTGAAGTGCTCTGTCAATTGGGCTCGGCTGTAGGGATTAGGACTTAATAAACATAAAACTACTGTTATGTTATAATATATGTGGCAATAATGTGAAATAATTTATTTTTAATTGTTCTATATAAAAGTTTCTTTGTACTCCCTTCTTCCCCGTAGCATCCCCTGTCCTACTAATATGAAATCTTTGCTTAATTTAGTAACTTCACCTTTTCTATATAGATTAGCTAAATGTATATGTGTAAATAATATAAAATTTTAAACTTTTTTTTTCTTTTTTTGCAATAGTAATAAATAACACTTTACTTCATCTATACTATCATCTAATTATAGTGACTGTCTTTGTTTTTGTTATAGGTATCATCAGAGGATATAACTTTATTAATCACCAGACAATCTTCTAGTCCACCGATCAATTTCATTTATTTATTTCTTTTTTGTTTGTATTTAACTGTGCTTCTCCAATTACTGGATTCTGGCAGAATTACCTTAGTCTTGGGTAGTAGCCATTAATTATAACAAAGAAGAAGAGAAACAATTCACATACACATTCTCTCTCCAGAGTAAAGGTGTACATGAGGATTTTTACTTTGTGAAGAAAACTTGTAATCAGAGATCTGCTATAAACCATTTTTTTAATGGACTTATACAGGCCTTGTATCTAGACTAGTCTACTCGGGCAATCCTCAAGCGCATAGGGCTCTCAGCTTAAATAAATGGACACAACTGCCTAAAGAAGACTCTTGGTATTATCTTACTTATTGACAGATTAACAATGTTTTTTAAGCTGATAAACAATTTAACCTATGTGATGTAGTTCTTCTGAATATTTCAATATCAACTTTTCTTATGATCACTTGCATGACAATAATATAATGGCATGGATTAATGTCATAATTAAAGTCCAATTGATACAATTGATTGAAGTCCAAAAGCCACGCAACACGCTCCAAAATAGTTATTACCAGTAATATGCACTGCATTTCACATTAAATTCAATAGGTCCGCAACTCAAAATTGTACAATTGTAAAACAATAAACCTTATAATAAATAGGTAGCGAGCCCGAGATAAATAAATCAAACAACTCACACAAAGGAGTTCAAGATCCACTTCTGAAGCTCAATCCTATCAATATGCTTGTCTCCATTGAGGTCCATCTTGGGCAGCAGCTGCGACAGCCGCCGCTTCGACTCCTCGGGGCTCAGCCGGTCATACTCCTCCGCCTCCCGCACGCTCCCTATAGTGAAATAATACGTCACCACCAGCGCACACGGCACCAGCAACGCCAGCGCGACGCGCACCGACATCGCAACACATTACCAACTAAGCATGCAGCTCAACCGAAGCAACGGAATGCACTATCGCCACAAGCTTTACAGTTCGTGTAGCACCTAATATCGCTTCGTGATCGAACTCCACGTTATGGCCCGAATCGCTGTAGTGCTCGTGGTCTCGCGGCCGGTACGCCCCGTCCGACTCGCGCTCCGGCGCGTCCACACTGTGCCCGTGCACCGCCGCCGACGCGCACAGCACGCTCGGCCCCACCAGCATTATCGCGAACAAATATAGCAGCTGCATTTTACTCTTTTTTCATATATCGATCGTTTTATTGTGCAAAACTCATTACACACTCGTTTGTTTTATAAAAATAAACCTCGCTCATCCGCATCAATGATGACAGATGATGTTTTTGACAGATACGTAACAGCCGTGAAATTCATCTGCTGTCAGTCAGTTCCCAATGCACAAAATATGTTGATGTCTCCACGCTATTGGCTAATTAAGATAACTATTTTTTTTCGGCCAATCATTCATCAAAAATTGGCACATTTTTGACAGTTTACTGAATATGTAAATAAAAACATGCTTCATAAATCTTTCTTTTTTGAGGGTCAAGGATTTTAGATCGTTCGGCCTATAAAAATGCATATAATGATGTGAAGTTTTATTAACAAAAATATATATATAAAATGCAAAAAGCAACAGAATATTTTTTTTATATGTAAACACGTATGTGTACATTATATCTATACATTTATTTCATTAAGTTATCAGCGGCCATGATGATAAGCGAGACTCTTCGGCTTGCTAAGTGGCTGGGGTAGGATGATATAAACTTGGAGAGGTGTTTTCGGACTTCTCCAACAACGAGGGAGAGGTGCGTGCGGGTTGCTGGATCACTCTTGTTCAAGTTTAATAATGCATCTTCTAAATATCTGTGAACAAATGGAATAGACAGATTATTTTAGAAAGCATTGTGCAGTGCAGAGCCCTGTAGATAGGGGGATAGGATAAGGAGTAACAAATATCACCTTGCTCCATGTAAAACTTCTGACTTTTGAGAGATACCTCACTATCTAGTATCTACTTAATAATCACCTGCCTACTGAGACGAGTAGGTAACTAATAACTCGGTTTTCCTTTCTTTCCCACACCCACATAAAAATAGAAACAGGTAAACGTAGCTACCTGCCTAATAAATAAAATGGTGTAATAAGACTAATAAGCAGTAATAAATGTCACAACAATACGATAAAATTAGACATTAACCGACAAACATTCTTCACACTTTCCGTTTCTAGTTTCTACGCACAACACAACATTAATTACTGACAAAACTGGCCTTATTAATTAAATGATCTTGGCATTTACATTAATTACTTCTGTTATAGTTTATGTGATACTGCCGCTACTGCCGATACTATATTAACGGGTTAGTCCACTTAGATCCATAGATAAAATAATCAATTATAGGTACCTTACACTTGAAATAGTATTTCTAAAAGTTAAAATGTAACTTCTATGAACATTGCCGTAACTTGACGACATGCATACAACACAATGAAAATGAAACACATCCACTAGTCACAAGTCCGACGTTTTTTTATGTAATGAAAGTGGCAAACAAGCATTCAGTTCACATTGATGTAAGTGATGACTGCAGCCTATAGACCCTTACACAAATACCAAGGTCAAAATGCAGATGCGTTACCACTCATGAGTCCTGAGGCCTATGGTGTTATGCCTCTGTGCCAGAAATTACAGGGCCATACACTTAGACTACTAAGGCCGTACATTATCCCATATTCCCATGGGATAATGTGTCAATTCATTTGACATTTTTAGACACATTTTCTGCGAAAAATGAGAAACTTCCAATTGCATTATTATTTAATAAGATGTTTTTTATCTACTTATATTTTATTTACTTTGGTATTAATCTATTTATTATTGTTTGTACCTTTTAGTATGTATTACATTTATCGTTTAATAAAGTATGTTATTTTAATGGCTTATTATCTGTTTTATATCCGTATGTATGTACCTTGTATAAGTATTAGTACAATTATCCTTTATTATAAATTTGACATCCGTGGTTCACTCACTAAGGGTCCTGTTGAAAACCAGCGTCAGGTACCTTTTATATGAAGGTACCTGACATTTGCTGAACAGGACACCTTTTTGGCAGCCGTGAGACACATATTACGTGTATAGGTATGTATTAATTTTTAGAAAATGTGTTGTCTTTTCTCTGTTACCTGTTACGTTTTATGTCTGTTTTATGTGTCTCGTTGTGTGTCAAATAAATGTTTCTTATCTTATCTTATCTTATCATTACTAAGCATCCCTCGACCCGGAGATCAAACCCACGCACCGAGCTTAGTTGTAAAAAAGAAACTCACTCTGTGAATTATCATGTATCTATTCGTAATTGCGTAACTAAGCCAAAGAATATGAAATAATACTAACTAAGCTTTTGACGCAATGTTTTGGGGTTAAAACGTTGCGTCAATATCTAGCAAATTATTTAATTTAATTTGATTGCTGGGTCAGTTTTATCGTGTAATACACGTAACCTGTAACCAACATGATATCGATTGCTCGAATTAAGGGCGGCTACATAAACTTGCGATGCGATGCGATAATATGCGACGTCGCATCGCAGGCGATGTATTCGTGCGAGCCAGATATTTGCGATGCGATGCGAATTCGCAGTTATGTGTGGGAGCCCTTAATTGTGTCGACAGTTGGCTTTTAAAACTTTTTACAGACGACTCCGAGAATAAACTAAGTATAGGCAACTTTAGGCCTAATTACGACCAATTAAGGAAAGTGGTTGAAGCTCTAAAGCAGTGATTCCCAAAGTGGTCCATATAGACCCCCTGGGGTCTATAGCAGACTCGATGGGGTCTTCGTATATGCGTAAATAAAAATGGGATATATGGGAAAGTGATATAAATGTTAGCAAGGGGGTCCACCGAAACCAGAATAATAATGAAACAAGAAAAATTGTTTGGGAACCTCTGCTCTAAAGAATGGTGCAAACTTTGCAGTTACTACGGAACGTATTGGGATACCCAGGATTAGTTACCTGCATTTTAACTGCGTATCATGCACCATGTCAGTAGCGAGCTGCTGTATGAGCGACAGCAGGACCGACTGCGTGAGCTTGCAGGGCGGGTCGAAGACGCGCGCCGGCTCCGCAGCGCGACACGCCACCATCACCAGCGAGAGGTCTGATGATGACAGCGCTTCTTCAAACGACGCGTTGATGTCACCCGCCTTCATCTGCTTGTTTATTGCCGCTGATTTCATCTGGGAGAGAGATATGTAGCAAAGGTTGCAGTGTAGTGTAGGTACATTCATGGCGTTTATATTATTATTTATTTGTATTAGTTTGTACTGAGATACTACTGCGATTAGACTACATTTTGGTATTACGATAATCCTCCAGAGGAGAGATTTGTGATAATAGGAAAGCCAGCGCTCGGTATGTGCCAATAAACTGATGGTAATGGTACTGTATTCTAGTTAAATATGGTAATCAAATCTACGTAACTTCTAGGGATAGAATAAATAACATTCACTAGTGGTAGAGTTTCAGTGTAGGGAAGGACTCGAGGGCATAGACACCACCGCTTTAAATTACCTAATCTATCTGCCGCCAAATGGTAGTGTTCAGCACTATCGTGTTCCAGTTAGATGGTAAATGGGAATCTGTGGCATCGTAATAACTATCACAGAATTCACAGAGACATACAAACATACAACAAGTCTCAGGGGTGGCAATGCATCTGCGTTTGATCTCTGGTTTTTGTGTAGATGTCTATAGGCTGCAGTCATCACGTAATCTGTCAGGCTCAGGCTGCGAGAAAAATATGACAATTGATTTCTAATTGTTCGTGTACCGATATCGGTTCAACTTCAGCGTAACGAGCATACACGTGAGCTGCCACCTTTTTTACAAAAAGTAGGACAGGTATGAGACAAAGCAGCTTAAATCTAAGGAGTGGAACCTGGAGTCAATGCCTACAGGCATTGACTCCAGGTTTTTATAGATATTTATGGATGCAGTATTAAACTGCTACTAGTTAAGCGCTTTCATTGCTGACAAAAGAATAAGCTTACAGCTGACTTTAGCAACTGGTTTATTCAGTTTATTCATTTATTTCATATAATTAGGCTCCTGGAGAGCACTTTACATCGTCATTTTTTTAACGTAACCTAGAGTGAATAACCACTAATAATAATAAAAAACACATAATACATTAAATAGAAACTAAACAATTTTGTATAATATGGAAAGCATCAATTATTTACAAATTCCTCCATTTCCCCATTTCAAAAGAAACTGAGAAAGAAGGAATTTGGTCGTCATGATAAAGGTAATTCACTTGGCAGAATTCCAAGTGCAGTCAATACTGAGAAGAACTCCGCCACTGAAGAAACTCATCCATGCATAGGTGTTGTTACATAATTCTCTGCTCCAAGTCTGGCGATGATATTATGTTCTTCATTTACCTACGCGAAAGTCAGTCATTGCATAATAATATATGTTGCCACAGAGATTAAGATTTATTGTATCTGCGTGTCGGTATTTTTTAACATTTAACTATCTAACCAGAATATATTTATATGGCGGCAGATTGTTAACAATTTTTGTCTGTCTGTATGTCCGTCTGTCCGTCTGTCCGTGTGTCCGTCTGTCTGTCCGTCTGTCCGTCCGTCCGTCCGTCCGTCCGTCTGTCTGTCTGTCTGTTTGTTCCGGCTAATCTCTGGAACGGCTGGATCGATTTTTGACGGGACTTTCACTGGCAGATAGCTAATGTAATGAGGAGTAACTTAGGCTACTTTTATACTAGCTGCGCCCACGACTTCGTCCGGGTAGGTACTGAAAAATCATAAATTCTCACGCGGATGAACGGGGGCACAGCTAGTATGATATAAATTTGATCAATTTTGATCTCTATAGGACTTGGAATTAGAAATATTAGAATGTTAATGTTTTTCGTACCTAAAATGCCGTTAATTTGGCATTGAACTACAATGGTTGAGTAGGTATGTCCCACATTTCTTAATTTATTTACGCAACTAACACTTTAGTTATGTAGAATCTAAAATAAACGTTTAATTATTTTTAAATTACGAGCTATAACCATTTTAACCATGCTATAACTTATATTAACTATTGCTTTCGTTTAATTAGACTAGGTATATCTCATCGACCACACAACATTATCTAGACATATAAAAAAAGCAATTAGCATACAAACGAGTTATATTATACAAGTAAGTAACTAGGTTACTCAATAATCATAGATTTTATTAAGTTTTTTTTTATAATGTCTTTGGATTATATAAACTCAAGCAAACCAAGCCGGTATTTTAAATAAAAAATAAAAAATGTAATGTTACGAGTAGATAGACCTTACGTAGTATTTGTATACTCTTTGGATAGACCTTGGAAGAAGGATACTTTCGTGTGTGTGTGTGTGTGTGTGTGTGTGTGTGTATCTTCACGCCAGGTCCCTAACGGGGTAGGCAGAGAGTGTAGATAATTTCGTCATAGATAGATACATAACTTGTTTCCACTTTTATAACGATTCTTATATGTATTATGTAGTAATCAAATAGAAACATCAAACCTTCATTTATTACCATACCAATTGTTCTATGATCGATTTTTCTGGATCGGCTGGTTGAGGTGGACTGATGGGCACACAATCAGGCAGTTCCGAACCACCTTCGTTTTCCTGAAGGGAGATGGTGGATGTTGACGTCAACACTTCATATAACCTATCGCGCCAGATCTGCAGCTCTTTTCGAAGTATTCTGTGAAGTTAATTAGTGTTTTTGAACTAACCCTGATTTTAGAAAGTTGGAGTTTGTCGGAGATCTAAACGGATCATTTGAAGCAGGTTTTCTGAGCAAAAATTATGTATTTGAAAAAAAGTTTGAGATAATAAATATATAGCTAAGTACATAGCCAGCTAATAATATCTAAGTATTATATATACTTCATCGTCGTAATCATTTCAGTCGAAAGACGTCCACTACAGGATAAAAGCCAAAGATTAATTGCCACAATGAACGGTCCTGGGCCATGCTTCGTCTTCCGGCTTCCGGTAGGTAGTTGCCACTAGAGAAATCTTTTGCCCCAACAAGCTGTCGGTCCTTCGAGCTGTGCCCTGCCCACTACCACTTGAGTTATTAGGTGGGCTATGTCTCATGCGAACCTTCTCATTTTTTATTCAATCTAAATGCCTCTCATAACTCTCTCCATTGCACTCCGCGTGAACATTTTGAGCGACCACGTTTCGGTTCCATATGGTATCATTGACAACACATATAAATCAAAGATCTTTGTCTTGAGACACGGTGGTAGATTGGAAAAAAAGATGCGTAGTAGCTTCTCGAATACTGTCCACCCGAGTTGGATTGGACGATTGACCTCTTTCTCCAAGTTGAACCTACCTTGTTAGATTGTTTATTGTTTTTTTTTTATTTTGTTGATGACTTTATACCTGGGTACCTCATATTTGCACCTATACCAGTATGTATCTTCTTACGACTTAGAATGAGTTTATCAAGATCAAGAAAAGTAAAAAAAAAAATACTAAACCTACTCTTCCAAGTTGTACATCGTTTTGGTAATATTCATGTCGGTTTGCTCGAGGAGGCACTGGTGGCGCTCCATGGCATTCCGAAGTGTTCTGGATGTCTTGTGAACACTTTTAAAGAATGATGCCGAGTTGTCTTCCACTGAAACAAATAGTTTAAATGAAATGTAAAGAAAAAAACAACGTTAACCAAATTATAAGTAAGGTAAAATTTTAGTGCCACTGAGGGAAGTTTGCGGCTGCGTAAACTTTCGCCAGACTCTTAGCTCGCGACGACCACATAGACGAGAAAGAAATTGAGTTTCAACGTTGGCTTGATTCAAGCGAACTACTGCCACATTTTATTTTTTTAAATACTCTAGGTACATCAACGAATCGCCTTCTTCAGTGACTTGTAATTTTACGAACGTATTTAAGATTTGCGTATAGGTATCTACTTGAGGTTTGGTCTTGATTAAGTTTTTAGGGTTCTGTAGGCTACAAGGAACTTTATAATTATATTATTTTGTTAAACCTTATAAGTATATGATTGGATATAACCATCACTGGAAAAAATTACCTCTACTGTACCTTTTAATATTTTCCATTGTGTATTTGCTTAGATCTTATTTGGGAATAATCGAAATTCACAATGCACATGACATATTCGTTTCTCGCTATAACTTACGGTCCATGAAAGCTTCTTCCAGAGTCTTCGAGACATGCTTCAAAAGACGACGCTGGGAGCGTTCCAATATTGGTGCGTAGGATTCCGAGAGCATTCGCGTTAGACTATTGCTCATCATGGCTTTGACTGCCTCCGCCGTGGTCGATGCCACATGGTCTTTTAGATCCTGAAATTTTTAGTCTGTAAAAATCACCGACCAAATCGAAAAAAAAAAACTGTCTTCAATGTAGGTAAGTAAATAAAATTTTCTTAGATACCTACACTAAAAGTCACTAGAAATGTTTATAATAGAGTAAGTGGTAGAGCTCCAGTGACGAAGCTCGCGGGCGTAGGCACCATCGCATTACCTAATATACTTGCCGCTAAATGGTAGTGTTCAGCACTATCGTGTTCCGGTCAGGTGGTAATGTACGGCCCTATAATTTCCGACACAGAGGCATAACACCTTAGGCCTCAGGAGTGGTAACGCATCTGCATTTTGACCTTGATTTTTTTGTAAGTGTCTATAGGCTGCAGTCATCACTTAACATCAATGTGAACTGCATGCTTGTTTACCACTTACATTACATACATTAAGAGTAGGTACTAACATCGCTTCTCAAAAACTTGGCAAGCACGTCCCTTATCTTCCTGTCGAGAGACATCGTATGCTTTAACTCGATAGCATCCAGAAGGGACTGGGCACGAGCCTCCCCGTGACGTGTGAGCACAGCCTTTTCTTCGTCCCTGATAAAGTAAAGGATTGCAATCAATAGTAGAACCGAAAAGTAAAATGTAATCAAGTAAAAAGCGATAGTATATTATTTGAGAACATGGGAGTTTCAATCATAATAGAGACGATACCTAATGACGCTGTCGGGGTTTGATTACGTGCTTCCTATCTCACCCTTTCAGGATAATAAAAAAATATACAAACATGTAGATATCAGCGTTTTTAATTTTTAAGATAAGTGTACCGGCGTTGCATAAACTTTGCACGATTAGATTTTTATGTACCTATATCGCATAAGATTACCAGCCCATAAAATATTATCGGCGACCATGTCTAGGAACCATTTGTGTTGTGCAATAATATATAACGCAAATATCGGCAAGAGACACTATGGAGAGAGGCAAACGCAATTTGTAGTAGGTAAATAAATCGTGTAGGTGTAAGAACTCACTTGATTGTTGGTGTACGAAATAGGTGGATATATACCTACTTATCACCCGAGATTTTTTAAGATACCAAATTTAAATAGGTATATGATTCAAGATTATTTAAAAAAATATAGTGAGCGATTGGAAATCATGAATTATAATAAGTTAGGATTGAAGCGGGGCAGAGGCGCCTGCAAAAATTGTCTCTGTTGCTGCCATCGACGATAGAGCCTATAGTCCATTGAAATGTTACATGAGATTTACATTTGTGAGAGGACGCAATTTTATTTTTGGGACATGTGGGGGGGGGGGGGTCCAATAGAAGCTTATCCTCAAGTTTGTCATCTTGAAAAAAGGGGTGAAAGCACGTTTTTCGCGAAATCTCGGAAAGTATGCGTCTCACAAAAAAATTGTAGGATCATAATTTGTAGCAAATTATTTTTCCTACAAATATGTCACAAATATGTATACAATTTTTTGCCCTAAATCAAAAATTAAAGAAGTTATAACCAAAAATGTGAGAAAATTGTTATAAAAAATTTCTTTTTTGCTCTATAACTTTTTTTTTTACATTTTACAAAAAAATACATCAGTCCAATCTTGTAGGTTATCTTTTGAGAAACATTTTTCATCATCTGCAGAAAATTAATTTCATGAGATCATGAATGAGGTAGAAGCAACAGCTGACCCTACGTATAATAATAATAGTCGTAGCAGGCAGATGTTCTTTTGTCCCCAGACACTGGACGGTAACGCAGACCTTCTCTACCTGCTTAATATAGGATAAGTTAAATTTGGTAAGTTCTGTGGTAACGAAAAGAGTTAGGAATGAAAAAGTAAAGTTGTACAAATTAAACAAAAATTTTGTAAAAATATATTTACAATAAAAAAAATATATTAAAAATAAGTTAAACATTTCGTTTCGACTGGATTCTCATTAGCATTGACGAACCCGGTCAACTTTGGAGCGCTGTAACAGCGTTTTAATATTAGGTTGGGGAAAAAGTTTCTTCGCATTTTTTAAGATAATTCAAAACATTTTTTAATATAGTTTATTTAAATTTAACTAAAGTATGTATGTACCATTTTGTTCGATAACCTTTTGCCATCTTGTAGGCAGGGACATGATCCCATTACTATAAAAATTTTAGGACTTCTCATCAAAATACCGCGACAAGTGGATTTGGCAGTCCTCTCGTGATGTTAACCTAACATTGCATGAAGAATTCTGAAGAGACCGAAAAAGGTGGAAATCTGAAGTTGCAAGGTCAGGACTATACGTCGGATGCATTAACACCTCCCAGCCAAACTCTCTTAATTTTTGCTGAGTGGCTATAGATGTGTGAGGTCTAGCGTTATCATGATGAAACAGCACACCCCTTCTGTTGATCAATTCCGGCCGCTTTCTCTCAACTTCTTGCTTTAATCTCATCAGTTGTTCGCGGTAGAGTTCAGAATCGATAGTCCTGCCTGGTGGTAATAGCTCATAATGAATAATGCCCTTCCAATCCCACCACACACACAACATCACCTTATTGCGAGTTAACCCGGGTTTCGCCACAGTCTGTGAAGCCTGACCGGCCTTTGACCACGACCTTTTTCGCACGTTCTTGTCGTACGTGATCCACTTTTCATCACCAGTTATCAGCTTCTTCAAAAATGATTCGGTTTCATTACGTCGTAATAAAGAATCACAAATGAGTACACGGTTCATTAGGTTTCTTTCAGTGAGCTCGTGAGGTACCCAAATATCGAGATTTTTTTTGTACCCAGCTTTTTTCAAATGCGCCAAAACTGTTTTGTGATCAATTCTCAGTTCTTCAGCTACGTCGTAACTACTGATATGTCGATCTTGCTCCACTTTTTCAAAAATGGCATCCATTTTATCCGTAATAGGGCGACCAAAACGAGGTGCATCTTTGACATCAAAATTTCCGGATTGAAAACGCTTAAACCAAATTTGTGCTACTCTCACAGACATTGCACTAGGTCCATAAACATCGCAAATTTTTTCGCGGCTTGCGTTGCATTTTTACCTTTTTTGTAGTAAAATTTTAAAATGTATCGAATTTCTTATTTAGATTCACACATCTTGACAGTACGAAAAACAAATGAAAATCACACATTTGCCTAATTTGAATTTGGAATTTTAACTTTCAATGATACCAAAACCAGCCAGATACAAATACTACAGCCAAAGAGATTTTATTACAAGTTCATACACACTATAATGCGAAAAGACTTTTTCCCCAACCTATTAGAATAAAATTAAAAAAAATATATAGTGAAAAAAAATTCTCAAAAGATAACCTACAAGATTGGTCTGATGTATTTTTTTTTTTGTAAAATGTATAAAAAAAAGTAAAAGAGCAAAAAAGAAAATTTTTGTAACAATTTTCTCACATTTTTCGTTATAACTTCTTTAAGTTTTGATTTAGGGCAAAAAGTTGTATAGACATATTTGTAGGAAAAATAATTTGCTATTAATTATGATACTACATTTTGTGAGACGCATAGTTTCCGAGATATCGCGAAAAACGTGCTTTCACTCCTTTTTTCAAGATGGCGGCCGGGGGACAAGCGACCCCACAAACTTGAGGTTAAGCTTCTATTCCCCCCCCCCCACATGTCCCAAAAATAAAATTGCGTCCTCTCACAAATGCAATATTCGGCCCTCAAAATGTAACATTTCAATGGACTACTAAGCTGCGTTGTGTTGTCGATGGTTGCTGTTAAATGGAAAACCTGAGTGCCGGGTAACATGTGTGTTTACCACCAGTAATATCATCACCTTAGATGCTTATTTCGTAATACGTACTTTTCTTCCATCCATAGAGCTGCTTCGGTGTGGACATAGTTAAGTATCTGTTTCTCATGTGTATTGATATTGACGTCCTCTTTTATTGTTGTAAGTAAACTGCGTTGCTCAAGAAGTAAATCTACAACATGAACAAAGAACACATGAACACTAGCATAGTTGGCAATAGATGGCGCTGCTGCTACCATAAAGCAATGCAATAAATGTGAAGGAAAGATTTGACAAATCGGGCAGGACTTCAGTAGCTCAATTGGAAGAGCGGCTGGACTAGATTCCCAGTAGGCCGCGAGTTCGAGTCTCGCCTGAAGTCAAATTTTTCTTTCCATTTTTCTTTAAAATAAAATATATTTCACGACCATGTGTTAATGCGAAATAATATAAAACAATTATTAAGGGTAAAAGCGACTTCTTTACGATATTCAATAAACTGCAGTCTATTTTATCGGTTGCCTAACTAGCATAGTTGGCAATAGATGGCGCTGCTGCTACCATAAAGCAATGCAACAAATGTGAAGGAAAGATTTGATAAATCGGGCAGGACTTCAGTAGCTCAATTGGAAGAGCGGCTGGACTAGATTCCCAGTAAGCCGCGAATTCGAGTCTCGCCTGAAGTCAAATTTTTCTTTCCATTTTTCTTTAAAATAAAAAACATGAACAAACTTTTATACCCTATTAGCAAAACCTATTAGCAAAGTACTTTCGTAATTTAAGTATAATATAAAAGGAATATAAAAAAAAACGCAACGCCTGTAATCCTTTAAATTTATTATACTACGTACCTAATCCCCGAAGGCAGAGGTAAATGCATGCAATGACATGCATTCAAGCATACATTACATGAAAACACCCTCGATTCGCCGGTTACGTTTTGGTACATGTAACAGGTGGCGAGCCTGTTGACATCTCCGGGCCGAGCCAAACTCCGAGGTACCTACGGGGAAACTTCCAGAAAATGGAAAAATCTCAATAGAACCAGAGATAAAGGACTTTAAAACATTATCTCTAATAGCCCCCGAAATCGAACCCAGGATACCAGTCCAACGTAATACCTACTAGTGGCCTACTATCACTTCTACTGAGGCAGTTAGTATAACAGAACAAGTTTTTATATTATAGGTTTTTGTATATGTGACGTGATTTTTTACGGATGGTAGAATTCCAGTATGAGAGCTTGAGAGCTCTTGTAAGCACCACCGCATTTCCTATTCTATCTGCTGCCAAATGAGAATGACAGTGTTCAGCACTATAGTGTTCCGGTTAGATGGTTATATATGGCCCCGTATTTAACTATCACAGAGTGCTTGTCTGCTTGTTGGCTACCTTCATTACATAGGCAACTCGGGTACAGAGAGTGGTCTAGATGTTGTAGTTATAGATGTACCATCGAAGAAGTTGCCGATGATCAAAAATCAGTGCAAATAAAATCTTTATCACCACACAAATAAGGCATTGACGTGATCTACCGAACATTTATTTGTACTCTATTCTTGGGATGCATATCTTTCTTGAAGGGGTAGGCCCTTCAAGAAAGATATGCATGAAGTAATCTCTACTTCCCTACATAATATTATAAATACGGAAGTAACTGTCTGTCTGTTACCTTTTCACGTCCAAACGAGTGAACCGATTTTAATGAAATTGGTACAGAGATAGAGTTGACTTTGAGAAAGAACAGCTACTTTTTAAACGACATCCACCCGGGCGAAGCCGCGGCCAACAGCTAGTGTTATGTAAATGACTATACTATCCAACATTGTTGAATCTACTAGACTTACCATTCAGTTTGTCAATTTTTTGCTCCAACGTAGAATACAATTCGTCATGCACGATCTCAAGTCCGCTGTCCTCACGTTCAGACTCGGATGCGATTTCGCTGGACGTCTCACTTGCGGTACGATTGTCGCGCAAATGATCGCGAGAATACGCGATATCGTTCACATTAGGCAAAGATTTGGATTTTGTTAGTGGATAGAATTTAGAATCCATTGCACGGATTTTTAAGTCTTGTTGTGCGACTCACTGAACGGCGATTAGTTGTAAAACTACCCTCCATTTTTGTTTAGCCACCTGCACCGTGACAGATTACCTATTCATGTTTTGATTTTTTTATGCATTATGTACCTATACCAGAATACTCATGCTTTTAACTTTTATGCAAAGCACACAGATTTAAGAGAAGAGAGGACAGATTTAAAGGATGTGAAATGCTACAATAACTTTTAACAAATATATTGGTGCAACCCAGGTTGTTGTTTCCTTAGATGTTCAGTCCCTTATCATTAACAAGATAAAAGATATTTCATATTTTTAATCAAGCTAGATATACAAACTGGAGTATTCTGAGGACCAATTTGTTGAAATGGATGTTTCAACAAATAGTTACATGTTTTAATTTCAGGTGCAGAATTGACGCACGATTGATGGTCGCAATGATTTTTGTGATTCGGATCATCATTGATATCACTTTCATGCCCAAGCTCTGGATGTCAGACTTAGTAGTAAAACCTGTAGAATAGGGATGGCGATCTGAGATCGATTAATCGGAAGATCGATCTTTTAGACCGAAAAGATCGATTATTTGAATCGATCTAGCGAATCGATACTTTAGCTTGGAAAATCGAAGATCGACCTTTTTGCTTCATTACTTAAAGGAAACATGCAGTAAATACAGTAAAAAGAGACACGACACATAAATCATAACATTTAACGTGTATTAAGAAGCATTTAATTTTTTTTTTGCTCATCAATCAGATTGAATTTGAAGTTGACATGAACCAAATTGAAAAAATGTCGATTAATCGGAAATCGATTTTTTAGACGTCGATACAATCGTGGATCGATTTTTTACTCTTCGATTCGAATCGATTCAAAGATCGATCTTTTTCAGAAAGAATAGCCATCCCTACTGTAGAAACCTAGAACTCTACGGAGAGCTAATGATAGTAGTAGCTAAATTAATAGAGAATTATAAAATAAAACAAATACATTTACGAAATGCTTTTAATGAGGTTCGTTCCGTGTTTTGTACATCTTAACATACTAAGCGTTATATACCATCGTATTTACATTACGTACTAATCGTCAACAGTGAACAAACTAAACATTCATTAGCTCCAATATTCTCTACAATATTCTTTGTCATAGATATAGAAATCGCTCAATTATCAAAGCGTATAAGCATGATATTAAGATAGGGTTTATGAAAGAAAGCAAACTAATCAAATAATTCAATTTTGGGAACATAATAAATATGATAATTGTACCTACTTATGTAACAAGGAATCAATTTGTGGATTGATGCAAAATCGAGTCAAGGTTTTAGATTTAAAGCCTTCAACTCGATTTCGACACTGATTCCTTATTTCATTAGTAAGTTAAATATATAAATGTATTGATAGGCTAACATACTTAGTGAAAAAATATTTCAACCGGCCTATTCACATAGGTAGGTACCTACTTAGTGAAAAAATATTATATTCAGCTGGCCTATTACGTAACTCGGTTGATGTCAATATGGGCACAATGCAGTACATTACTACTTCGTCGAAACGTGATCATAAACATTTTAATAAAGCAGCAATGCACTGCACAATTTATATCAAATTGTTGTCAAATGTCAACTGGGTTACAAAATAGGAAGGAATCAATATACCTACTAGAAAATATATATTTTTTTGAAAATAGAGTAATTAATCACACAATAATATTTATCTATTCAATACAAAGCGTCCATGCGGTCAACGGTTAACGGTCAGTTTCTGACAGATATCTTGAATGAATTCTGTATCTATGACTCCAAATGCAATTGTAACCGTCTTTCTTAATCTCTGTCATAAATAAGCTATGCTTACTTATTGCGTATACACGAAAAAAAAAGATAAAGCGAAAATACAATAACTGTATGTTATTTACACGCAACTTACACTATGGAATATAGTATTAAGAAATAAATGAAAAATAATAAGTGCAAAAAGTGGAGGATTGTATACTTTGGTGTCATACAATCTCCATTGATATTTATTAAATTTCAAAACATCGACTAAATAAACCGAAACAGAACACGTCAAGGATAATTAAACAAACAAAAAACAATTAGCAAATTAATGTATGACAAAAATGCAAAATAGGTAATACAAAGATACAAATATGAGACGATTGGTGGTAGTCCCAGTGTGAGTGCCAGGACTGGAGGGCGTAGGCACCACCGCATTACCTAATCTATCTCCCGCCAAATGGTAGTGTTCAGCACGAGAGTTGGCAATGTATGGCCCTGCAATAACTTTTTTCATGTAATGATAGTGGCAAACAAGTATGCAGTTCACATTGATGTTAAGTTATGACTGAAGCCTTATAGACACCCACACAAAGACCAAGGTCAAAATGCAGATGCGTTACCACTCCTGAGGGCTAAGGTGTTATGCCTCTGTGCCGGAAATTACAGGGCCGTACAGTACCACCTGACCGGAACACGATAGTGCTGAACACTACCATTTAGCGGCAAGTATATTAGGTAATGCGGTGGTGCCTACGCCCGCGAGCTCCGTCTCTGGAGCTCTGCCACTAGTAAGAAAGAAGATAATAATGTCTTCAGAGCACCATACACGGTCATCTGCGGGTAAATGTGATACAAACGTTATCAGAACAACACCAGACATAACATGTCTGATTCCATAGACATAATATGCCAAGATTACATAGACATCGTTACCATAAAGTAAATAATATGAATAACAGGATTATTGCGTTCCTGATTTCGAACCACTATCTACTAAAAGTATGGCCTTGTTTGCGAAATTAGAATCAAATAATCGAAAATTAATGTACTTTTTCAATTTAATTATCGAATCGAGAAGCTATTAATTATAAACACCATTGGGCACACATGCTGACCACCTAACTGCATTTTAGATTGCTTATGTGAGGATTCTGCAGACGTTGTCCTGCGCGCTTGTAGCATCATCTATAGGGTCCAATTGTTAATCTAACTGTTCTGAACATTTTATAACGCATGCTGTATTTTTATCTAAATCAGTCCATTTTTACGGTTTTTTTTTTATGTAATGGAAGTGGTAAACAAGCATGCAGATCACATTGATGTTAAGTGATGACTGCAGCCTATAGACACCCACAAAAAGACCAAGGTCAAAATGCAGATGCGTTACCACTCCTGAGGCCTAAGGCCTTATGCCTCTGTGCCGGAAATTACAGGGCCGTACATTACCACCTGACCGGAACACGATAGTGTTGAACACTACCATTTAGCGGCAAGTATATTAGGTAATGCGGTGGTGCCTACGCCCGCGAGCTCCGTCACTGGAGCTCTACCACCAGTAAAAACGAGTCTCACGCATCGCAATACAAATTAATATAAAATGGAGTTGGTAGGTAAGCATATTAAGCCGACGCATGTAAAAATCGAAGCGATGTAAAAATGATTGCAATTATATTGTCTTATTGTATGCTACATGCTAGGACGAGTACCAATGAGTTTAAAAAATATTATAGGTAACACCTTTATTAAACAACCATTCAATACGCTGCTACTTCTTGATGAAATACTAAAAAAAAAAACAAAAAAATTATAATCTTTAAGCATGAAGGTGAACTTCGTGTTCTGTAGACACCAAACATTTCAATGCTATTTCACAAAATAATCATTAAATAGTAAATGAATAATCACTTCGAAAAATCAATGAAAATAAAAAGCAGCACTTAAAATTTAAGCTCGTACTCGCGTCACGACAATCGTGATCCAAATGTAATATAATATGAATATAATCATTGCCTTAGCATTAGCAATTTAAAGTTAAGTATAAGTTTTTATACATCAACTAATCATGCATTAACTTCCATTAGCTATGTATGGACGTAATTGACATGTACTACAGAATATCCTGTGATCATAAAGTAATTTGACCATTTTAATTTCTTAATAATTTTTCCTTTCAATTTGATTCAATTAATTTAAGGGATGTCCTTCACATGCACACATCTCTGTATATCTAGCATGAGTTTCTTAAAATCGAAGCTTTTGACGCCATTCAAAAATATATTTTCATCCTCCTATAGTCCATATTGATCTTTTGATAACATTCAAGTAAAGACGAATACTTAGTGTTTTTCTTTACAGGTCACAGAATTGAAATTCAGAATAATAAGTAACGAAACAAATGTGCAACTTTTTAAAAGTTCTTCTAATTTTTTATTCATACAGCTTCTCTTTGTAAAATAATAAAATCATAAGTGAGTTTAATATCATAATCTTAACAAATAAACAATTGTATTAGCACAGCCAATCATTACAAACATCGCTCGACTAGTCCAATTTTTTACATCACACAGATCTTAAATTCTATATATAATAGGTTTACATGTATGTAGATTAGTAAAAAAAAACTAAATATCAATAACTGCATTAAACAATGATACAGTTATAACACCAATATGAGGCAAATAAAAAAAAGACTTTTTATAGAATTATCACACATGAATATCTCTCGTTTAAAATTCAAGAAGAAACCTAAAAGTAATAAAGTGCTTAGCGTACCGGACCGGTGCAGTGTTTAAGGGACACACTTGTTAGTCAATAGTGATGGCTGCCGTTAACTAAGTGTCGCTCTTCTGTATGAACCCTATGATGCGCCAAAGCTGCTGCACGTTGGCTTATCTAACTGTGTTATTATAGTTTTAAATACAAGGACATAGGCATATGCAGACAAAGTTGTTGAGAGTTTAAATTCTGGATCAATTCTATCTTATAATCCCTCATTTTCATACAAAATCATTCGCCATTCAATACTGTGTTCATTATCATCAGTCGGCCTATTTCGTCACCTGTTTAATATATGAACTTCAACTAACATAATTACTTCTATAACGATAACAAATAACGGCGTCTCGACACGATTTATATGCAAAAGAAACAAATATGCTCACTCTATCGTTTCCATACTAATGGCAATGAGAAGTCACGCATGGAACATCCTGGGCGAATTCGCCAAGGACCCATCTACGCTCTTGCGTAGCCGAATATTTGGTATTCGTGGTATCTCTGGTCAACATATAAGTCTTGGTAAAAAGAGCTTGTGTCCTGTTTAGAATCGTGTGCTGTCCATTAGATGTCAATTTCTCTGCTGCGTAACAAGGAACATGTGCATCTTCTCCAGCTTAGAGATTACCGTTTGATCTGTACAGTTGGTCTTGGAAGAGGGGGCGATAAAAGCAGCGGAAGCGCGAGAGTGGACATTCGAATAGCTCTTGAATTTTCTCAATCTTTTTACACTCTGCTCTAACAAGAACGGCCATATGTCACAATCAATACGAATGAACAAGCACGTCTGTGCCTAACACGGCGAGTCCTGGTGGCGGCACTAGCAGCAGCAGTAGCAGAGACCGCGATAAAAGCAACGGAAGCGCGGGATACTCGAACTGCTCTTCATTTTTCTTAAATTTTTTGCACTTTACACTAACAAGAACGGCCATTTGTCACAATCACTATAAGGAACAAGCACGTCCGTGTCCGATTCACTAGCACAGCGAGTCCCGGTGGCATCGGCGGCGGCAGCGAGGTGGTCGCCATTAGCGGCACGCGGCACTGGCGCAACACAAGAGGCCGCGATAAAAGCAACGTAAGCGCGGAATATTCGAACTGCTCTTGATTTTTCTTAAATTTTTTTCACTTTGCATTTACAAGAATGGCCATCCGTCACCACTACAACGACTCGTCCACTATCACGGCCGTGTCCGGTTCACTAGCACAACTAGCACAGCGAGTCCCGGTGGCGGCACTGGCAGCAGCAGCGGCAGCGCGCGCGTCAGGGCTGCAGCAGCGAGGTGGCGGCCATGAGCAGCACGCGGAACTGGCGCGCCAGCCCGTGCGCCGGCTGCGCGGCCAGGAACGCGTGGATCTGCTTCTGCAGCTCGCGGATCACCACCGGCATGTGCTCGCGCGTCACCGGGTTGCTGGTGTCCAGGTTCATCACCGCGTCCTCTAGGTACCTGTTCGAGGTAATACACAGTTTAGAATTTGTTTATAAGGGAAGAATGATGAATGATTTTGAGTGTACCGATTAAAATATTTTTTTTTCCTTAGGTAATTAATTTAAAAAAAGGCTACTTAGACTTCTTCTTACACCCGACGTTTCGGTCGCTTTCCAGCTACCGTGGTCACGGGCAGACTACCACGGTAGCTGGAAAGCGACCGAAACGTCGGGTGTAAGAAGAAGTTTGGGAGGGTTGTATACGCGAGAAAATCCGCAAGATAATTTCTACAATGTATGAAGCTCGCGGAAACCTACGAAAACGTTAGGCTTCCTAGAGTTCAATCCAATTCCAAATCAATTAAACATAGCATCTTTTCAAGGTCACTCAGAGAGCAATGCTCTCCATTGCTCTCAGCTGCTCGAAGTTTTTCTGAGAGATCGAATCAGATATGAGGCGATTCGCATGAGAAACAAAGTAATTTACATAGCCCAGCGAATAGCGAAACTCAAATGGCAGTGGGCAGGGCACATAACTGGAGAACCTAGGGCCGTTAGTTTACGAATGGCGACCGTGTACCGGAAGACGAAACGTAGGCAGACTCCCTTTCAAGGCAGCGACCTGCTAAGGATTACAGGCAATCACCGGATCAGGGTGGCACGGGACCGTTTTCCAGATGACCCGGGGATATTTGTCCAACAGTGTACCTCTTACGGCTGAATGATGATGATGAGATACGGAGCGGGCCCCACCTGTGCTTGAGGTGCGTGTCGCGCGGCATGTCGGCGGCCAGCTGCTGCACGAGCGACAGCAGCACGTGTTGCCGCAGCAGGCAGGGCGGCCCCCGGCCCCCGCCCCCCTACACACGGAGCGGGCCCCACCTGTGCTTGAGGTGCGTGTCGCGCGGCATGTCGGCGGCCAGCTGCTGCACGAGCGACAGCAGCACGTGTTGCCGCAGCAGGCAGGGCGGCCCCCGGCCCCCGCCCCCCTACACACGGAGCGGGCCCCACCTGTGCTTGAGGTGCGTGTCGCGCGGCATGTCGGCGGCCAGCTGCTGCACGAGCGACAGCAGCACGTGTTGCCGCAGCAGGCAGGGCGGCCCCCGGCCCCCGCCCCCCTACACACGGAGCGGGCCCCACCTGTGCTTGAGGTGCGTGTCGCGCGGCATGTCGGCGGCCAGCTGCTGCACGAGCGACAGCAGCACGTGTTGCCGCAGCAGGCAGGGCGGCCCCCGGCCCCCGCCCCCCTACACACGGAGCGGGCCCCACCTGTGCTTGAGGTGCGTGTCGCGCGGCATGTCGGCGGCCAGCTGCTGCACGAGCGACAGCAGCACGTGTTGCCGCAGCAGGCAGGGCGGCCCCCGGCCCCCGCCCCCCTACACACGGAGCGGGCCCCACCTGTGCTTGAGGTGCGTGTCGCGCGGCATGTCGGCGGCCAGCTGCTGCACGAGCGACAGCAGCACGTGTTGCCGCAGCAGGCAGGGCGGCCCCCGGCCCCCGCCCCCCTACACACGGAGCGGGCCCCACCTGTGCTTGAGGTGCGTGTCGCGCGGCATGTCGGCGGCCAGCTGCTGCACGAGCGACAGCAGCACGTGTTGCCGCAGCAGGCAGGGCGGCCCCCGGCCCCCGCCCCCCTACACACGGAGCGGGCCCCACCTGTGCTTGAGGTGCGTGTCGCGCGGCATGTCGGCGGCCAGCTGCTGCACGAGCGACAGCAGCACGTGTTGCCGCAGCAGGCAGGGCGGCCCCCGGCCCCCGGCCCCCGCCCCCTACACACGGAGCGGGCCCCACCTGTGCTTGAGGTGCGTGTCGCGCGGCATGTCGGCGGCCAGCTGCTGCACGAGCGACAGCAGCACGTGTTGCCGCAGCAGGCAGGGCGGCCCCCGGCCCCCGCCCCCCTACACACGGAGCGGGCCCCACCTGTGCTTGAGGTGCGTGTCGCGCGGCATGTCGGCGGCCAGCTGCTGCACGAGCGACAGCAGCACGTGTTGCCGCAGCAGGCAGGGCGGGCCGAAGACGCGCGCGGGCTCGGCGGCGCGGCAGGCGGCCACCACCAGCGACAGGTCGGACGCCGAGAGCGCCTGCTGGAAGGCGCCGTTCACGTCGCCGCCCATTATGAGGGACTGGATCTGGTTCACTTGCATCTGTGGGAGACAATAATCAAGTTTGACACGTTTTCGGTCAAAAAAACAATGCTAAAGTACTCGTGCTGTTAAATTAGACCGTCTCGACAATTCAATCTGATCTCCATCGTGAAAGACATTATTTTTCTTAACATGGAAAAAATAAATGACAGCGATTTAAAAATGTGTCCCATCGTGGCCTGATGAATGTCGTTTATTATATAAGAATAGTAAACGAGCGTGCAGTTCACAAATAAATTACTACTGCAGTGTAATGTGTGTATCAAAATGTAGATGCGTTGCCACCTCCTCTAAATTGTTTTGTCTCTATGACAAAAACTACAGAGCCATAAATTATTTGTTTGAATATTGACACGCTCTCGGTTACAAGTTACAAGAAAATAAATATTATTGTAGCTAGCTTTTTTTTAGCTGTCACGAGACAGAGAGTTTTGTCTTCAATGTGTTTTTATTTTATGCTACATTTACCACGTGTTTAACTGATTCGATACCTTTCTTTTTAGGGTCCCGTAGTAAACAAGGAGCCCTTATAGTTTCGCCATGTCCGTCCGTCTGTCTGCTGTCTGTCCGTCCGTAACCTCGCCTACATGTAAGTCGAGGATATTTCTTTTTATTTTCGATTCCCATATAGTGTGTAGTATCGTTGGATAGGTCTTTAAAAAATAGTATGGGTGTCCGAACATCATTTTTCGATTTAGTTAACTGTTCGTGATAAATTTTTAAGAAGAAATTATTAAGTTTTAAAGCGCAAATTTTCGTTAGACCCAAGTGTGTCCCCCCCCCCACTACAGACTAAATGGTTGTTGTTAGAAATTCAAACATTACGGCAATGGTAGCTACATATAACGAAATTAAAAAAAAAAACTATCACACTTAAGTTGGCTTTGCAAGTTTGCGAGTAATAGTCGATCAAATGTACTTTACTCGAAAATTTCGAACAAGTTCATACAAAATATATATTTTTTTTTCATTACATCTTTTACTCTGTAACTACGGAATCCTACACTGCGCGTGGCCCGACATGCACTTGACCGGTTTTTTTAATAATGTCTTACAATAAGAAAGATTATAAATGACAAAACAGTTTGAGTTAGCTTGACACTAATAGGCAAACAGGCATAAATCGAACTTCAACACATATTCTTTAAAGAGCATATACATTCTCAACCACCTTAACAGTGTAATGTCCATGTTTTTACATCAACATTTGATACCAATTACCAATTATTTACATTGCCTAACTAGCATAGTTGGTAATAGATGGCGCTACTGCTACCATAAAGCAATGCAATAGATGTGAAGGAAAGATTTGACACATCGGGCAGGGCTTCAGTAGCTCAATTGGAAGAGCGGCTGGACTAGATTCCCAGTAGGTCGCGAGTTCGAGCCTCGCCTGAAGTCAAATTTTTCTTTCCATTTTTCTTTAAAAATAAAATATATTTCACAAGCATGTGTTAATGCGAAATAATATAAAACCATTTGATACCAATTTACTTAGAACTAATTACAATTTTAAAGATACAACTACTAAATGCGACGTATCTCATTCCTAAATATTACAACAAAGCCCACATCAATAACTATAATTGTCTTATCATTACATATTATTTACCAAGTGACAGTGTAAAACTAAGTGGATTTATGCTTAATGAAGTATCTGCATTTTACTGAAGTAATAAGAACAAAATAATACTCTTAGCAAGAAGGGTATAGACTCTTGCACACAGTTCATTACAATGTTTCGGGATTTCTGCAAGAAAGTAATGATATAATTTATAAAGAAGTTATTTCTATTTTCCAGATACTATATTAACTGACGTAATCTAGTGGTAACAGGCCAATACTGTTACGCTGGGTTCGATTCGGGGAGCTAAGTGGTATGGTGTTGGGACTTCTCTGCAAATTCTCAAAAATAACCAATTAGCAAAATGTCCAATTCGCTAAATGTCAAATTAGCAAAATGACAATTTTGTTCCAAGTTAATAAATACACGCATATATTTATGTCACCGGAAATTAATAAGATCAGTCAGTTTTATTAATATAAAGAAACACCTACCACCGAACGGGAACACTTCGACCTAACCCAATCATGTCGGGGTGCTCTTAATTGATGTGTAAATAATCAATAAATAAAACAATTTATCTCTTCTTTTTTTTTAGGGGGGGTAGGCCTGGAGCTTACTCCACCACGCTGCTCCAATGCGGATTGGTGGAGGGAGGAGAGTCCCACACATAATCGAGACTGATTGGGAATTGGACAATTTGCGAATTGGACCGATTTTAATGAAATTTGGTACAGAGATAGAGTTGACTTTGAGAAAGAACATAGGCTTCTTTTTTAAACGACATCCACGCGGGCGAATCCGCGCGCAACAGCTAGTATTAAATAAAGTAGGTGGCATTTTGTTTCATGTACGTTTATTACAGCCGTGCCCGTCCGTGTATAGTGAAATAGAATAAAAGTGCTAAAACACGGTTTTTCAGGTTGCCTCCAAAACTTCATGGTAAATGATCTGCTAAGTAGCCATCGCTTTACTCGAATTACTGTTACTCTGACAGACTCTGACTGACTGGCTGACTGATTCTGACTTTTACGCTGCATAAGAATACGAAACATCGTTTTACTTGACACTGGCTATATGCGTAACAGCGATACCATAATAATAAAAAAAAAACCATCTGACGTAACACACCTGCCTGTCGGGCACGGAGGGCGTGGCGGGCGTGGCGGGCGAGTGCGCGCGCGACACTAGCGGCGCGCTCCGGGCCTGCTCGCGCCACCACACCAGCTCCTTCTCCAGGACGCTGGGGACGAGGATGACCAGTTTTAGGATGAGATTCACAGGCCGCAATACGATTTTACAGTACCCACCAACCGTCAAGATATATTGCACATCGAATTGAGGATAGAGATAATCGGTTAGTTTGTACTTCGTAGAACTTTATCTCTGTTGCACACTGCATACGTAAGCATTGTTTTTTTTTTATGTGGTAGCAAACAAGCCCGCAGTTTATATTGATGTTAAGCGATGACTGCAGCCTATAGACGTCTACAGAGATGAGGGATCAAAATGCAGATGCGTTGCCACCCCTGAGACCTAAGTTGTTATGTCTCTGTGATAGTTATTACGGGGCCATACATTACCATCTAACCGGAACACGATATTGCTGAAAACTACTATTTGGGGGCAGATAGAGGTAATGCGGTGGTGCTTACGCCCGCGTGCTCCGTCACTACAGCTCTACCACCAGTAAAATTTATAGGTCAAAATTTCATCAAAATGGTTGACAAACGTCACAAAGGTAATGTGCGAAAGAGTTAACACTCTACAGAGCCTTAAATAGTCGAATTTCCTAAGGTCGATGTGTAATATTGACGACCCGGTTAGTCCAGCGGTGTGAGATCACCGTTTGATTCGGAGGGTCGCGGGTTCGATCCCCGCACCAGGACAAATGTTTGTATGGCCTACAGATATTTGTTTCGGGTCTGGGTGTTTGTGTATGTGTTGTATGTGTACAACGGCACCCACGCCACATGTTTATACCTACAGTGGGGCTGTGAGTGTAAGCGTATTTTTTTTTTTTTAATATAATAAACTGGTGGCACTTGACTGATCTTGAATCGAACTTTCAATGCTTAAATTTTTGGAACGAAGTTCTTCATCGCGCGGTACGCTGGGTAAGGGGCAAGGGGGCTAGGCGAGCGTCACGAAAAATCCTCACGACACTTTTGCTGTACTGACAAGCCACGCGACGCACATTATTTGGTCGTGTTCGTGTGAATAGTATGTAGTTTCATTTATTTTTAAAATTTTAACAAAATAAACTATGCATTGTGAAAGTTACTCATTAGAATAAAAAGATGGAACACCTCAGACAGTTTTTTATTTATTACAGGTTGTTTAAAAATAATTCGACGATGTAAAAGGATAGTCCAGCGGTGCGAAACCACCGTTTGATTCGAAGGGTCGCGGGTTCGATCCCCGCACCGGAACAAATATTTGTATGGCCTACAGATATTTGTTTCGGGTCTGGGTGTTTGTGTATGTGCTGTATGTGTACAACGGCACCCACGACACAGGTTTATATTATACCTACCTACTGTGGGACTGTGAGTGTAAGCGAATTTTATTATTTTGTTTTTATATAAAATTGCAGCACGTTATGACGTCACACCGCGGTAAAACAGTTTACAAATAATAATATGTAGTCTAAGTAGATAATCTAATGGTGTTGGTTAATACTGCAACGAGTTGTCGAGATCGGGCGAGTTTCTCTTTCCCTCACCCACTCGGGTAAGCAGGATAATAAATAGCTGCCTCGACGAACTTCGTATCGCCTTAGAGGTATAAATAAACAAATTAACTGTCCAAAAAATCGAAAAAAATAAATGGTGAGAATCATCCTTATCATTTAGGGATATAAAAAAGACTACAACCGATTCTCATACACACAAAATTTCATAATGATCGGTTTAGCCGCTGTGGAGGAGTATTGTTACAAACACTGTCACACGAGATTTTTTTAAATATGTTAGATATTATAACAATACATCATTCTTGCCTTTCAAAATTACCAGGAAGTTTAAAAAACGATAGCTCCGGTTTTGATGATGCAGAGTTCAAACAATCGTATACCACGCAATACGCTCGTGGCATCTTTAAAACACTCGCGGAAACGACACTCGCTACTGTAGCACCGCGAGAACCGCTTAGAGGCCTCGTAGATGCGCATGTTTGTGTGCGTGTGCCGTTTTGAACGCTTTGTACGTAGTTTCCTCACTGTTCTATATTTACATTGTGACTTAGTTATTTATAAAACGACATCCACGCGGGCGAAGCCGCGGGCAACAGCTAGTATGCAATATACGAATCAACCGTTTAAAGCGAAGGAAGTGTACCTGTGAGCGACTTCCTTGATAGTGTCAGCGATGATCTTGTTCGGTGGTGTGGCCTGGGCCTGCGCCAGCGCGTCGGCGTGCCGCTCGAGCGCCAGCCGCAGGGCTCCGGCCGCGGCCGCGCCCCCGCGCTCCGCCGCCGCGCGCGCCGCCGCCTCCGTGTGGGCTGCGACTGCAACAGGCCACGACCCCGTCAGTCCGGCGGCAGCCAGCGGTGTGACACGACCGTTCGATTCGAAGGCTCGCGGGTAATGGGAGTGGCAAACGAGCGTGAAGTTCACATTGATGTTAAGTGATGACTGAAGCCTATAGACACCCACACAGAGACATTAAATAACAGGGTCGTACATTACCACCTGACCGGAACACGATAGTGCTAAACACTACCATTTAGCGGCAAGTAGTTTCAGGCCTGGGTGATTGTGTATGTGTTGTATGTGCACCCACGACATAGGTTTATATCTAGTGTGAGGTGTAGGTGTAAGCTTATTTTTTTTTTATTTTAACTGTATCGACCGACCATCACATTCCGTTCATTAGAATACTTTATTAGAATTCCATACCCAAAAGGTAAAAACAGGATCTAACTAAGACTCTGCTGTCCGATACCAGATTGATTTTCATAACAATGATAGCTAGAACATCTTCCATACAACAAACGTGAAAAACTTTACAATTTTTAGGGTTCCGTGACCTACAAGTTTCTCCATGTCCGTCCGTCCGTCTGCCTATACTCACTACGTTATTATGATCGTAAAGTTTTAATACTAGAAAGCTGTAAAGTAAAAATGCATGATTTACAATATCGCTGATGGTGGAATTTTCATATGCTACGTACGGGACCGTACAGTATTTAAACGCATGAAAAAAAAAGTGATAAGAAATATAACAAAGGAGATGTTGCGATCTCGGCTCTAGTTCGTACACGTCTTCAAAAAATGGGTAAATTAAAGAAGAATCCGAAAAAATACAATTAATTTATTCAAGAATATATTTTAGAGTTACTACCACATTTAATTCAAACGATTTTATCATTTTCAACCATATTCAACATGGCGGCGATACAGCCGACGCTTCTTAAAATTGGAAATCGATTAGTTTAAGTTCTTAGTATTAACACATGAAATAGATTTCGATAGTATTTAGAAAATATTACTTTTTTCTCCAAGTACTATATAGTAAAAAACAATTTAAAAAATGAAAATGTCAAAATGACATCGCCATGTTGGTTTGAGTCGCAACTCTAACTGCATTTAATATTTTGTAACTGCAAACAAAGCTAAATAAGTGAAAATGTGCAGTAAAAAAACATTTTTATATTGATTTTGCCTGTTAATGATATCGTGTACAATACATGGCCGGAGGTCCATACATTTTTGCAACATCTCCTTTGAAAGCGAAACTATAGAAGACGTCACAGGGCCACAAACAAAAAATATATACTCACACTCCTTGGTCCCGGTCTGGAAGGCGTGGTTGATCTGCCGGAAGATCTGCGCGTGCGCCTTCTCCATGCCGGGCACCACGTTCTCCAGCAGCGCCGCGCGGAACGACTCGCGCACCATCTCCGACAGCGACGTCGCTATCGCCGTGCTCAGCCGCTCCATCACCGTCTGGTACACAATCATTCATCATAGGGCAACGTGTTTTTTAAATCAACTATCAATCTCGAAAATGTTTGTAAGCGTTAATTTTTCAAGAAAAATATTAATCTTTCTTTTTAACCGACTTCAAAGAGGTGGAGGTCTCTCAATTCGCCTGTGTTTTTTTTGTGTGTATATTACGCGATTTCTCCGGCATTTGGCCGATAAGCATTTTTTATTTTTATTTTTTTGTGTTCGTTATTGTGCGGAGGTATGTTTTAAAGAACATAAAAAAATAATTGATATTAAACAATCTGCGATTGCGATACGAAGCTACTACACAATATATTAAAAGAATATTATTTTAATTGAATTGGACCTATTATTATCCATTTCCACTTCACCAGCAATTGGTATACTGACGACTATGATTTTTTAATGTTACGAGGGTGGCAAACAAACAAGCAGGGGGGCGGGGGGAGGGTGTCGTTACGACGCAGGGTGGCTACGCTACGACTTTTTTTCGTCGCCCAGCGTCGAGTATACGAGAAGTGCCAACTCTCGCAAATATTGCGCGGTCATAGCCCAGACCGTAGCCGGACCCGCGACCACATCCCCGATGAGTCCCTACATCCGGGAATCGAACCCAGGTCGGGCGGGTTGCGTGACTTTCGTCACAGAGCTCTGCATCTAATGGCGAGTCAGGCCGAGCTTGGCTCGCTATCTTATCGGATCACGATTCGCGGGGATCGGGGCTCGGACATACGTCGGCGTTCCGGGGTGTCCGAGTTGATACCGCGGAGAGGATTTCGCGCAGATATTTGTTTATTATTTATTAAGTATTTTATATGAAAGTGTAAAAGCTAAAGCGTGCAAGCCACCTTGCTGGCGGTGAGCTTGTCGATGTTCTCCCGCAGCCAGCGGTTGATGGCGGTGAGCTTGGCGGCCAGCTCGAGCTATAAGGTGGCGGCGAAGGGTGCTAATGCTCCAGCGGCGCCTAGACCGGTCGCTCGGGCCGCACTCACTCTCGACTGCTACTATGGATGCAGTATTTTACTCTCTTCTTCTTCTCGGTCGTTACACTCTTGACAGTGTCGTCGTGGTTGTCACTTCAAGGTTGGTGGTTTGCTTCACAACCCGCCGTCCCGCCATTCCTCGCGTACCGATGCAGTATTTTACATGAAAGTGTGAAAGCTAAAGCGTGCAGCCCACCTTGCTGGCGGCCAGCTTGTCGATGTTCTCGCGCAGCAGGCGGTCGGTGGCGGTGAGCTTGGCGGCCAGCTCGTGCTGCAGGGCGGCGGCCAGGGGCTCCAGGGCGCGCGCGGCGCCCACGCCGGCCGCCTGCGCCGCGCTCACCCCCGCCGCCGACCCGATACGCTCTATGCGGCTCCATCTGCAAATATTCACATATTTTAAAGGTTAGGATGCCACCGCCGAATCATTTCGTTCATCCAGATATGCTGCAAACTTAATTTTTACGCATATTTATAATCTAGAGAATATATATCCACTAGGCTGCCTATCAAAAAATGGCGGCAAGTATCATCATCATCATCGATCAATGATATCAACACAAAAACCAGGGGTCAAAATGCAGATGCGTCGCCACCCCTGAGACGTAAGGTGTCATGTCTCTGTGATAGTATTACGGGACCATACAATACCATTTAACTGGAACACGATAGTGCCGAATACTACCATTTAGCGGTAGATAGGTTAGGTAATGCAATGGTGCCTACGCGCTCGAGAGCTTCTGCACTCGCTACTCTACCACCAGTAAAAATGTATGCTTCCCATCTTGTCCCACGTTAAATCTTATGAGTTTATGTGTCTGTCCCTTTTTACTGTCGCGTTTTCGTTTCATCGATTTACGAATCAAAACAAAACTAAAGAAGTTTTAACTTCTGAAGATGAGGTTTTGGCGGGAATCTTGAAAGAGGCGTGTGGTGTTCTTATTTTATTTCGTTTTCTTGGTGTATTTTGAGAGTTATATTAAATAAAGTGGGTGGCATTTTGTTTGATATAGGTTTATTACAGTGCCCGTGTATTGTGAAATAAAATAACAGTACGAAAACACGACCTTTCAGGTTGCCTCCAAAACTTCATTGTAAATGTTCTGGTAAAGTAGCCATCGCTTTACTCGAATTACTGACTGTGACTCCTTCGACTGACATAATAAATAAATAACTGACTGACTGATTCTAACTTTAACGCCGCTTTTATACGAACACGAAATATCGTTTATCTTGACATTGGCAAAATGGCAATGTGTAATAGCGATGCAATTTTAAATAAAAAAAAAAACTGATTAAGTTACAATATTCTCCAACATAAGGTGTGTAAGTTTATGTGCGGCTTGTGTGGCTCGTGGCGTGGCACGTGTGCACTAATAAAGGATTATTTCTTACTTTCTTTTGTGTAGTGTGTTTGTGCCGCGTGTGTGGAGAGTGTGGCGTGTGTGGCGAGTGTGGCGTGTGTGGCGAGTGTGGCGAGTGTGGCGAGTGTAACGTGTGTGGCGAGTGAGGCGAGTGTGGCGAGTGTGTCGTGTGTGCAGCGGTACCCGTCGGCGAGCGCGGTGTGCACGGCGGTGGCGGTGCGCTGCGCGTGCGCCTGCAGACCGTCCTCCAGCAGCTGGCGGGTGTGGCGTGTGTGGCGTGTGTGGCGAGTGTGTCGTGTGTGCAGCGGTACCCGTCGGCGAGCGCGGTGTGCACGGCGGCGGCGGTGCGCTGCGTCCTCCAGCAGCTGGCGGGTGTGGCGTGTGTGGCGAGTGTGGCGTGTGTGGCGAGTGTGGCGTGTGTGGCGAGTGTGGCGTGTGTGGCGAGTGTGGCGTGTGTGGCGAGTGAGGCGAGTGTGGCGAGTGTGTCGTGTGTGCAGCGGTACCCGTCGGCGAGCGCGGTGTGCACGGCGGCGGCGGTGCGCTGCGTCCTCCAGCAGCTGGCGGGTGTGGCGTGTGTGGCGAGTGTGGCGTGTGTGGCGAGTGTGGCGTGTGTGGCGAGTGTGGCGTGTGTGGCGAGTGTGGCGAGTGTGTCGTGTGTGCAGCGGTACCCGTCGGCGAGCGCGGTGTGCACGGCGGCGGCGGTGCGCTGCGCGTGCGCCTGCAGGCCGTCCTCCAGCAGCTGGCGGGTGTGGCGTGTGTGGCGAGTGAGGCGAGTGTGGCGAGTGTGTCGTGTGTGCAGCGGTACCCGTCGGCGAGCGCGGTGTGCACGGCGGCGGCGGTGCGCTGCGCGTGCGCCTGCAGGCCGTCCTCCAGCAGCTGGCGGGTGTGGCGTGTGTGGCGAGTGTGTCGTGTGTGCAGCGGTACCCGTCGGCGAGCGCGGTGTGCACGGCGGCGGCGGTGCGCTGCGCGTGCGCCTGCAGGCCGTCCTCCAGCAGCTGGCGGGTGTGGCGTGTGTGGCGTGTGTGGCGAGTGTGTCGTGTGTGCAGCGGTACCCGTCGGCGAGCGCGGTGTGCACGGCGGCGGCGGTGCGCTGCGCGTGCGCCTGCAGGCCGTCCTCCAGCAGCTGGCGGGTGTGGCGTGTGTGGCGTGTGTGGCGAGTGTGTCGTGTGTGCAGCGGTACCCGTCGGCGAGCGCGGTGTGCACGGCGGCGGCGGTGCGCTGCGCGTGCGCCTGCAGGCCGTCCTCCAGCAGCTGGCGGGTGTGGCGTGTGTGGCGTGTGTGGCGAGTGTGTCGTGTGTGCAGCGGTACCCGTCGGCGAGCGCGGTGTGCACGGCGGCGGCGGTGCGCTGCGCGTGCGCCTGCAGGCCGTCCTCCAGCAGCTGGCGGGTGTGGCGTGTGTGGCGTGTGTGGCGAGTGTGTCGTGTGTGCAGCGGTACCCGTCGGCGAGCGCGGTGTGCACGGCGGCGGCGGTGCGCTGCGCGTGCGCCTGCAGGCCGTCCTCCAGCAGCTGGCGGGTGTGGCGTGTGTGGCGTGTGTGGCGAGTGTGTCGTGTGTGCAGCGGTACCCGTCGGCGAGCGCGGTGTGCACGGCGGCGGCGGTGCGCTGCGCGTGCGCCTGCAGGCCGTCCTCCAGCAGCTGGCGGGTGTGGCGTGTGTGGCGTGTGTGGCGAGTGTGTCGTGTGTGCAGCGGTACCCGTCGGCGAGCGCGGTGTGCACGGCGGCGGCGGTGCGCTGCGCGTGCGCCTGCAGGCCGTCCTCCAGCAGCTGGCGGGTGTGGCGTGTGTGGCGTGTGTGGCGAGTGTGTCGTGTGTGCAGCGGTAACCGTCGGCGAGCGCGGTGTGCACGGCGGCGGCGGTGCGCTGCGCGTGCGCCTGCAGGCCGTCCTCCAGCAGCTGGCGGGTGTGGCGTGTGTGGCGTGTGTGGCGAGTGTGTCGTGTGTGCAGCGGTACCCGTCGGCGAGCGCGGTGTGCACGGCGGCGGCGGTGCGCTGCGCGTGCGCCTGCAGGCCGTCCTCCAGCAGCTGGCGGGTGTGGCGTGTGTGGCGTGTGTGGCGAGTGTGTCGTGTGTGCAGCGGTACCCGTCGGCGAGCGCGGTGTGCACGGCGGCGGCGGTGCGCTGCGCGTGCGCCTGCAGGCCGTCCTCCAGCAGCTGGCGGGTGTGGCGTGTGTGGCGTGTGTGGCGAGTGTGTCGTGTGTGCAGCGGTACCCGTCGGCGAGCGCGGTGTGCACGGCGGCGGCGGTGCGCTGCGCGTGCGCCTGCAGGCCGTCCTCCAGCAGCTGGCGGGTGTGGCGTGTGTGGCGTGTGTGGCGAGTGTGTCGTGTGTGCAGCGGTACCCGTCGGCGAGCGCGGTGTGCACGGCGGCGGCGGTGCGCTGCGCGTGCGCCTGCAGGCCGTCCTCCAGCAGCTGGCGGGTGTGGCGTGTGTGGCGTGTGTGGCGAGTGTGTCGTGTGTGCAGCGGTACCCGTCGGCGAGCGCGGTGTGCACGGCGGCGGCGGTGCGCTGCGCGTGCGCCTGCAGGCCGTCCTCCAGCAGCTGGCGGGTGTGGCGTGTGTGGCGTGTGTGGCGAGTGTGTCGTGTGTGCAGCGGTACCCGTCGGCGAGCGCGGTGTGCACGGCGGCGGCGGTGCGCTGCGCGTGCGCCTGCAGGCCGTCCTCCAGCAGCTGGCGGGTGTGGCGTGTGTGGCGTGTGTGGCGAGTGTGTCGTGTGTGCAGCGGTACCCGTCGGCGAGCGCGGTGTGCACGGCGGCGGCGGTGCGCTGCGCGTGCGCCTGCAGGCCGTCCTCCAGCAGCTGGCGGGTGTGGCGTGTGTGGCGTGTGTGGCGAGTGTGTCGTGTGTGCAGCGGTACCCGTCGGCGAGCGCGGTGTGCACGGCGGCGGCGGTGCGCTGCGCGTGCGCCTGCAGGCCGTCCTCCAGCAGCTGGCGGGTGTGGCGTGTGTGGCGTGTGTGGCGAGTGTGTCGTGTGTGCAGCGGTAACCGTCGGCGAGCGCGGTGTGCACGGCGGCGGCGGTGCGCTGCGCGTGCGCCTGCAGGCCGTCCTCCAGCAGCTGGCGGGTGTGGCGTGTGTGGCGTGTGTGGCGAGTGTGTCGTGTGTGCAGCGGTACCCGTCGGCGAGCGCGGTGTGCACGGCGGCGGCGGTGCGCTGCGCGTGCGCCTGCAGGCCGTCCTCCAGCAGCTGGCGGGTGTGGCGTGTGTGGCGTGTGTGGCGAGTGTGTCGTGTGTGCAGCGGTACCCGTCGGCGAGCGCGGTGTGCACGGCGGCGGCGGTGCGCTGCGCGTGCGCCTGCAGGCCGTCCTCCAGCAGCTGGCGGGTGTGGCGTGTGTGGCGTGTGTGGCGAGTGTGTCGTGTGTGCAGCGGTACCCGTCGGCGAGCGCGGTGTGCACGGCGGCGGCGGTGCGCTGCGCGTGCGCCTGCAGGCCGTCCTCCAGCAGCTGGCGGGTGTGGCGTGTGTGGCGTGTGTGGCGAGTGTGTCGTGTGTGCAGCGGTACCCGTCGGCGAGCGCGGTGTGCACGGCGGCGGCGGTGCGCTGCGCGTGCGCCTGCAGGCCGTCCTCCAGCAGCTGGCGGGTGTGGCGTGTGTGGCGTGTGTGGCGAGTGTGTCGTGTGTGCAGCGGTACCCGTCGGCGAGCGCGGTGTGCACGGCGGCGGCGGTGCGCTGCGCGTGCGCCTGCAGGCCGTCCTCCAGCAGCTGGCGGGTGTGGCGTGTGTGGCGTGTGTGGCGAGTGTGTCGTGTGTGCAGCGGTACCCGTCGGCGAGCGCGGTGTGCACGGCGGCGGCGGTGCGCTGCGCGTGCGCCTGCAGGCCGTCCTCCAGCAGCTGGCGCGGCGCCGCGCTCTCGCTGCGGAACGCTCGCAGCTCCACCGACTGCTGCCATATCAGCTCTGCAACATACGATAACAGTTTTTGGCGAGATCGCGGAAAAGATCTGTGTCGCTGCATGATATTATTTTCAAAATTTGTGTATAGTCGCGTTTTTACGTGTAAGGATGGTGGTATTTTTATCATAAAGCATTTGATAACGTTCACGATTGTAGGAAAGTGATATTATGACGCGGTTGGGCCAGTGTCCGCGAAGGCGCCTCGTTATCGATGCTTAAAATGTATGTTACCTGTAAGTTTGTCCAACTTCTGTTCAAGTACTTCCAGACGGGCTCGGGAAGCTTCGTCCACGACGGTGACGGTTTGTGGGACGGCAATCGGCGGGGGGGCCGGTAGAGAGGCCGGGAGGGGGACTGCGGGCAGGGGGCCCAGGGGGACCAGAGGAGCGGGCGCGGGCGCCTCGGGGGGCTCGGGCAGGGAGGCGGTGAGGTTCTGCACGGACTTGTCGCTTGACGCCTTGCGCTGGTTGGCTTCGTTGATCTGCTCGAGCGATATCGCCGGCCACGACGAGTCGCTGCCTGGAATGCACGAATGTTATAAATTATTATATTTTTGCAGTTACTTTTTATTAAGCTATTGCATAGCTTCTATCGCGGGCCTTGAGCGCGGAGACCGAATTCAGAAATTCCGCAACGCAAAAAACCGGACGCTCCGGATTACAAATTTTAAACTCATTTAAAGAAAGTCATGTATAATTTCGCCGTCCGACCTCGTGGGTAGCGTGGCCGAGCGGTCTAGGCGCTGGTTTAAGGCACCAGTCTCTTCGGAGGCGTGGGTTCGAATCCCACCGCTGCTAAGATTGTTTTTGTTCATTTTTTTTTATTGTTTGTTTTTCCATTCAATATTTAAAAAGTGGTAAATATTAATAGAAAATTATTGTTTCATTTCTCTATTTTTTTTCTTTAATTTGCGTTTAATTTGTTTTGCATAATTTTAGATAATTATGTAAATGAAATAGCTTCACCGCGGCAGTCCCCGAGTGCCACACGTCTTTTTTTTTATAACTAGCTGTGCCCGCGACTTCGTCAACTTGAGAAAAAATATGTTTGTTCAGTATCTACCCCGACGAAGTTGTGGGTGCAGCTAGTATAAAAGTAGCCTAAGTTACTCCTTATTACATCAGCTATCTGCCAGTGAAAGTCCCGTCAAAATCGGAGACACTCAAATTCTATTTATTTGTATGTAGGTATGTATGTATGTATGTATTGAGATAGAAGTAGCCTAAGTTACTCCCTATTACATCAGCTACCTGCCTGTGGAAGTCCCGTCAAAATCGGTCCAGCCGTTCCCAAGATTAGCCCCGCCAAACAGACAGACAGACAGACAAAAATTGAAAATAAAAATTGTTTTGGTATATATACCGTGTAGACATACATATGCATTTAGTAAAAAGCGGTTATTTTAATATTACAAACAGACACTCCAATTTTATTTATTTGTATAGACTAGCGACCCGCCCCGGCTTCGCGCGGGTCCAATATGGATTGTTACTGGTACGTAATTTGATTTAAATAATGAATTCCCAAAGATCCAATTGTTTAAAACGACCATTGACGACCGTTATGTCAAGCGCCATAAGGATCACATTAGAAAAGTTAATATGATCGTTAAGTTTTATTAAATTTTCTATTTTTTAGCGCAACTATCTATTTTTTTTCTTTCATACAAACCTCCGGACAATTATAAATACAACACAAAAAGGATTAGTAAAATCGGTCCAGCCCTTCTCGAGTTTAACGCTTAGCAACACATTTAGCGGTGTACAGTTTTCACCGCACAATCATGAATGACAGAAATAATAGACTTGATTGATTTAAGCCTTCCTTCAAAATGGTCGAGGAGAGCAATGGCTGCCACACGCGTCATACTCGTGAACGGGTGCTGATTGTGGTGTGATTTGCGGGTGTTATATTCTATCACGATATTAAGCTGTTGATGGGTATTTGCGTATGTGTTTATATGCAAATATTTATATGCCATGGACGTTCACATTATCTTTATTCTATGTAAATAATATTTGTATTAAATCTAAGGTTTTGACAAAAGAGCATCACGCTGAGTTTGTTGGGTAGCGGAGTTCTTCTCAGTAGTGCCTGCACTTGGAACTCTGCTAAGTGAATGACTATGATTATGACGAACAGATTTTTCTTTATGCTTCTATGAAGGAATTGAAAAATTTGATGATTCACGTATCGGTTAAATATTATTATTATTATTAAATTGGTATTTATTAATACCTATTGGATTATTATTATAAGTCATTCTCTCTAGGTAGCTTATAACCCGACAATGCAGAAGTGTCCTTGTAGACCAATTTGAAATAAATGATTTGAATTTTGAATTTTGAATAATTTATTGATATCAAATGTAATGGTAATTGATGAGCACACGCGGCATGTATGAAATGCTTGATGACCGAACGTGAACTGATTTTTATGAATGATTGACAATTTCAATGTAGCGCGGATAAACTGCTGCCATGAACAAAATGTATGGTGCTTGTACTATAGAAGCGGTTCATTTTTATTTTTATATAGATAGAAGACAAGTCTGATAGTGTACATGCAAGAACCCTTGTCCACTATCGGAGATGCCTGGGACCTAGTAACAACAGTCACGTACCAGAGCGTATGATGTAATTGGGCGGCGACTTGTCAGGCGACACGTATAGGTCGGGGGGCGCGTACAGCTCGCCCCCCGCGTCGGCCGACCCCTGCGACCCCCGCGACCCTTGCGACCCCCGCGACCCCTGCACGCTGTCCGAGCTGCCGGGGGCCTCTCCGTCGACCACCTCGGCCACACCGTCGGTCTCGCACTGCCCGTCGTCCTCCTGGTAGAATGTAAATATGCGCTATAAGTTGGGTACCGGAGTTTTGGCGGGAACCTTGAAAGAGGCGTGTAGTCCTCTTAGATTATATCATTTTCTTGGTGCTTTTTTGAGTTATATTAAATAAAGTTGGTGGCATTTTGTTTGATATAGGTTTATTACAGTGCCCGTGTATAGTGAAATAAAATAACAGTGCTAAAACACGGTCTTTCAGGTTGCCTCCAAAACTTAAAATTACTTTAGCTGCAAATGTTCTGGTAAAGTAGCCATCGCTTTACTCAAATTTCTGACTGTTACATACTTACTGACTGATAAACTATTAATTGACTGACTGATTCTGACTTCTAACTTTTACGCTGCTTATGAATACGAAATATCGTTTTACTTGACACTGGCAAATTGCGTAACAGCGATGCCATATTAAAAAAAAGTAGGGTATTCATATTTTTCTTCCTCAATTAAGAAATTGTTATTACTAATTTTGACCTTTAGCAAAAAATAGAAAAGAATAATTAATTACTGTAATCGAGTAATAATTAAACTTAAAATTGTACACAAAACATACATTATCCTTGTAGTAGGCGGCGTCGTGCGCCATGATCTGCTGCACCTCGCGGCTGGGGCTGGAGCCGCCCGACGTGGCCTTGGGCTCGCCCGCGCCCGCGCCCGCGCCCGCCCCCGCTCCCGCCACCACACCCGCGCCCGCCTCCGCTACCGACGCTGATGCTGACACGCACGACCCTAGTGCCACAAAACGATTATTGGGGGTTTTTTGGCGGGAACGCGGAAAAGAGCTGTGCCGCTGCGTGATATTATTTTCAAAAATTGTGTACAGACGCGTTTTTATGTGTATAATGGTGGGATTTTTATCATAAAACATTCTATAACGTTCACGAGTGTAGGAAAGTGATATTATGAAGTGAAAAGTGATTTTTCATGTTGCCTCCAACACTTCGTAAAATCTCCTAGTAAAGTCCCCATCACTTTACTGGAGCCATCTCATCATATTTCACATGGAAGCATCCAATCATCGTCATTTTCCATATGGATATTCATTATCATAAGAAATGAAGAAAAAAATTACTGAAGATTGGCTGTTAAGGACTTAAATCCGTGGCCGTAAAACAATAAAAAAAAACTATTATTGATTGTACGTTCCGTTTTGACTGCGGGCACTGCAAGTGACGTCAGTTCGATGTACGGCAAAGTCGATCTTTATAGTTAACTATTCTGGTTACTGTTTAAAACGAAACGCTGTCCAGTATATATGCAATATTATACATTTATTAAGTTACTTTTTTAATTCAAAATGTTGGTTTCACACTACAATAAACGCAATTTCTTTGATTTTCTTTTGTTGAATATTGGTATCTTTCAATGGCAATCATTAAATATAACAATGGGGACAGATTGATCACCTGATCAAACCACTGAGCGCATCTGTCCTTGAAAGGCTATACGTCAATTATGACGTCACAAATAAAAAAAACAATAACTAGGTAAGAGATAGATAAGACTCGATGGTAACTTATTTCTCGTGAATAAGAAACAGAGTATTAAATAGAACAACAAAATAAAATTGCGGCGGTTTTAAACACGATTTTGTAATATAAAGTCTCGTACAAATAGTAAGGAATTGTTTCAATTGATATAAAACTAACCTGCATTAGAGAGTCGCGACTTGCCGGTGACTTCAGGCGTGGCGGAGAGCGGCGGGTCGTCCTCCTCGCGTTTGCCGGGAGAACTGCAACATTACTCTACATTGACTTCGATGACCCGGTTAGTCCAGCGGTGTGAGACGACCGTTTGATTCGAAGGGTCCCCGCACCAGAACAAATATTTGTATGGCCTACAGATATTTGTGTCGGGTCTGGGTGTTTGTTTGTGTGTTGTGTGTGTACAACGGCACCTACTGGTTTATACCTAGTGTGGTGTGCTGTGAGTGTAAGCGTATTTATTTATTTTATTAATTGTGGTGTGTGGCCAAAACGTATCCGGCGGATCGTGGGTGTTTGCATGTATGCTTGAATGCATTTACGTTTATTTATTGTGGTAGTGGTACACCACTATGGAACACCATACACTTCACCTTTGTCTGCCCGGGACCACGAAAGCTAAAAACAACCGAAACGTCGGTTGATTTTAAAAATAATTTTATTTTAATATACGCGAGATAAATCCGTAAAAATAGTTTTATTTCAACATCTTATATTGTTTAAATAATCTAGACGTTGAAACCCTGGAAAATGGATCAACATATTGAAATTCAGGGTTATCCTAGATTCATAATTGGATTCTCTGGAACTGCAATAGGGAATATTCATGAATTTTTTTTTTCGTCTTAAATTAATAATTTACTTATATATATCGTAGAAAAATTATAAATAGGAGTGAAAATATTATAGTTATTTTTCAAAGTGAAATTGAAAATGATATTGAAAAAAAAAAACATTGAGTAAATTTGAGCTCTTCAAACGCCGTCATTTTGACGACGTGTGTTGTGACGACACAACACACGTCGAGTGTTTTTAACTCTAAGCTTTTGTGTTACTTCATACGTATTTTCAATTTTAATTGCTCTACAAATCATGGAAGAAGCAAAAAAGCCATCTTACAAGTATTGTATAGTACCTAAGTGCAAAAATAGTATTAGAAAAACACCAGACAAAGTGTTATTTCGTCTCGACCAATGACGGCGCGTTTTGGAAGTTTGAATTTCGTTCCCTTATTTTGCACTATTTACATAATATTTAATGGCATTAAATAATTAGTAAATAAAAAAAAAACTTTGTAATTATAATATGACGTTGATAAGTACTATTAGAGAAAAAAATATTTGAGACAATTTTAAATTTTATGCATATTCCCTATTGAGTAGGATACGGTCACCCGGGTCCACAAGTCTATATCTTTTGTAGTTAGCTGATTTGATTATAGCTGACGACATGATGGTATGTAGATGGGCCATATTCCCTATCTCTGCAGGTGTCAATTAGAAAATCTATATATAATTATAAAAAAATATGTAGATTTTTTAAAAATTATATATAATTATTTTATGTTTGTACGTCTCGACAATGGACCAATTTTCGACAGATGGCGTCAATGTCAATTTTTAGTTGATGGTGTAGCAACGCGCAGGGTACAGGTAGTTTGTAATAAAAAATACAATTTATTCCCTGATTTGGGCATAAAATTTGGCGAAAATAGTGCATTATTTGAAAAACAAGAGCGAAGATTTTAATAGAATCACCTGAAAGCATCTGGCGTCATGAGGTTGAGAGGGGGCGCGGGCGAGTCGGGCCGCTGGCCCATCAGGCTGCCGGGCTGCGTCTGCACACGTTACAATACATCATACATCAACGTTGTACCTTAAGTGTGGCTTTGAATTGGGTTATAAAAACTTCTTTTTACATGTCAAAATACTATGACACAAAATTTTCAAAATGCAAAAATAGTAAATAATAATAATAATGGCAACCCATTATACGTCCCACTGCTGGGCACGAGTCTCTCCCCTTTTTGGGGGGAAGGCCTGGAGCTTACTCCAGCACGCTGCTCCAATGCGGGTTGGTGCCAACCCGTTGTCGGATGTTTTCAAACCGCCTATAAGGCCTCCGATAAGGTTTAACGACTGATATCTATCGATAGCAACCGGGACCGACGGCTTAACATGCCTTCCGAAGCACGGAAACGGGCATTTTAATTTGCCACTAGCGGTCACCCATCACACACCCGACCGCGCCCGCATCGTTTAACCAAGTAGATCGCTTCCGGTCTACACCAGCCGCTGGGCCATGCGCGTGTGGAGACAACATTACCTGCGAGCGCATGAGCAGCGACTTGAGCTGCTGGCTCTGTTGCTGCAGAATGGTGGACGGCACGCCCGCCGCGCCGCCCCCCACGCCGCCCCCGTGTGGAGGCAACATTACCTGCGAGCGCATGAGCAGCGACTTGAGCTGCTGGCTCTGTTGCTGCAGGATGGTGGACGGCACGCCCGCCGCGCCGCCCCCCACGCCGCCCACGCCGCCCCCGTGTGGAGGCAACATTACCTGCGAGCGCATGAGCAGCGACTTGAGCTGCTGGCTCTGTTGCTGCAGAATGGTGGACGGCACGCCCGCCGCGCCGCCCCCCACGCCGCCCCCGTGTGGAGGCAACATTACCTGCGAGCGCATGAGCAGCGACTTGAGCTGCTGGCTCTGTTGCTGCAGGATGGTGGACGGCACGCCCGCCGCGCCGCCCCCCACGCCGCCCACGCCGCCCCCGTGTGGAGGCAACATTACCTGCGAGCGCATGAGCAGCGACTTGAGCTGCTGGCTCTGTTGCTGCAGGATGGTGGACGGCACGCCCGCCGCGCCGCCCCCCACGCCGCCCACGCCGCCCCCGTGTGGAGGCAACATTACCTGCGAGCGCATGAGCAGCGACTTGAGCTGCTGGCTCTGTTGCTGCAGGATGGTAGACGGCACGCCCGCCGCGCCGCCCTCCGCGCCGTTTCCCACGCCACTCACGCCACCCACGCCACCCATGCCGCACTCACCTGCACAAACGCATATTATATTTATAAAACGTGTAATATAATGAAGAAATAAATCTTAGGAGGTATAATTGTTTCCACAGTGTTTTAAATAATAATGGTATTGATTTTTATTTTAGGCAATTGATAAGGTTATAGTTTAACAGAAAGTGTAAGTTAAAGCTTTGCTCAAAAATTTTAAGTCAGCCCCATTTTGACGTCACTGATCTCTACTTTTAGCCGCGCTGACGCGGTATGACTTCGTGTTAGTCCGTTTTTGTGTAGGGTGGTTTCAACACTATCGTAGCTATTACAGAGACATAACAACTTAGGTCTCAAGGGTGACGTCTGCATTTTGACCTCTGGTTTTTGTGTAGATGTGTACAGTTTTCAGTCATCACTTAACATCTATGTGAAATGCATGCTTATTTGCAATGCGAGTGTATATGTGTGTGTTTGTGTAGGTGCGAACGTCTGTGTGTAACATACCGGAGTGATGCAGCGCCGGCAGAGGGAGAGCGAGAGGCAGGGGCAGGGGCAGGGGGAGGGAGGGCGGGGGCGTGTAGAGCAGGTCTCCCTCCTGCAGCCCCTTGGGTTGCACGATGTAGAGGCGCACGCGCACGCTGCCGCACGAGCGCCCCACCACGCCCTCCTCCTGCAACACAACTCCAAATATATAACATTCTTAGCCAGATTCTCCATTCGTGATCAGTTTCGTCGAGCAAAATGAAAGTTAAATGAGAAAAAAAATTATGAATGAACTTGCTTTATAATTTAAAACATTTATTCATTACTGCTACGCTATAGCACACCGCGGACACTCCGCCAAAATTCCATACAAACGTTTAATTTGGTTTCTATTACACAGACATCAATCAGTGACGTGTAATTACTCGAGCACCTGCGTGCGTAGCACGTACAAAATACCAACCGTCGCCTATAAGAGGGGAAGGGGTTGAGTGATGCGGGGATATCGGGCGGGACGTCGAAGTGTCCATTCTATACGTGGTATTATTAGATATTCTCTGGCTATAGTAGTGGCTTCGATCCCCGGAACTGAATTTTATCGGCCCAGTATTTTGCTACAGTCATTGCTGCATCATTTGCGGACATTAGGTCCTCCAACGTACCAGAACTGGGGCAAAGCGGGCATTGGAGCATGTGTTGCATTGTTTGAGCGAAGGCTCCACAGTCACAACGCTCCATAGGCGGAGAGATAAAACCCCACTTGCACAAGTTTTGTCTGCAACGGCCTACTTGAGTGCGAAATCAGTTTAGTGATCTCCAGATCGGTCATTGCAGATCATGTACTCCCCTAAAGACGCACAACGCTATTGTAAGCATCTTTAGAGAATGCTTTTGTCCAACAGTGGACGTCATTCGGCTGATGAAAAAAAAAAACTTTTTATAGAAAGTCTAATATTTGTTACAGGTAATATTCTAATACTGGATTTTTTACGTTAATATTTCTAGATCATAAGAGTAGAGTAACTCACATGTAGGTGCATGTCGAAGTCGGAGGGCGAGGCGGCGTCCCCGCTGGAGCCGTTGCGGTGGTAGGGCTCCTCGCACCGCGACTGGCACTTGCCCTGCTCCTCCTCTGTATATATAACAATCTTATATGTCATACAAATAACGAAGCGTGCATGTATGAAAAGAATGATGAAGGTAGACGGACGAGGCACGAGAGGTATGTCAGGACCGGGATATCTGGCGCTCTACACTCTCTGCCTACCCCGTTAGGGACCTGGCGTGAAGATACATACAAATAACGAACAACACAGTATATATGGTTGGGGAAAAAGTTTCTTCGCATTTTTTACGATAATTCAAAACATTTTTTAATATAGTTTATTTAAATTTAACTAAAGTATGTATGTACCATTTTGTTCGATAACCTTTTGCCATCTTGTAGGTAGGGACATGATCCCATTGCTTTAAAAATTTTGGGACTTCTCATCAAAATACCGCGACAAGTGGATTTGGCAGTCCTCTTGTGATGTTAACCTAACATTGCATAAAGAATTCTGAAGAGACCGAAACAGGTGGAAATCTGAAGGTGCAAGGTCAGGACTATACGGCGGATGCATTAACACCTCCCAGCCAAACTCTCTTAATTTTTGCTGAGTGGCTATAGATGTGTGAGGTCTAGCGTTATCATGATGAAACACCACACCCCTTCTGTTGATCAATTCCGGCCGCTTTCTCTCAACTTCTTGCTTTAATCTCATCAGTTGTTCGCAGTAGAGTTCAGAATTGATAGTCCTGCCTGGTGGTAATAGCTCATAATGAATAATGCCCTTCCAATCCCACCACACACACAACATCACCTTATTGCGAGTTAACCCGGGTTTCGCCACAGTCTGTGAAGCCTGACCGGCCTTTGACCACGACCTTTTTCGCACGTTCTTGTCGTACGTGATCCACTTTTCATCACCAGTTATCAGCTTCTTCAAAAAAAGAATCACAAATGAGTACACGGTTCATTAGGTTTCTTTCAGTGAGCTCGTGAGGTACCCAAATATCGAGCTTTTTTTTGTACCCAGCTTTTTTCAAATGCGCCAAAACTGTTTTGTGATCAATTCTCAGTTCTTCAGCTACGTCGTAACTACTGATATGTCGATCTTGCTCCACTTTTTCAAAAATGGCATCCATTTTATCCGTAATAGGGCGACCAGAGCGAGGTGCATCTTTGACATCAAAATTTCCGGATTGAAAACGCCTAAACCAAATTTGTGCTACTCTCACAGACACTGCACTAGGTCCATAAACATAGCAAAATTTTTTCGCGGCTTGCGTTGCATTTTTACCCTTTTTGTAGTAAAATTTTAAAATGTATCGAATTTCTTCATTAGATTCACTCATCTTGACAGTACGAAAAACAAATGAAAATCACACATTTGCCTAATTTGAATTTGGAATTATGTTCTTTAAAATTTTAACTTTCAATGATACCAAAACCAGCCAGATACAAATACTACAGCCAAAGAGATTTTATTACAAGTTCATACATACTATAATGCGAAAAGACTTTTTCCCCAACCTATTATTATCGTTAGTATATTAATTAAAACATCAATCAATCATGTCAAAAGGAAATCAAATTCTCCCTATGTAGGGGGAATAGCACAGTAGTCGGCTAGTAAATGGTTTGACTATTGCGTGCTAGAATCAGAATCAGAATCTCATTTATTAATTTAGGGTGACAGGCACCTCTTATGACACGTCAAAAACAAACAAAGTAAATTAAAGTGAATAACAATTGATATACATGTCCAATAAGATAAAAAATATATTTATAGCCAAGAATATCACTAAGATAAAACTAAATATAATATACTAATGTAAATAAGTATATCAGTAGAATCTACTGGTGATAGAGCTCCAGTGACAGAGCTCGCGGGCGTAGGCACCACCGCATTACCTAACATACTTTCCGCTAAATGGCAGTGTTCAGCACTATCGTGTTCCGGCCAGGTGGTAATGTACGGCTCTGTTATTTCCGGCACAGAGACATAACACCTAAGGCCTAAGGAGTGGTAACGCATCTGCACTTTGACCTCGGTCTTTGTGTGGGTGTCTATAGGCTGCAGTCATCACTTAACATCAATGTGAACTGCATGCTTGTTTGCCACTTCCATAACATAAAAAAATGTACAACTACTACCAATTGAGTCATCATATACTTTAACATAAGCAACCAATTGGTCAAAATAGTATATTTTGACTCAACTCTCAACTCACCAGCATCAGCAATACAGAAGCTCAGCACTGGATACGGCAGCAGAAACTCAGAGATGCTCTTGCAATACGCCAACGTATCCTCACTGTCGCGCGCCATATTCAGCACGTACAAACTCTTGGTCCTGAACCCGGAGAGCAGCAGGTAATTGGCGCTGGTGTCCAGCATCGCCTTCATGCCGAGGTTCGGTTCGGGTCCCAGGTTGGGGAAGGTGATGGTTTGGAGGCAGTTCCACGACTTGCAGGACCAGATCTTGATGGAGGTGTTGTTCTCGGCGCCCGTTACCGCGAACTTCCAGAATTGGACGCTAGAAAAAAAAATGGATGGTCAAATCAATTGCTATCACTGAACTATATTTAAACTATCTCAGTAATAAGTGACAATTGGTTATTCGCGTAACAATGGCAAAGAATATGTAATATTATACGTATAGAATGGACACTTCGACGTCCCGCCCGATTTTCCCATCACCTCTCCGCGAGAGGCAGTTGAATAAACTTCAACAGTGAGGTTGCGAGCGGGCGAGCGAGCGGTCTATTTTTAGTTAATTTCGTGACGTAGTCAGTGCGACGACTTATTTCATGATTGTTTAAGGTCATACCCTACGTGCTATATTTCTGGGTGCGCGAGTACTGATTGATGTTTGTGTAATAGGTAACCAGAATACGCGTTAGTAAGGAAATTTTGGCCGAATGTCCGCGGTGTGGCATTGGAACAAAATTTATATTTACAGAATGTGTACAAATATAACTGTTATTGACAAAAGCTTATTTTTCTAACCGACTGTCATCGGTGGTCCAGACACCGGCGCAGCCGCGGTCTTATTTCAACATGAATGAAATTTAGCAGTGCCAGAAAATGGCAACTAAGTATTCCTACAATCTAATTTTAAGACCTTTGTGTATAGTTAGCAAATAAATGACTATGACATTCGTTTTTAGAAGTTTTATAAAAATCTAAAAGTTTGTTCCATAATCCAAGAATATATTTCATAGGAATAAAGCTTGATTAAAGTTGTAAATAAATCTACCTCCATCTTCGACGAAATAGGATATTTTTTTGATACGATAACTGAAGCCTTTATACATCTACATAACAACCAGAGGTGAAAATACAGATGCCACACCTGAGATCTTACTTGTTATGTCTCTGTGAGAGTTATTACGAGGCCATACATTACCATGTAACCAGAACACGATAGAGCTAAACACTACCAATACGTCCGCGAGTCCTTCCACTGGAACTCGACCACCGACCACCAGTACAGACGTGATGTAACAAGAATATGAGGGACTCACTCAGCGGTGTAGTTCTTGTGGTTGTCGAGGAAGAAGAGGCAGGAGAGCGGCTTGCCGGCGTGCGGCTGCCACTTGTGCAGGCAGCGCGGGTTGCTCTCGTTGTTCATGTACACCTGGCAAACCGAACATGTTAGTCTTCATCTCGAGGAAGGTGAACGGAAGCAGTAGTGTTTGTCTGTGAATTGTCAATTTGCGTTTTTAAAACATTTTAGTTGTTGTTATGGACCCTACAGTTCAGGATGAAGTGCTCGGTATGGTGAACGCGTTGGCGAAACGCGAATTGTTAAACTGCTACTCTTTGATAGATCAACGGAAGAGCAACAATAGAGCAGTACCTGAAAGAACATGACGTACCCGTAATACGCGGCAGTAGCGAGCGCCGTCCAATCGGGGGCGAAGGCGGGGCCCGCTCGAGCACCAACGCCCGTTGATGTACCCCGCACGCTTGCTAGGCTACTACTACTTAACACATCAACGTTACGTCAAGACAAGGGCAACAATAGGCCAGTACCTGAAAGAACATGACGTATCCGTCCTGCGCGGCAGTAGCGAGCGCCGTGCCATTTGGGGTGCCATAGAATGCGGTGGTGCTCACCGACCGCTCGAGCACCACCGCATTCTAGGACACCCTACACGGTCGCTAGACTACAACTTAAAAAATCACCGGTAGGGCAACAATAGGCCAGTACCTGAAAGAACATGACGTATCCGTCCTGCGCGGCGGTAGCGAGCGCCGTGCCGTCGGGGGAGAAGGCGGCGGCGAGCACGGGCGCGGCGTGCTCCCCGGCCGCGCGCGCGCCGCCGCCGGCCAGCGCGGTGCTGGCGCTGACGGCGCTGACGGCGCTGACGGCGCCCGGCAGGCCGCCGCCCGCCGCCGCCGCCGTCGCCGCCGCGCACAGCACGCGCACGTTCCACATACGCGCTGCAACCGCACATAACAATATGTATTGTGTTAAGTACTAAGGGGCCGCCTATAAACTACGTTCGCGTGCAAGTGGAGCAGGGGTCTCGCTGAGCGTGACGAAATGTGACAGGGACGGGGGATCCACGGCAACGGGACGTTCGCAGTTCATTCAGATATGTGAAATTAATATAGACTACTAGCTTTTGCCAGCGACTTCGTTCGCGTGGACTTCAGGTTCGTCCCGTCTAGTCTAGTAATAAGTAATAAATACGGTAACTAAGCACTGCAGAGCCCTAATCATAGGCCTTATAGGTAGCTACTGCAGTATGCTCCTATAAACTACATTTAACGATCTTTTTCCTTCAGCATAAACATGCAGATTCTTCGCTTTGGAAACACGTGAGCAAGCCACAGCGATGAGCCACTTCTTCCCCACCGCACCTACCCCCGCTCCCCCCACGCCCCGTTCGCCTGGCACCGCTGCCGGTATTTATCGCCGAAATTGCTATGACTCTGCATTTTAAATCTGTGATATCTTCGAAAATATTTATTTAATTTACATGCTGTAAAAAGCCATATTGATCTTTATTAAATAGGTAAATAGGTAAGATACTTAATTGGATAAGGATTAATACTGTATTGCTTAAAATCGCTTCGTAAATAAGCCATTATTTCTCGTACAAAGTAAAGGATAAAAATGGTTATTGTGGGTTATTCCTAAGAGATAAACATATACCATCACGGACTTTTTTGTAGACCTTTTTAAGTTGTACAATACTGTAGTAAATTGTTTTGATCTATCTTGTAGGATTCAGTCAGCGTTTGCAATGTAAGCGCAAAAAATGTGTTTTTTCTACGACCTCACATTAAAAACCTCAAAAATTGTAGCCTATGTGTTATTCTGATGTATAAGCTATAGCCTATGTGTTATTCTGATGTATAAGCTATATTGTGGTAAAGTTTCATTCAAATCCATTCAGTAGTTTTTACGTGAAAGAGTAACAAACATCCATACATCCATACTTACAAACTTTCGCCTTTATAATAGTAGTAGGATTATTGATTTGAAAAAAATGTCTCGTTCATGGGGAGTCTTAGTTTATGTGACGTAATATTTTTAGGAATATTCACAGGTAGAGTGACACGGCGGCGTGAATTAAATATTCGTTTGTGTTCATGACATCTACATAAAAATCTGTGTTTTGAATGAAAATTGAAAATGAAAATTACAGGGGCGTACATTACATCCTGATCGGAACACTATCATTTAGCGGCAAGTAGATTAAGTAATGTGGTGATGTCTACGCCCGTGAGCTGTTGATGATTTACATGAACGACCTATATACTGGCGTATGTTAAGTGCGGACAACTTGCGGGTTCGTCATCAAGAATGTCTTTCTCATCGTCGCGCGTCGGGCATGTATGTAAGGACACCATGTGTCGCAGTGCGTAGCAACTTGGTATTCAACATCTATACGTCTATACTATTATTATAAAGAGACTAGCGGACCCGACAGACTTCGTCCTGTCAAAAACACAATGTATCACGCACCGGCGCCATCTACTTAAAATGAAACGTACTTATTTTCTTGAGGGATACTCACACACCACGTACTTTTCTCTTGAATTTTTTCCTGAATTTTCTTTGCTATAACCCTCACGGAGCCCGAGACCTTTCCAACGAATGTAAAACCGTGGAAATCAGTTCGTGCGTTCTGGAGTTATAGCGCCAGGAAGGAAAACCCGACTTATTTTTATATTATTTGTAGTATTGTGTAGTTAGTCACCAAAAGTTACTAAAAATCAATATGAAGCTGTGAACTTACCATGATTAACAAACACTTATTAGCAAACAAAAATCTTCTTAGTCTATAAAACAAAACAAACTTTATCAAAAACTTTTTAAACTTTTTGTTGTCGCGGTTTTATTTTTAAAATTGTATGGCATCGCTTGTTATGCATATTGCCAGTGTCAAGTAAAACGATATTTCGTATTCGTATTATATGCAACGTAAAAGTCAGAGTTGTCAGTCAATTTATCAGTCCGTCAGTCAGTCACAGTCAGTAATTCTAGTAAAGCGATGGCTACTTTACCAGAACATTTACAATGAAATTTTGGAGGCAACCCGAAAAAACGTGTTTTCGCACTGTTATTCTATTTCACTATACCCGAGCACTGTAATAAGCTTATATCAAACAAAATGCCACCAACTTTAGTTAATATAACTCAAAAAGACACCATGAAAATAAAATAAGAGAACCACACGCATCTTTCATGGTTCCAAAACCCGTTGTCGCGGTTATGCGTGTGATGTCATAGATTAGTGATGGTCAACTCGAGTGCCTAACCCGAGTGTACTCGAGTTGGACGTAGCTGGAATCTACTCGACTTGAATTCTCTCTAACTCAAGTTCGAAAAAAAATTCAAGCATATAATTTAACTAAGGAAAAAATATTCTTTGTGATACTAATTATCTTATTTTCTTGAAAATATTGTGATTACTGATTATAAAAATAGTTTAATTTATAGCAAATATTAAAAAAAAAAAAAATTCTTTATTTGATAGATCATATGTTTTACATTAAACCGTGGCCAGGACCCCCTTTATGTATACAATACCTGTGTTAGGAGGTCCTGCTCTTCCTTAACAGTCACTATATAAAGATCCACGAAATATCTATGTTATATTAAAATTTAAACTGTATATTACCTACTGTACATCTTAGCTTATAATTTTTATTGAAAAATAAAGATGCCTCCGCGTTTATTGTATCTGTGTGTGTGTGTTTAATATTTAACAATTAATTCCGTTGCATCATAATTTATAGACTTTAGCCAATTAGTTATAACCTTATTGGAGCGATAGAGGGTTAGTGGATAAATATTTAGAATTTTATTTAAATTGTAGCATTGCACACAAGGCAGTTTCAATAGCGACTGCCCCCTCGCTGTGCGGAGTAGGAAAATGAGTCAGTCGTCGCTAGGGCACGGTGGTAATGACGCATTTTTATTGTATTATAAACTGTATGTATGTGGACTAATAAATATTGTGTGAAGAAAGTTCAGTTGTATTAGTGAACACTTAAAAACCCTAAAGTGGTGACCCCGACGTGATATAATGATTAAATTGTCTCTTGGCATATGTGCTGTTTAATTTAGGTATCTGAGCTACTTTGTCTTTCCGTCTCTTAAGCAAGGAGTTTGGGTTAAAAGATAATTGCTTGTGTTTTCTCAATACCGTGTGGAGAATGTACAGTTTCCTGGCTGAGAGGACATTAGAGATGGAATACAGTTCATTCGTAGGAAATAAGAAAGGTTTAAAATGCATAACTTTAAGCAAAGATCTTTAGGCCCTTTCTAGCTCTATAAATTTGGATTTTGTTGCACCACCCCATACTGGTAAACAGTACACGAGGATAGACTGTACCAATGAAATGTAAACCCGATTTAGTATAGTTGGTCCAGCAACATGTCGAAGCTGTTTAAAAATCCATATAAATTGTCTTAGTCTGTTAACAATAAGATCTATATGTGCATGCCAGGAAAGCCTCTGATCCAGCACAACACCAAGATATTTAGCTTTTTCCAATCTCTGAAGAATGTTACACGAACAGTCTGTACTAATGACGTTATAACAGTTGTGAATTTTGATATTAAGATTTAGGTTTGGTTGCGATGACTTATATTTAGTGAAACATATTTAGTTTGTTTTAGCGGTGTTCAATGTTAGTAGGTTATTATTTAGCTAGCTAGCTATTCTTGCAAGACCCGATTCTGTTGCATTGAATACTGCTTCCCAGGTGTTTGCATAAAACACTATGGCAGTGTCATCGACGTAGGAGAACAGTTGACCTTGTTCAATATGCATGTTGCAGAGCGAGTTTATATAGGTTAAAAACAAGGTTGGACCGAGGACGCTTCCCTGGGGCACACCGTTATTGATGTTAGTCAATTAATAAAAACTCACAATCAACAAATATTATTTTAAATACTTAAATAAATGATTGGATTTCACTCGAGTTAAATCGAGTAATATTTTTTCCGAGTTGGCACATCACTATCACATTACCACAGATTTTTTTTTAAAGTTAATGTACTACCACAGATTACTAAATAGGTTTTGCGAACAAATGATGCTCGAATTTAATTAAGTAATCACGTTTCCGAACAAACGATGCTCTTTCAATATAGTCTATGCCTGTGAATGACATTGACATTCGTTACGCGCGTTTTTGCAAATATGCAAAATTAAATGTATATTTTTCAATATTTCTGAGATATTTTCTTAATATTTTTTTTCTTAAGAACCTTCTCCTAATAATAAGAAATACAACAAAAAAGAATTAGTGAAAACGGTCCAGCCATTCACGCGTGATGCCGTGACCAAGGAAAACGGGTTGCATTTTTATATCTATAGAAGATAAAGTTAGTAACTTGGATTGTTTGCTTGTAGGGGCTAATCTTCAGAAATACTGAACCGACCATGAAAATTCTTTCACAATCAGAAAGTTTTACTGTTCAGGAGTATAGCACTCTTGAAAAGGCTATATTTTAAGTTAAATTGCACCCGTGCGAAGCCGGACCGGCCGCTAGTTAATAAATACGTGCAGAAAACTTACCAACGTTGGCATGAGTAGTGAGCAGGAGTCTTGCAACATCGTCATCGGGCGCGTCGTCTTCATCATCCGGTATATAGGGGCACCACACGACGCGGTGAGTAGCGCCGCCCACACCCGTGTCCTCGCGCACTTCCACCAGGATCACGTGTCTATGGACATATCGCTCATTAACCGACTGTGAAAAGGGGGCACACCCCGGACACTCTTCTATATTTCCATACAAACGCTTATTCTGGTTCATAGGCCGCGGCGGACACGAGGGGAGTAGCCATATGCAGGCTTAGTAATCCTCTGTCAAAGTACAAGCCCAAGTGGGCCTATGCCTTTCGCCTGGTTGTTTAAATGTGTGCGTGAAATTATTTATGTATTTTGTTCAATTCAATGTGCGAGTTTCGTCGTAATAGACGATTTTTTTAGTGTGCGTGTGCGTCACACTCATGTCTCCCCGCAAATACTGACAGAATGTTTTGCATCGGTAATAAACGCTATGGCTACTCCCCTCTAGTCCGCCGCGGCCGGCGGCTCTATGTTCAAGCTAGACAAGTGATACAAGTGTTTTTACTGGTAACTACTAGTAAAACCATTCCTGTCTTCCAACAGATGGTGATAAAAAATCGGTATGCTCACTTGAGTCCAGTGTCGGTGACCTGTATGTCGTACACGTAGAAATTGCCGCCCTCGTCGATGCACGCCAGCACTACCTGGTTCTGGATGTGCGCGAACGCCAGGTCTTGCACCTGTTATCACACATTCATTCTTATATGTGTCGTTCTGTCGTACAATAAATGATAAAGCCATGGCTTTATTTATTTTGTTAATTGGCCAAATCAGACCATCCTCAAGTTTTAGCCTGGGTTGCATCAAGACATTTATTAAAGTTATAGTAACATTTCCCATTCTTCTCTAACATTAACAGATTTGTATAATTTATATTTAAAGAAAAATGGAAAGAAAAATTTGACTTCAGGCGAGACTCGAACTCGCGACCTACTGGGAATCTAGTCCAGCCGCTCTTCCAACTGAGCTACTGAAGTCCTGCCCGATTTCTCAAAATCTATCCTTCACATTTATTGCATTGCCTTATGGTGGCAGTAGCGCCATCTAAGTAAAATTTTTCTTTAAAAAATATATTTCACAAGCATGTGTTAATGCGAAATAATATAAAACAATTATTAAGGGTAAAAGCAACTTCTTTACGATATTTAATAAACTGCAAAGTTTATTGTATTCTTCTTTATTTAAATTAATGGCTACTACCCAAGACTAAGGGTAATTCTGCCCGAATCCAGTAATTGGAGACGCACAGTTAAATACAAATAAAATAAATAAAATTGATCGGTGAACTAAAAGACTGTCTGGTGATGAATAAAATTATATCATCTGATGGTATATACAACAAAAACAAAGACAATCACTATAGTTAGATGATAGTATAGACAAAGAACAGTGTTATAACTTTAGAGATTCTTGTGTGATATTGCCAATGTGAAGGTTATTGCGTGTTCAGGTTGTAGGAGATGGATAATGAGAAGTCCATTGTTGGTGATCACCATATAATCCGGAATTTACAGAGTTACATTTTAACGGTTACTTTAGGCGGGTTGAGGTGCGTGTGCGCGGCACTAGGGTTACGGGACAACTGACGACGCAACGCTAAGCTTGCGGCGTCCGGATATTTATCTGACACTTAATAATGTGACGCTACATCAACCCCCTTCTTTAAAAAGAAAGAAAACAATACAAACATAGTGAATATCAATGTTAAAACTTAAAGATTATAAAATATCTAAAACGAGTCACGAAGGCACACTTTACATTGTTTACAAGAGTCGCATCATATTGCTGATAAAGCTACCACTCAAGTTCGGCTTAAGTGCGCCGCACGAAATGTGATCGCAACAAAGCAATATGAGGACTCAGTTCTAAAAACAAACATTCCACTGATCAAAAAAAACTAACATTGAATACAAAAGTAATGCACGTTTGTCAAAAATAGGATAATGAATGCCAAAAAGCTAACAATAAGATTCAAACAATAAAATCTATGGAAATAATCACAAAAAATAGAAATACGAAATACCAATTTTAAACACATCAATATATAAAGCTTGAAAAACCATAAAAATACAATTTAAAACGATTCGAAACGATTTCTAGCGCGATTCCCAGAGTAAGCCGTTTAGCACATTTTAGAGGACCCAAATTAGTAAACAAAGTAGTGCTTCTTCATTGCGATTCCGTTGAAAACCAGTTACTCGGCATGTCATAAGCGAGACTGAGCGTTCCCTCCAAGTCTCCAGCTCCTGAACCTCCGGAACAGTCATCGGACGGCAGTAATTCCTCGAGTGAGAGTATCTGCAGGACCAACCTGGAATGTCCTCAACAGCACTGGCTCCTCAGATGTATCTGGCTTCAATATGAATCATAGGCTGCTGGCGAATGCTATGAAATCTGATGACATATCACAGATCTTGGGTTATTTGTATGTGTATAGCTGACTAACCCAAAGATTAAATGTCACTTCTTCATTATAACTGGATGTGTAGAACTAACATGGTAGAGCTTCGTAATTTACCGATTGTTGTCTTTACTCGTAGGTATGTGATGCAGTGTTACTTCAATCTTCGTGACGTTGTTAATTGAGTGTGCTTCAAAAATTTATATGAGTGCGCGCTGCTGCCAAAATTGAGAAGATGTCTTTAAATAGGTCATTAGCTCCAGGAGTGTTTTTGTTGATGCCGAAATCAAGAATTATGTTAGGTTGATAAGTAAGAATATCATAATTGTACGAAAATACTGGACATTTTGGACAATTATGCAGTTTGTAACCTAATTGTTGCATAGGAACTACAACGTCACCATCCCGACAAGGGAGGAGTGGAAAAGGGGAATGCGCTCTCTTGGACCCAACAGCGTAGTCTGGTATACTGATGGATCCAAGATGACTGCTGGTACGGGGGCTGGAGTATACAGCTGTGACTACGAGTGTAGTCAAAGTATGGGTAAATATGCCACAGTTTTCCAAGCAGAGGCTTATGCGATTGTGGCATGTGCCAAGGAGAGTCTGTCAAGTGGTGCAGCCGGGAAAGACATTTACATTCTCAGCGATAGCCAGGCAGCTCTGAAAGCCCTGACATCGTTTAGGGTTAACACGAGGCTGATACTTGAAGGTGTGCAAACCCTTAATAAATTAGGTAAGCACAACAGAGTTAGGCTAATATGGGTGCCGGGGCATGAAAGCATCAGTGGCAATGAAAGGGCCGATGAACTAGCTAGACTTGGTTCCAATACCAAACTAGTGGGTCCTGAGCCATTCGTGGGAATTTCAGCAAGCACCACATACACTGCCCTAAGGGCGTATGCCGCAGAACGACATCTGAAGGAATGGACGAACGTCCAGGGACAGGTGCATTCGAAAAGGTTTCTAGGGGTCGACACGATCTACAATAAGAACATCCTACGATTAAATAGGCAAAGTGAAAAAAAAATGATTGTGGGAGTTTTCACAGGCCATTTCGGCACGAGGCAGCACCTACAGCAGATGCACCTGGTTGAAGATTCACTGTGCAGAGCTTGTGGTGAGCACGAGGAGACAATGGAACATCTCTTATGCCAATGTGATGGCCTTGCTGGTAAGCGTATGAAGATCCTCGGGGTGGCATATCCTACACCGGGAGATTATAAGGTACTGTACATTAGGGACACCATTAAATATATCTCAGATATATTTAAAGGGACCATGGATGATAGTATATAGGGTCTTGGGGGTGAACACAAAAGATCCCAATGGGTCGAAGTGTCCCAGTGTAACAGCTGGCCCCACAATAAGATAAGATAACCTAATTGTTGTAAGCGTATAAAACTGGTGACAATCCTAGGGGAACATTTATGGGACCAATATTTATTGGATCTGACAAGGTCCGCTAATAAAGAAAGCTTAGGGATAAGAGGATGCGAACCGCACTGTAGAACACTATAAATAAAACGATCTGCCAGATATTGTCGTCTTAGGTGGTAAGGTGGGTCGCTACTTTCTATACAAAGAGCGTTTGTTGGAGATGATTTCATACATCCAATAACAATCCTTAAACATTTGGACTGCAATTTATCCAAACTATCTAATTTACTTTTAATACACGGTTCCATTAAGAAAGAGCCATAATCTAATACACTGCGGACCAAAACATTGTACAACAGTTTTTGTGAATAGGGGTGAGAACCCCACCAAACTCCAGATAGTGAACGAATTATATTCATGTTTTTTTCGGCCTTTCGGATTACGTTAACAAAATGGTCACAACCTTTCAGACCGGAATCGAGGGTAACTCCTAGAAATTTTACTTTATTCAAAATAGGAATTAAATTTCCGTCAACAAAGATCTCTATTTGGGGAACTACTCTTTTTCTAGTAAAAATGACAACGTTACCCTTGGAGACGGATAACGAGAGACCACGGGTAACAAGCCATTCGTTAAAATATCGCATAGATAAGTTTAAGCGACTAGAGACATCCTCCAAACATTCAGTAGCAACGTAAATAACACAATCATCAGCATATTGAAGTGTACTACAAAAGGAATTGACAATGACATTCAAATCATTTAAAAATAAACGAAACAATATAGGGCTAAGTACCGAACCTTGAGGAAGGCCTCTCCAGATTGATCTAGGAGTAGATGTTGTACTATTATGACGAACCTGGATGGACCTTCCACAGAGAAGGTTCATAATACAATGTACCATCTTCTGTGGGATACACAGCTGGTGCAATTGCTGCCTGAGAAGATCAAGGGGAACGTTATCGTATGCAGCTTCAATATCGAGGAAAATTCCCACAAAAAATTTATTGTATGTTAGTGCTAATCTAATATCGGAAATAAATATGCTGAGGCTATCCATTGTACTAAGTCCCTTACGGAAACCAAATTGAGTCGGAGACAAGATACCTTTATTCTCTACAAACCAGTCTAAGCGATTCTTAATAAGGTGTTCTAAGATCTTTCCTAGTACAGTAGAGTGATTGGTCTGTAGGAAGTAGGCAGGGAGGGATCCCTGCTAGGTTTTAATATGGGAATAACCAATTGTTTTTTCCATGTATCTGGAACATAACCGGTTTCATAAATGTTGTTTATAATGTTTAAAAACACTTTCTTGATTTTATGACCAGAATGTTTAATGAAGGAATATGGGATGCCATCTAACCCTGGTGAAGAATCCTTAACATGATCAAGAATTGATATTGTAAAACAAAGTTATAAGTGTCATATTGTGAAAATAGTTTTAAGGAACATATTTTGAAAAGACCTTACTGAGTTTTGTTTTGGCAGGTTTTTTCTCAGTAATGTGGGCTTTGGAACTCTGCCAGTGAATGACAAAGAATGTCCCATATTTTTAAGTTTAGTCTTATCTTGCCGTTTGTAAAAGAAAGTATGGAACATTCTGTTGATACCTATTTTTATCATTAAGTATTTTTGAACTATTATTTATTTTATTTTGTTTACTTTGACATATTAATCAACATATCAGTTGTTATTCGATTTAATTTTATATTTGTAATTTGACCTATCACAAGAAAATTCTATTATGTCCAAGTGATTAAATTAATTTCTGAGTTTGAGTTTGAATTAACAACAGTTCTTCAATAGAAAATGGAGAATCAAGTTGATCTACAGAATGAGGAGAAGGGGAAGAAGTAACAGACATTTTGTTTGGAACAAATGGTGGAGCCAAGTTTGTGGACAAATGCCTCAAACCAAGAAGATGAAATGTTAGTTGATATATTAGCAGATACAGAAAGTGAGTTACGGAATCTTCTGATATTCTTCCATACTAATGTGGGGTGTGTATTAGGGGACAGTTTTTCAATTATTCAGTTTATTGTATTGGTTGCCTAACTAGCATAGTGTGGCAATAGATGGCGCTACTGCCACTATAAGGCAATGCAATAAATTTGAAGGAAAGATTTTGACAAATCCGGCAGGACTTCGGTAGCTCAGTTGGAAGAGCGGCTGGACTAGATTCCCAGTGGCCGCGAATTCGAGTCTCGCCTGAAGTAATTTTTTTCTTTCCATTTTTCTTTAAAAAATATCTTGGTGCAACCCAGGGTAAGTGAGACAAACAAACATCTTTTCATTAAACATACATATTATAAAGATTTGAGAGTATTGAATATTCATTGGAATTATTTCAATACAGACCTCGCCACCTCTTATTCCCTTGATGAGCGTCCGTCGGTCGATGCCGGGGTCGGGAGTGTACACCACACGCACCATACCATTCCATGTACCCGGATTGGCCGGGTTTGGAGCTGCAGAATAAAAAGAACTTGTCATATTTTATTTAACGCAATAACACATGCGAGTGTTGGTTCGAATCCCACCCAGTGAAATTTTTTCCAAAAAATATTTGAGTTAGATGGGTCGCGTTGGGACGTGACGGCCACGCCGACAAGTGGAGGATTTTATTTCCGCTAGAGCAGTCAATCGGCCAAACAGTGGCGGTTTAACCATTTCAATAGGCCGCAGTAAATATAATTTCTCTTATTGCTTTAAATCATTTTTAAGACAAAATTTTAAAAAAGAGAAATGTGTTTTTTCCAGAATGTTTTTCTCAGATCATATGGACTTCTTCAGAACTGAGTGAATGACAAAGAATGTCTCTTTTTCTTTTCTCTATACTCCTTGTTTTCAGTTCGCAAAAGGGGAAATGAGATATTCTACTGATATACTTCACTAAATTAGTATATTATATTTAGTTTTATCAAAGTATTATAAAAGTGTTTACGATCCAAACTTAACCAAAATTTATATCCAAAAGTGCTGCCCAAAGTCAAGTCACTATTCCACGCAAACAAATTCGCAGGCACAGCTAGTTATATAATAAATATATATCATAAATGCGAAATTTGTATGTTTTTGTTTGTCACGCAAAAACTACTGAACCATTATTTATGAAATTTGGCACACACATGGAGGGTAACTTGGATTAACACATAGGATAGATAGGATAATTTTCTGATTCTGATTATTATTAATAAAATATATCAGCCCTTTTTAAGATTGAGTACCTTTGATAGAATATGCCAGGTACTTCCCACTGTTGTGCACGGCTAACAGTTGGCCGGGATAGAGTTTGGGTTCCCAGTTGTAGTCTACCACACTCTTGAGTATCACATTGGAACCGCCATGGTCGTGATTGCCGGCGTTAGTGGTGACGACCACCTTTGAGGCAAACACTTCCGCACTGGAGACTCCATCTTCCTCAGAGAATGATCTGTTGATAAATTGAAGACAATTTTGAACAGTATGATTTTTGCACTAATCTGCAATCAGTGCATAAACCTATGATAAATGTGTTCCAAGGCTTGTAGACACAGGTGTAGGGTTTGGGACATTATCTCAATACAATATTTATATGACTAATATTTTATTTTCTATTTGCATAATAGCATGAACAATTCATGAAGATAGTCTAACACAAAAACAGAGGGTTCTTCATCAGTTGGATTTAATCTAGGATTAACAAAACATAGGCTTGGTTAGAGAAATTAAGATATTAGAGAATAAGCAAAATGATTTTGCTGAATGTCAGTTGTGTTTTACTATGGCAAGTGACAGAGTAAGAACTTTAGATTGACTCCTTAATTCAAACATCATGTTTGGTACATTGAGAATATTTATACTCATAGTTTAAAAAAAAAATCATGTCTTTTAAATTCATAGATTTTTCTAAAGAACCATGGCAAGTTCCATAAATTGATTTGTACAATAATATTGAAAGAAGCTCTAAGGTGAAAGAGCAAAGGAATATTGTGATGAGAAAAACAAAGCTTTCCATATAAAGGGACCGTTCAAGTATTACGTGAGCACTATGGGGGGGGAGGCGGGGGGGGGGGGTCTTTGCTCTGCTTATTTTGGATGACATGGGGGGTAGGGGAGTCTAGATGATGATTACGTCATCGGTAGTTATTTACTTATCACATCAGTAAAATCTAATCTCGATCCTAAAACTATTTTTTTTATTTTTAAAATTATAATTATAACATTATATTGAAAAATGTTTACGTAAGCATGGGGGGAGGGGGTAAGAGCTTTGCTTACTTTTGCTGACAAGTGGGATGAGGGGGTAAAGAATTGTAATAAATCTGCTTACGTAAAAATACTTGAACGGCCCCAAAGTAAAAAAAAAATATTTTTAAAAAACCAAAAAAAATATTGGCTTTTAAAGGTATTAAAGCTAGGGTCGTCCTTTGCAATATTATGAATTTTCAAACTATCTTTGATTCAAATGTTATGAAAAACAAAGAACACATAATGTTAATCCTTTCATATCTTGTTGTAGACATTTTCGCAACCTTTATAAGCTCTCTGTAATCTTAAAAGCTGCAATCCATAAAAGTCCGTGTTGATCAGCTTTTATAAGTCTTTAAGTTAAATCTCTTTTATAACATCCATTGAATCCAGTTTTCAAATGAAGTTACTTTACAAATTGATTCATATGGAATATAGAAAGCTATTCTATTTTAACGCGAGATTTTAAATACAGTTCTATGTAATTACAAGCCCTTCACTTTAGATATTACACCAAAGTAACAATTGAATGTGTCTAGTTTGGGAGATTATATCCAATGTTTTTGTAGCTTCAATACACACTAAATGTTCTCATATCACTTGTTCTTGAAAATGATTAATTTTTTAACACCAGTTGTCATTTAAAGTATTCAATTAACAACTGAACCATATTTATTTCAGTAATATCCTGTGTGGTTTCAAATAACAATCCAACAGTCCAAGCTCATGTTCAATCGCCGACAATTGCATCAGGTTATAAAATTATAATTGGCAAGAGACAAATACAAAATTAAAAAGATAGTTGCCATAAATTACAGCGACTCAATATAGTGCAAATTAACACAATTTCCTAATATACATGCAATTAAAAGGCGAAAAACTAAATATGAGCTCATGTCACTTACATAGTTTGTGTGGTCTCCGTTAGCTTTGGAAGCATTGTTGTGGGTTGCATATCCGCACTAGTCTGGAATTTCACACATCAATTACTTTAATTAACGCCGATTGCACAAAAGGACCGTAGTTTGTGAAAAAAACTAATTCAACTATTTTTGTGAACGCGACAGCCAGAAGCCGAGCTGACCGACATGAAAAAGCGTTCTGTTTTTACATTAAATAGAACTACAATGTCTTAAATATCCTTCAATGTCAACCACATTTAATTTAATATTCCATGATATGATTGTTATTTACGATTTCGAGGTATTGATCATGTAAAAGTAATAACCTAGTATAGTAGTAAGTATAGTTTTCTAAATATTTTTGGATTAAGTAATTGAAATGTTTTAGATAAATGTATTATAAACAATGAAAGTAATACAATAACGAAACGCAGTACTATCCTGTCCACAGATTGTTAAAATTTTGTTCATGTTATATGTTACTAAAGTTAATGCTGGATCTCCGGCCAAAAATAAATGTAGGTTTATCTACAAAAGCATTACGAGGATTACACAGTTACTGTTGGATTTGGCTTTACAATTTATAGACGTTATAGTTCCACTCTATTCCACCGGTCCCATACGACCGGTCACAACCTCTCCGCCCTAATCATCGTGACTCGGAAGTCTGCGGAATGTAATATAGAAATGGATTAACTCGAGTATACACCCATACTAGTTCATGGAATATCCATTTGGTGTCAGGTAATAACTAAAAAGCGAAAGCGCGCATGGCCCGGCGGCTGGTGTAGATCGTAAACTATCTACTCGGTTAAGCACTACGGGCGCGGTCGGGTAGTGTAATGGGTGACCGCTAGTGGCAAATTAAATGCGCGTTTCCGTACTTCAGAGGGCACGTTAAGCCGTCGGTCCCGGTTGCTATCGATAGATAGCAGTCGTTAAACCTTGTCGGGGGCCTTATGGGCGGTTTGAAAACATCCGACAGCGGGTTGGCCACTAACCCACCCACCTCCACCAATCCGCATTGGAGCAGCGTGGTGGAGTAAGCTCCAGGCCTCCCCCCAAAATGGGGAGAGACTCGTGCCCAGCAGTGGGACGTATAATGGGTTGCCATTATTAATAACTAAAAAATAGCAGTGGCGATTCCTGGTGTTTATAATTGGGGTGGCTCCAGCTTTTGATATAGTGGTTGTAGTGTTTAGTGTAGTGTTAAGTGCGCAAAACCTGAAAACAGTTTTTTTCAGACGGTCAATCTGAACAACTTTCAGTCTTTCTTTTCAGTCAGGAATCTACTTTGCAAAAAATAAATTTCATACCTTTTATTTTTGTATGAAATAGCTGATATTTTTTTGCGTTTTTAGTGTTTAATTACTAATTTTAGAGTCAATTAAATCAATAGAAAGATAGAAAACGCATCAAACACTATCACAAATCTACACTATCACGAAAAATATGCGAAGAATCGTTTGGTAATGTGCCATTCCCAGCGTCAGACCCACAGAGTACTATAATACATACTGACTGAGCCAGACCCGCGCTTTAAACTCTGTGAGTATTACTACGCGATTAAAAGGGCGGGGCGCGGGCGGCGAACGACTTTTTATGGACTCCGCAATACTCCGCATGCGCTGGCAGAAGCGCATCGCTCGCCTCGGCCGCCGTTCGGCGCCGACCGAACGCGACGACAATCGCGAGTTGCGTTCGTATAAGACCGCAGCGCTCGTAAAATGCAATTATATAGTGTACCTAGGTCTAAATAATTACGTTGGAAATATATGATTACTTACATTTCAATGCTTAAAAATTATGGTATGGCGGCGCCATACGCGCCATCTCAGAGAAATCGCCACTGATAGATAGTAAGACTAGCAAGGAACTCTAGCAAGCCAAAAATCCATCGACATTTTGTTTGTAATGTGGCAGAGATCCGGCTTAAACCATAGGGTTATGTTTAGTCTGTGGCGTTTCAGAGTTTGATTGATCATCGATTTGACTTTGACAGTTGACAACAAGAAAGGAAGGCAGTGAATTGATTTTTTCGAAAATGGTAAGATTATTTCGAATTTAATTATAATTTTAGTTTAAATCTGCATTAAAAATACGATAAACTATGTGTTTAACTGTCGCAGTCGTTGGCGGACAAGATAACGATGCTGATGGCGCGGCCAGGGGCGGACAATGCCCAGAAAGACGACGTTCCGTGGTGGATGCGCTACGCTGGACGGGGTTTGGGAACAGTTGGCAGTTTCAGTGCGTATTGTTTAGTATTTATGATGTCTCGGTCAACAAACCTGTGACGTGACAACACTTACGACGTAGGGGAAGGTGTTATGGGCGTATGTGGTGTTGAGGCTTATCTGACGGCTATATCTTATCAGTTAGTATGCTAACAACCCCTGGGTCCGAGATATATTTATTTCTTTGGATGCCGTATTTTTTTAACTAGGATCATTGCCACCTTAGGTAAACATTATGAAAAAAGTATACTTTGTTGTTAATGGCTTTATTTTTTCTTGTGTCAGCAGTGCAGAATTAAGGTTCGGGTGCACTTGGGGTGCACCAAAATATTTGCACAAGTTTTTGTTAACCTGTGAAGCAAAAAATATTTTTTGCATGTATCGGGTTGCATATGTCTGGCTGCTGCACAATGACAACAGCACAATATATTTTTAATTATGTTGCATGTTCTTATTTTTATTTATTACAAATTTAAATAGAGTCTGAAGTGGAGAATAGGTCTGAACAAAATCATAATAAAAATGGGAAGTGGTGGGCTTAAACTATAATGAGCTAATTTTTGTTTGGCACATTTTCTCACCTAAAGAGGATTTGTGTCTATACTATTTATTGCATTAGATAATGTACATATATCCTCAAGGTTGCCTAGTAGAGAATGCCCCAGTGGCAGATTTACAAATTTGCCACCATTATTTTTGCCACCCCTATATTTTGATATAGTTTACAATCATATCAATTAGGTATATTTTATATCTATAATATGTAATTTCAACTTTATGTTTTATGCTTCATTATCCTGAAGTTGATGTAAGCAACTTTTTTTCTATGGTTAGAATCATTGGGAATTATGATCTGAGCCTTGATAATTTTAAAAGTAATATTGTAAATAGAAATAAAAAAATTATGAACTAATTCTGCCGCCCCTTAAAATTTGCGGCCCTAGGCTCCAGCCTACTCAGCCTGCTGGTAAATCCACCACTGGAATGCCCTATGGCATTAAGTTTGCCTTATGTACTAGGTGCATCAAAGTTTAAATAAATATATTATAATGATAATTATGAATAAATAATATTGGTATAAAGTTATACACAGTTGCAAATAGAAGCTCAGGTGTGAACCCCATAAGAAACTTGGGGCAAAGATATATACATACACTTGCAAAAATTAGTTGTAGGATTACCTCAAGAAAATTATGGTTACTTACACTTCGTTTTTGTAAAATTTTTCATTAAATAAGTAATTAAATCTCTGCCATTCAACAAATCAATTATTTGCATATCCCCTTTTCATCTCAGGTGACATAAAGCTTCCCCGATTGATGCTACTCAAACTGGTCCTGTAATTTACATCATAAATAAAGTACTTTCTCAGTATTTGGCTAATGTAATTTTTTTTTTAATGTAAAGAAGTTGGCTAGCAAGCGTGCAGCTCACAGGGATGTTAAGTGATGACTGCTGCTTATAGATATCAAAAATAAACCAGAGGTAAAATTTAGATGCATTGTCGCCCTTGCGTTTTTGTTGTTTGTTCTGTGTGATAGTAATTATGGGGCTGTAAAACTACTACTAGTAAAAACTACTAAACTACTACTAAAATATTTATGAGATCCTGAGAAACAATATGTTTCTATGGGTTTATTAATCAAGATTTCATGTCATTCATGTCATTATACTGCAGTCTCACCCATCTAAGGGGTCTTCCATTAATCACGTGAGGCTTGAAAGGGGGAGGGGGGGTTCAGGAAAAAATCACGAAACATCACAAGGGGGAGTATATGGAGATATCACGTGTATTTATTTATTCTTTGAGTGCCCAATTTCAACCGAAAATTGGTGTGTGATTTCGGCAACAACTTCAAAAACTTTCATCTCAACTAGGGTTGTTGAGGAAGTGATTATGAGGAAGAGGAGGAGGAAGAGGAATTGTGACGCGCAAATTTAGAGGATGCGGATGAGGAAGAGGATTTTTAATGAGGAAGAGGATGCGGATGAGGAAGCGGAAGAGGAAGAACGTACGTAACTTCACGCCTGTAATCCCCAAAGGGGTAGGCAGAGGTAAACGCATGAATTCAAGCATACATGCAAACACCCACGACTCGCCGGTTACGTTTTGGCCCATGTAACAGGTGGCGAACCTGTTGCCATCTCCGGGCACATTGCCAAACTCCGAGGTACCTACTGGGAAACATCCAGAAAATGGAAAAATCCTAATAGCACCAGAGATAAAAGATTTTTAACCGTTATCTCTGATAGTTCCCGACCCGGGAATCGAACCCAGGACCCCCAACGTAGTAGTAGTGGCCTGCTACCACTACGCTACTGAGGCAGTTAATGATATAATAATAATAATGGCAACCGTTGAAACGTCCCACTGCTGGGCACGAGTCTCTCCACTTCTTGAGGGGAGGCCTGGAGCTTACTCCACCACGCTGCTCCAATGCGGGTTGGTGGAGATAACGGTTAGTGGCCAACCCGCTGTCGGATGTTATCAAACCGGCCATACATAGGACAAGGTTTAACGACTGCTATTTATCTGTAGCAACCGGGACCATCGGCTTAATCCTTTATTCCCATCGGCCCCCTCTGAGACCGGCAACGGGATGGCCGTTTGTTTCATTTGCCCCCTTCATAGTTATACTGCAATGGTTTATTCGCATTTCGTATCGGACGTTAGGTACCAATAGTCGAAAATTGACGTGAGTTTTTTAGGCATTTCTTTGTTAATTATAAATACTAGCAGACCCAAACCCCAAAATCCGCTGTCCTGTCTCTACGTACATAACTAAGTACACACATACAAAAAAATAATTAAAAGGCCTTTTTCCAGTGGACCAAACTATGAATCTAAACCATTCTCAAAACACACACAATAATGAATCATCAAAATCGGTCCAGCAGTTACGGACGAGTTCAGTAACATACTCGTATCTACACAACACACGCACACAAAAAAAGATGAGAGAATGATACAATTTAATTTAGAAATTGAAATGAAAATAAGAATGCAGTCTTTATTTCTTTGTTAATTAGGCACTTAGGTCGAATATTATGAATCAAAATAAAAGAATTGAATACTATTAATCAAAATTAATTACAGGGAGGTTAATTTTTATAAAAAATAATTTGAAAGCTGTTTTCCCAGACAACCGGTTTTTTAGCTCATTGCAATGAGCTAACTTATAACATCATTGGCTCATCGTATTAAATATACCAATCCAGCATTGCTAAAAAGTCGTTCACTGGGACAATTGATGGAAGAGAAGATAGGTATTGCCATAGATACAGTTCCGAAAAGCCCCGAATATTTCGAATTTTTAGTTGCTTACGCGTATAAACAAAAAATTGTATTTGTTTTTATATTATTTCGCATCAACACATGCTTGTGAAATATATTTTATTTTTTAAAGAAAAATGGAAAGAAAAATTCGACTTCAGGCGAGGCTCGAACTCGCGACTCTACTTCAGTAGCTCAATTGGAAGAGCGGCTGGACTAGATTCCCAGTAGGTCGCGAGTTCGAGCCTCGCCTGAAGTCGAATTTTTCTTTCCATTTTTCTTTAAAAAATAAAATAAAAAAATTGTATGTAATGTATGTCAATAAAATTAAAACAAACTAGCAAGGAACAGCGCCAGTGGCGGGAGGGAGGTCTCGCTCGCTTGTTCGGCCCGGCATCGCGCTGCAGCGTGTGTGTGCATTGCCATGGATACGAGACGCGTATGCGCAATGAAATTCCTCATAAATTCCTCTCAAATTTTGAGGAAGCGGTAGCGGAAGAGGAATTTTTTGTTTTTATTTATGAGGATGCGGAAACGGTTGAGGAACCCAAAATATTGCGGAACTTCCTCATAATGAGGAAGCGGAAGAGGAATCCTCAACAACCCTAATCTCAACAATCAGTAATTTTCACGCCAAACACATGTTTAGCATATTACATTTGTGCAATTTTTATTCCCGATGCTTTGTTTTCAGCTTAATTTAAAAATCGGTACCTATCTATTTTATTCCAAAAAGTACACGTGATCTTAGGTGGGGGTGGGAGGGGTTAATCTAAAACCTCACGACGTATCACCAAGGGGGCGGAGGGGGATCAAAACGACGCTAAAAAACATCACGTGATTAATGGACGACCCCTAAGAAAAGAAGGCAGCCAAGTGTAAGTCTTGAGTTGATCTCACAGAGAACCTTACAATTGAGTTTTATCAGAATTAAAAAAAATATGTGTTTTTCGACTTCTGGAAGGAGACTCGGCTTATTTCGGGTCTGTAGAGCATTATCTCTTTCGAACCCAACCTACTTGACGTTTGTCCACCATTTTTTTGTATGTCTGAAGGTTGACAGACAAGCAAACGGGCCACCTGATGGAAAGTGGTCACCGTCGCCTATGAACATTTGCAACACCAGGGGAGTTGCCAAGGCGCTGCCAGCCCATAAGGACTCGAAAATTTTGACCAAGTCTTGAATACCGTACTATCAGTGCTTACGTAGGCAGAGTGGAACAGAGATAACGCTTTACAAAGTCGAAACTAGCCGATTGTCCTTTTCATAGGCTCGATGTGCAATATTTCTTTCTTGCAGAAAAGTGTGGTATTTATCACTTAGTTCCATCGAGTTCCTTCCGAGTTCAAATATCGCCGTACAAATTGCCGCTTCTTAGAACAAAAGGATGCTCAAATTTCCCTTTCACCAGTGACTCATGCATTTGTGGCTTCAGCGAAGCCGGTTCCGCTTGGGGAAACTTTAAATTGATACAGTTTTACTTTACACATTTCCCCATTAGTGAATTGCGTTTTTTTAAGACGCGTGAGATACGAAAAAATAGAGAAACGGAATGCTGCATTGACTCAGATTATAACATAGAGTGCTGTCGTTTTTAGCAGACGTTTAATTTGATTGATTGAATGATAAGTTCATTTAATCTTGGCGTTTCATCTCTCATCTCAGTCATCTCATCATCATTGAGAGATTTAAGCTAACTATCGCAAATATTAAGATTACCTACAAAATGCAGATGCGTGACCACTTCTGAGGCCTAAGGTGTTATGCCTCTGTGCCGGTAATTATAGGGCCGTACATTACCACACCGGAACACGATAGTGCTAAACACTATCATTTAGCGGCAAGTATATTAGGTAATGCGGTGGTGCCTACGCCCGCGAGCTCCGTCACTGGAGCTCTACCGCCAATATAAATATAGATACAGAGATGTTTGGCACTCCATGCTCTCTACCTACCTCGTCAGGATCGGCGAACATGATTCGGCATGCCATCGCTTTATAAATCCGATAGTTGACACCGGTATCCGGTAATTGATATGAAATTCTTGATCAAGGATTTATTTTTAATATCTGCCGAAACTTGTACTGGAAGGTGAACCAGTTTTGAATCAAGTAGAAAATTAAACGGCCTGATTACGTAAATCGCCTACAGCCACACGTGGCATGGCAACTGACTCATTCTATTCTTATCTTGCTTTAATTATGTCAAATAAAATGGTGATGAAGTTATTGCCTATTAAGAAACTGCCTCGGTAGCCTAGTGGTAGCAGGCCACTAATACTACGCTGAGGTCCTGGGTTCGATTCCCGGGTAGGGTTATCAGAGATAAAGTTGTAAAGTCCTTTATCTCTGGTTCTATTGGGATTTTCCATTTTCTGGAAATTTCCCAATACCTCGAAGTTTGGTAATATGCCCGGAGATGTAAACAGGCTCGCCACCTGTTACATGGGCCAAAAACGTAACCGGCGAATCGTGGGTGTTTGCATGTATCCTTGAATGCATGCAGAAGAGGTAGGCAGAGGTAACTCTGCCTACCTCTTCGGGGATTACAGGCGTGAAGTTACGTTTATGAAATTATTTAGGGTCATTTATTTATTCTTTTACTTATAACAAAATCTGCACGCCTGTATTTCTAGCGTTAGACTGACATTAATTGATGCATACCTCTACCATTGCCCAGAGAAGTTGTAGTCATATACAAGTGGCGAACAAATTGACATTTCCAAACTCCAGGGATAAATCTGCACCAGTGGAAGAATAAATACATATATATCACTTATTTCCCAAGCTGGGGCCAAATGCTGTGCTGTGTCCAGACACTCGAATACTCTAGATTACTCCAAACCAGAGGTTCCCAAACTATTTTTCTTGTAGACCCCTTAAATTTTTTTTCTGGTTTCGGTGGACCCCCGTGCATACATTTATATCACTTTCCCATATATCCCATTTTTATTTACGCATATACGTAGACCCCATCGAGTCTCCCATAGACCCCAGGGGGTCTATATGGCATGGACTACTTTGGGAATCACTGCTCTAAACTGTCTGGATTCTAGATTACTTTAGAGTTATCCAGATAACTATAGAGCAGACCAGAGTAATTCAGGCACGGTAGTGCTATTTAGAATCTAGGTAGTTTACCAAGACTAGAGTCCAGATAGTGCTTCGATGAATGTCAATAGACTTATCCCATCTATGGGCGCTAACACAAAACTGCGATGGGACAGGACAACGCATCGCACAAACTTGCAATGCGATTTTGTCTGACACACGTTCTGAAAAGTATGACATTTTTTTTATGTAATTCAAGTGGCAAATAATGCGGTGGTGCCTCGCCCGCGAGCTCCGTCACTGGAGCTCTACCACCAGTAAAACATAAACATATTGAAAGTATGGTCAACTGAATCGCATCGCAAGTTTCTGCGATGCGGCGTTGCATCACATCGCATTGCAGTTTCTTGTGGACGCCCTATAACAAATAATAGGCACAGATCATAATAATATAATGAGAAAAAGAACCAAACAAATTGTGACTCCATTCATGCATACATTTCTAGCCTTGCTTTTTATGGATGCCCTCGGTCTCTAACACTCACCAAAACGTAGGCTGAAATTATGGTATAAAAAATGTATTAAACAATTGTATTTATTTACTAGTTGTGACCGCGACTTCGTCCCCGTGAGAATTTATGATTGTTCAGTACCTACCCAGACGAAGTCGTGGGCGCAGCTAGTATAAAAGTAGCTCTAGTACTCCTTATTACATAAGCTATCTGCCAGTGAAAGTCCCGTCAAAATCGGTCCAGCCGTTCCCGAGATTACCGGGAACAAACAGACAGACAGACACAAATTGTAAAAAAAAATTGTTTTGGTATATGTACCGTGTATACATAACATGCACATGCATTTAGGAAAAAGCGGTTATTTTTATGTTACAAACAGACACTCCAATTTTATTTATTTGTATAGATATATTTATTGTATAGATATAGATCTATTTTTGTACAGAGGCGGATTTAATACCTAGTGGTATTCTCTACCAGTCAACCTACAAGCCAAAAAGAAGTCAAAGGTGCATTCAAGTAGGAGGAAAATTATATTTTAGAAACAAAGAATTACATCATAATAACTTCATAATTTTCCAATGCGTAGAGTCATTCATGAATGATTTAGGCCATTCGTAGACGATCTTCTAAGTAAATATGCTGGTTATTTGTTTCCCATTCTTATTGTGTAGCACGGTCACCAAAGTTTTGTGCCAATCAATAGATGCTAAAACAAGACCGTTGCATAACGTTCCGCGTACCATTATCAATAATTAACGCTACCACGTAAGGTGTAATATGCATTATTCGCTGTTGCCCGCGGCTTCGCCCGCGTGGATGTCGTTTTATAAATAACTAAGTTGCCTGTGTTCTTTCTCAAAGTCAGCTCTATCTCTGTACCAAATCTCATGAAAATCGGTTCTGTTGTTTGGACGTGAAAAGGTAACAGACAGTTACCTTCGCATTTATAATAATTGTAGGGAAGTAGGGATTTTGAGGGAAATTGTTTTTTCGGTTGAAGATTGTTTTTATGTAATGGAAGTGGCAAACAAGCATGCAGTTCACATTGATGTTAAGTGATGACTGCAGCCTGTAGACACCCACACAAAGACCAACGTCAAAATGCAGACGCGTTACCACTCCTGAGGCCTAAGGTGTTATGCCCCTGTGCCGGAAACTACAGAGCCGTACATTACCACCTGACCGGCACACGATAGTGCTGAACACAACCATTTAGCGGCAAGTATATTAGGTAATGCGGCGGTGCCTACGCCCGCGAGCTCCGTCACTGGAGCTCTACCACCAGTAACATGTAGTATGTAATATGTAGTATGTAGTATATATGGTAATCTATCAAAATAATGATATTTGAGATTCTTAGCAGGGTTTCGAAGAATTCACATGGAGCTTGAATTGGCTTGAAGGTTAGGCGACGAGCGATGATATCTCTAATCTTTTTGCTATTTAAATCTCCTAATGATATTATCTCACTGTTGTTAGCGCCCTAACGCACTAGCGGTTAGCCGTGCGGCTTACCGATTTTACAATTTAATATGCAACCGCCTGTTATGTATACCTAGTGCGTACATTAACAGGCAGTTGCATATTAAAACGTAAAAGCGGCTGCCCGCTCCCGCGGCTAACCGCTAGTGCGTTAGAGCGCTTAGGGTTTCATTCCGGTGTAGAGGAGCATTATTGTTATCTATCTACCACTAATTAGTTTAAATAAATCGCTTGTAGCTACATAATTGTTTATGTTTTTTTTTATGTCGTGAAGTTGCAAACAAGCATACAGTTTACACTGATGGTAATTAATACTGTATATATTATTATGCCTATAGGTAAACATCTATATAATACCAGAGATTTCAAAGCATAATAATATGCGTTATCAATCCTGAAGCCTAGGGTGTTATGCCTCTATGCCGGAAATGACTGGGTATACGTCCATTACCACCAAACCGGAACACGATAGCAGAGAATATGTAATAATACTACGTATAGAATGGACACTTCGACGTCCCGCCCGATTTCCCCGCCTCACCGAACCTCCTCCCCTCTTAAGGGAGACGTTTGGTGCTCGTGTAAATACACGTCACTGATTGACGTCTGTGTAATAGAAACCAAAAATTTAGGGTTTGTATGGAATTTTGGGCAGAGTATCCGCGGTGTGACGATAGTGCTGAACATTTAGCGGCAAGTACTTAGATTAGGTAAGCCCACGAGCTCCGTTACTGGAGCTCTGCCACGGACAAAATAATTATTGAGTCTCACTGCAGTTTTTGTACATCCAATGTGAAACCAAACACTCATTTTCTATACTTTTGGAATTTTAATACCAACTGACCGTGTAAATAAATGTGATAAAAATGTAACTTTTTATCACTTCCCAAACACATACATTGATAACGCGATTTGGCAAGCGCATTGTTTTCTTAGTTATTTGTTTAATTACTCAAAATAGGTAAAGGCACAGTGGCCGTGCCGTCCGAGTAGTTACCACCACATTCGGAGATTAAGCAGAATATTTATACAAATAAATAAAATTGGAGTGTCGGTTTGTAATATTAAAATAATCTCTTTTCACTAAATGCATATGTATGTATACAGGGTACATAGGTATACCAAAACAACATTTTTTACAATTTTTGTTTGTCTGTCTGTTTGTTCCCGCTAATCTCGGGAACGGCTGGACCGATTTTGACGGGACTTTCACTGGCAGATAGCTTATGTAATAAGGAGTAACTTAAGCTACTTTTATACTAGCTTCGCCCACGACTATGTCCAGGTAGATACTGAACAATTGTAAATTCTCACGCGGACGAAGTCGCGGGCACAGCTAGTTAAAAATAAAGTCTGATCAGCCTGAAGTTATTTATTTCTGTATCTACATCTTGTTTTACTGTTGGTAAAGTTCCTGTGTAAGAGGTCGGCGTTGTATGCACCACCGCATTACCTAATCTGTGTGTCGCCAAATGGTAGTGTTCAGCACTATCGTGTTCCGGTTAGATGTAATGTAAGGCCCCGTAATAACTATCACAGAGACAACAATCTAGGTCGCAGGGATCAACGCATCTATAAATTGACCTCTGGTTTTGGTGTAGATGTCTATAGGCTGCAGTCATCACTTAACATCAATGTGAGCTGTACGCTTGTTGCCACCTTTATTACGCAAAAAAATCTAGATGTGATCAATTTCCCTATAAGCTAATTATGGCAGCATTCAAGAATTACGTACCTCACGAAATGTGGGAGGAAGGGGGGTCTTCTAAAACGTTTGGATGCGTTACAGAGGCAGGAGGGGGGGGGGGGGGGGGTTCGAACGACTTGTTACGTTACATTGTTTTTTTGTATTGCAATAAAAATATATGTAATGAAAAAATTTATAGATAAAAATGCTCAATTTTTTTTATGTTATGAAATTGGCTAACAAGCATGCAGTTCACATTAATATTAAGTGATGACTGCAGCCTATAGACACTTACACAAAGGCCAGAGGTCAAAATGCAGATGCGTTACCACTCCTGAGGCCTAAGGTGTTATGCCTCTGTGCCGGAAATTATAGGGCCGTAAATCCCGTAAACCGCTCATTTGGGTGTGACGTGACGTTTTGAGAGCGGGGGGCGGAGGGTACATCAAAAATCTTCAAGAATTGAGTTACGTAATACTCGAACGCTCCTTAAGGACGTCTCTAAAAACAATATAATTAAACTTCCAGTTGCAATAATCCTCGGGCTCCTCAACTGCACGGGCATCATCCTGCTGGATGTCAGCTGTCTGATAGCCGGCATCTGGCAGATGCTCGCCGGCTTCATAGTGATAGTGTGCGAAGCGCCATGCTGCTGTTTCTTCATAGACTACGTGCAGGCACTCTCTGATAAGATGGAGACGCGTCCCTATTGGAATAAAGCTGTTTTGTATGTTGGGTAAGTGGTCTATCATAACATTAATACGTGAATAAAAAAAAATATACATTTTTATACGCAAATTACGTGGTCGAAGGTGTACGAAATATGGCACATTATAGTTTATATAGAAGGAAGTAGCACAGAATGCTAATATTTTTTAAAGTAATTAATAAAAATATATTCAATCAATTAAAAAATAAGTGGGGCTGATTAGCAGGATATATTATATCTTCCAAAACTTTGTAATCCAGTGAGCACAAAGTTAGAATCCAATAGATTAATTGTATTTTGAGTAAACTAATGTCATTTTTAACAATTTCGGCAATTAAAAATCTAAAGTATTTATTTAATTTTCTAAAATATTTTAAACGACTCTGATTTTTTAAAATTGATTTGTTTTGATTCTATTTCAAGTTGTTTCATATAGTCATGCTTTCTTTTCAGATTGGCTCTCCCGCCCTTCTTCATGTGCCTGTTCAATGTTAGCACATGGTTTGGCAGCGGTCTGATCTTCGGCACTGGTGTCATATATGGCATGATGGCGTTAGGCAAGAAGTACGTATATTTTGTACTATGTACTAGTATTTGTCATCCTTATAGTTTCTTATGGAGTGATAAAATGAGGATTAGTACATCCGTGTTTTGTCTTTATCAGTTAAATTAATGTGTGATGGAAAAAGACTCCGCTCGAATTCTCGACTTTAAGTATGTACTACCAAAGAGGTTTCCGGTTATCCTGAAACATTGCAAATTAGACTTAATTAATACCGACCGAATATTTCTTCATAGTGTATATTAGTTAAGGGCTAATTGTCTCCTTACAAATCTTTAATTGTGGAACTTTCTTCTTATAGGCTTCTCTTTTTTTCTGAAGATGATCCATCCATGTTTCTTTTATTGTAGCGGTAAAAAAGCTTTCTCTCGCATTTCTCTTCTATACTAATTATGGCGTGAAATTGGGTGCAACTAACGGTGTATGTAGATTTTTTAGTTTTACACTCTGTACAAGAATATATATCTTTAAAGGGGATCTATTATATTGTACTTCGTTTGATGATGCTTGCAAATTACCAATATTATTGAAAAGAACGAGACTTAATTGCAAAGAATGTCAGTACAGAAAATTAATATTCATTGATTTGAAGATTTACCTAATTACTTACAATTTATGGTATGTTATAAAATAAAATGACAAAATTTCATTTCTTTGTGTCTAGTTTATTCTCATTTAACAGATATCAGCGATCTATAAAATCTCAGTCATATTAAAACATCATAGGAGCGGATCTAATGTTTCCGTCACACAGGCGGCGGGACGCTGTCAGACGTCCTCATGGTCGACCACATAACTAAATAGCTTTTGTACACGTTAACGTCTTTGATTTTTCTTGTACTTTCGTACCGCCTATGAGAGCAATAGCGTTAATCGGCTGTCGTTATTACTTAGTAATCAGTATTTAAGCCATAGCGATATATCTGATTATCGCTATTGCTTAGACGGTACAAACCTACAAGAAAAATTAAATACTTTAACAGAAAAGCGATTCAGTTCGGCGGTCCAGCCGCTGGTTGTTATGTAGCGGAAGGTTAAAACAGTCGCGTTAGTATGAGCGAACAAACTAATCCTTGGGTCGCTTGTTTGTGTGTGTGTGTGTGTGTGTATTGTATCGGCGCTCACGGAACGACATGGGGGCGATGCGGGCAGCACTACGCCACTGGGCCCGTCCAAGTATAACCAGCGTTATGGTCTTATTGGGTTTACTTTTTGCTCCAAACCTTAACCGGTCGTATTAACACTTAGCCTGAGTCGCACTAAGATATTTGTGAAAGTTATTGTAACATTTCACGTCCTTCTCTAACTTCAACAAATTTCTTTAAGTTAGAGATAAATAAATAAATAAAATACGCTTACACTCGCAGCCCCACAGTAGGTATAAACCTGTGTCGTGGGTGCCATTGTACACATACAACACATTCACAAACACCCAGACCCAAAACAAATATCTACAAAAGTAGGCCATACAAATATTTGTCCCGGTGCGGTGATCGAATCCGCGACCCTACGAATCAAACGGTCATCTCACACCGCTGGACTAACCGGGTCGTCAAAGATGGATGTGAAATGTTACAATAACTTTAACTTTAACTTTAAATATCTTGGTGCAACTCAGGCTTATGGCTGGCAGTTATGCCTCCTGGCGGTTGCCACTAAAAAAAACCCAGCCTTAGAGTATTTAATAAACAGGAGTATTATGCGCGGGCAGATATCGCATACGTACACATTAGGCCTCGTCTGCACGTACGCAAACTACTACAAATAGTGCAACGAACATGAGCCGCGCTCTAGTATTTTTTGGCAGAGGGGGCTATCCTACAATGCCGTCTCCTGTTAATTAAATACTGTAAGCATTAACACGAGTGAGCAAACTAACCTGTCAGTACCTGTGCGTGTGTGACGTGTGTGACGTGTGTGTACCGGTGTGTGCGTGTGTGGTGTAGGGGCTCGCGGGACGACATGGCGGCGATGGCGGGCGGCAGCACGCCGCCGGGCCCGCCCACGCAGGACCACAGCGTCACCCTCATGGAGGACCCCGACGTGTGGCGCCCTAACTAAGGCAGGACCGCTTTGGCTTCAGCTTGGCTTTGCACGCGTAGATTCTAATGTTGGCTCTTAATTATGTCGCTTTAAAATGTATTGAAATAAGCCTTGTTTATATTCTCATTTAGTTCTTTATTTCGCAAAACATATTTAAATGCTTATGTTGACAAAGATGTTGTGTAACTTTAAAGAAAAATGTAACTTCAGGCGGATTCGAACCCGCGACCATTGGAATACTATACTACACTAGTCCAGTCGTTCTTCCAACTGCCCAACTGAACTACCGATGTTGTAAAACTTTTTCGATCATGTTACTGAATTATTTTCAGAAGTAGGCGCTAGAATAGCAACTTGCAGATAAAAATCGTAATGTTTTTGACGACCCGGTTAGTCCAGCGGTGCGAAACCACCGTTTGATTCGAAGGGTCGCGGGTTCGATCCCCGCTCCGGAACAAGGATTTGTATGGCCTACAGATATTTGTTTCGGGTCTGGGTGTTTGTGAATGTGTTGTATGTGTACAACGGCATCCACGACACAGGTTTATACCTACTGTGGGGCTGTGAGTGTAAGCGTATTTTATTTTTTTTTATTTTACACTTCACTGTCTTTTGTAGGGAATGAGTAATCCTGTTAAACTAAGCAATAACGTTATTTTTGCATTGCTACGTTGTATATATTTTTGTGTTTGACTTTGTGTAAACGATTTTTAGATATTCTTTAGAGAACTCTAGCAGCGGCTGATTGATCAGCTGACATTGCTGTATCAACATTCCAGGGGCTTAATTCTCGTAAAATAATAGAAGTTGAATCGCAATACATTCGCTGTCTTGCTCTAACATAGGCCACGCACATTGGTCAATAGTGGTGGCACAGGACAGCGAAACGATTTAATTGCGACTCCACGACTATTTTGTTACGATAATTAGGCAAAGCTTTCTTTTTACATTAATTTGTAAATATTTTTTTGCTTATGTTTCAGGTGATTTCTAAGGCATTGTGTCCAAATTCTGCCCTTTTCTCAAATTCTTTGTTTGCTTTTCAAAGCCTTTCTTTTATGGCTTTAATGATCTCGCATTGTGTTATTAGATGTTGCTATGATATAAACTGTTGCAAAATATTATTTTATATCATAAAACGTATATTTTAGCATCTTCACTGAATATTTTATGTTATTCATGTCTAAAACAGACGCTTTTCGATCGGATTAGGTTTTAACCATAATGGTATGCGCGATTCTCTTGACATTGAATCTCAGTACATTTGCTACATTATAACTTGCTATAAATGTATGAGTATGTAGCTATACACAATAGTACGAATGCAGTAGCATGTCCTTAACATACACGAAGTTTATTCGAATTACACTCCATATTACATATTCATTCACTTATGCAATTTCATTTTATTGGTCTGTATACAACTTATATCTTTTTATATTCAATTTTATATTATGTCTTCATATAAGTGCATGTGATTATAAAATTTTAGAGCAAAATGTACGTTTTTAGAAAAGACCTCACTAGATGTCTTCGCTTTCAACGTCTGTTTTTTATCTAAGCCATCATCATTACCGTAATAAGTACACATTTTTAGGCAGAAAAATAGTGCTAACGATGTATTATTGTGCGTTTTGAATGGTTATAATTTTTTGAAACATGACACATAAGTAGGGGTTGCGGCCGAATTATGTTTCAGCTACACTTCACGGGGGACGGTACATTTTTAACCATGATATTTTATAACGGCCGCGTCGGGGCAATATTCGTCCCGTCCGCTGTGTAGCAAAAGCATGATTATAATCCGTTAATCGAATATTCTCAATATTTTAAATAATTATTTCGGTTAAGGCATATGTAATTAAAGCGACTTCAAAAACACAATACAGAACCATGTTGGTAGACTTCGTGGCTTTGCGAAACCAGACATTCGTATCTGAAACATTGACACAACTTCTACAGGTTAATAATTACACAGATTATATATAATTATTCACATAAGCTCACGGTACTTGGTATATCTCAATAATTTCTACTTCACGTTGCAATAAAATTGTCTACATCCATGCCATTCAGTAAAAGACCAGAAACGAACTAATATGTCATTCGTCTGCAGAGCGTCAATAGAGGAGATGCGAACGTCGGCGGCCACCCTGGAGGCGGGCACGGGTCAGCCGACGACGGCCCCCCGAGCGACCCTCGTCACCAACGAACAGCCCACCAGCTTCACCGGCCTCCCCCTCCCCAACTGACCGCCCGCGATCCGACACAGTTAGTGATGTTCGCTGTTACCTCCGGGCTCCGGGATATAGACCTGGGATTGTTGGTCCAACGTGAAATTGCTCGACCAAAAATTTTGGATGCACTGACTAGTAGGCCACATAATAAATCAAAATTGACCCGATCATTTTGGACGCTTTTCAGCTTCCGAGGTAGACTGAGGTGACAGTTGCCTGATTCTAATTCAAATAATAATGCTACCTTATACCTTTTTAAAAGAATGTTTTAGTGAAATATACGAGATAAATCCGGGAAAATGTTTTCATCAAGTTCAAAACGGTCGAAGACTCAGGGGGGACTAGCCAGGATCAGTCAGGATCCCGGGGCCTAATTTTTCTAACGTAATAGTTCTTGAATCCGTTCGCTATCTTACTCTAACATAAGCTGTGCATTGGCTAAAGAAAGACAGCGAAACGGTTCAGTTACGAGAATTGGGTCCCTGGTCACTGGTCAGTGCATCTAAACCTTTGTATTTATTTGATGATCTCTAGTTATAAGGATTTCTTTGATGGTTGTTAGCTAGTTTTTCCTTTACTATATACAATTGCTTTGGGAAAATCACATTTGGTTAGACAACGCTTTGTTTTCGATTATTTTGAGTATCGATATGTGCTTTAGGGCATAAAGATTGACCTTTAATTTACCCAAAACTTTGCCTTACTGATTTTGGACTGTGGACCTAGATAGGTCTTGGAAAATAAATATCAAACAAGGCTCAGTAACGTAACAATTAGTATGGAATAGAAACCATCTGATCTACTTCAAATTAGTAAGGGCTTGTACACAAAAACAAGACACGACGTGAAATGACGTCACGTCGTACCACGTCGTATCGTCAGATCTTTTTGTGCACAAGTTAAGACTAAAGTCAGATTGCTGTTAATACATAAATAATTAGAGAGGTCCTTGAGAGTGGTCTTAAAATTTTACCATGGTAACTTTTCTATTTACCCAAAGTAACTGGGTAAATATTTTTACTTATTTCATTACTAGTAACATATCATTTTATTTTAATGATGAAAGGTTTTGTAGTGATTCACTACTGTAAAAGGAAGATGGGCATTCCTCCAATGCAGGGGGAGAAACTTTGAGGTAATGCGATATTGCCTGGATTATCCCACGGAAGTATATGATTTTATGTCTAAACTTTGTTAACGCGGTTGTTCTTCGCTCGTCGGTACGTCTTGAGACGCTTTTTTTTAATTGGAAATTTGGATACGGCACGTCTAGAAACGCTTTTTTAATTGGACGTATGGATACGGCACGTAGTCTATTTCAGACTACGTGCGTGTAGACTTGAGACGTCCGTAGTCTATTTCACCGGGCAAACGAGAGCGCAAAGGGTTCTCAACGTAACGTATTGGACGCGTCAATTACGTTATCGATCCTAAGTGGGTCTATCAAGTAGCAGGCTCTCCTTCTTTTTAAAATAATTAACCTTCTGAATTCAAACTTATATTTGATTGATGAGTAAATTTTTATACTCGTAATAATACTATTGTCTTTGGATTAGAAACGGTTCCAATGGATGCACTGCCTAAGCTTCCATTTAAATTCAAAAATTCAAAATGTTTGTTTATCCAAATGTCGGTGTGTTTGGATTCATTTTTCATACTCTGAAACTTTAAATTGTTTGTATATATTCATATTTGACGATTTCACAATATTGCGGGGGCCTAAATTTTTTTTAAATAATTACGACGTCGAAAGAGCCTTTCTTTCTTTCGAGAAGAGTTAAACCATATTTCTCTTAGGGCTCATTATAATTTGCTTGGTTATACAATATTACCATAATATGATTGTGTGAATTATACACAGATCACCCCCAATAGATACCGCGTACAGGGCGACCGACGCGCACAAAAAGTTGCTAGCTAATTTGCTAGCTTATTTATTTTGTTAGTTTTGACTTGTTAGGTATAAGCGGTGCTTGTCAACCTAAATGTATAAATTAATTTCGTATTCTGATTCTGATTGGTATTTCCTTTCAAATCGAAGATGGCAGACTTAATTATTTTTCTACATTGCGATATGGTGTCAATTTCGCGGTTTCACATTTTGAAATAAAGTCTGTCCACCATCTTGGACCTGAAAACAGATGCCATTTTCGTAATCAGCACCCCAAGAAACCTCGAAATTTATACCTATATCACATTTTGAAAATAAAGTCCGTCCGTCATCTTGGAACTGAAAATGGATGCCATTTTCTCTTCTTCATTTTTCATCTGTCCGCCTTCTTGAATTAGAAAAATGCACCTCAGGAAACCGTAAAATCATATTTTCTAAAAATAATTATGTCCGCCATCTTTGACTTGAAAGGAGATACCATTTTCGTAATTAAAACCTCAAGGCAACATTGACACCCACATTGCTTACATACATGCCATACATCGTTAGGTACCATTTAGTGAAATGTCAATTGGGAAATGCGGTGGTGATCGTACGCCCTGAAGCTACATCACTGAAGCTCTACCACAGTATATAACCTATCCCGAACATGATAACGGTTTACATTGGAGAAAACCGATAACCATTTGGCAGGTCAAATGGTAAAACATGTAGCTGTTCACGCCTTCGAGCTTGTTCATTGGAGCTCTCTCACCGTACATTACCACCGAATACAATAGCGTTATAACTACAAGTAAATAAATACAAAATGTATCAAACCTAGGCCGCACGGAACGTCGCTGTAGAATACCATTCCTCTGCCAAAAGAAAAGGGAGGTTGGGTGAGGCGGGAAAATCGGGTGGGATGTCGAAGTGTCCATTCGTAATATTATTACGCATTTTCTGGCTCAACTACCATACATTACCACTATCACCTTAGCGCCACGTAAAATATATAATGCGGAGGTGCTGATCGAGCTCGAGAGTGATCTTGAGTTCGTTAAGTAAGCTGTACCACTAATTCCCAATTTTTTTTTATTTTCTTCTTTAAAAAAAATTGTATGTTGATAAGTGCGTGTGTAAATACACGTCACAGATTGATGTCTATGTAATAGGTAACCAGATTTTTAGCGTTTGTATGGAATTTCCGTACAATTGTTATAATTTAAGAGATGCTTTAAAGTGGCCTATTTAAATGAAATTTTAATAAATAATCATAATCCGCTGTGCTGTACATGCGCGATGGCCTGACAAACATTTAAAGTTACTTATACTTTTAAGCTATAACGTAAAATAATTACTTTATTGGCATTAAATTTATGCGTTTTTATTTACCTTCTCAAATTATATACTATTAATATTAATTTACCTATTTCTGAAATTATGATTATATTATTTCCAATTACTGACAACTGTATTTACTACTATTTACCAAGTTCTGCTGAATTATCTTTAAAAAAGCAAATAAATGTGGAAAAAATATCGATAAGAAATATCGATAGCTTCCCAGCTCAATGAGTGGGCGGGCGCATGGGGCGGGCCAAGTCTCCAATTCAAACAGCCAATCACAGCGCTTTAGTTACGTCTCCCGCAACACCCGCGTACCTCAAAAACGGTGAACACGGCTCCGAACAAATATTCACTAATGCGGTATCTATTGGGGGTGATCTGTGGAATTATATGAATGGTGTGTAAATGGTTTTTGATCCTTTATAAAAGCATAGAGTTAAATTGCAAGATTGTTAAACTTTTTGCGTGTGAGTTGAAGTGTGTTTGTCATGTGAACTGTGAGCTATTATTATTCAATTACCCTACTTTAAAAAGCCTGTGTGTGATACATATTTATGACTAAGCACTACTATTACGACAGTAAAATGTGTTTATAACGCATGTAATAGATATCCAAAGCTCAGTCTTAGTTACTCAGTCTTTAAAGTCCAAATCTGCCTGTATCAAAGGCATGCACGGTAACTTTCTTATAAATAATCCGAGCACCAAATATTAAATTGCACAGCTAAAATTAATGTTGATAAAACGTTAGATTCAGAAGATTATGATTATCTTTACCTATTACCAGTACATGATAAAAGTACTTTATCAAAATATTGGCAGTTCTGTATGCACTGTTTATAGTTTTCAGGATACTGACTTACTGACACAAGGAATCTAAATTGATAAATGAATAAACTTTGCCTCTTGATTTTACCTTGTTAAAGGAGAATATTATAGCCAAAGTCTATTCATGTAAAGTAGTTAGGGTCGCCACCTTTTAAAGTACATTGGCTATTATAGGTAAGAAAAAAAGTACGTTAAATCAAAATAAAGTATTTTTTATTTCTCTGTATTTTTATAAGTATAATTTTTATTGCTTTTTGCCATTTGTAGCAAATTCGTGTCCCGACTAATCAATTGCACAGCATCTTTACAATCGATAATTTTTGTTTAACGAAAAAATACTTAGGATATGCAGGAAAGAGCATGAAAGTAAGTTGAACGCGGTCGAGATGAGATCTTTGCGCAAGATCTGCGGTGTATCACTCACCGATCGCGTTCGTAATGAAGATGTAAGAAAGAGGCTTTGTGTGAATGATAGTATCGGTGTAAAAATGAAAAAAGGCATGCTCCGATGGTTCGGGCATGTAGAAAGAATGTCGAATGAGCGAATGACTAAACAGATATACAATGCGAATGTTGATGGTTGCAGAGGCCCAGGAAGACCAAGACTGACCTACCATGACCAAATAGGTCGAGTTCTGTCTGATGGTGGGGTCAAAAGTGTTAGGAATGTGCATGTATGAAGAGAATGATGAAGGTAGACGAGGCACGAGAGGTTTGTCAGAACCGGGATATCTGGCGCTCTACACTCTCTGCCTACCCCGTTAGGGACCTGGCGTGAAGATTCATACATGTATACTTAGGACTAAACTTTTCAAATTCACAAACAAATCAAATCATGCGAAATAAAATATTTCCGTCTACTTTATTGTTCTCATAAAGTATAGAGTACAATTGCTTGAAATAACGTACAATACTTTATTATAAAGTGCGGGTGGCAACCCTAACAGTACTAGTCAAGAAATATTGCACATCGAGCTTAGGAAAGTGATAATCGGCTAGTTTCGAGTTCGTAGAGCACTAAGGGCTCCCACACATAACTGAGAATTCGCAACGCATCGCAAATATCTGCGAGCTCAAAACCAAGGAAACACTATTACCAAAACATGGTTGCCTCAAGATCATAATTTGTGATTTTTCATTGTTTTTGACTCACATAATCATATTTTAGACTAGTAGTTATTTTGACTAGACTGCCTATATTTCAGAGTATCTTGTCGTATGTTTATAAATTTATTTCACAATTAAATACATGAATGACTATTAAAGTTACCATAGACGGAGGCTATTCATAATGGTGAAAGGTTAGGATAAAAGGCACATTTATTTCCAAATTATTTTCTGAATTCAAAGTTTTTTTTTTTAAGTTTACAGACTAAATAGAGAATAGCAGTATTACCTAATTTATTTGCCGTTCAATGATTGTATTCACAGAAATGGGCAAAATGTAATTATATTAATGATTACAGATTACGATTATATTGTGTAACCTTAATCATGATTACAGATTACACATTGTGACCGTAATCTGTAATCATGATTACAGATTACAAAAAATAATCGCCTTGACAAGGCGAACACTGAAACTGAAAAGAAGTTATAAATAAAATCAATTGATATAACAATAAATCATCTTTATTTTTTAACCACACAATAATCATGTAATTTTGATTACCAATTACTGTAATCAAGATTGAAGATCACATATAATATGTAATCATGATTGTAATCCGATTACAAAAACTAGTTGATTACGCCCAACTCTGTGTTCAGTGCTGTCATATTGTAGTAGTAATGTACTTTCCGGAGGTTTCTGGCACAAAGGTAACATTTTTAGGAATGCCAACGCATTTGCCATTGAAACTTCTACTGTATGTAGATGTCTATAGGCTGTAGTATTCACTTACAGAGTGAATTGTTTTTTGTTTGCTACTTTTATTACAAAAAAAAACCTAGTATAAAGCTGTATTTCCTTTATATTTAGCTGTATTTGGAACCTATAGCTATATTTTTAGTTTAGCACTAAGAAGAGAAGTTAGTTGTATGACTGTCCTCCATATCACGTAAAATATATGTAGCGAGCGTCATTACGTGTTTAGTACATAAATGATCGAAGTGTTTATAGTAATTGTTCGGTGATATGTGTAAAAAATATTCTATTACCTGTCTGTCGGTATTTGGGCCTGATTTCGGATATGCAGAAAAAAAAAGTTAATTTATATGTACATTTGTACATAGACCTAGTTCGTTTTTTTTGCCTAAATTGGTATAATTACGAAATTGAACTTAAAAAACAGAAGCACATAAAAGAATCCAGTTGCATATGTTTTATTATATTAAAATTCAATTACTTTGCTATAATCTGAAAAAAATAAACAGACTTATATTTTTTTTATTTTAAGTCCTGATTTATTTTCACATGGCCGTCCTCACTGCTTAGAGATTCTATTTATTTATTATTCCTTTGTGATATTGATTTGCATTATGCTCTTATTAAGTAGGTAATTTATTAGTAATTTAATCTTTAGTAATTTGTACCTAAGGTCACTATTGTTTCGAGCGAAACTTGTCAGGATTGGTAATATATGGCTGTCACTTTTCTAAAAGATCCTTTATATCTGTAATACCTGTTATATTACGTGATGATAGGGCAAAAAATCTAAAATATTGATTACTTTTTTGTATTTCTCTAAATATATTCAATTTGTAAACAATGTGTAACAAGGACAGCAATACTTGAGTTGATAAACTAATTTAATCTAATTTTACTAGCAGTTTGAACCTAATAAGAGATCGGTGAGATTATTTTCTGCGTATCAAAATAAAACTTTGAAAACTTCACAGATTTTCTAGCTTGACGCGTCATTTACGAAATATTTTCTATTGCCTACGAAAAATATTTTTCAATTAATTTGAATTATGACCAAAATGCTGGTGGATTTTATTTTCTTATTATTTTAGTTGTTTGGCAGCTAAACATTCACTTATGTGACATCTACCTAACTATATGTACGAAAGTGTCGGCTCCTGACACATTTCATTCACTAATTAACAAGTTTCCGTGGTATATTTTCTTAATTTTAAAGATTTTGTTTAGTTAGTTTAATTGCATAATAGTAAGTTTGTCATATCATATCGAACTCATTCCAAATTTAACCTAAAGGGTCTCATTTAATTATTATACTTATATTTACCCTACATTTACGTATTTTTGCATGTTTTTTCCCCAAAAAATGTATAAAGTAGTATTTTAAGTTATGTTTTAAATCTAAGCACGCTGTACATTTTGAAATACAGGTAGTTTATATTTTGCTCACGAAACATTAGTTTTAATTATATGGAATTGTTTATCGAATTACTGACTTCCATTTTCTATTCCATTTTTTTTAATATTTTGAGACATTATCTGAAAGCTTATGTTAGTATTAGTGAATTTTCTATAAATTTTATCGGAATACATGTTTATATACTAGTATAATTGCATGCTAAATGTTTATAGACTGTTATTAGAAAAAACCTTTCATATACACACAGTTTTGTAATCGAACATACGATAAATAATAATCTAGTGTGAATATTGCTTATGTGAATTATAAGTCGATAAATATAAACCATCAAAATTAATAAATATTTTGTAATTTTGGATTTAAATTCAAATATTATTCCAAAGTAATAGGCTGCATAACACAGTTTACGAATAAGGCGCTCATAGATAACTAGATGTCACCTTAAAATAAAATTATAATGTGTTGGTGTGTAATATCGCGTGCTGTAAGAGCGCGAAGTGAATAAAAACCCTTTGATTGATTCACAGTGTTAAGTTTGATCTTAACGATCGCGATGGCAGAGTGACGAATTCCATACTATACTTTTTATTTTAAATAAAAAAAAACTTTCAAACATTTGAAAAGCGAAATGTTATTCCTAAATTATAATAATTATTAAATTATTAATATAGTTATTTACATAGAAATGTTATAATCCCATACTAGACAAATTTTCAATATAAAATAACATTTCACTATAATTGTATATTTAAATAAATTAACTAGGATACTAGGCAATATTGTAGTTAACGTGTAAGACACTAGTCTTTAGGTAATCTTATTTCTAGATAACGAATGTTGCTCAGACACAGCCGATATTGTTTGGTGTTGCCAGTGTTATAAGTCAGTTTGTCATTGCCCTGGTAACACTTTTATTTTGCGTGCGTCCATTTTATTGCTACATAATTCAACATAATTATTAATTTGATTTATTCTCTACGAAATTGTATATATTGTAATTTACTGTTATTCGTAATATATTTTATGTGTTATTTTATCGTTTTAATTATAATATGAGAATTAATTGTCTCTGTAATAAAATATCATCGCTATATTCCTTCAATTATTTTTTTATTCGAAATTATCGATTTGCTTTGCATTAAAAAAAGATTAAATAAATTTTAAGACGAATTTAACTTCAAAGTTGGCGAGTATTGAATTAAGTGTTCATAAATTCTACAATCTAGAAGAATATAAAATAAATTATTGTTATTAAAATAACACATTTCGATGATTAAAACCATATTGTAAAAGTTACGATAAATTAATTATTTGGAAATACGATTGCTATGTATTTGAACGATACTGATATTCACAATAATTCATACAAAAATAAGAAGACAATTTGGAATTCTATTTATATTTAATCTTCTAAGAAAAGTTCTTTCTCTAAATATGTTGCAAGTTTGTATTCATGATATGTTATATACCTACATAATATTCATAGTAGATTAAATAAAATATTTAACAAGCATGTGATTAAAATGTATCAGTTTATGTATGTTATATGTTTGTGGTAAGTATATTGAAATGTCAGTATGTAGTTGTTTTGATAAGTGGTTATAGCATTGTTCGCAGTTAATGGTTACTGTTTAGGAAGGCATATCTGTAATAAATGTGTGTATATTGAAATGGGTTTTTTATTTATCTTTTCATAATTTAATATTTGCCCAAAGTTGTTTGCAAGAGTACACTAAATAGATGCATTCTTGTCCACCTACTTTTAATATGTACGAGATCATTGACATTACCAAACGCCCGAGTGTGACACTGGGAAACTTCCAGGAAATGGAAAATTCCAATAGCACTTAGTCCCTAAACCAGGACCCTATAAAATAGTGGTGGCCTGCTACCCCATAAACTACGGAGGCAGTCAAATTAAGTCATGACACTCGCAAAATTTGTGTTTTAGACCAATATTCCCCTTTAAATCTTTGTCTTGGATCATACCTGCAATAACTAGTAATTTAATCAAAAGATGGCATAAAAGTAAATAAACAAACTTCATATAGGTAATTTATATAAACATTTATTTACAGTCACAATACAGTTTTTAATACATACTCTCACTATTACAACCATAGATTTACAAACGAAGTAGATAATAAATCTATGATTACAACTGCAGCAATAAACAAAATCATATTATAACAACTAGGAAAAGACTTTCATAAAGGAGAAGTTTCACATCTGGCCCACACTTTGTACTCTATATTAAACACTCCAGACACGAGAAAAATATGACAATTGAAATTCAATTGTGTCTCGCCGCCGGTGGCCGTACGATCCTTGAAAGGTTAAAAGATAGAGAAAAATATGTAGAATCATGGAAGAATACTCAAAGAATAATTGTTTTTTTTTGTCAGAAATATTTATTTCTTGTAATGTTCGCATGACAACAATATGTCACCATATTGCTACTATGGTATTCTGAAATATACTTACAACAATTAATTTATTAAAGATATAATAAACGATTTGAACAGGTGAACATGATTTAGTATTTTATGCTTCTCTCAATATAGTGTACAAGGTGCGGGCCTAAGCTCCATACATTTTGGAATGTCTCCTTTACATCTATGTACCATTAAAGAAGTGTTTGGTCTGTCATATCTGTGTCATATTTGTATGATGATTAACTCTAATTTGCAATGTTTTTAGATGACCCTATACTTCTTTGATGGTACATAATGACAATGGTATGAATAATTACATACATACTCGAGATGAGATAATATTACCTAAATGACTTAATTTGAAAAGAAAGCATGAAAAAAAGGAAGTTGTTAGTTTTATACAAACAGATGACTTGTTGATTGTTTTACTTACAATATTATGCATAAAAGTGCTTTGTTTTAGTTAAAAAAACTTTTGTTTGTAAGGTACAGCTTTTTTTGTTATAAAAATAGATTTTTTTTGTTTTGTTCAAATTCAACTCTTAGAGAAAACATCACAAAACATTTTTTTTTTCAAAATTCTGTAATCATGCATTTATTAGTACAGTTAGAGTTAATTATTTTATTTGTCTTACTTAAAGGTCCATAATAAGGAAATGGTATTCATATTTCACCACTCTAAGCCTTCTGTTTGAATATAGCACCTGTTATGGTCCCATGCCTCTGAATCAAACAAGTTTTGTTATCTGTCTCCAAACAGACCGTGGGAGGTTTTAAGTACGGCTGCAATTTGCACGCCTGTTCCGATATAGCGACGATGAGCCCCGCTGAGTCTACGTGGGCTGTTCCCTTGGCGGCAAGACACAATCCTTGGTGATCTGCCACCAGACACCCACTCACGTTTGGCGTGGACATTATTTCCTCCACCACTTTGTCCAGTTCTTTCTCCATTTTGGAGAATTGATTTTAGTTTCGCAGTAATTAATGCACCAAATTAATGTTTTCAGTATTTCGTTTTGTTTCGATCACCACAAAAAAAACAAAGTGACATGATAGAAAATGAATGACAGAATTGACAGATGACAGTAATATGACAATTAGGGGCAGGGTGACAAGTCTTTTTTGGAAATTCTGCTATAAGCCTCCTTATTTTCTGCCAGATTCTACTAAGGAATGTAGCATAGAATCAGAATCAGAAACTCATTTATTCATTTAGGGTGACAGGCACCTCTTATGACACGTCAAAAACAAATAAAATAAATTAAAGTAAACAACAATTGATATACATGTCAAACAAAATAAAACATCTAAGTAAAGTCAAAAATATCACTAAGATAAAACTAAATGTAATAAACTAATGTAAAAAGTATATCAGTAGAATATATAATATTAATATACATTATGTGCATATTAGCAAAATTCATTACTTTTTCTCCTTGTTGAGCAAAAAAAAGGAAATACAGAGTAATAGTAGTAAATAAAATACGGAAAAGTTGTACTTAGGACAATTAGATGAGCAAAAAAAAACCGACGATAACGAACGAAACATGTGGAATAGTGGAATATAGCGTTTAAAGGCAAAATTTGTTTATTGTGCAAATGTGTTGTCTTTTTGTGAATGTTCTACTTAAACCAATTTTGCTATTGTCCCAAAATTAAGGGTCCAATAATAGATTTGATAGAATTCTGCTAAAATAAAAGAATTGTGCTAAATCTGGTCAGAGTATCAGTCAGTGGCAACGTTTCACTTATCGCTTGCAACGGTTCCACATACTTTGTTTCTGTATGTATCTAGAGCGCCAGATATTCCGGTCCTTATACACTTCCCACCTGCACGTGCTTCTTCTACATTCATCATTATCTTCATGTATACACGCTGTTTCCTAAGACTCGTGACCCCACCCGTTGTATTCCACTTTATGGATATTGGTTAAAAATTCACGAACCTATCCGTTGAAGTGCCGTCGAAACGTTACGCTATACGTAACTGGAAAATGCCGTACCTATCTAGGTATGTACCTACTTCAAAATGTGGATAGTTGCATTGGTACCTATTCCAAAGTTGTCATCATCATCATATCAGTAGAAAGATGTCCACAGCTGGACAAAAGCCTTTTTTTTAATATGTGTAGACCTACGTTTGACCACCAACTCATCTGATGGAAAGTGAAGATGTAGCCGAAAATGAAGCACGTTGGTCTCGAAAGTACCTATTCACTCTAGATTTGAAGATGCCCAAGTTGTAGTTTTTTGGAAACAAAGAAGCCGGCAAAGTATTCCATAACTTAGCTGTACGTTTAATAAATGTAGAGCCGAAACGCTTCGTTCTAATCGGTGGTATGTTCACTGTGTAGGGATGATACTTCGCCGTTCTCCTAGTTGTCCTATTGTAAAAAGGTGAGTAGTAAATACTTACTGAATAATTAATTAAAACATTTCTTATTCAAAAGGTGAGGGATATGCCTGAATCAGCACGCTTGGCATGCGGATTGGCGATCGTAGTGGCGGTAGTTTTATTACAGGACGCTGCTGCCCATCTTGCGTTTTTGTACTTAGGTTTGGTCTAGGAATGACTGATTCGTTGAATTTTGGCTTTTAATTCGGGTCTTGGTCGTCACGTCCCGACGCCAAGCGTTGCAAAGTTGTACTACACCCTTATTCTTAAAATTAAAGTTACAAACAGTTGCCGCCTTATTCATAAACGTATTTTAGCTAAAGTGTTGCTAATCTCTCTTTTATCTTTTTCTATCCTGCACATTTGTTAATGCAATTGACAAAGACAAAAATTAGGTAAAAAAAGGGGTCAACCTCAGAATGAAAGATAATAAGCTGGAAATAGGTAAAAACCTTTGTTTTGTCGCCCTAAATATTGTCTCAAAAGTCACAAATGCTATTGTGTCCGCGTCTTAAGATATTGAAGGTCAAAGCTCACAAATAACGATTTTTCGCGAATATCTCGGTTCGTATAGCTTAAATGATATTTTTACCTATTATAAAAGTTGTAGAGTATAAAATTCTCTACAACTTTTCCCTCAACTTTTTTTTATAAGATCAGCCGTTTTTGAGGTAGAGCGCGAAGAGTGCGCAGCGTACAGTCATATATTATTATGAGCTAATGCAGGGTCAAGCGTGAGTTACGGTTATCAGTACGTTGTATAAAGTCAATTATTAACAAAAAAAAAAAATTATTAAGCAATGCCCATTATTTCTGTACTTATTATTAATAATTTATATTTAATTATTCAACTATAGTATATTATTAATTCTGGATTATCTATTTTAATTATATTTTAAAATAAAAAGACAGTAAGGAAATATACACTACACTCTCTGCCTACCCCGTTAGGGACCTGGCGTGAAGATACATACATACATACATAAGGAAATATATTTTAGATATACCTTTATTTATCATTAAATATGGCATGTTATACAATTATTAAAATGGGAGTTTAAATATTAAAATAATTTGTGAAGCTAGTTATCTTCTTCTTAGCTTATTATCTTTCATTCCGAGGTGAAACCCCTAATATGACTGGACTAAAAGCATTCTATAGCTAAAACGTGTCTAATGTACGTTTATGAATAAGGAGGTAAACATTTAGGGACACAATAGGTAAATAATGTCTACAGCAAGTACCTAAGTACGTACTGTACTCCGTCCGTCTGTCACAACCAATTTGCTCCGAAACTACTCGACTGATTGAGTTGAAATTTGATGAATATATATGTAAATTGGTGACCCAAAGATGAACACGTCAAGTAAAATAATAAATTTTAAACAGGGGGGCCACTTTCGGGGGGTAAATCAGAAAATTAAAAAAAATAATTCGTAAACTGTGTCGTGTGACATATCAAATAAAAGAAGTTGTTGTCAGCATGTCAGATATATTTTTTATAAAATTTTTGCATAAACAAATTTGAAGTTTTTTAAGAAAAACGACGAAAATTGACCATCCCCCCCCCTGTCCCTGCATTTTAAATCTGTAATATTTTCGAAAATATTTATTTAAATTACAGAACCCTCACCACGCGAGTCGAACTCGCACTTGTCCGGTTTTTTTGCATAAGGTCGGTGGCAAAGCAAGCACGCAGTTCACATGGGTGTTAATTTAAATTATGCCTGCAGTCTTTAGACGTCTACACAAAAATTAGAGGTTGTTATGTGCCTGTGATAGTTATTACGGGGCCATACATTATCATCTAACCGGAACAAGATAGTGCTGAGCCATTTGGGGACAGATAGATTAGATACTGCGGTGGTGGCTACGTCCTCGACTCTCTACACTCCCTCCACTGGAATTCTACCAGCAGTGAAAGTGTATCGCTGACGTTATAAGCGATGTAGACAGGTGACATGCCCATTGAACTATTTTCCGTAGAAGAGGAGCCTGTCATGTTGTCGCTCTTTTCCAAATAAAATCGTCCAAGTTTGGGCCCCAACTAACGGCGAGGATCAGTGAGGTAACATACAACATTCAAGTTTAATCTCGTATGTATGTACCTCACGCCAGGTCCCTAACGGGGTATGGAGGGCCAGATATCCCGGTCCTGACACACCTCCCATGCCTCATCTACATTCATCGTTCTCTTCATACATGCACGACGTTCTAAGACTTGACCCCACCAGCAGACAGTACTCGACCTATTAGTTCGTGGTAGGTTAGTCTTGGTCTTCCTGGGCCTCCGCAACCATCCATAATATTTTTAGTCATTCGCTCATTTGACATTCTTTCTATATGCCCAAACTATCAGAGCATACTGTTTTTTAATTTTATCAAATCTAGTAAAAGACAATATTACCTACATTATTTAAAATGTGTATATTTATTTAACCTGTAAAACACCGGAAGCAACGTGACAAGCATCACTCCAAGGTTAACAAAGTGCTAGAGACTTGACCTCCAAAGAACATCGTTATATTGACAACATAAACACGTCACTCCAGTAATTGTGTGTCTCAGTGGTATCTAAGATTTTACTGGTGGTAGAGTCCAAGTGTAAGAGTTCGAGGGCATGGCACTGTAGCACCGTAGCACCGTGGCACCGTTAGATGGTAATGTATGGCCCCGTACATAGAGCAACACCGGAGGGGAGTAGCCATATGCGGGCTTTCCCCTCTGTCAATGTACAAGCCCAAATGGGCCTATACCTGTTGCCTAGATGTTTAAATGTGAGCGTGAAATTGTTTCTGTATTTTGTTAAAGTCAAGGTGTGAGTTTCGTAGTACTAGACGATTTTGTAGTGTGCGTGTGTGTCGCACGCATTTCCCTCCGCAAAAAATGACAGATTGTTTTCCATCGGTTATACACGCTATGGCTACTCCTCTCCAGTCCGCCGCGGCCGGTGGACCGTGTTGCTCTATGGCCCCGTATAACTATCACAGAGACATGGCAGCTTAGGTCTCAGGGTTGGCAACGCATCATTTGACCTTCTTATTATCTATTCTGAGGTATCTACGATCCACGCCCTTGAGTTGAGCTCCAAAGTTCTGCAAACAACAGAAATGAAACGTAGATATACCAAATTAAAAAAAATGAAATGATAAGGACCTTGTAATAGGTTAGGATCCCACTGCGGAATCATTAGATTATAAATATGCGTAAAAATTAGGTTTGCAGCATATCTGGATGAACGAAATGATTCTGCAGTGGGATCCTAACATATAACAACGCATTTAGATTGAAACCGCAGTTGGCACCTATATCACGATTCAAGGATAATCCCATCTTATTATGTATCCAGCTTCTTAGCCGCTATCATCTGAGGATAGACTAAACTGTTAAGTACCTATATAACAATTTGTGGTTGCGGCTAACCACAAGCAGCACAAGTATGCTGCAGTTATGGTTGATGATTGCAATGTACCTAATATGCTTATTTGGAAGGCCGTCATTGAAAAGGGAATGGTTTTATTAACAACCAAAGATTTTTTGTCATGACAATATCAATCAAAGATACAATTTACGTTGAGGTTAAGTCAATACTGCATGCAAAACTCGAGGTCCCATAATGCAAATCCCAGAGGCCTAAGTCTTTTGTCTCTGTGCCTGAAATAACGAAATTAGAAGGTTGTAAATTAATTTAATATACCTATAAAATATTAATGATACACATACTACTGTAAATGCTGTAATGTTTTTAGAAACTAACCGGAACACGATAGTGCTCAAGATTACCGTTTAACGGCAAGTACTCGTATATTACGTAATGCGGTGGTGCCTACGCCCGCGAGCTCCGTCACTGGAGCTGTACCACCAGTAAAAAGGTCATATAATGGATCATAGCGGCACGGACATATAAGTATATTGTTCTGTAGGCACGGTTGTTGAAAACTATCTTTAGGGGCAGGAGTAGATAACACGCAGAGGTGGCTACGAATCGCCCTCGCTGCTACTGTAGTTCTAAATCATAATTTGGTAAGGTCTGACGGAAACAACACATTACGCTTGGGTGTGGAATGATTATTTGACGTGACTACGCATCGGTGGGGTTTTTCGACTTGCATCGCGTCGTCACAACAACAAATCTGTCGAAATATTTGAAGCTAAAATAAACTTCTGGTTCTTTCATGAGTGGATTTATCTGCCCTGAAAAAATATATCAGTACTTAACAACTTCAGAATGATCGCATCACATACGCTTAGAAGACATTGTGTTGCTCATGTTGAGCACAATCCTTACGATTTCAACCGATAGGTATGTCACCAGGTTCCAAGTTCAACCTAAAGTGACGTGAACCGGTTTGTTTTTATTTTTCTACAATCTGACGTGCATTAGTCGTGTGCTGGCGATGGTTGCGCGTGCGCAGCACCATGTTGCAGATTCTTGTGTTTACGTTGCTCATCATTATGACTCTGTTGGCGTTGTTGGAGCTCATATGTTCGTGTAGTGAGAAAGACAGAAATGGAAAGAAGCTGTGGTTTGGTATGGCATTTCTTTTTTTTATGCATTTGCAACCTACACTTATTGTTAAACTATTTTACACAATGAACAATTAGGTTCGGTTAAGTTTGACAATGAAAGAATGAGTGACAACTGTTTCAGAAGGTACATAAAATAATTTAGTGTTCAGTGCGTGATACGTTATTTTGTCAAATAATATGTTAGGTAATTGTTGTAACTGGTCAGATTATTACGAAGGACATTGTGTAGATAAACTAAAAATACATTTTAGTAATATGTTAGATGTATACCTAAGGGTTTGAAGGTTTAAGTAAATAAGGAAGTAACTATTAGGTTGGGGAAAAAGTTTCTTCGCATTTTTTTGGGATAATTCAAAACATTTTTTAATATAGTTTATTTAAATTTAACTAAAGTAAACACGCTACCCATTGACATTCGGAAATCGCCCAGTAAATCAGCTTTCAAGTTCATGCTAAAGAAATACTTCTTGAGTCAGTTGTCCTAATTTCATATGTTAGCCATCATAATAATTTATGTATAGATATATATATATAAACTTATATTCAATTATTTATAAGTAATTTATTATATTATGTATTTATTTATCTTGATATTTTAAGTAAATTTAAATTAAATATATCAACTATGTATTTATGTATTTATTGATGTCATCCCCTATTTAATTAGTAAGTACCTACATCAAGATATACGATTTAATTATATTTTTTTTGTACTTGTATCATACTTAAATAATACTTTTTGTATTTTTTTTTTTGCTCCCGCTCCCTTGACAATTTGTCCCATAACCCAATGGTTGACTGTCAGAGAATGCCTAGTGGCATTAAGTCCGCCATATGTATAATGTGCATTAAAGTATAAATAAATAAAGTATGTATGTACCATTTTGTTCGATAACCTTTTGCCATCTTGTAGGAAGGGACATGATCCCATTGCTATAAAAAATTTGGGAAATCTCATCAAAATACCGCGACAAGTGGATTTGGCAGTCCTCTCGTGATGTTAACCTAACATTGCATAAAGAATTCTGAAGAGACCGAAACAGGTGGAAATCTGAAGGTGCAAGGTCAGGACTATACGGCGGATGCATTAACACCTCCCAGCCAAACTCTCTTAATTTTTGCTGAGTGGCTATAGATGTGTGAGGTCTAGCGTTATCATGATGAAACACCACACCCCTTCTGTTGATCAATTCCGGCCGCTTTCTCTCAACTTCTTGCTTTAATCTCATCAGTTGTTCGCAGTAGAGTTCAGAATCGATAGTCCTGCCTGGTGATAATAGCTCATAATGAATAATGCCCTTCCAATCCCACCACACACACAACATCACCTTATTGCGAGTTAACCCGGGTTTCGCCACAGTCTGTGATTTTATACATACTATAATGCGAAAAGACTTTTTCCCCAACCTATTATTTATTGGAAATGCTATATATGACAGGCATTTACTTTTAATTGAATACTATAATAAGAAACCATGGAATAATCAAGAAAGAACATAAAAATCTGAACACTTTTTTAAAATGGAAAAATACAACAGTAGGAATAGAATTTTATGAAAGTAACAGAGAAGTGAATATCTGTAAGTTTAATGTTTCTTCAGTCCACGTTGATCCCGAATTTTGTTTGAATGGGGTTTCGTGTTCAAGGTCTCTCACAACCCACCTGATGGCACCGTCCATCCCGTAACAGTCTCCATGGGCCTATATCATGGTGAGCAGTGCCGGATTTAAGCATAGGCAACATAGGGCCAGCCTATGGGCTGCCACGTCAAGGGAGCCGCCACTACACCATAAATAAAATTAAATTAAATCGATAAAGGCTCAGTAGAAACAAAAAAATACTGAGATTTGTTGAATTTTTTTTACCTTCGTTTTAATTACCAACTATTTACCTACTAATAGCCTCTTTTTATGTCTTAAAACGCACTGGCATAGAGTTCACATTGATGGTAACTGAATACTATAGCCTGTAAACAAGTAAGTCCACTGGTGGTACAGCTCACACAAAGACCAGAGGTAAAAATGCAGATGCGTTACCACTCCTACAGGGCCGTACATTATCACCTGACCGGAGCACGATAGTGCTGAACACTACCATTTAGCGGCAAGTATATAAGGTAATGCGGTGGTGCCTACACCCGCGAGCTCTGTCACTGGAACTCTACCACCAGTTCATATATTTCTTATTTGTAATTTTTAAGATTTTGTAATTTATGCTATGGGTCATTGCCTATGGTACACCTACTTAATCCACCTGGGTGAACTAGGGGTAAATTTTTCTCGGCAGTTGTGAGGCGATGATCATTCTGACTGACGAGCGGGAAGAGTAATCAAAAGTAACTTTCAGAAGTAACTTTCTTTGCCGAAACGGTTTTTTGTCTTTATCCGTACCTATTAGTTATTGACTTTTGGTGATTTTAGTTGAAAAAGGGATATTTCTGTGTTCTAAAGATTTCCTTTGGGATATCGGACGGGATATATTTGCACCATCCACTGGATGGTGCAGATGGATGGCATCCAGCGACATAACAGGGTCTCAGGGGTTCAAAACAAAACGCTTGGTCACGCTAGTCATTCTGCATCTATATATAGAGTTTTTTTTTTAGTGAGACTAACGAACAGCAATGAGGCGGGACCAATTTGGCAAATTTTAGTTTTGAATGATTTTTGTAAGTCCAGGGAAGGTTTAAAAGGTAAGAAAATATGAAGAAATTGAAGGGAAATAGTAAAAACCACTATTTTTTTCCCATACAATAGTCCGTATCTATCAAACCTTTGACACATTATTTCATTGTGAGGCAATACGAAATTTGCCGGGTCAGCTAGTATCTAATAATATGATCGAGATTCAGTCAAGTATATAGTTATAGAGTATGTTACTAATCTTAACTGGCCATAATTATATAAATAGTATATAAACAACCTTGTTGCAACAATTATAAGCTATAAAAATGTGGTAAGTCTGTGTGTAGTTACGCTAATTACTGAGTGTTGCTTTACGATATTACATCAAATCTTACATTGTAACTATGCTTTAAAGAAACTGTGTTTATTAAGTTCCTGACATATTGACTTGAGATCGTGGGTTCACTGGCACATTTTGTACCTATCCAATTACTTATTTTTGCACTCATTTTTTTTATGTCAAAGGATTGACAGACAAGCAGACGGGGCACCTGATGGAAAGTAGTCACCGTCGCCTATGAACATTTGCAACACCAGGTGCGTCGCCAACGCGCTGCCAGCCCTGAAAGACTCTTTTGACGCCATTTTTGAAGAACTCCATATTGTAGCACCGAGGGAACACCTCAGAGGGAAGCTCATTCCACAATTTACACGTTCTGGGCAAAAACGAACGTGAGAACCGCACCGTTGAACATTGCCAGGTGCACCACCGCATTACCTAATATACTTGCCGCTAAATGGTAGTGTGCAACACTATCGTGTTCCGGTCAGGTGGTAATGTACGGCTCTGTAATTTCCGGCACAGAGGCATAAGACCTTAGGCCTCAGGAGTAGTAACGCATCTGCATTTTGACCTTGGTCGTTGTGTGGGTGTCTATAGGCTGCAGTCATCACTTAACATCAATGTGAACTGCATGCTTGTTTACCACTTCCATTAAATAAAAAAATAAAATGTAGATGCGTTGCCACCCCTGAGACCTAAGTTGTTATGTCTCTGTGATGGTTATTACGAAGCCAAACTTCACTTATGGTGCAATACCAAATATTTGCTTATGGCGCATCCATAGCTTGTGCTGTCTCTGGTTTATGAAAAAATAAAAAGCAATAATTTCAAGACTAAAAAAAAAAAAAAACGTAACTTCACGCCTGTAATCCCCGAAGGGGTAGGCAGAGGCAAATGCATGCATTCAATCATACATGCAAACACCCACGACTCGCCGGTTACGTTTTGGCCCATGTAACAGGTGGCGAACCTGTTGCCATCTCCGGGCACATTACCAAATGCCGGGGTATTGGGAAACTTCCAGAAAATGAAAAATCCCAATAAAAGCAGAGATAAAGGATTTTAAACCGTTATTTCTAATATCCCCCGACTCGGGAATCGAACCCAGGACCTCCAGCGTAATAGTAGTGGCCTGCTACCACTACGCTACTGAGGCAGTTAAATTTCAAGACTACTTTGTCGATATACAAATTTCAACTAACTTTAAATTGCAAACTTAATTATAGTTCTGCCCTTGCGCTCATTTCACGACAAGAACACGTTTTCCACGTTGGATTTAAGTTGGAGACAAACTTGCCTATAAAGGCTGATTGGGTAATGGTAATTAGGAGATCTGTATGTTATTAACGTAACTACACTGCACGCTTCTATTCTCTGACTGAATGAACATTTTTTTTAATGAATTAAGTTCACGGCCTCGTCGATGCGAGGGCAGATTATGCCCGGGCAAGAGGCAAGAGAGCAACCCCGTAGGTAGGGTTACCACCTCGAAGCTGCCTAAATCCGGGAGAAAAAAAAACATTGAATATCATAACCTTTTTATTTTATTTGAAACTTATAACAACATAGAAATAATTAATTGTATTTAATCAAAATACGACTCGAGTGACTTGATCGCTGCTAAATGGCGAGTAGTAGCGAGAAGGCCGTTGTCGAGCCCAATCGTTATTAACGCCTCTCTTAGCCATTCGACTTCGCGTGTCACTACTTTTGAATTTGGTATAGTTTAAATTCCTTCCGGGAGACGGGAGATTTTAATTTGCAGAGCTTAAATCCGGGAGACTCCCGGAATTCCGGGAGACTCCCGGAAGGTGGGAACCCTATTCAGTAGGCCCGTACCGCAGCGGCGCGCTTTGCGCACAGCAGCGATGACTATCAGATCAGTCAGAGAATAGAAGAGTGAAGTTACGTTGCATAGGCGTGTAGAAATACATGGATTAGCGCTAAATGCGAACAAACGTCCTTCGAAGAATATGTAAAATTGTTTCTTTACAAAGTAAATTTTATTGTGAAACGAATTTGAGTCTTTCACTTTTGACCCTCATAGTCTGACGGTGTTGACATAACATAGGTGAATGGCATTTAGGTAACACATGACCCCTGAATATGATAAGACATATGTAACGTAACTGCCTCCGTAGCTTAGTCGAAGCAGGTCACTACTACTACGCTGGGGCGCTGGGTTCGATTCCCGGGTTGGGGCTATTAGAGATGACGGTGTAAAATCTCTTATCTCAGGTTCTACTGGGGTTTCCATTTTCTGGAGGTTTCCCAGAACCTCGGAGTTTGGTAATGTGCCCGGAGATGTTTACAGCCTTTTAGATGGGCCAAAACGTAATCGGCGAATCATGGGCGTTTGTATGCTTGAATGCATGCATTTACCTCTGCCTATTCCTTCGGAGATTACAGGCGTGAAGTTACGTTTTACATATCAATAATTTTCAGACTCCTCATGGGAGGGGGGGGGGGAGCCGTTTGCCATATAAAGATAACAATTTTACATAACACCATTCACCAGTTACCTATCTAGAGCCTCTGAATACTGGGTGTATTCAGAGGTCAATAAGATAGTACCTACTTATACTTGGAAGGCATGGAATGACGCTTCTTATGTGTATCTATGAGGAAAGTGTATATATAGTATACGAGGAATAATGCCTCCTTTTTATGAATATGGCTCTAGATAGGTAACTGGTGAATGGTGTTTCAAATAAGGAAAACTTTATTGTCATGTTTTATTTTTAAAGAAAAATGAAAAGAAAAATTCGACTTCAGGCGAGACTCGAACTCGCGACCTACTGGGAATCTAGTTTAAAAATAAAATATATTTCACAAGCATGTGTTAATGCGAAATAATATAAAAACAATTATTAAGGGTTAAGTCGCTTTGACTTCTTTACGATATTCAATAAACTGAAAAGTCTATTATATCGGTTGCCTAACTAGCATAGTTGGTAATAGATGGCGCTGCGGCTACCACAAAGCAATGAAATAGATGTGAAGGAAAGATTTGACAAATCGGGCAGGACTTCAGTAGCTCAATTGGAAGAGCGGCTGGACTAGATTCCCAGTAGGTCGCGAGTTCGAGTCTCGCCTGAAGTCGAATTTTTCTTTCCATTTTTCTTTAAAAATAAAATATATTTCACAAGCATGTGTTAATGCGAAATAATATAAAAACAATTTATTGTCATGAATGAAATTATAATATACAATTACAATTAAACAACAATATAACTACACTAATAATTATCTATTAAGCTGGTAGAACTCCACATCGCTGTTCTCTTCTGATAACGTGCCCAGAAGGCTGTCTGCATTGCCACGGTGAATGGCAACGCTAATCCTCTTTACAAAGAACAAACCCGCTTTATGCTGGTGGTAGAGCTCCAGTGACGGCGCTCGCGGGCGTAGGCAACACCGCATTACCTATTATACTTGCCGCTCAATGGTAGTGTTCAGCACTATCGTGTTCCGGTCAGGTGGTAATGTATGGCCCTGTAATCTCCGGCACAGAGGCATAACACCTTAGGCCTCAGGAGTGGTAACGCATCTGCATTTGGACCTTTCTTTATGTGGGTGTTTATAGGCTGCAGTCATCACTTAACATCAATGTGAAATGCAAGCTTGTTTGCCACTTCCATTACATGAAAAAAAAGCTTTCTGATCACGTGTAGCGTAAACCAATCGTTTAGAAATTACATCGAACAAATTATGAGCACTTGGTTCCACGGAGCGTTTAGACTCCAAATGGTTTTTTGGGGGACACCACATTAGCAGCCGCAGCGCCTGAATAATGTAGGATGCGTTGTATTTGGAAAGTAGGGCGGCCCAACGCGAGGGTGTCAACACAGGTTTCCTCCCACACCAAAAGCCTACGCATCTTCCATGGTATATGCCATCGTTACGAGCCAATATATTGGTTCCACGCCAATGGAGGCAAGACACCTAATGAGTGTGTCGTTTATCAGCGCTTCTGCTGCATAATTGTACGGCCCTGTAATTTCCGACACAGAGACATAACACCTTCGACCTCAGGAGTGGTAACGCATCTACATTTTGACCTTGATCTTTGTGCGTGTCTATAGGCTGCAGTCATCACTTAACATCAATGTGAACTGCATGCTCGTTTGCCACTTCCATTACATAAAAAAAGATAGGACAAATAAGTAATGTCTAGCAAAAATTAATTAGATATCCACAGAATGCTCGTGTGAAAGAAGGGTTACAAAGCCCCTTGGACCGATATGATACCTTCCACCTTTCATCAATTAAGTAATTCCAGCTCATTTTTATAAAAATAAATTATTCAATTTCAGTTCCCATGGAGTCGGTGAAACAAAAATTGAGCGAGTTGAGGTCGAAACCAGGCGCCCAGAAGACAGAGCAACCTATGGCAATTAGCATCATTGGCAGCAACATCGTATGACATTGAAAAGCAGGTTTTCAGCTGTCATCCAAATCGACGACTATGAAGCTTGTCGTGAAGCTAACCAAATGTGTCGATATCAACATTTCATTGAATTCCTGAAAAAGACTGAGTAACATTATATAGTTAAATATGAATCACCGCAACCGCATAATCTACTAATTATACGGTTTTCATTTTACTGTGGGATACATTGGAAATAACAAGGAAATTACCTCTACAAAATATGAATGGTGTCACGTGATTGGGCAACTAATAGGTTACACATGGTGATTTGGGAGACACTTATAATCAAAATTGTTAGAAGATTTTGCTTTTAGCATTTAAGGGATCATTTCATTGAAGGTGCAAGAGGCTGCGTACGTGTATTAAGCTTCGCTTAATATGAAATTGTATGTGGTAGTGTCCACTGCAACCCACGAAGAGACACATGAATTAACGACATTTCAATTTCAATTTATTTATTGCATAAATCATGAGATATTTAGTACAGATGGTAATAATAATTATTTAAGTGCATCATGAAACCCTCTTGGGTATGGCAATATGTTTACAGAGTAATTTTATTATATTATTGGTACATATTTTAAATTGTAAAATTATATAAAACTATTTGAAACTAGGTATTTGAACGTGAAGCAGACTTAATTTCATCTATGTACGAGTATTACTATCATGTCAAAATCAATATAATTGGAAACAGCATTTGTTATTATATAATGAACACATACATTGATACATACGTGACTAGCTCGAATAGGCGGTTACATAGCTCAACGCTATCAACGTGGGTCTACATTTCCACTGGAAGTACACGTAGATGGCCCACGACTATGTACAGCTCGCTTATCTGTCCTTGGATTGCAGTGGGACGTGCGCAGCCTCCGTGCGCCGTGCCACGCCACGCTGTACATTATTCGTGGGTCTTCATGTACTCCAGTGGAAACATTGACCCACGTTGTCAAACAAATAAATACGCCGCGTGTCCGTGCACAGCCTGCGTTGCGGTGGGCCCGCGCCTTTACAAAACGTTCGTCACCACTTAGAAAAATATTTGGAACAGATGTTCACAGTGATGAGTAAAATGACCCCTTAAAATGTTGAAAGTGTGTCTCGTCACACGTCACAAGTCACCTATAAATAATTATATGTTAGTAATTATTCATATTTTATTTATACTTATATGAATAATTAGTAACCATAGTTTGTGAAGGAAAAGTACGAATCATTATATCGTAAAGTACCTACCTAGCTAATGATTCGGTGCTGCGGTGGGCCATATTTAAGACCCGCTCACGTTTCACCACATTACGTGAACCCGTACCGTTTTGGCTTAGTTACACTATTTTTACGTTATTATTTGTAGCTCGCTGGTAACTGCATAAATTCCGGAACGACCATTCATCGAAGTCGACGAAGGGACAAAAATTACGAATGTGAAACACACTGTGCTACATACCTACAGTACGAGTAAAATAAATGCTACTGAGTAAAGTTAGCTGCGTAAACTTTACGTCAGTCGCTTACTCGCTTAGGCTTAGCTCTCGTCGATCACCGACTACACAGACGAGAAGGAGAGCGAAATACTGCCACATTTTGGCATTGAATGGGAAAATATGACAATTGTTATTCTATAAATCTATACCATATAAAATCGCCTTCTTCGTAGCGACTTGTAACTAGCTTCACTTGCGCATTTTAATTTTGCCCGTACTGTAAGTACATAATATTTAGTTCTAGAGATGGCAATTACACCTATACACATGTACAACCTAACCATCTAACAATAAACAACGTAATATAATTTTATTGTTAAAAATTATGATGTAAAATTAATAAATATCATTATACATTTCCCTTCCTTTTCATTTTTAAACTTACCTAAGTAGTAGATACAATCTGTACAATTCGGGCACTGTCTTTGATTTCTTTGTCAAAGGACAGGACAGGAAAGTGACTCGCTTTTGAACATTTGTAACATCAAGGGAATTGCCTGGAATTTCCAACGCAACTCTACCTAGCTGAAGGTTTTTTTGAGGTCATTTATGAAAAGCATGATATTAGAGTTTGCCGAGGAAACAGAGGGATAGTTTGATGGAAAGGCGTAGCTATCGCCGTATCTGCCGTATCAATTATACGGGGCCCCGGGCTATGGGTACCCCCAACAAGCGTGGGCGGAAACCCCAGGTTCACCCATTTGAGTCCCAACCAAGTCCATATATAGGCCGTGTAGGAAAATGTCATTTTTTTGCTTGCGCATCCTTCTGAATGTACCAAGTGGTTGAATGAATGGAAGAGATTCCACGCAGGACCGATGTCGTTTGTTTTGCTTGCCTAAGAAAATCTTGACCCTTACCCTCCAAAACAATTTTTATACGGGGCTTCGCCAAGACACGCTACGCCGCTGGACCTCCACCACATCCAACTTGGATGTGGTGAAAAGGAACGAGTGAATTGGAGTTTGGTTGTATTCTAAAGGCCGACATCACCGTCGTAATAAGACGCGTTTTAAGTTCTTAAACGAGTTCAATAACACTATTTGGATTTCAACGACGAAAATTGTTCGTGATTAGGTTGAAATCGGACGTGTTTTATGAAACTCAGTTCTCAGAGCAAACGGTGAAATTCGCTCCAAGTCCTCATCCTCAGTAGTTCATCCAGTGTGAATGGCTAGAAAAGTTGATCATCACGGCTACGCGCTGTAGTGGTACGTACCGATGAGGAGTTTTTCCTGCCCGGGCATATTTCGTCCTCGCAAGTCGCACCGATGATGTAGCGGCTGGGTGTTGATTGTCGGCCGCGAGGATTCACTGTGCAGTTTTCTTTGTTTTTTTTTGTGAAATGGAACTACACTGTCCAACAGGCAATATTGCATATCGACCTTAAGAAGACTTCGACTTATTTCGGGTCTGTAGAGCGTTATCTCGTTCGCACCTTACCTATGTGACGTTTGTCGACCATTTTGATCAAGTTTTGACCAATACCGGACTATCAGTGCTTACATAGGCAGTGTGCAGCAGAGATAACGCTCTACGAAGTCCAAACCAGCCGAGTGTCTCTTACGTAGGCTCGTAGGCTCGATGTGCAATATTGTTGACTCTCCTTGTCCGATGTAAGAGTGTTACGGTACTATAGGTACCGAAAACCTCACAGAATACTCTCTATTATTGAAAAGACAAGATTCACACACAGAACCATCATTTCCTGTCAGTGATCCCAAGCTCAGGCGTTCTGATCCTTCTAAAGTTTTGTACCATCAGGACTATAAACTTTGAATTACGCAAATATTGTTAAGCTTTATTGAGCATTATGTTAAACAAACGTGTTTAGTTCATTGTCCTGAAACTAATAGTACAAGAAATGAGGATAAATGAAACAAAAATGAACAGATTAATAATTATTTTCATAATGTTGTTAATGACTCGTTTGTCTGCCAATTCATAGTTTAATACCACAGATCAAATATGTTATGTGTTAAAACCCACTAACTAGTGCAGATATGGAAAACAACAAACTATTTCTGGATATCCACTTGCAAAGGCTAGTGATGTCACTGCGCTGTGGTTCGCTGATATGACCGCCTACTCTGGTTATGGTGTTTTGAAAGCAAAATACATTGCTATTTAATTCACGCAGGGTCGTAAGTATAAGACAAGTTTGCTTATAATCTAGCATCGCCTTATGGAATTTTAATTATTGATTAGACAGGGGTTGGTAGCAGATCTAAACAAATATAAAATATATTATAATTGTGAGCATTTATGGCATTTAATTCAGTTGTAACATTTAGCACTTTTAACAATTTGGGGCCATACCTATTTGGTTCAACGATGGGCTGCTGATGTGTCTAGGTAGGTATGTATATAAACTTAAATATTTACGTCTGTTAGAAAGAACCACAAAAGATACTGATGTCTTCAAGCCTGCAATGGTCAAGTCCGTAACAGACAAGGCAGTGTAGGTTTTCATACACCCAATTAACAGTACGTCTATAATCGAAAATATACAAATTTCTAAAAATGTAATGTCCAAGACAGTGTGCCATTGGGACCAATCAATAAATACACACTTAACAGGTATTATACAAGGATTTGACACCAATCATGATCGACAGAAGTATAGAAGATTTTAAAGCTGAAGAATACAAGTTCAACAGTTCAATTTTGAGTTGAACGTTAGAACTCGTGTCTACTTCTAATGATCCCATTTTTGAATGAGCCAATCCATGGCACCAGGCACCAGATTGAATTTGTAACCACTCTGATACATTTTACATTACGATAAAAAGCAAACGTGAAACAATGACATAAGTTTTGTAGGATTGTAGGTCAACATTACGTAGTCAGAGTCAGTCGCTCAGTGTCTGACGATACGCGGTTCGTCGACAACGTGTGCTATGTAAAAGTCGTCCAATTGACGTTCAAGTCGCGTGTTTTAGTCACCATTCGATATTATATCACTAAACAATGTTGTTGTACTTGGTGCTGGCTGTGATAGGGGCGTTGGCTGTTGTTATTTTCCTAGTGGACTCCCTGTGGAGTGTGGTCGAGCTGGTCACATCGTACCTGACCCCTTACTTCCTGCCAGCTGAGGATTTGCCGCTTGCCAAGAGATTTGGCTCCTGGGCCGGTGAGTTAACTGTGTCAATTAAATTGGGCTTAGGTTATTATCAATACCTGCGTGCTATCTTTGAAATAACTTTTGTTTACTCTATATGTTTTAAAGGGTTATCACACGAGATAACTTTCTAACTCGGATTTTTTGATGTCGCTCGATGAAGGTGTTCTCTTGATTATGAGACATTGATTGAGGCTTAGATAAAGTAAATTTGGTGACATGAATACTTAGGTATATGGTGAGTTTAACATGAATTACTGCTGTCTATCAATACCTACATATTATAAAACAAAGTCTGTCTGTCTGCTACACGGATTTTCATGCGATTTTAACCGATAGACAGAGTAACTCATAGAGTAAGGTTCGTACTTACCTATAATTGTATATCTACTTATAATTCGTTCAAGTTTTGTGTAAATTCATTAGAATATAACGATAAATTTTAATGTAGGTGTCCGAAGTAGGTATCTAGCCGGCTGGGAGCTTTCATCGAAGACGCTTAATAAACCAATTGAGATAGGTGACCTACCTATTACAAAACCAAACATGGAATAAGTATTCTCTCTTCTCTCTTTGGTAGGTAGATCTATAAAAATGTCTACATAACCCATTATTAATTTACTAACAAATATGGTAACTTACAATGTGGTCATTGGAAAACTGTTTAGACAAATCAAGTATTAATTTTTAACAAATTAAATACCTACGTCAGTTACCTTGAACATCACTTATTATTCATGCACATTTGAAGTATAAAACCTATATTACGCAAAAAAAAAATCGCGCACGAAAATAAATTTAAATCAAACGTATTGCTCACACCGATGATGGGAGTAAGAATCGCTGGATTTCTTTTTAAGTTTTTTGTGCGGCAATGGTGTTATCATTTAATATTATTGCATGGAAGAACGACGTTTATCGGGTCAAAGAAATACCAACAATAACTCACTACATCAACTACAGTACAGTCAGAGAATATATAATAATATGGTACAGGGCTCATCAATAAATATTACATATCGAGCCTATGAAAGTGACAATCGGCTAGTTTCGACTTCGTAGAGCGTTATCTCTGCTGCACACTGTCTACGTAAGCAGATAGTCCGTTATTGGTCAAAACTTGATCAAAATGGTGGACAAACGTCACATAGGTAAGATGCGAAAGAGATAACGCTCTACAGACCCGAAATAAGTCGAAATCTCCTTCCTGGGGTCGATGTGCAGTATTTCTTGTTGTATAAGTACTTTAATTGAAAATAAGTAACATGTACCTCATTTTTAATATTGATGATTTGAATACTTGTTCATTTCGAATACAGTAAAACTTTTTATTTATTGTAGGTTATGAGAGTAAGAAGCAAATGAGAATAGAGATAGTGATGATAAGATTGTTGACCTCATAATTCGCTGAGCTGATAAGTGATTACTTAATTAGGTGTTGCAAGTTGCACGGACAGCTGCTGCTACCAAATTATTAGATTTAATTTTAATTATATGTGTATTGTATATGTATATACTTAATACGAATAAAGGGAATTCATGATTTTCCAAATTTTCACCATAATCGTCTGATTATTGCACAGGCACTTAGTTTGAGTTAACGTTTATTAGGTAGGTATTCCTAAGAGTATGAATATTTGATGCGCTTCAATATTTTATTATTTTAGAGAAATAAAGCAAAAATGAGGAGAAGAAAATATTATAAGACTACAATCCGGCTCGAAGGACCACTTATGTCCAGTAAACTTTTACTTATAAGAAGAAATTTAGCAATTTAAGATTGATTTTTTTAAAACTGCCTCAGTAGTCTAGTGGTAGCAAGTCACTACTACTACGCTGGGGTCCGGGTTCGATTCCCGGGTCGGGGATATTAGAGATAACGGTGTAAAATCCTTTATCTCTAGTTCTATTGGGAAATTTCCATTTTCTGGAAGTTTCCCAGTAGGTACCTCGAAGTTCGGTAATGTGCCCGGAGATGTCCATAGGCTCGCCACCTGTTACATGGGCCAAAACGTAACCGGCGAATCGTGGGTGTTTGCATGTATGATTGAATGAATGCATTTACCTCTGCCTACCTCTTCGGGGAAAACAGGCGTGAGGTTACATTAAGTTTTTTTTTAAATTTAAATAAGTACTTATGAATGATAATGAATACCTATTGGATTACTGTTAAAAGTCTAAGCTTAGATAATATTTAATGTTACATACCAACTTATTGAATGCGTGCGGGTCAAAATGTATGACTCAGATTTACAATAGGTATTAATTACCACACTACTGCCAGCGGAGTTATTTATTAGAGCGAATTATTGAAGCCAAACTCTCACAGAAATTATGTGTATCTTGTGGCAACCGCAAATCAGCAGGTAGCAGGCAAGCTCGTGGTAGGCAACAATGTAACATAATGCTCGGCCGAGAGAACTGCCAATAGCCACCAATGTACCCATTACCTTACCACAGAGAAAAGTACCCACCTATACAATGTACGATGTGTAGTAGGTACATCGTTATAGCACTCCTTACAACATACACTCTGAAAATGTCAACTCAAGCAAAAACTATTCAAAAGAAACTAACTAATTTGATAAAAATACTCTAAAGCGCTATTCAGATTTGCGCGGTTACCGCGTAATCGATACCAATTTATTTAAAGATACACAAATAAATAAAATTGGAGTGTCTGTTTGTAATATAAAAATAACCGCTTTTTATTAAATGCATATGTTTATGTATATGCAAATGTATACACGGTACATTTACCAAAAAAAACATTTTTACGATTTTTGTCTGTCTGTTTGTACGCGCTAATCTCGGGAACGGCTGGACCGATTTTGACGGGACTTTCACTTGCAGAAGTGGCAGATAGCTTATGTAATAAGGAGAAAATTAGGTTACTTTTATACTGGCTGTGCCCACTGACTTCGTACGAGTAGATAACTGAAGAATCATTAATTCTCACGTGGACGAAGTTGCGGGCACAGCTAGTAAATAATATAAATCCTATTTATTCCAGATATACAATGCGAATGTGGATGGTTGCAGAGGCCCAGGAAGACCAAGGCTGACCTACCATGACCAAATAGGTCGAGTTCTGTCTGATGGTGGGGTCAAAAGTCTTAGGAATCGGCGTGCATGTATGAAGAGAATGATGAAGGTAGACGAGGCACGAGAGGTTTGTCTGAACCGGGATATCTGGCGCTCTACACTCTCTGCCTACCCCGTTAGGGACCTGGCGTGAAGATACATATATATATCAATATGAGTAATTATTACTCTTACAAAGCAAGAGATGCCCATATTTGGGGATTCTCGTTTTGTTTGTGTACAGACGTTATTTCAATAAAACTTTTATTGTGTCTACATCCGCATTCCCTGCTAACCTATTTCAAATATATAATCTCTGATCTAGAATAATCATAGAGTATTTTAAAAGACCCTGCATTTTGAGTTACAGTCCGTATTGTTGGGTAACTTTGTGTTGGTATCCATGTACCTATACAAAGTTTAATGTGAGAAGTAATGATGCGCATTTACGTAATGTCGGTTGTAACATCTTGCAGACTTTATGAACGATTGCACAAACACTACAGTCTCACGAGAGCTGGTGGCTGGCGAAACAGAGGACAACATAACTGTATTGTACGCTAAAAGCATTTTTGTAAAGTTGAAGTACCTATTACTTAGTTACACATTGTTTATTTATTTTTTAACATGACTGTAGCAAATATAATACTTTCCACATTGATGGTAAGTACCTGAGAACCAAATATTATGGAAGTGTTCAGACTTCTAAATAGTTAGTCTTATTATACTAGCTGCGCTCACGACTTCGTCCGCGTGAGAATTTATGATTGTTCAGTATACCCGGACCAAGTCGTGGGCGCGGCTAGTATAAAAGTAGCCTAAGTTACGCCTTATTACATAAGCTATCTGCCAGTGAAAGTCCCGTCAAAATCGATCAAGCCGTTCCCGAGATTAGCCGGAACAGACAGACAGACAAAAATTGTAAAAATGTTTTTTTGGTATATGTACCGTGTAGTATACCTACATACATTTGCATTCAGTAAAAAGCGGTTATTTTTATATTACAAACAGACGCTCCAATTTTATTTATTTGTATGTGTAGATGAAAAGTATTTGATATCTACTTACTAATACAATTCTAGCGAAAAGAATTTCTTCTAATATCTTTGAGCTCTCACAACTTAACTGAGAACTACTCTAACGCTGGGGTTCTAAATTCGATCTTCAGATTGGTAGTAACGTCCAAAATTATTAAATCTGGTCTATCTATACAAACTATTATAGTATTATAAAACTCAAGAGTTTGATTGTTCGTTGTTCAAGCAAACAACAACAAGTTTGTTTGTTTGCTTGAACGCGCTAATGTCAGGAACTACTGGTCCGATTAGTGTTAGATAACATCACGCTAAGAAGAATAGGAGAGGGTAGGTAACATAGCAACCGCGCGAAGCCGGGGCGGGTTGCTAGTATTAGATACAATACAACTTAATTTAAGGTTTCTCATTGCCATCACCGGCGTTTGGTAACGTGCGTCAATACGCTCGCCTCCTATTGAATGGGATAAGGAAGGCGTTTCTGACAAATCGTGGGTGTTTGTTTGTCTTGCCACGCTCAAATACATGCACTTACATCTGCCTACCCCTTCAAGGAATAAGTATAAAATTACGTCTTCTACATCTTTGAGCACAATCATACTCGTATATCGAAGGACCAGCCGCTTTTTTTTTTTTTTTATGTAATCGAAGTGGTAAACAAGCATGCAGTTCACATTGATGTTAAGTGATGACTGCAGCCTATAGACACCCACACAAAGACCACGATCAAAATGCAGATGCGTTACCACTCCTGAGGCCTAAGGTGTTATGCCTCTGTGCCGGAAATTACAGGGCCATACATTACCACCTGACCGGAACACGATAGCGCTGAACACTACCATTTAGCGGCAAGTATATTAGGTAATGCGGTGGTGCCTACGCCCGCGAGCTCCGTCACTGGAGCTCTACCACCAGTAAAAGTAATAAAGTAGTAATTTTTGTTTGTTTGTTTGCCGTTTGAAATTATTTCATAAGTTGCATCTTTCGAATGGTGATACTCAAAAACTATTAGTTAAAGACTAGTGGTTCCAATGACGATATTTATTATAGATGCGCCGAATATTCGGTTCGTATTCGGCGTATTTGGCATCTTTTCCACTATTCGTGTTCGGCCGAATTATTCGGTTTTGGTGCCGAATATATATATTTCGGTTCGAATATTTCTATTTTATTGGCTACACGACACGGTATTTAACTACAAGATAAAAATTCTTATGTTATTTTATAAGTTACAGAATGGGATTTCTTTGGCTTGTAAAATAACATAAGAATTTTTATTTTGTAGTTAAATACCGTGTCGTGTAGAATGTGTTGAATAAAGCTAATAAAATAAACCATTAAATTACAAATCAACATTTACCTATTTTGAACACTCAAATCAGTAGGTATATTCTTAACCTGTAATTAATAACATGCAGTCAGCATTTATTTTTCAACTTAAATATTTAAACATAAATTAAAATCAAGCTATTCCGAGCCATCCCGGTCTACTGTACGGTACGGTAGTAAGTACTGAGATACTACCATAAAATAAAATACGCGGCAAAACAACGAAATGGTGAACCGAATAATTCGGCCGAATATTCGGTTCTGTATAGATTAAACCGAATAGTATTCGGTATTCGGTTATTCGGTGAAATCTCTATTCGGCGGATCACTAAAGGAGAAGTTCCACGTTGGGCCCGCACCTTGTTCACTTTATTAAAAGTTAGAGAAAAATACGCAGAAACATGGAAAAATACTCAAAAAATAATTTGAATCGTTGTTTTTTGTCGGAAATATTTATTTTACGTAATTTTTGTATGACAGGAATGTGTTTCCATATCGCTACTATGACATTGTTGTTTTCGAAACATACTAACGACAATTAATTGAAGATTAAATAAACGATTTGAATAGCTGAAAATGATTTAGTATTTTATGCTTCATCTCTCAACATAGTGTACATGGTGTGGGCCCAAGCTCCATACATTTTGGAACGTCTCTGTATGGGACATACATGCATTTTTATGATGCACCGTCGGCACTTTGCCGCCGCGCATCGGTTTACGTATAACGCAATAATTCAGTTCACGTGCGGTCACCATAAACGCCGGTTCTCATTTACCAATTTACCATTTTACCAGTTCGCGTCGGGTTACCATTCCACGCGTGCTATCTTACCATCTTTTACCATTACCATTCAGTTCACGTGCGGTCACCATAAACGCCGGTTCTCATTTACCAATTTACCATTTTACCAGTTCGCGTCGGGTTACCATTCCACGCGTGCTATCTTACCATCTTTTACCATTACCATTCAGTTCACGTGCGGTCACCATAAACGCCGGTTCTCATTTACCATTTTACCATTTTACCAGTTCGCGTCGGGTTACCATTCCACGCGTGCTATCTTACCATCTTTTACCATTACCATTCAAGTTCACGTTCGGCTACCATTACCGCGTGTGCTCCCGTATTTATTCCGGCTACTTAATTGTACCATTTGCACCATCATTATAATAAGTTACCAGTAATAAACCATACCGTATCTAATCCTAATCTACGTCTTTATATTTCTTCTCCAACAACCCATACATTTTGGTCCTTCGAGCAAAACAGGAACCATTCGCGAGTGTGTGTTCAGTGTGTGTCAAGTGTTTTTGGATACAGTGATACCAGGATCTTATACTTTAACCCTTGGATAAACGCTGAACTGTAAGTCCAGTGGATTTACAGTACCTATCGAGGAGAACCAGAGCGTCGATCAAGTAAGATCTTTCATTTTTACCACTCAATACTTGCATATTTTTTACCATGGAGGGATAGTTGGAGACTCAACACCAAATCAAAGCGGCCATAGACCAACTTCTGCGTAATTTTAAGAAGGATGGTAGTGACCGCAAGACACAAGATTACATCAAACGTAGATTAGACACTTTAGACTCGTATTGGAATGAATTTCATTCAAACCATATTCAGTTAAGTAGTTTTGGTGACCATAGCATTTCTTATTTTACGGGCAAAGAGTATGAACATACCAGAGAGTTCTATTACCAGGCAAAGAAATATATACAAGGCTACCAACCGGAGTCTAGTCGGCCGTCTACTCCCTTAATTAAACCAGCAACACCGATTCAAATACCAAGCGCTCACCAGGCCGCGCCTCATGATTTACCACCATCAAAGGCGGAATCAGGTGTCAATAGTAAGCTTGACGAAATGTTACGCAAGCAAACCAGTAATTTTAGAGCCTTGTCACGTACTGTTTCTAATATAGATATTGATAGTCTATCTGACAAGTGGGAGTTTGAAGATAGTCTAAGAACTTTGAATTCTCGTTGGGCAGTTATTGATAGCTTACACTGGGAGATAGACAGCGAGCTCAGTGGAGACTATGAATCGTACGAGGCAGAATATTGTAAGTTTGAAAAAATGTATACCAACATTAAGAGGGCTATAAATAGAAAGATGTCGTCGGTCTCACATAGGGAAAAGATTACTCCTCATATGGATATACCAATATTCACTGGCAATTACCAGCAGTGGACTTCCTTTAAGGATCTTTTCCAAGAAGCCATTCATAATAATTCTTGTTTGTCTAGTGCGCAAAAGATGCAATTTTTAAAGAGTAAGTTAAGAGGTGATTCAGAGAAGCTCATACAACATCTAACCATAAGCTCTGAAAATTATCAAGTGTCGTGGGAAATTCTTAACCACCGATACAATAATACAAAATTAATTTTCACCTCCCATATACATACTCTTCTTACCCTTCCGGTTATGCAACAGCAAACATCAATTGCTATTAAAAAACTGCATGACACCACCAATGAATGCCTACACGCGATTAAAAAATTAGGGGTGGATACATCAAGCTGGGATCCACTTATGGTTTACCTTTTGGCGCAGAAACTAGACGCAGACTCTCACAATGACTACATAGAGTCTTTGAAAAATCCTAGGGAATTACCAACACTCAAGGATTTTCTAGGCTACCTTGAAACCAAATTTACGGCAATAGAGGCATTTAAACGGCGGCAAGATTTTAAACCATCAAATAACCATGATAGTACTTACAAGAAACCATATCCTAAGCATGCTGTTAACCAATATCAGATTAATAGGTCGTTTAACCAAATAAAGCCTTCGAAGACTTTACATGTAGAGAAATCAAGGTGTCCCCTCTGTAACGATAGTCATGCGTTATTCTTTTGTAAACAATTTCGCGAAATGGGGTCACACTCGAAGCGCTCTACCATTGCGAAATATAATTTATGTCGTAATTGTCTTATTTGTCACCAAGGCAATGAATGCATATCCAGCAAAACGTGTCGCTATTGTAATGAAAAACATAATTCCTTGTTACATGATGCGTTTGTGACGTCAAGGAACGGACCGTCCACATCTACTAATCAGCAAAATTGCCATGTGTCGCAAGAAAATATTAACGAAATCCTCCTAGCAACTGCTGTTGTCAATGTCCAGGGAGCTGATGGCTCTTACCATTCAATGCGTGCACTAATAGACCAGGGTTCACAGTCATCGCTCATTACTGAAAACGGTGCTCAAAAATTAGGCTTACCACGACAACGTTGCAAAGGGGTCATATTTGGCGTTGGTGCTAAAGAAAACACTTGTAAAGGGGTCCTTACCATTACCATATCCTCCAACCACAATGACTTTTCTCTTACCACTGATGCATATATAATGAACCATCTTATAAATAGATTACCAAACCAATCATTTGATAAACCTCAATGGTCATACTTAAAGAATATAGAGCTTGCCGATCCCGATTTTTATGTAAGTCGTCCCGTTGATTTGTTGTTAGGGGCTGATGTTTATTCCGCCATCATACTGAGTGGCATCATGAAAACTGATACATCCCAACCAGTAGCACAGCAGACGCAGTTCGGATGGATTCTTTGCGGAAATGTTAAAACTTTTTACTGTAATGTTGTCATGAACGGAATTGAGAACATGCAAAGGTTTTGGGAGATCGAAGACATACCAAACGATACCCAATTATCTACCTATGATGACGAATGCGTTACGTTTTATAGAACTACTACCAAAAGGCGCGAAGACGGACGATATGAGGTCAGAATACCAATTAAACCAGGTTTACAACAAAATTTAGGGAGTACAAAACCATTGGCTATCGCTCAATTTCGGCAACTTGAACGCAAATTTTCTAAAAATCCACAAATAGCCAACGATTATAAGTTATTTATGAACGAATATATCGCATTAGGACATATGATACCAGCTAGTAGTAACGAGACACTGCATTGTTTTTTGCCCCACCATTGCGTGCGAAAAATGGACTCTACGACTACTGCACTAAGAGTCGTTTTTAACGCATCGGCAAAGACATCAAGCGGCCTTAGTTTAAATGATGTGATGGAAACAGGTCCAAATTTGCAGCAGGATCTGCTCTTCTTGATAACAACCATTGAACTACACGGTTTTTGTGACGCCTCAACCAAGGCATACGCCGCTGTAGTGTATTGCAAGGTTAACCAGAGCCAGCAATCTTCTGTGATTTTAGTCGTTGCTAAGGCGAGACTCGTACCAACCAGTAAGAGTGTCACATTGCCGAGATTAGAGCTCTGAGGTGCTCATTTATTAGCCAAACTTATGACTAAGGTGAGGCAATGTTTACCAGATTACCAAATTGATATGTACGGCTGGATCGATTCCATGGTAGTACTAGGATGGTTAAATGGAGATCCAGGCCGCTGGAAACCATTTGTGTCCAATAGAGTGAGACAAATAATTGATGTTATGCCACCAGACCATTGGCGATACGTTAAATCTGAAGAGAATCCTGCAGATTGTGCTAGTCGAGGTTTGACAGCTAGTCAGCTGGCACAGCACTCTTTGTGGTGGAAGGGTCCGACGTGGTTGAAGACAAAAAACAACACCATAAAAAGACCTGTGGTAAAGTTATCTGTTTTACCAGTGAACAGTCATCAAATTGATCAAGATGATGACTCAAACAATAAACAACCACCAAGAATAAAAGATAACACGGTCAAACGATCATGTCACTTTATGTCATTAATACTTATGCTGTTGTTATGTATTATATCGCCCATACATGCTACCTATACCATTTCACGCTTACCAGATAACCAAACCATATACTTTGACCAATTATCAACCATGTACCTTATACGAGATGAATGGAAATTGGTAGTGTATTATGATATGCAACCAACTGGCAAGGAAATGAACTATTTAATAAATACTTAGACCACTTATCTAACATATGTTCGAATACAAGAATTAAAACAGAATGTGACGTGATCTTATTACAGTTACGTCACGGTTATACAGAGTGCGCATATTATAACACGATGATGCTCGGTCAGCAGTTCACACCGCATACCAGACGGCGACGTGGGCTTATCAATGGAGTAGGCTACGTTGCCCATAGTTTATTCGGGATACTCGATGAAGATTTTGCTGAAAATTACAGAAAGGAGATAGACCTAATTAAAACTAATGAAAACCATCTAGCCAGTTTATGGAAGAACCAGACGACTATTGTCGAGGCGGAGTACAACTTGTTGAAGAGAGTTGAGAGCACCATGGACAAGCAGCACAAGATATTAACTCAACACTTTCTTACTTTACAAGAGGCCTCCAAGGACTTACAGTTACAAATCCAGAACGTAGCCACCACGAATGAATTTGCTGTATCTTCAATTATAGCTAATAATCTATTGAACAGCCTGAGGTATATACAAGATACTTTATTAGACACCATCTCGAACATCTATAATGGTAATTTTAATGTTCATCTCTTAAAGCCTGAGCAATTACTAAAAGAGCTAGGTATTATTTCTGGTCACTTAGATAAAGATTCCTCACTACCTATAGATAATATTCGAGACAATTTACCAAAAATTTACCACTTATTGAAGGTCAAGGCTAGAGTCACATCTGCCTATCTCATATTCGAAATAAAAATACCAATTGTCAGTCGTGACTTGTACGATATCTACCATTTAATTCCAATACCAAGGAAAATAAATGATCGCTTTGTCACCCTACTTCCTATAGCCGAACACGTCGCTATAAATCTGAAAAAAGATATTTATTTACCATTGTCAAATGACGATTTCCATAAATGTATACAATACGATGATAACACCTATTTATGCCCGTTACACGAACCTCTTTACCAGTATAAAACTGACCAATCTTTGTGTGTCCAAGGTCACACCAGTAACACCTGCAAAACCAATTTCATGGCTTGTAAGCCTACTTGGACTAGAATGAGTAGTTCCAATAGTTTTCTATTTTCTTGCTGCGGTCACTGCCCTTTAAGGATTATATGCGGCCAGCTGATCACAGCTGAGAGACTGTCCGGCGCCGGGATTATTACATTAGAAAGAGATTGCATAATGAAAGGTGAGACCTTCACAATAACTGCGCATAAGCTGTATACCTTCTATAAACCATGTAATAAATATATCCATACCAAATGCAAGTATTGATGTGAATACCACCTCGTTCGATAGTGATTTTGATACCATTAGAAATCAAATTCGAGAAATGAAGTCACAGGATGGTATAATTAGTCAGATTTCTTACCATGACATACACCACTATGTCATTATCTACGTGTTGTTGGCTGCGGCGATGGCGGCGGTCGGGCTGTGGGCGTGTCGGCGCCTGCGGCGGCCGCGCGCTCGCCCCCCCGCCAGGGAGGACACCAGTGAGAGTGCTAAAGAGAGCCAATCTACCAGTGCCAAAGGTAAAGATGTGAATGTGCAAGTGTGTGAAAGTGATGAAGTGTCACGCGTAGACAAAGGTGTAAGTGATAGTGCGGGCGTTGACAAGGCTACGTCGCCTTGCTATCGTAACCGATTTCGCGAAGACTTTTCGATGGACTTTTAGGTTCTAAGTAGAAATATTGTTTCATCATCTTGTTAATCACCACAAATTGTTCTATCACCTTGTACACCATCGCCATAATTCACTTTCTTATTTTTTATCTTATTTTCTCATCTTTCTCGCCCCGGAATATGTATGGGACATACATGCATTTTTATGATGCACCGTCGGCACTTTGCCGCCGCGCATCGGTTTACGTATAACGCAATAATTCAGTTCACGTGCGGTCACCATAAACGCCGGTTCTCATTTACCAATTTACCATTTTACCAGTTCGCGTCGGGTTACCATTCCACGCGTGCTATCTTACCATCTTTTACCATTACCATTCAGTTCACGTGCGGTCACCATAAACGCCGGTTCTCATTTACCAATTTACCATTTTACCAGTTCGCGTCGGGTTACCATTCCACGCGTGCTATCTTACCATCTTTTACCATTACCATTCAGTTCACGTGCGGTCACCATAAACGCCGGTTCTCATTTACCATTTTACCATTTTACCAGTTCGCGTCGGGTTACCATTCCACGCGTGCTATCTTACCATCTTTTACCATTACCATTCAAGTTCACGTTCGGCTACCATTACCGCGTGTGCTCCCGTATTTATTCCGGCTACTTAATTGTACCATTTGCACCATCATTATAATAAGTTACCAGTAATAAACCATACCGTATCTAATCCTAATCTACGTCTTTATATTTCTTCTCCAACAACCCATACAGTCTCCTTTATTAACTTTTTGAGATCACAACATTTTGTATATATCAATGGATCACAATAACAAAATATTAGTCAAATACCCTATTGCGCCATATCGTAACAATAAATAAGAAATGTTTCTTTTTGAAACAAATTACATCGTCATTTTATGTGACCTCGTTAAACAAATATTAGGCATCATCTTGCGACTAGCGATTAACGATTACAAAACAGTTGGCATTGAAGAGTGGCCATTGGCTACTCTCTCAGTGATTGATACGTTGCTTTAAAAGTTCACGGTTGATAGAGGCTGTTTTGTCTGATATGTTATTTGATCTAACGATAGGTTCATAAACACAGAGCAATCCACATTATCTACACATTATCTACTAACTATCTAGTGATCGCTCAATGGTCAAAATTTTACCGCAAAACTTAACTCTCAGATTTTTTTTAATGTAATGGAAGTGGCAAACAAACATGCAGTTCACATTGATGTTAAGTGATGACTGCAGCCTAAAGACATCTTCACAAAGACCAAGATAAAAATGCAGATGCGTTACCAATCCTGAGGCCTAATGAGTAAGTGTTATGCCTTTGTGCCCGAAATTACTGGACTGTTCATTACCATCTGACCGGAACACGATAGTGCTGAACACTACCATTAAGCGCAAGTATATTAGGTAATGCGGTGGTGCTTACACCCGCGAGCTCCGTCACTATAGCTCTACCACCAGTAAAAGTGTTTATCCAAAATCAATCAATAGGTAGCTTTAAATTTCTCGCGAAACTTCCATACTACGGTCTGCCCGAGAGGCTATGCAACTGGACAGCCAGCTTTCTATCTGAGCGTTATATACAGGTCTTAGTTGACGGTCAGCGCTCAGACAGACTACCTATCAACGCTTGTGTACCGCAAGGCTCTGTGCTATCTCCCACGCTTTTTATTCTGCATATCAATGAAATGTTGGAGCAAAACTCCAATTTTCATTGCTATGCCGATGATAGTACGGGAGATGCACACTACACTAGCCGTGCAAATACCTCTCGGACACTTATCGAGGAAAGCAGGACTAGACTTGTGTCTGAAGTCGAGCACTCTCTGGAGCGGGTTTCGGACTGGGGTCGACTCAACTTAGTGCAGTTCAACCCCTCGAAGACACAAGTCTGCGCGTTCACCGCTAAAAAAACCCCATTCGTTGTAGTACCACAGTTCCAGGGCACTCCGCTCGCCGTTGGTAAGAGTATCGGTATCCTGGGCGTTGACATATCGAACGAAGTGCAATTTGGGAGTCACATTGAGTGTAAGACCAAGTTGGCATCCAAAATACCTAGGGGTGCTTAACAAAGCGAGGCAGTATTTCACATCGGGGCAACTATTACAGCTTTATAAGGCCCAAGTGCGGCCCCATCTGGAATACTGCTCTCATTTGTGGGCGGGAGCCCCCAAATATCATCTTGGTCCACTCGAATCCCTACAAAGACGCGCCGTTCGTATTGTTAACGACCCAGGACTTACTGACAGGCTCCAACATCTGAGCCTGCGCAGAGACGTTGGGAGTCTATGCGTTTTATACCGTCTCTACAATGGCGAGTGCTCTGTCGAACTGTTCGACATGGTGCCACCGTCTCTTTTCCTACACCGCACTACCCGCCGAAGTTCCACCCGCACCGACTGGACACTTGGCAATGTTCAACGGTGCGGTTCTCACGTTCGTTTTTGCCCAGAACGTGTAAATTGTGGAATTAACTTCCCTCTGAGGTGTGCCCTCGGTGCTACAATATGGGGTTCTTCAAAAATGGCGTCAAAAGAGTCCTTCAGGGCTGGCAGCGCGTTGGCGACTGCCCTGGTGTTGCAAATGTTCATAGGCGACGGTGACTACTTTCCATCAGGTGGCCCGTCTGCTTGTCTGTCAATACTTTGACATAAAAAAAAAGAAAAAACGGAAAGAAATATACCTCAGGATAACCAGTCCAGCCGCTTTACCACTAAGCTACCGAAGTGGTAAAGCGGCTGGACTGGTTACTCTGAGGTCGCAGGTTCGATTCCTCTCTCTCTCCGTTTTTTCTTGAATTTGTGAAGTTCACTCGCATGTGTTATTGCGAAAAATAAATATTACAACAGTAGTAATAAATATTACAATAATTTATTTATCTACCACCGCCGAAGATTGTCCTTAGGTATAGTGGACCCCCATGCATCCTTCTCTAACTTTAACAAATTTGGTACAGTTAGAGAAGGATATAAAATATTCTGGTGAAATCGAATCTTATTGTATCGTCATCAATCATCACCATCAAGACGCATGTTTTAATGAACAATTGCTAAAAAATACTTACGTATTAAAGATGCTATTTTGATGACAAATTACCTACACGACCTTACTATTTTTTTAAAATCATTTGTAATATCATATTTTGTAATGTTTCATAAATTGTGTAGTTTAATGTATTCTGACGTAAATGGCTTTACATTTATCTGCATGATAATATTTTTATTTTAAGCGTGATGTCTAATGAAACGTAATTTCACGTTGGGTGAAGTTAAATGGAGCAGAGGCAGAGAATATGTAACAATACTACGTATAGAATGGACACTGACGTCCCGCCCGATTTCCCCGCATCACCCAACCTCCTCCCCTCTTATGGGCGACGGTTGGTATTTTCTATGTGCTACGCACACAGGTGTACGTGTAAATACACGTCACTGATTGATGTCTGTGTAATGCAAATGCCCCCGCAAAAAATGACAGACTGTTTTGCATGGGTTATACACGCTATGGCTACTCCCCTCCGGTCCGCCGCGACCGGTGGGCCGCGTTGCTCTATGTATTCCGCCAATTCGCCCGCTTCGGCACTGCAGCGGTCCGACACAAAACGCCTAAATTGAAAGAGTGAGTTCCACTCTTTCAATTTAGGCGTTTTGTTGCATTTCGAATGGGCGATTACTATAACGAAATGGAATTTGTGTAATTCATTAACATTGTATCAAGGTTAATCTAGTGCGTGGTAGATAAAGTGGCATTGCGGTGGCTTTCAAAAAATTCGGTGTTGCCACATCTGAATATGCGACGCTGCAGACGGCTATCGCGGGATTCGGGTCATGATCAACACGCCGGATACAATGCAGGCGATTTTATCGTTATTGTACCAATATGTCACGGGCAACCTTAGAAAAATATCCTTAGTTTTATTTTTATTCGCTGGGTCTTAGGGTTAATCTATACTAATCTATACCAATATTATAAAGAGGAAACATTTATGTGGTACTGTATTTCACGTTTTCACACAAAAACTACTGGACCGATTTAAAATATTCTGTCTTCATTAGAAAGCTCCATATTCACTGAGTGACATGGGCTATATTACATTCATTGCACCCGTGCATAGAGCAACACCGGAGGGGAGTAGCCATATGCAGGCATTCCCCTCTGTCAAAGTACAAGCCCAAATGGGCCTATACCTGTCGCCTAGATGTTTAAATGTGTGCGTGAAATTGTTTCTGTATTTTATTAAAGTGAAGGTGTGAGTTTCGTAGTAATAGACGATTTTTGTAGTGTGCGTGTGTGTCGCACGCATTTCCCCCCGCAAAAAATGACAGATTGTTTTGCATCGGTAATAAACGCTATGGCTACTCCCCTGCAGTCCGCCGCAGACGGTGGCCCGTGTTGCTCTATGCACCCGTGCGAAGCCGGGGCGATTTACTAGAAGTTGTTTTATAAATATTATTTCGCATAAACCATGCTTGTGAAATATATTTTTTTTTAAAGAAAAATTTGACTTCAGGCGAGACTCGAACTCGCTGCCACTGGGAATCTAGTCCAGCCGCTCTTCTAACTAAGCTACCGAAGTCCTTCGTATATAGTCCTTCTTTCCATTTTTCTTTAAAAAACATTACTAGAAATTATAAAAGTACCAAACACGCGTGCAGTACCTAGGCAGACCTAGGCTACTCAAGTGGCTGGTAAGTGAGTACGCCGAATACGCCTATAGAAATAGAAATAGAAAATATTTTTATTTCGAAAATCTTTACAGATACTTTCAAAACGTCAAGAAATCAAAAAATACCTAGAGTGAATAACCATTACATTTACATTATAGTAAAAGCAAAATCATATATTAATAGTAAATTAAAAATTAGAATTTAAGCTACTTAGTTAAAACATAGTAACCACAACATTATTCAATTCCTTCAATGATGATAAATGAAGAAAAAGAAAAACTTATTCGTCAAGATCAAAGTGATATAAATTAACATACAAACCGAAGATCTTTAACCCATTGATTTCTGGTTCCTGAGGCCTCAGACCTCTCGTCTGTGTGCTTGAAATGCAAATTACCCTTTTTATCAAAACACCATAGTTTTTTTTATATCTAAAGGTTGACAGACAAGGAAACGGGCCACCTGATGGAAAGTGGTCACCGTCGCCTATGAACATTTGCAACACCAGGGGAGTTGCTAACGTGCTGCCAGCCCGCCCAGCCCCGAAGGACTCTTTTGACGCCATTTTTGAAGAACCGCATTTTTTATTGTAGCACCTAGGGAACACCTCAGAGGGAAGTTCGTTCCACAATTTACACGTTCTGGGCAGGAACCGCGGCCGGTGGCCCGTGTTGCTCTATGACCTATTCCAATCATTTTCCTCCATTATAAACATGTTGTAACCAGTTTCTGTCTAAAGTTATGGAATCTAATTTATAGTTTTAATATTTTTTATGACAGTTATTAATGGCAGAATACAAAATTATAAACCCAGAAATTTGTGGTTCTTGGTGATCAACGGATTTATTTGTCTACTGTTAAAAGCCAAAATTACTTGGATGCTGAATTTAGCAACATTCAAGCATGATTAGAAATTGGTAGGTAGGTATATCAGGTAACATGTTACATGTACCTATATTTAATTTCCTAGAAAAACATTCATCCGTTACGTTGTTTATTAAATACCTACCTATAGGTATTTTATCACAACCTGATAGGTATTAAAATTATAATTCAAAGATTATGGTTAGATTTTTTTTTTTTAGTGTAATGGCATCGCTATTAAGTACGCATATTGCCAGTATCAAGTAAAATGATGTGTCGTATTCACAAGCAGCGTTAAAGTATGAGTCAGTCGGTCAATTATAAGTCAGTCAGTCAGAGTCACAGTCAGTAATTCGAGTAAAGCGATGGCTACTTTACCAGAACATTTAAAATGAAGTTTTGGAGGCAAACTGAAAAGCCGTGTTTTCGCACTGTTATTCTATTTCACTATACACGGGCACTGTAATAAGCCTATATCAAATAAAATGCCACTAACTTTATTTAATATAACTCAAAAATACACCAAGATAATGAAATTAAATAAGAGCACCACACGCCTCTTTCAAGGCCAAACCCCCGGTTAGATTTAATAAGTTACCAATTTCTTCGATTGACGAATGTTTTTTTTAATGTGAAGAAGGTGGTAAACAAGCATGCAGCTCACAACTACAAACATAAAAAAAAATGCAAATTGCGTTGCCACCCCTGAGACCTAAGGCTCCTAAGGTGTCATGTCTCTGTGATAGTTATTGCGGGGCCAATGTCGCAATTATAAGATTTGGTGAGAATATGAAAACGTCAGAAGACCACACTTTTATATTTATTAGATGGGAGTAAAGGACTTATTACACGGCACGGTATTCAGGGTACGATAGCAAGGGTCAGGGTAGTGTAATAACATTTAGGGAGTTAGGGCCCTAATTAGGGCGACCGGAGCGGCCCGTGTATTTGTACTGTGATTGAGTTAGGACATTGGTTAAAGCGCTGCCAACCGGATAGTGTAATAAGCGGCAACCCAGCGCGAGGCACGTTCACCATTTCTGCCGGACCCTAAATACCGTGTCGTGTAATAACCTTTATAATGAAGAAAGATGAAGTAAAGCAGTTGTATGGTAAAAAAAAATAGCAATATATTGGAGCCCGGATGCTTGGCGATATCGAGGTTGACCTCGAAAACGCTGGCGAGATGATCTCGATTGCTTTGAATCATAGAGCAACACGGGCCACCGGCTATTCCCCTGCGGACCACAGAATAAAAAGGTATCTGGACCTCGCGGCTGGTGGCCCGTGTTGCTCTTGGCTTTGAACCTTTTTTAGTGGTGGTAGAACTCCAGTGATTGAGCTCACGGGCGTAGGAACCACCGCATTACATAATATACTTGCCGCTAATTGGTACTGTTCAGCACTATCGTATGCCGGTCAGGTGGTAATTTCCGGCACAGAGGCATAACACCTTAGGCCTCAGGAGTGGTAACGCATCTGCATTTTGAACTTGGTCTTTGTGTGGGTGTGTATAGGCTGCAGTCATCACTTAACACCAATGTGAACTGCATGCTTGTTTGACACTTCCATTACATAAAAAAAAACCCAATGGTCCTAAGTTGCAAAATAACGCAATAGGTGGAGGAAATAGGTGAGGCTTTTGCCCAGCATAGGGACAGTTAAATCAAATTACCATTTTTTAAATAAATATCCTAGAATGACTTTTTGACACATAAGTAGAAGGTGAATTACTTGAACGGGTCAATATTATTGGTAGCTTCAATACCATGACGAAATTTGACGAGGGTCAACATTGACTTGACCGTAAGCATTTTATTTAGTAATTATGTAGGTATTAAGATATATTGCTTATCGTTGTTTAGGTTGATTTACATATAAGTAGTTAAGTATACCTATAATGCATGTAGGTATGTATCTTCACGCCAAGCAGTCAAGCACTTAAATATAACTAAGCACGCTGACCATGGAAAGTCAAATATTATGTAAATATCATAAAATTATATGCAATGCAATAAACTTCCTCGTACATGTACCTATACTTATATAAAAAATATATGTATATGATAATAATTCCAATATTTATTAAAATTTTTCTCGGACATTTGGTAGGCTTGTGTGGACATGGGTCCAACACGAAGAGGCCTTTTGATCAAATTTGTCAGTCAGTCCCCGCCGAATGCCGCCATAGCATTCGGCGGGATCTGACTGGATCATTAATTACTGTAAATGCATATAAGTCCCGCAGAACATAGGGAATAATTTTCATCATAAATGACTTGCCAAATTATTTTGTTTATGGAAATGGAAATGAAATTTATTCAAAATCTCACATTACTGTATCCTAAGTTAGGCTGGTGATGATTCGCCTTTCCTAGGTGGGCTCCGTCGACGAATGTCACACTGATATAAGAGGCGGAGCCCAGTTTTCTTGGAGGAACTCGAGTGTGTAGTGTCGCTACTCACCGACAGTTCGCCAGAAACTGCTCTGTCCGCATTTTTACATATTTATATTTTATATATATATTTTTTTATAGTTACTGAAGTAAATTGACGATTTTTTTTTATTTTTCGCATTAAATCAGTTTACGTAACTTCACGCCTGTAATCCCCGATGGGGTTGGCAGAGGTAAATGCATGCATTCAAGCATACATGCAAATACCCACGATTCGCCGGTTACGTTTTGGCCCATGTAACAGGTGGCGAGCCTGTTAACATCTCCGGGCACATTACCAAACTTCAAGGTACTGGGAAATATCCAGAAAATGGAAAAATCCCAATAGAACCAGAGATAATGGACTTTACACCATCATCTCTGATAACCCCCTACCCGGGAATCGAACCCAGGACCTCAGCGTAGTAGTAGTGGCCTGCTACCACTAGGCTACCGAGGCAGTATGGAAACTACGTACAAAACGTTCGAAATGGCACACTAACACAAGCACACACTAGCACATCGACGCTCGATGTAGCGAGTGACTCAGTACTGCAGCACCACGAGAACCGCTTAGAGGCCTCGTCGATGCGCATGTTTAAGTGAGTGTGACGTTTCAAGATTTTGTACGTAGTTTCCACACTGTTCATATTTGCATAGTGGCTACACAGTGGCTACACAGTACCTATACATTTTTTCAATAGCACTAGAAGAGAGACTATATGACTATATAATGAAGTAGTACGCTTTTGAATTCTCCCACTAGGTGCTAGAGTTGAATTCTATTTTCACATTCGAATAAAAATGTTTCAATGTCATTCTGCAATTTCATTTGCAATTTCCAAAATATCTCGAAGTCAGTTTCACGCGGCATTCACAGTCTTGTACAAGTGCTGTGCTATTTTATTATTTGATAATGTAAATTTAAGACTTCGCACACATTTGCGATTTGGCGTATGCGAAAAGTTATTGCTCTATAAATGTATACCTACCTATATGGGGAGCGCAATAGGGGATTGTCTCGAGGGCGATAGATTAAGACGTGGACGATATATTGAACCCATTTGAGTAACTCAGCAATAAAATCATCAAATTCTTGGACGAATAATTCATCTTATGGCAGGCTGATTTTAATCTCACCTTGCACGAGGCACAGCACGTATCAAGGGTTGCCATTATTATTATTTAACAAATTCTATATATACATACCAATTATAGGCGGACAGATGTGTCGGGAGACTTTGTTTTATAATATGTACCTCCTAGATATGTACACTCCAAGAATACAGATAGTTTTACAAATGAGGATATCACAGTCTAAGTACTGCAGTACATACAAATGTTCACAAATTGTGTTATTTACGTTGTGGAAACATCTCCAATATGCTCATTGTTAAATATTTATCTTGTCCGTATACTCTGGTCGTTATTTGTCTATCCAACAAATCCAAATATCAACAACATTATACTAATGGTATTTAATATGATTAACGAATTACGTAATTAGGAAGATACCTATTTGATACCTATACCTAAATTAATAAACGAACTGCGCTTTTGATGTCTTCTGCGTAGATATATATATATTTTTAATTTTTAACCTCTACCCGGGCGAAAAGTAATTCTGCCAGTATCCAGTGTTTAGAGTGCGCAGATATTGATTAAAATAAAAATATCACGACAAGTGTGACAGTGACACACGACATTGCTGAACTCTACCGTAGATTAGGTAATGCGGTGGTGCCTTCGCCCTCGAGGTTCGACACTGGAACTTTACCACCACTGAAGTCTCCTTAAAATTTATTGGATAGTATGTATGCATGTATCTTCACGCCAGGTTCCTAACGGGGTAAGTAGAGAGTGTAGAGCGCCAGATATCCCGGTCCTGACATACCTCTCGTGCCTCGTCTACCTTCATCATTCTCTTCATACATGCACGCCGATTCCTAAGACTTTTGACCCCACCATCAGACAGAACTCGACCTATTTGGTCATGGTAGGTCAGTCTTGGTCTTCCTGGGCCTCTGCAACCATCCTCACCTTCAACCATCCACATTCGCATTGTATATCTGTTTAGTCATTCGCTCATCCGACATTCTTTCTATATGCCCGAACCATCGGAGCATGCCTTTTTCATTTTTATACCGATACTATCATTCACACAAAGCCTCTTTCTTACATCTTCATTACGAACGCGATCGGTGAGTGATACACCGCAGATCTTGCGCAAAGATCTCATCTCGACTGCGTTTAACTTACTTTCATGCTCTTTCCTGCATACCCAGCTCTCGTTTCCATATAAAAGCGTTGGAGTGAGTACAGCATTATGTACGGCTAGTCGAGCCCGCTGGCTGGACGTTTCGATTCTAGCAGCTTACCCAACGCTCCATTCACGCAATTCCCTGCTAGCACTCTTCTTTCTATGTCAGTGGTGTACCTACCATCCTTGCTAAAAGCACATCCAAGATATACAATTTCATCCACCTGTTTTAACACTGCATCATCTACTACTACCCTTGCATTTGTTCTCTGTTCATCTCTTTCAAATACGAATACTTTAGTTTTGTTCACATTCAATTGTAAGCCTTTCTCCATACAATAATCTTTCATGACTGTGACGTACTTGTAGTCCAGATGGTGTAGAGCTAACAATTACCGCATCATCTGCGTTAAGCAGACAGTTAGTTATTGGATAGTGACCGAAAAAACCATGTATGTCAAGAAATAAGACGTAACTTCACGCCTGTAATCCCCGAAGGGGAAGGTAGAGGCATGCATTCAAGCATATGTATGCTTGTATGCATGCATTTACCTTGGCCAAAAACGTAACCCACGATTCGTCGGTTACGTTTTTGGCCCATGTAACAGGCGGCGAGCCTGTTGACATCTCCGGGCACATTACCAAACTTCGAGGTACTAGGAAATTTCTAGAAAATGGAAATATCTCAATATTAGTTAGTAGTATAATTATGCTCTCACGTCCAAACCGTCGAGCTTATGTTGTTGAAATGTACCATGGAGATAGTTTGAATCCTTTTGCAGGATCCATATAGGCAGTATTATAGTTTTGGTGCCAAAATCGAAGAGCACGCAGACGAAATTACGGAAAGCCGCTAATGTAACTAGGGTTGCCACCTTTTTTGTTTGCAATTAAAGTACATTGGTTATTATAGGTAAAAAAAAAGTACATTGAATCAAAATAAAGTATTTTTTTATTTCTCTGTATTTTTATTTTTAAAACTATATTATTTATTGCTTTTTTCAATTTGTAGCAAATTCGTGTCCCGACTAAACAATTGCACAGCATCGTTACAATCGATAATTTTTGTTTAACGAAAAAATACTTAGGACTAATCTTTTTAAATTCACAAACAAATCAAATCATGCGAAATAAAGTATTTTCGTGTACTTTATTGTTCTCATAAAGTATAGAGTACAATTGCTTGAAATAACGTACAATATTTTATAATAAAGTACGGGTGGCAACCCTAAATGTAACTCACCTATTTATTGTTACAGTGGTGACCGGCAGCACGGACGGCATCGGCAAGCACTACGCGTTGGAGCTGGCGCAGCGCGGCATCAACATCGTGCTGGTCAGCAGGAACCTAGACAAGCTGAGGGCTACTGCTAGTGAAATTGGTATGTCTTCTATGATTTTATAAGACTTAGAAAGATAAATGGATAGTTTAAAAGGTTTATTTTTCGCTGTCCCCGAGCCCCGTGTCCCCATGCAACGGTAATTTAATAAATAATTTAAAATTACTTCCCGTTGTCCCTAAAATATTTGAACTTGAACAACTAATATAAGATCTAGCTGTCCCGATAAACTTCGTATCGCCTAACAGTTTAAAAGTGAAGATACTTATACCACTATTATGAAATGGGGTTGGTGGTAGAATTGTGAATATTAAGGGATATACGTATTTTTGAATATTATATCTTTTTCACTGGTGGTAGAGCTCCAGTGACGGAGCTCGCGGGTGTAGGCATCACCGCACTTGCCGCTAAATGATAGTGTTTAGCACTATCGTGTTTCTGTCAGGTGGTAATGTATGGCCCTGTAATTTCCAGCACAGAGGCATAACACCTTAGGCCTCAGGTGTGGTAACGCATCTGCATTTTGACCTTTCTTTATCTAAGTGTCTATTGGCTGCAGTCATCACTTAACATCTATGTGAACTGCATGCTTGTTTCCACTTCCATTACATAAAAAAGTGAACCTTGAGCAAGTCCTACTAGTTTTACAATTTTATTAAAAAAAAAATCCGGTAGGTACCTACGTTTTGGCTCATTGACAATATCTGAGTTCAAATGTTACCTTTTATGTAGTTTTGTATTAAATAAGTTACACAATACGTGGAGCCAGAGTAGTAGAGTAGGTACCTACCTTTAAGTATTTATAGCTATATTGTGACGCAAATCACAAGCACATTAATTAGTTCGATTGTATTAATTTATGCCGCGATCGAAAGCGAAGGTAAACTATATCCAAAAATAGAAATAACCACTGGAAATAACGATTATTGCCATGTTTTTAACAGATTGGTTAAGGTAAATAATATAACTGGTTTTAGAGCTCCAGCTCCAGTGACGTAGCTCGAGGGCGTAGACACCACCACATTACCTAATTTACTTGCCGCTAAATGGTAGTGTTCAGCACTATCGTGTTCCGGTTAGTGGTGATGTAATAATCCCATGTAATAAATAAATAAATAATAAATAACGAATAACGAAAAACAAATAACAAATAACAAACAACAAACTATCTACAAACAACAAATTACAAATAAAAAAATAATTTCGGACACACAGAGGCATAACAAACATTTTAGACCTCAAGAGAGGCAACGCATCAACATTAGGGTTGTTGCGAAGTGATTATGAGGAAGAGGAGGAGGAAGAGGAATTGTGATGCGCCAATTTAGAGGATGCGGATGAGGAAGAGGATATTTCTATGAGGAAGAGGATGAGGAAGAGGAAGAGGAAGCAGATGACATAATAATAAAAGCAACTCTTGAAACGTCCCACTGCTGGGCACTGGGCACGAGTCTCTCCCCTTCTTCAGGGGAAGTCTGGAGCTTACTCCACCACGCTGCCCCAATGCGGGTTGGTGGAGTTACTTGCAAGGGTTAGTGGCCAACCCGCTGTCGGATGTTTTCAAACCGCCCATAAAGCCTCCGACAAGGCTTAACGACTGCTATCTGTCGATAGCAACCGGGACCGTCGGCGTCCTGCTCTCCGAAGCAAGAAAATGCGCATTTTAATTTGCCACTAGTGGTCACCCGTCATACACCCGACCGCACCCGTATCGCTTAATCGAGTAGATCGCTTGCGTTCTACACCAGCCGGGAGGCCTTGCGCGCTACAGAAAGATGAGAAGAGGATGATACGAAGATATAAATACTAGCGGACCCAACCTAAAATCCGCTGTCCTGTCTCTATCTACTTAACTAAGTATATCTATATATATATACAAAAAAAATAATTAAAAGAGCATTTTGTAGTGGTTGGTCCACTACAAAATGCTCTTTTAATTATTTTTACTATGAATCTAAAATCTAAACCATTCTCAAAACACATACGATAAAGAATCATCAAAATTGGTCCAGCAGTTAAGGACGAGTTCAGTGACATATCTACACAACGACATTGCTAAGGCCTTTGACCGGGTCTGGCACAGGGCACTTCTCGCGAAACTTCCATCCTACGGTCTTCCCGAGAGGCTATGCAACTGCACAGCCAGCTTTCTGTCTGAGTGTCATATACAAGTCTTAGTTGACTGTCAGCGCTCAGACAGACTACCTATCAACGCTGGTGTGCCGCAAGGCTCTGTGCTATCTCCCACGCTTTTTCTTCTGCACATCAATGAAATGTTGGAGCAAAACTCCAATTTTCATTGCTAGACCGATGATAGTACGGGATATGCACACTACAATAGCCGTGCAAATGCCTCTCGGACACTTATCGAGGAAAGAAGGACTAGACTTGTGTCTGAAATCGAGCACTGTCTGGAGCGGGTCTCGGATTGGGGTCGACTTAATTTAATGAAGTTCAACCCCTCGAGGACACAAGTCTGCACGTTCACCGCTAAAAAAACGCCATGCATTGTAGCACCACAGTTCCAGGGCATTCCGATCGCCGTTGGTAAGAGTATCTGTATCCTGGGCGTTGACATATCGAACGAAGTGCAATTCGGGAGTCACATTGAGTGTAAGACCAAGTTGGCATCCAAAAAGCTAGGGGTGCTTAACAAAGCCAGGCAGTATTCACTTTCACTTCGGGGCAGCTACTACTACTCATACTCATTTGTGGGCGGGAGCCCCCAAATACTAGCTTGGTCCACTTGACTCCCTACAAAAACGCGCCGTTCGTATTGTTAACGATTCAGGACTTACTGACAGGCTGAGACATTGGGAGTATGTGCGTGTTGTACCGTCTCTACAATGGTGATTGCTCTGCTGAACTGTTTGACATGGTGCTACCATCTATTTTCCTACACCGTACTACCCGCCGAAGAGATAAGTTCCACCCACGCCGACTGGACACCTGGCAGTGCTCAACGGTGCGGTTTTCACGTTCGTTCTTGCCCAAAACGTGTAAATTGTGGAACGAACTTCCCTCTGAGGTGTTCCCTAGGTGCTACATTAAGAGGTTCTTCAAAAATGGCGTCAAAGGAGTCCTTCAGGGCTGGCAGCGCGTTGGCAACTCCCCTGGTGTTGCAAATGTTCATAGGCGACGGTGACCACTTTCCATCAAGTGGCCCGTCTGCTTGTCTGTCAACCTACAGTCATAAAAAAAACACACGCACACCAAAAAAAAAGATGAGTGAATGACACAATTTCATTTAGGAATTGAAATGAAAATAAGAATGCAGTCTTTATTTCTTTGTTAATTAGGTATTTAAGTCGAATATTATTAATCAAAATAAAAGAATTGAATACTATTAATCGAAATTTATTTTAAACAGGGAGGTTAATTTTTATAAAAAAAATATTTGGACGCTGTTTCCCCAACAACCGGTTTTATAGCTCATTATATACCAATACAGCATTGCTAAAAAGTCGTTTGCTGGTACATTTGATGGAAGATAAGATAGGTATTGTAAAGATACAGTTCTGTAAAGCCCCGAATATTTAGATTTTTTAAGTTGAGTACGCGTATAAACAAAATAATGTATGTCAATAAAATTAAAACAAACAATCAAGGAACATCGCCGGTGGCGGGTCTCGCTCGCCTGTTCGGCCTGGCACCGTGCTGCGTCGTGTGCGTTGCCATCGATACGCGACGCGCATGCGCAACAAAATTCCTCATAAATTCCTCTTAAATTTTGAGGAAGCGGTAGCGGAAGAGGATTTTTTTATTTTAATTTATGAGGATGCGGAAACGGTTGAGGATCCCAAAATATTGCGGAACTTCCTCATTATGAGAAAGAGGAAGAGGAATCCTCAGCAACCCTAATCTACATTGAAGTCTCTGGTTTTTATGTATGTAGATGACCTACAGGTTACACGTTACGGTTACTACATTCACTTACCATCAGTGTGAAATGTATGCTTATTTGCCACTTCATGGCATAAACAAGAGTCACTGCCACCTCAGTGGCAGTCATTTTTGACCGTATGTTAATTACCGGATAGTTAATACTTTTTTTTTCTCAGTAATGTGGGCTTTGGAACTCTGCCAGTGAATGACAAAGAATGTCCCATATTTTTTTGTTAGTCTTATCTTGCCGTTTGTAAAAGAGAATATGGAACATTCTGTTGATACCTATTTTTATAAGTACATAAGTAGTTTTGGACCATTATTTATTTTATATTGTTTACTTTGACATAATAATCAACGTATCAGTTACTGTTGTTATTCGCTTTAATTTTATATTTGTAATTTGACCTATCACAAGCAAATTCTATTATTTCCAAGTGATTAAATGATTTTTTTAGTTTGAGTTATTAGGTAATGAGTTCATTTGATACGCCGATGCCTAAGACTATGAAAGTGTAATATATGTAACACTGTACCCGTGCGAAGCCGGGGCGGGCTGCTAGTATAATATAGCTTTTAGAACTACGTAGGTAACTGTTTTTTTAACGGTTCACACAAGAGTGTGAGATTTGTCTCTAGTAAAAAATATATAATACAATTTATATCTATATTAAATACATTGTATGAATTAATCAAGATTAAATATGAAGAAGTGCAGATAGTTATGTTATTAATGTGTTATAATCATAAAATAATACATACCTACACACGGTCATATTTATTCAAAAGAACGTTTCGATTATTTATATTATATTGAAATAAATTATTTATATTATATAGTATTATATTAAAATAAATTAATTACCACCGATTTTCACATATTTTGAAGCTAAAAACTCTATCTCTCATTCATCAGACTTCTTAGCAAAATTTTTTACAGTTTCAGCAATTCGTTTGTGGAATGATCTTCCCCTGACTATAAGGAATACTCAGACAATCCAAACTTTTAAATTTCTTATCTTTTAACCGATTATTGTCTGTCACTATAACTCTGCATCTTTTTTTTTTCGTTCTCTTCAGTTAAGAAGCTACTCGTATTTTTGGTGCACGTCTAGTTCTAAATTTAATACACTAGGTACGCGCTGATTTCCTCATGCGTATCTACCTAATTATTATAACAAAAAAATATATGAAAAACTAAATTAAAAAAGTGTTTGGTTTCAAACAAGTTTCCTAAAATCGTACATGCGATATTAGCATCCTATTTCGGTATCATTTAATGTAATATTTAATACCTTTTATCAGTTATCCTAAAATTAATTACTGAAAAAAGTTGGCTAATTACAAAGAAATATACTTTAATAATCTTGATGTAAATTCAATTCATGTGTAGGTACCTATAATATAATATTCGTGAAATTACATCGGTAGGACTCGTATTTAGGTTTTATTTTTCAGTTGGGATTTTGAATGTTATCTATACCTACATTATTATTATAAAACAAAATCCCTCGCGGCGTCTGTCTGTCTGTTCGCGATGAACTCAAAGAACTTTTTAGGGTTCCGTAGTAAACAAGGAACCCTTATAGTTTCGCCATGTCCGTCTGTCTGTCTGTCCGTCCTCGGTGCAGCGCAAAAACGATTAGTACTAGAGGCTTGAAATTTGGCAGCAGTATACAACTTAATCACGCCGACAAAGTGGTAGAATAAAAACATGAAAAAAAAATGTATAGGGTAACCTCCCCTACATGTAACGCGCGGATATTTTTTTTTATTTTCGATTTCCTTATGGAGTGGGGTCATCGTTGGATAGGTCTTTCAAAAATATTATGTACGTTTGAACATCATTTTTCGTTTTAGTTAACTGTTCGTGACTTATTAAGCTTTAAAGTGCAAATTTTCGTTAGAGTCAAGAGTCCCCCCAATGGGGGGGGGACACTTGAAACTAAATGGTTATTGTTAGGAATTCAAACGTAACGGCAATAGTAGCTATACACTAGAAAACTATCACACTTAAGTTGGCTTCACAAGTTTGCGTCGACCAAAGTAGTCGACCAAATGTATTTTACTTGAAAATTTCGAACAACTCCATAGAAAATATTTATCTATTTTTTTTCATTACATTTCTTACTCTGTAAGTACACTTAATACGGAACCCTACACTGCGCGTGGTCCGACACGCACTTGACCGGTTTTTTACTGGTAGTAGAGCTCCAGGGACGGAGCTCACGGGCGTAGGCACCACCGCATTACCTTATTTACTTGTCGCTAAATGGTAGTGTTCAAACTATCGTGTTCCGGTCAGGTGGTAATGTACGGCCCTGTAATTTCCGACACAGAGGTATAACACCTTAGGCCTCCGGAGTGGTAACGCATCTGCATTTTGACCTTGGTCTTTGTGTAAGTATATAGAGGCTGCAGTCATCACTTAACATCCATTTGAACTGCATGCTGTGCTCAGTAATTTGCTACGCGGCTTGATCCTTGCTTTTTATTACGTAACTTAAAAACTCCGTGTCCGAAATTAGGCAACTATCCGATATTTGGGATCTGTCCCTGTCTTGCTACGACACCGAGGCAGGTATACATTTAATTATTTGAAATGTTATTTGCAAAATGATTGCAAATTTTATTGACACATTGCATAAAGTAGTAAATATTACGTTTTATGTCCTTGTTTGTATTCTCAATGCATACTACATTGATGGGGTACGTTCTTTATTGTAATTGGAAACGAGTTAAGGTTGTTAAACGGAATTAGGTTGTTAAACTTAAAATGCAGTTTCGCATGTACATAAACATAGTTACATTATCCGTCGAAAAGAAACAAAGAGACAATCGGCTAGTTTCGAGTTCGTAAAGCGTTATCACTGCTTCACACTGCCTACGTAAGCACTAGGGTGAGATTCATAGACCGCATTACGACTTTACTTACAGCAACTTGTGCTAAGAACTGTCAGTGAAGTAGGAGTTTCGACGGTTCTAAGGGCGAGATTCACAGACCGCACTACGACTTTACTTTCGAGCAAAGTACGCTTCAAACTGTCAAAACCCATACATTTCTGACAGTTCTTAGCATACTTTGCTCATAGTAAAGTCGTAGTGCGGTCTGTGAATCTGAGCCTAAGCGTACTTTGCTGAAAGTAAAGTCGTAGTGCGGTCTGTGAATCTCATCGCACCACGACAAATTATGCTAAGAACTGTCAGTAAAGTACGAGTTTCGACGGTTCTAAGCTTACTTTGCTGAAAGTAAAGTCGTAGTGCAGTCTGTGAACCTCACCGCACTACGACAAATTATGCTAAGAACTGTCAGTAAAGTAGGAGTTTCGTCAGTTCTAAGCGTACTTCGCTGAAAGTAAAGTCGTTGTGCGGTCTGTGAATCTCACCGCACCACGACAAATTATGCTAAGAACTGTCAGTTAAGTAGGAGTTTCGTCAGTTCCAAGCGTACTTTGCTGAAAGTAAAGTCGTAGTGCGGCCTGTGCATCTCATCCTTATAGTCTAGTTTTGGTCAAAACTTGATCAAAATGGTCTACAAACGTCACATAGGCTGTATGCTTAAGAGATAACGCTTCGCGCTAATTCTCTCTCCTAAGGTCGGTGTGCAATTTATCTTGTTGCATACTGTATTTGTATATGTCCCCGATGAATAAGCAGCGATATGTGGACACTACGAACTGTACTCCACCCTCATCCAGCGATTGCCCGCAACTTTCGTCGTCAGTGGTTGGTCCACCTCGTTGGGGCCTGCTACGCTTCGTCTTCGTCTTCGTCGTCGACTTTTTAAACTTCTACATAAAATACAGAGATTCCTATGGGTTGCTACTCTTTCTAGGTTTAAGTTACTGCGCTTCTGTGCCCAAAATGACAGGTCAACCCCGGGGATTAAAACCACAGGGTCGACCGCCTAACTCAAATGCTCAAATGATTACGCCATCCTGTCAGTTTCGTACCGTCTAACTTTTGCCTGGAAGTCTATTCGTCCGCAGTAATATTCTTCAGATCAAAATATTTTAATAGGCGGTGCGAAACTGACACAATAACATTATAAAGGAAATCATGAGAGTGAGTGAGGTGGTCCGCCCCCTGGACCGCATTAAGTTCTATTGGGCTTTTCCATTTTTGGGAGATTCCCAGTACAATCATCGCAGTTTTATTAAACTGTGAGGAGTAAAAACTGGAGAACTACATTACTATGTGTATTCATTACCAAAGTGCAAGAGTGTCATAGCTATATAGTCTCGCCACGGGGGGCTCAAAAGCCTGACAGTGATTGGCAAGTCGTGGGTGTTTTTTATTATACCCCTACATAATAAAATAATACGACAAAAATTAATCAAATTAATATTAGATACGATGTTTATTTCTGGTTGTGAAGGCACAAAAGATAAATGTAACACATCATAAAAAAAAATGGTCTTGTACCTAATGAATCTTAATTTAACCGAGTGTGAACCGCAGTCTTCATGGATGAAGCGATTAATGAGTGTTTTCTTGTTTTATTACAGAGAAATTGCATGGCGTAAAGACGAAGATAGTGGTGGCTGACTTCAGCAAAGGCAATGACGTGTACCAACATATTGAGGAGCAGCTCAAAGATATACCCGTGGGAATATTAGGTGAGCTACTAGAATTTATTGGAAAATTTTGAATGGACGATGATGACGTCACCGGAGGTAGAGACATCGGAATAAACATCGAATAATTGCTGGTAGAGTTTCAGTGTAGGGACTCGTGGGCATAGGCACAACCGTATTACCTATTCTATATGCCGTCAAATGGTAGTGTTCAGCACTATCGTGTTTCGGTTAGATGGTAATGTAACAACGATCTTAGAGACATAACAACTAAGGCCCCAGGGGTCCATAGGCTGCAGACCTCACTTAACATCCATGTGAACTTGATCCTGCTTGATTGTCATCTTCGTTACAACGAAAAAAGGAATCTAATTGCCGCTAAGAGGCTATGTTCACTGTGTTCATCACTACCCATTTATACGGTTAAATGCCAAAAATAGACACCAGATACAAGGGCGTCGCCAGCAAACGATATATAGGGGGCAGTTTGGCTTTAGGGGAGGACAGATTGGCTCTAGGGAACCAAGTTGGTACATAGGTACCAAGGTACAGTGCTCAACAATAAATATTGCTCATTGAGCGTAGGAAAGAGACTTCGGCTTATTTCGGGTCTGTAGAGCGTTATCTCTTTCGCACCGTACCTATTTGACGTTTGTCGATCGTTTTGATCGAGATTTGACCAATACCGGACTGGCAGTGCTTACGTAGACAACAGAGATAACGCTCTACGAAGTCGAAACGAGTCGATCGTCTCTTTCGCAGGCTCGATGTTCAATATTAATGTTGAGTACTGTACCTATGGGATATCTATAAGGTGTTTTTGCTGTTAATTGTGCAGTTGTTTATCTCTAGGGAGGGGCAGATGCCACCTCTGCCACCCTATCTCGACGCCCATGAACAGACATTATATTTTTTCTGCACATAACTGTATGTTGTGGTTGGTAGGCAATGTATGACCCAATAATTTCTCACCCTCAATAGGCGTCAGAATAAAAAAAACTAAGAAAAAAAAGATGGTGTTTTTTTTTATTCTTAGGTTTTGGTACATTATGACGTCGTATCAAGTCATACAACTAATACATACATCAAAAGAATATTGTTATAAGGAAGTGAGGGAGGGGGGAGGGGTTGCCACAGTACTTAGACATGTATCTAATTGATGGAAAAGAACGAACATCATTGTGATATATAAATGCTAATTATTATTTCCAGACACGATTAATGAGAAAAACTTTAATTTACATTATTTTTTATGTTTAACAAACTGTACGATATTCTTGTAAAAGTTTTTGTACCTGTCCACTACGTTTAATATTTTTTACTTTAAAAACTTCGCAACGTAGCTCAATAAATACAACTAAATCTAAATTCGCTCACGTGATTATAGGACATTCTGTTTATTCCCCAAAATTTATACATGTCTACTTTTTGTGATGGGTAAAAATGGAGGAGTAAAAACTCGCGTCAGGACGTGCCATGATCGAAAATTCGTCAGACAGAGGGAGAGTAGACCGCCGGCACGGCGTAGGAAGGGTAATATTCCCCTCTCTTTGTACCGCACAGAGAAAATAAATATATGCCTACGCCTGCGGGGCACTTTTAGGCTGGAGCGCCTTCTGCGCTCGCCGATTGCCCGGTGAAGTAGACTAGTGCCGTCTCGAGACAGGCCGCCTACACAAAGCCCGACCTAAAAAAAAAAAAAAAAGCGGGGGGTCACTTGCGCGTGTGCGTGTTTTTGTGTTCCAGCCCGCTGTTGCATTAAAACCAATGATATCAAAGAAACTAATTTGGCATCTAGTCCTTCGTTCTTTTGTAAAATAATTGCAGTAGTTGTGAATTTTTAATATACGAGTAATATAAATTGTAATGTTTTTGTACGACAGGCGCAATAAATGAATATTGTATTTTACCACACAAATGATAATATAGAAAATGAAAGCAATTCTTGCAAAATAATTTCTTAACAATTAAAGAGTGGGATGGGCGCGCGGCGCGTTCATTACGAATAATAAATTCTAAATTTATATTTATAGGTTTTATGTGTTAGTCAAAATAAATATTCCGAAGTTTTAATTTACTAAAAGTAAACTTTGTTTTGCGGTAGGTATTAAATATTGTGACTTTAGGAAAAATAGTGGGACTTTTTTTATGTTGTAATGGTAGTGGCAAACAAGCATGCAGTTCACATTGATGTTAAGTGATGACTGCAGCCTTTAGACACCCACACAATGACCATAGGTCAAAATGCAGATGCGTTGCCACTCCTGAGGCCTAAGGTGTTATGCCTCTGTGCCAGAAATTACAGGGCCGTACATTACCACCTGACCGGAACACGATAGAGCTGAACACTACCATTTAGCGGCAAGTATATTAGGTAATGCGGTGGTGCCTACGCCCGCGAGCTCCGTCACTGGAGCTCTACCACCTGTAGAACTTAATGCTACTAATTTATTATGCAGATAATCATTGGAATTACTGTCTGTGCCTTCCAGTGAACAATGTTGGAGTACAGTATGATTACCCCATGCCGCTCTGCGAGCTCCCCATGTCAAAGGCCTGGGAGATAATCAACGTGAACGTGGTGGCGGTTACTTCCATGACCAAGATTGTGTTGCCGGGCATGGTTGAGCGGGGACGAGGGGCAGTGGTCAACGTGTCATCTGGCTCTGAGCTGCAGCCGCTGCCGCTGATGGCGGTGTATGCTGCTTCAAAGGTAAGAAAGAGTTAGCATATCAACTTACAGAACTGAAGAAGAGACGCAGAAGAATGTGGTTTTAGTGACGATGTTGTCAAGGATTGTGGTGGAATATGAACGGAGGCGGTGGTCAACGTGTACCCGGGATCTAAGCTGCAGCTGCTGCGGCTGGTGGCGGTTTGACTTACTTCAAAGGTAAGAAAGAGTTGGCATATCAACTTGAAGAACCGAAGAAGACATGAAGAAGAACATGGTTTTAATGACGACGTTACCAAGGATTGTGGGGGAACTGAAGCTCCTGCCACTGACGGTTTATGCTACTTCAAAGGTAAGAATGAGTTCGCATATCAGCTTTGAGACCGTGAACGAGATGGTAATGACCACGATGGCGAGAATGGTCTTGGAGTTGGGACGAGGGACGTCAACGTGTCCTCCGGTCTGAACTGCAGCCGCTGCTACTGATGGCAGTCAATGCTGTTTCCAAGGTTATTGGAGTTAGCATATTGATGATTATGTTCGTTGCAACCATAATCTATTATGAACTTTCGTTGGTGGTACGCTGATAACAAGAATCGCAACAGAAAATTAAGAAAATGATCAAAATTGACATAATTTTACATGAATCTGACATGACTTGCGCAAGTTTAATTTTAATCCTTTTTCTGTATTCGTTTCAACTGGTTCTCTCATAGAAATATGAATTATTTAGATTTCTGTAGGTCCTGTCTTGTTTTGGCATAAAGGACCCCTACGACACTCCCTCTACGACTACCACTGACTTTTAGTAACATTATTTTTGTTATAATCCCAAAATAAATTAATGTATTTCTCTCAGACTAAAGGAATAAGGTATTCCGTTTGTTCCTCAGGTTTACGTCCGTAATTTCACGTACGCGATCCGCGAGGAGTACTCCCCGAAGGGTATCTACGTTCAGCACGTTTCACCGCTGTTCGTGTCCACTAAGATGAACACATTCTCTCAGCGGCTGCTCGACGGCAACCTGCTGGTGCCACATGCTGCCACCTATTCCCAATACGCGGTCAATATGCTTGGCCGTGTGCACAACACTACTGGTTACTGGTTGCATGGTATACAGGTAAGCTAGTGTCCATCTATATAAGTATAAGACAACTTATTGGTATCGCATGCCGCCACATATTTCCACTACGCGGTCAACACCTGGTCAATACGCGGTTTTTTCTTGTGGTTGAATTCCAGCGCATGAACTCGAGGGCGTAGGCACCATCGTATTACCTAATATATCTGCCGCCAAATGGTAGTGTTCAGCACTATCGTGTTCCGGTTGAGTAGTAATGTAACCCCGTAATAACTAGGTATAATAGAGTCATAAGAACTAAGGTTTCAGCGGTGGCAACGTACCTGGATTTTGACTTCTGGATTCTGTGGGTCTATAGGCTGCAGTTATCACTTAAAGGACTACTACACTACATTCATTCTAGTGAACTGCATGCTTGTTCACCGCCTTCATTACATAAAAAATTACAACCCGAACGGTTTCATACTATTAGTATTTGCTCACCTCTGTACGCAATCTGTCGTGGTGCCACAAGTATGTAACTGGTTGGACACATTGCCATTAATTGAAATGTTGAGTTTATAATTTTTGTTACAAAACACGAAGATTACTCGTCAAAAATATACCAAACATTTATATTTAAACTGTCTTTTCCAGGCCATGTTCATCAAGTTATCGCCAGAATGGATGAGGATAAAAATCGGTACTCATCTCAACCAGGAGTTCCGGGAGGAACATATGAGGAACAATAAGATGAAGGCTCAATGATTGTGCCATTTTTAGCTTATTACTTTATATAGCTTCAAATACTCGTCAATGTTCGTAGTTTTTCGATGAAGCTATATTCACCGGGACACCATGGCGGCGCAACCAGTCGCTCCACCGTGGCACACCGCGAACACTCTGCCAAAATTCCATACAAACGCTTAATTTGGTCTCTATTACACAGACGTCAATCAGTGACGTGTATTTACACGTGCACCTGTGTACGTAGCACGTAGAGAATACCAAACGTCGCTCATAAGAGTAAGAGGGGAGGAGGTTGGTTGAGGCGGGGAAATCGGGCGGGACGTCGAAGTGTCCATTCTGTTCGTAGTATTATTACATATTCTCTGACCGTGATGTCCGGACTGGCGGCCGAGTGAGTAAGACACCATACAGAGTGGCCGGTGAAATATAGCTCTTGTTATGGATTGCAGTTTTTTGATGATTTAGAGTTAAAACTCGTACATTCGCCCGGTTTCTCACTGAGATGATGAACATAGAGGCATTATATAGCCATTATCCAAATGTAGTTAAGTCTATTTCAGTGGGTTCTGCCAACACAGAAGGGTCAATCAAGTATAATCCAAAACTTTTGTAACTCATCATGGTAAAATCATCCTCCCCGAAGACGTGTAGGTAATAAGACTGCTTTGTTAGACAGATCTGAAGTCGGCGCTCAATGAAAATCATAGTATGTACTTAAACAACCTGCTCTGCGATTGCTCTGTAGTTGGACCCTAAATATTTACTGAACTCTCTAACATCTTTATGTATAATAAAGATAAACAACTGACTACGACGTAGATTTTTGACTACGAAGTCAACCTTTTCGGTACTCGCACTACGACTTTACTTTCAGCAAGTAGGTACGTACTTTGAACTGTCAAAATTCATTCTTTACTGACAGCTCTACGCATACTTTGCTGAATTAAAGTCGTAGTGCGGTCTGTGAATCTCACACTGAAAGTCTGAGAAATACCCCGCAAACTATACGTAGATACTTATTACTTTAGCCACTCAAAAGTCAGCTCAATAAAGTCAAAACTTGAGGGATAAATTGAATCGTTAGTAGAAGATAAAAGATTGTTTTCTTAGTTTTGCGAGAAAAGTACAACTAGAGATAATTTTATCATAAATGTATCTATGTAATATTAAACGTGGAGTGGACGTTGAGAAAATGTTATTTGGGTACAAAATAAACTAACATTGTAGGTTCAATAATGAATATATTATCTGCTTGGAAAATACTTCAGGAAATCATCTGTACCTACAGTGCTCAACAATAAATATTGCACATCGAACCTAGGAAGGAGACTTCGGCTTATTTCGTGTCTGTAGAGCGTTATCTCTTTCGCACCGTACCTATTTGACGTTTGTCGACCATTTTGATCAAGTTTTGACTACTTCTGACTTCTGACTAACACCGGACTGTCAGTGCTTACGTAGGCAGTGTGCAGCAGAGATAACGCTTTTTGAATTCGAAACGAGCCGATCGTCTCCTTCGTTGGCTCGATGTGCAATATTAATTGTAGAGTACTGTTCTTAATTTTCGCATTCGCGCATGTTATAAAAAATAAGTACATTCCTATTCCTAGTTCAAAGTGTTCAAATCACATAATATCATTTTAGTTTATGTTAAGTAAATATAATATAATTTATATAATTATATGTCAATTGTAAATGCCTACCAATTTGTTATAATTGCAATTTTTTACAACAATAAAACATATTTGGTTAATTTTGTTTATGATTTAATACGGCTACTGTAGCCCAAGCACGAACAACGACACGTATCAATTCCTCGAACACGGAGTAGGTACGACTATAGTTGGTAGCACGCATGATGATGAAGGGTTTGAAGCATGAAGCTATAGATATAAATATAAAAATGGAGACACACTCAAAATACCTATTAAATACCGGTAAAACTGCCGCGAGAGAGCGCGCAATGCATTTTCCCATACAAATAGTCCGTATTTATCAAACCTTTGACACATTAACATATTATTAATAATTCATTCTGAAGCAATACGAAGTTTGACGGGTCAGCTAGTCTATAATATAAAAATAAGTCGGGTTTTCTTTCCTGACGCTATAGGTAATTAACACGTTCGTTTTCTTTAGACTGTGCTATAACTCCAGAACGCACGAACCGATTTCCACGGTTTTGCATTCGTTGGAAAGGTCTCGGGCTCCGTGAGGTTTATAGCAAAAAATGTTTATAAAACGACATCCACGCGGGCGAAGCCGCGGGCAACACCTAGTGGATGATAAAAATAAGAGATAGAGATTTTTTACGGCCCTGTAATTTCCGGCACAGAGGCATAACACCTTAGACCTCAGGAGTGGCAACGCATCTGCATTGTGACCTCTGGTCATTGTTTGGGTGTCTATAGGCTGCAGTCATCACTTACCATCAATGTGAACTACATGTTTGTTTGCCACTTATATTACATAAAAAAAAACAGACTAGGAACATTAATAGCTTAGACGCTTAAACCACAGATCACTATATACTAGTCTAAAGTAATTAATAGATACCAGACCACACCACAGACAAAGAGAACAGATCACAGATGTTTTAAATATTTGGTTCAATCTGTTGTTTATGGGCTTCATTTATACCTTCAGCTTCATGGAAGCACCGCATAAGCCACAGATCACTATACTAGTCTACGAAATTACCTACAGTCATACCTACAGTCATCCGACGCACGTGTAATGACAGGGCAATCGTTCGGGACGCATGACCCAGACCCAAGAGGCGAGACAGCGGTTCCAAGAATGCCATACAAAAACTGCCTACTAATTTGATCAGTCAACTTTGATTTGACCAAAGAGAAAGTAAAAAGGTTAAATCCATAGAATCCAAACCAGAGTTTTGATAGTCAGCAAATCATCACATGTCATGTGCAACTATATTGTTGACACAATTTATTGTAGAGGCCGTGTATTTAATATTTATACAATTTGTCGGCCGTTAGTTATTAATAAACTAAAAATATAGAGCAACAATGCATCGAAACGCTCATCGGAATGAGGTGAGAATTTTATGCATAATTTGTTGATTACTGAATAACCTAATAAAATTAACACATATAGATATATGACCCCTACTGTCTAGCGGTGTGTGTCGAATACTTGGTCCAAGAGTCGCGGTCTGGAATCTGTCAATATTTCTATCAATCAACTGCCCGTCCTACAATTCTATTTAGCGTAGCATCAATTAATTTGCCGCATTACCCTGAAAACTGAAGCCACACAGATCAAACATACCTACAAACTTTTCAGTACTTTTTTTTGGAAGTAGCAAACAAGCATGCAGCTTACATTGATGTTAAATAATGATTGCAGCCTATAGACACCCACACAAAGACCAAGATCAAAATGCAGATGCGTAACCACTCCTGAAGCCTAAGGTGTTATGCCTCTGTGCCGGAAATGACAGGGCGGAATGACGCTTATCTATTTATACCTACGTGTTTCCGAACACATTACAGACTGCACACGTACGCATTTTGAACCAGGTAGTCACGCGATACTATTTTCGATAAAAATATATCTTTTACCTCTATTCCGACGTTTCGGCCCGGTTGCACGAGCCGTGGTAGCGGTTACAAGCTATTCCTACATTACAGACTAACAGGTATAGGTCGCGCCACGTAAAAATAACGCTGGAAGAAAGTAGAAGGGATGTGTTCGCGCATCGGTACACTCGCGCACGAAAGTACTAGCCCTATTGGTTTATTTTTGATCTAGCTTTCGCTTGCGGTTTCGTGTATTGGTAGGCAGATTGAAAACTATATTACATAGAATAACATAAAATGAAATAAAAACACATGACGCGCAGCTTGACCGCCAGCGTTCTTTTTACCTGGCGCGACCTATAGGTAGGTTTCCATCTAAGGATTTGCCAAGCCTTCTATCGTATTCTTTGCAGACATGCGAGACTACATGTGATCACAAAAAAAGTTAATAACTATGATTCCACAGGTACCGCATCGTTTCTGGTGGGGGAAGAAATACATCTTCAATTGTCTCCAAACCCTGCCAGAGAACAACTTCTGGAACGCTCTAATTTGCATATTAGTTCTCTCAGCAATTCTTTGGATATATATTCTTGATGAAGACATCCTGATTGACCTTATTTACAATATTCTATATGCTATACATGTACTGTGCATCGCGTATAAGAAATTGCGTGAGGTGGAGATTTATAGCATTAATTGGAAGACAATATGTGAGTTCAGCAATTAGCAGATAGTTAAGTTGTAAAAAGAAATTTTGTCTTCTTATTTTCACTTTATTAGGTTTAGTTTCTTCCTTTGACTTTTTGAGTTAGTTGAGTAGGTAAGTACCTACTCGCTTGGCTGCGGCGTAATTTTCTTCTGCCTCAGTAGTTCAGTGGTATAAGAGCATGCTGCAACCTTGCCTGGATCAGAGGCTACCAGAGATGAAGGTGTTCTTCTTTATCTATGTTGCTATTGGGTTTTGTTTCTATTTTCTGAAAGATTTCCAGTATCACCCTCGGAGTTTGGCAATGTATCCGGAGATGTAAATAGACTCGCCATCTGTAACATGGGTCCAAAACGTTACCGGCGAATCTCGGATGGTTTGCATGTATGCTTGAATGCATTTTTTTACGCGAGGAAACCCATCATTTGCACATACCGTCTAGAGGGGAACTGACGGTGGGTAGTGTGAGAATCTTACTCACTGAAACCCCGCGGTGTTTCGGCCTTTTGTTGCGGAGTCACGGGAAAACTTTCGTATACTTCCGCGACTCCACCGGCAGATGCCATAATCCAGGCCCATCTCTTTGAACTCTAATCACCACTAGTGGCGTGCGGCACACTGACGTTTTTCACGACTTCCGAGACAATTTAGCTATTTAAATTAATGTAAATATGTATATTTCCAGTAAGTTTATTCGTGGACTTGACATCGTTTTTGCACTACGTAGTGGATGAGACTACATCGAAAATTGTTAAACTGATTTGCTACTTTCTTCGCTTGCACAGACCTTTTCAATACTTGTGTAAGTTATATTTTTGTTGCGTCACTTTTCTACAGTATCCAACAAAAAATATTACATATCGACCTTAAAAAAAAAGAAAAGGATAGTTCGAATCATTAGTCTGTAGAGCGTTATCTCTTTCACACCTTACCTACGAGACGTTTGTCGATCATTTTGTTCATGTTTTGACCAATGCCAGACTATCAATGCTTACGTAGGCTACGTAGCAGAGATAATGCAATACGTTCACAAGCATTTCAAAAGATTTTTTAATGACTCTGTAATAACTATCACAGAGAGAACAACCAAGGTCTCAGGGTTGGCAAAACGCATCTGCATTTTCACCTCTGGTTTTTGTAAAGATGTCTTTAGGCTGCAATCATCACTTAACATAGGTTTGTTTGCCACCTTCGTTAAAAAAGATAGGTTTGAACACTATCATTTTACACCCGATTGAATACGCAACTATAGTGGAATTGAGCTCCAGCTTGGTTTCAGCCGAAGCATGTAGTATAAGTTTACATTTAGATATATACCTACTTATTAAAATAAACTCTTGCAGTGTCGGACCGCAACATGAAAGCGAGTATATTCAACAGCACTATGAAGTACTGGTACATACTGTTAGTGCTCAGAATTACCTGCACCATTATCTACATGGAATTGGATCTGGTAATTTTATGCTTAATATAACTATAACTAGATTTTGTTTTGTTTTCATATTCGTTCGTGCACAGTTTCCAATGCTGTAGGCATTTCGTGACATCCACTTTGTGCTCCCGTACGCTGGCTCAGGGGCGGCACCGTCTCACCCCAATAGTTTGCACCTTGTCGTGATGGGGGGCTTGGTAGTCAGTGGTTGTTCCCATACCGGCGAAGCTAAAAGGAACCCAGTCGAACTAGGGGATATCCGTCGCTTGAATGGAGAGGCCCAGGGCTGGCTGTCGTGCAGGTGTTCCGCACCTCACTAGTGTTGGTTGGAGCCGAAAGGCTCCGAGGAGGGCTCGGCAACGAGCAGCCACCATTGGGGTCGCGGAAGTGTGCGATAGCGTTCCCGTGACCCAGCCACTGATGACGGACGAGCCGGAACACCCAGGGGTTATTAGGGGGTAGACGGATGTCCTTTCCCGGAGTTTTAAAAATATTTAAAATACCAACCAGGAATCTTAAGGTTCCCTTTAGTATTTCAAAGTTTTACCATGTACTTTTTTATTTTTTTTTGTGTACAAATCGACATAGGAGACTTCGGCCTATTGCGGGTCGGTAGAGCGTTATCTGTGTCGCACCTTACCTATGTTACGTTTGTCGACCATTTTGATCAAGTTTTGACCAAAACCGCACTACCAATGCTTACGTAGGCTGTGTGCAGCAGGGTAAAGTTCTACGAAGTCGAAACTAGCCGATTGTCACTTTCGTAAGGTCGATGTGCAATATTTCTAGGCAGTGTAGTATATAACTTGTTATAATACTGTAATAAATTAAAAAATAATAAATTAATTTTAATGAAGATTAAAGAGTTCAAAGTGCGGGTTCAGCAAGATGAAGACATCCAGCTAGAGCTACTAGTCTTGCAAAGATTTGACGAGGATATGCCGAAGATATTTAATTTTCTTTGCTTCATCTACTTAATTAACAAGATGTTCCTTCCTATAGGGTAAGTAAATAAGTTAATGTTTGATGATTACACGACAAACATACAGGCTGGCACTAGAGCTAACTATTAAGACATTTACTTTACCCCGAGAAAATTTGATGTACCGTAGAAGGGGACTTTATCCCTGAAACATCCATTTTAGGGATTACGTGCGTTACATTTAAATAATCCATAATTCCCCTATCAATAGATCCGTTATGATACCGACGAGTGACAAAGGCCGTATCTCGTGCATGGTAGTGACAGTGATAGGGTCGCTCGGGCTGGGTGCGGTGGTGGCCTCCATGTCACTCGTCATCAGCATCTACATGCGCCCCGAAGAGTCCTTCAGGGCACGTTTCAGACTGATCATGAAAGAGTTGGTTAGTTCTTGGTTCTCTATATTTAGAAGAGTAAACGTAAGGCAAATCGTGTAAAATAGGCAAATTTTCAAGTCCATTTTCTAAAACATCTACTTTATGATATACAAAAAATATTGGTGCAAATCATCAATTTTTATAGTTCTGTAGCTTACAAGGAAGTAGCCCTTGAAGGCTACCAATACCGGATTCTAAGGGCGAGATTCACAGACCGCGCTACGACTTTACTTTCGAGCAAAGTACGCTTCGAACTGTCAAATCCCATACATTTCTGACAGTTCTAAGCATACTTTGCTCAAAGTAAAGTCGTAGTGCCGTCTGTGAATCTCGCACTTAGACCTTGCGTAGGCAGTGTGCAGCAGAGATAATGCTCTACGATGACGAAACTAGCCGATTATCTCTTTCCTAAGCTTGATATACAATATTTCTTGACGGATACTGTAGGTACATTTTACAAGAGTACCACACGTTCCTACGACCACAATCTCAAAACGTTATTTAATTTTCCTCTTTTTCTCTTTGTTTAACTATACCAACGTTAATATCTTCGTATCCAGACAGATTCGAACCTACCCCCAAGTCTATGCCAAAAAGTGGAGACGTTTTACAAAATGTACTGGCACAAGCAACGGGCCGTATCTGCTACTCAGCTCCTACCGATATTCCCACCTTCTCTGTCTTCAGCAGTGTATACGGACATCTACTTTCAAGCAACTCAAAAGGTATTTTTATTGAAAGGCTGGTTGTGTCGTCGTCACCATCATCATTTCCGCCGAAAGTCGTACGTTGCTGGACAAAAGCCTTCACCACAAAAGACGGGATCGCCCACATCCAGCGATTACCCGCGTGAGTTGTATCATATTTATATCAAAACTAACTTTCCGTTATTGTCCCTGAAAATAATAGAATAGATCATTTATTGCAGGCTACTAGGGCCCGTAATGTTATCTTAACCTATTCAGACCACAAAAGTCTAATTTTGCGTTCGTCGCTCATGTCTGTAACATACTCATTGGATATCTCTTTTTAGATTTTCGAGCGACATTAATTTTAAGAATATTTGGTACACGAGTAGATACTTAATTTAACGCAACCTCGCCACAGCCGATCGCGTCAATACCTGCTTTTTATATTATTTTTAAATAACATTAAATTCGTTTTATTAATTTAAAAATCAAGTAAATATGTTATTTGACGATGTAGAGTCGAATCCTCCGAGACCTGTCATACCAGTTCCTGTCAGAGCTGGCCAAGAAAATGGTGACGATCCATTACATACCCGGAGATGCTGTCATACATCGCAATTCTACCAAATCTTCTGTCATTTTCATCAGTTATGGTGACGTTGAGGTAAGGTTTTAATTTTTTTCACGTAGTTAAGATAATTACTTTTACTTTTTTATAGAAATATCTTTTGAACTAGTTTGTAAATAAGATTCTGTCAACGTAGCAACTAGTTTTTAATGTAAATTAATGACAGTTTCAAACCAACATGTCATCATCATCATCATTTCAGCCAAAAGACGTCCACTGCTGAACAAAGGCCTCCACAAAGATTGCCACAACGGACGGTCCTGGGCCGTCCTCATCCAGCGATTGTCCGCGACCTACACCAGGTCGTAGGTTCGTCTTGTGGTGGGCCTGCCTACGCTTCCTTTTCTGGTACGCGGTCACCACTCAAGAACTGTTCTGCCCCAACTGCCATCAGTTCTTCGAGCTATGTGCCCTGCCCACTGACTGCCACTTGAGTTTCGCTATTCGGTGGGCTATGGCGGTTCTCTCGCGGCTCGTGTATGTATACGTACATCACAAAATGGGGAAATGGATAAATTTGTAAATAATTGGTGCTTTCCATATTATACAAAATTGTTTAGTTTCTATTTAATTTATGATGTGTTTTTGATAATTAAAATTAGTGGTTATTAAATGGTTATTCACTCTAGGTTAGTTGAAAATAATGACGATATAAAAGTGCTCTCCAGGAGCCTAATTATATGAAATAAACTAGCTTTTTGCCCACGGCTTCGCCCGCGTGTTTGTCGTTTTATAAATAACTAAGTAGTCTATGTTCTTTCTCAAAGTTAGCTCTGTCTCTGTACCAAATTTCATTAAAATCGGTTCAGTCGTTTGGACGTGAAAAGGTAACAGACAGACAGACAGAGTTACTTTCACATTTATAATATGAATATAGTATGGGAAGTAGGGATTGATTTTATTTCACGAATTACGTTTATCAAAAAATACGAATTTTGCGGATATATATTCTCGACTCAGAACAATTATTTTCTTTACGATCTTTAATTTTAAATAGGTTTCGATCGAGTCTACCGTAGATCTGTGGCAGAAAATATGACATGTCTGTGCTTAGGTTCATAATGATGAAGGATGTGAAAAATTTAATATTAACGATGTACATTTTAAACCACTAATGCCACCAACACTACCAACACCATTACCACCATCGTCACCACTACCACCTCCACCACCGCCATCACCACAAACGCCACCAACGCCATCAACACCACCACCAACACCAACATCACCAAACACCTACGCCACCAACGCCACCAAAACTACCCACAACACCACCAACGTCACCAACGCCACTAATGCCTCCATCGAGACTAAAAACCACCACCACCACCCCTGACGCCATCAACAACACCACCAGAGTCACCATCAACACCTGCGCCACCAACGACACCAATGACACCAATAACACCAATAACACCAATAACACCAACGCCACCAACGCCACCAACGCCAACCACACCACCACCAATGCCCTCAACACCACTTACGCCGCCAATTTTGTTTTTTCTTGTATTTAATTTTATCGTTATAGCGGTAACAGAAATACGTGATTTGTGAAAATTTTAACTTTCTAGCTATCACTGTTTATGAGATACAGCCTGGTGACAGACAGACGGACTATTAAGAAAGTAATTTAAATAGGAGCAAATGGGATACTAGATCTAATATATATAATTAAAGTAATATTATTATAGAACAAGCTTTACAATTATTTTATAGTTTGAAGTCCACAATCTTTATTAATACCATAGTTGCTAAGCAACAACCACTTAGAGACTATAAACTATTTATAGAGTCTGTGGTGGACAATCTCTATCAAAGAGATCGCATACAGGATGCTATCTCTTCACCGACATTCTGAACCGATTTACATAAAACAAACACTAAATGTTAAGTGTGACTTACCACAATATATAAGTGAAACCGAAAATCGATAAAGCCGTTTCTGATATTAGCATGCACAAACACACAGACAAACAGACATTTTTCCGGGATAAAAAGTAACCAGTATTGTGCGCCAAAGGTTAAAGTATAATCATACCAAGTTTCATTGTAATCGGACCGGTAGTTTTTCTGTGATGCTTGAACAGACAGACAGACAGACAGACAGACAGACAGACAGACAGACAGACGGACGGACGGACGGACGGACGGACGGACGGACGGACGGACGGACGGACGGACGGACGGACGAAAAATGACAACAAAAAATTTTCTAATCACATATTTGGGTTCGGTATTGATCTAGTAACATCCCCTGGTATTTATTTTTTCAATATTTTCAATGTACAGAATTTATACTCCTACAGTTTTATTATAAGTAACTGAATATTACGTAACCGGAACATGACTAAATGCTGAACACTGTCATTTAGAGGCCCGGTAGACTAGTGAAACCCTCAGGCGTCATCATAGGAGTTATAAGGAGTAGGATAAGTTAATTAGTTCCTTTTTTTTGAAGTCACCTTTAAAGATGAGCATGTTATGAGTTTCTGCAGAATGCCTACTTCCACAGATGCTAACAGCAGAAGACGACAGCACAGCGATCCTGCGTATGACGCGTGGTACCATCCTATCTCAATGTGGTTGCGCGTCTGCCGCGGCTTGTGCCCGCGCTCACGTTGAGATTCGAGCTGCTACCTTCTGTACAGCGCACGTGTTGGCTGCAGCCGATCTCTGGCGGATCGCCTCGAGGCACGGCAATAGCGAGCAAGTTGCGATCATGTTGGCCGCTTTTGATGTACGTAGAGTGTGATGGATCTTCAAATGTTAATAGCAGAAGATGAAAGTATACAGCATTCCTGTGTATGACGCGTGGTACCATCCGGTCCTATAGCGGTGGTGCATATGCCGCGACTTCTGCCCGATCCGAGCTGCTTCCTTCTGTACAGTGCACGTTAAATATCTGGCGGCAAGGTTACCCGCCAGATATTTAACTTTTTTTTAAAGTTAAATATCGGGCTTTTTTCTTTTTTATTTTCTAATTTAATAAAAATGTTAGGGGTGTGCTAACATCATTTTCCGATTTAGTTAACTGTTCGTGACTTATTAAGCTTAAAAGTGCCAATTTTCGTTAGAGTCAAGTGTCCCTCCCTCTACCAACTAAACGGTTGTTGTCAGTAATTCAGACGTTACGGCAATAGTAAGCTACATACAACGAAATTAAAAGGAAAACTATCACACTTAAGTTGGCCTTGCAAATATTCGGGAATAGTCGACCAAATGTAATTCACTCGTAAATTTCGAACAACGCCATAAAAATATTTATTTATTTTTTAAAATTACATCTCTTACTCTGATAAGTGACACGCACTTTATCAGTTCTTTTACATAATAGTAAACTCCATTTTGATAGTGATTTCATACTTCAGGAACATTTGGATCAAGTGAAAAGTCATTTTAATATGAAGATTCCTGTGGAAGTGAAGTAAGTATCAAGTATAAACAAACAGATATAATCTATCGTAACGTCGTCCCAGCTGACACGCTCGCCGTTCACCACGGTACTATCAAAAACAGTTTTTAAAATTACTTAATATTACAGTTGCAGAGGTATTTATTTTGCTCTATAAAACAAACAAATGAGGAGCCTGTGTAGCTTTGATGAAATGATGACGATGAATGAGACACTAGTTTCTCTGGAGATTGTTAGCTCTGTCCTAATCCCTCCTTTTTTTTTTATGTAATAAAAGTGCCAAACAAGCGTGCAGTTCACATTGATGTTAAGCGATGACTGCAGCCTATAGACACCCACACAATGACCAGAAGTCAAAATGCAAATGCGCTGCCACTCCTGAGGCATTAGGTGTTATGCCTCTGTGCCGGAAATTACAGAGCCGTACATTACCACCTGACCGAAACACGATAGTGCTGAACACTACCATTTAACGGCAAGTATATTAGGTAATGCGGTGGTGCCTACGCCCGCGAGCTCCGTCACTGGAGCTCTACCACCAGTAAAAACCTTTATGTAATACGGGATAACTCGAGCTATTGAATGGGTCTGACATAAATAAATAAATACATAAATACGTTTACACTCACAGCCCCACACTGTTACCTGTGTCGTGGGTGCCGTTGTACACACACCACACACAACACACACACAAACACCCAGACCCGAAACAAATATCTGTAGGCCATAGAAATATTTGTCCCGGTGCGGGGATCGAACCCGCGACCCTTCGAATCAAACGGTGGTTTCACACCGCTGGACTTACCGGGTCGTCAAAAATAGAAGGAGAGGTTTCTGCGGTCGCCCTCCATTTTATGTTAAAAGATTTTAATTTAATATGTGAGAATTTTCCCAGAAATTGCAACTATTTTATTATTAATTGGAATACAACTGGTATTTAGATACAAAAGCAGTATCCTCCACTTCAAGCGCGCACTGATGGAGGAGCTGAAGGAACTGCGTGACGGAGTGCCTCTGGGCGCGCGCGCTGAAGTCATGCTCGAGGTCGCTGGCTGCTACATCATGAGAAATGTTAGTATTGTGACTCATTTTTTTCACTTCAGCCGAAAGGTGTCCACTGCTCGACAGGCCTTCCCCAAATATGTCTGCAATAATTTTATATGTCATATGACATAATCGCCACCGATTGGCGATCAGCAGTTTTATCACAAGACGCTGATCGATATAATGACGTTTGTCGACCATTTGATCAAGTTTTGACCAATACCAGACTATCAGTGCTTACGTAGGCAGTGTGCAGCAGAGATAACGCTCTACAAAGTCGAAACTAGCCGATTGTCTCTTTCGTAGGCTCGATGTGCAATATTACTTGCAGGGTACTGTAATAGCTTTTCGGTTTACAGCGTGCAGATATGTCTTTGACAGACGAGTCAGACGCGATCTGTTTGCGCCCGACATTTCCCTGTATCCTACAACCCTTCTCTTCGCTGCTGCTTGTCTGGAACATTTTCATTGGGTGTGTCATTCTCCTTGTGTGCTTCGTAAGTGTGATGTCCACTTGTTTTTTTTTCAACGCTAAGGTCATGGTTTCGATTCCTAGGTCACGGATTTTTTTAAATATGTTTTGAAAGTGGCAAATAAGCATGCAGTTCACATTGATGTTAAGTGATGACTGCAGCCTATAGACACCCATACAAAGACCAAGGTCAAAATGCATATGAATCAGAATCAGAATCAGAAACGCATTTATTCATTTAGGGTGACAGGCACCTCTTATGACACGTCAAAACTACCCTACCCTCCTTAAAATAGAGAGAGCACAAAGAGCCATTCTCAAAGTTATGCTATGAAAACCGTTTAAGTAATCAACAGCTCAGCTTTATTCTGACTGCAAGGTTCTTACTGTCCGTCAACTCTTTGTACTCAATTCGGTCGTTAGAAAACATGCCAGCCTACCACCTCCAGATCCAAATAAACGAACTACTATCTTCCCATGTACTCATCACAAAACTTCGTTCGCAAAACACCAATATTACACACTGAGCACACACATACAAGAAAACTCATAAAGATCTAAACATATTATGCTTAAATAAATACAAACTTAAATCTAAAGTAACAGAGTGGCTACTCGGGAAGCTTTATTCCTCCACAGAATCCATTCTCACCTACATTCTATAAACTACAATAGTTTCTCTCCCCACATCCTAATTTATCTAACATTGTTTTCACATTCACACACACACACACACACAACACACACATTATAACATACACGTGCATTCACAAACACAAACAGACATAATATACAATTAAAATTTTACTTGATTAAATGTATGTACCCATGGCACTTCAATGTAACTATTGAGCAGATTGTTGCTTAAATCATATTTTAGGGAAGGTCATTCAAAACACTGCCTCTTAAAATACAGGCTATCCTAGTTTAAGTGGCAGAGTTATTATTACTGTACAGATTTTTGCAACTAATTAAGCATTTTTGTTTTGTTACAATAACAATTTATAGTATTTTTGTCTATGTTGTATTTTGTGATTATTGATAATCTGTAAGTTTTTCGTTAAATAAGGTTTTATTATTATTATGTCTCTCGTCAGCACGGGGTCCAATTTGAACCCCGGACCTTTGTCAGGCTTGCGCGGAGATGGGGGGTCCAACACGTAGAGGCCCTTTCGAGAATTTTGATCTACTTTGTAATGGGTTATATTCGGCGGGACCTCTCTCTGGCTGCATCAATAGTTAATACAGACACAGACAGATCCCGCAGAATATAATGGGACTATTGTAATGATAAGTGATTCGCCAAACTTTGGGCTATGTAGGTGAACTGGGGGGACTAGCTGGCTGGGCCTATGGAGTGAGATCCGGCACCTGCCTATATTCAACATCTCACATTGTCGAATCCTACTTTAGGTGACTCGCCTCTCCTTGGTGGGCCCCCCAAACAGCCAACCAGATGGTCGACGGGGGGCAACACTGTTGAGAGAGGCTGGGGGTGTCGAGAGGTGTGGCCCCGGTTTCACCATCACGAGCGAGTAATCTCGAGCTCGGAGCGGGCTTCCCCGCTATTATGCCTTTAGACACTTCCACCCCCGTGTGTATGGCTCTTGCAGAAATTTAGACAACAGCCTATTATCTAAATTTCTGCAAATGCCATACCTCTAGCGCCCCACTCTGACCGGCCAATGAAGGCAAGCCAGAGGTGAGAGACCTGATGCTCTGTCCGGCCGTACCTCTGTGTGGCGGACGAGGCGGAGCCCAGTTCTCTCGGAGGAACTCGAGATGATGGTAGGGGGTGGTGTCGCTACTCACCAACAGCTCGCCACAAGCTGCTCTGCCCCCTATATTATTAAAAACAAACAAAATAAATTAAAGCGAATAACAATTGATATACATGTCAACAAGATAAAAAATATATGTAAAGTCAAGAATATCACTAAGATAAAACTAAATGTAATAAACTAATGTAAAAGTATATCAGTAGAATGTCTCATTTCCCCTTTACAAAATGATAACAAAGAGTAAATGCATAACTATGCGTAATGCGTATCTACCACTCCTGAGGCCTAAGGTGTTATGCCTCTGTGCCGTTTTTGTACGATGCTTCATGATTCTTTCTTCCTTCTATTCTCACAAACTATATACTATTACATTTATTTATTTATTTATTATTAAGGTACATCAACAATATACGAGTACATACTTTACATTCACTTACATTTGTCAACAATATAAAATTCTAATATGTATATCAATTACAGACGTACACAACATTCATTGGTAAATATAAGAACACTAGTTACTACGAGTATGTTATAAAATTAAGATTATGAAAAGATATCAAGTAGTAAGATTAAAAATTACAAATTACAAAAATGATTAAAATTAAAACAAGAATTCAAATAGTTAATAATATGCTTAAATAATTACATTTTTATTAATTACATAGACAAGTAAAATTTAAAGTATTTATTAGTAACTTATTAAAAAAAAAAAAAAAGTTAAAATTACATACTTGAAAGCAGCTACATCCTGCATGTACCTGGTAAATTCATGTCTTCGTGTACCTATTATGTGAAACAAATTACTGCAAATAAAGAATTATCACAATAGCAGAAAGATGTCTACTGCTGGACCAAAGCCGTCCCATAATGGGGATATGCCATAATTGCCACGCTTGGTGATCGCATTGGCGGTAGATATAGGTATCGCAGGATGCTGACTCCATCTTGCGTTAACTATTGCAGTTACTACTGCCTCATTGGGTCAGGCTAGTGGACAGTGGAGTCATCAGGCTAGTGGGTCGTCATGATATATCTATTTTTTAAATTAAGGTTGTTGGGTTTAAACTTAAAATTTACTGGCAAGAACTGAATTGTAAGTCTAAAAGATACTTTATTGAGCTCATTGTGTAGAAGTTTGATGATAATCTTCGTTGTAATATATTTAATTCCACAGACTCATCCTTACAATCTGGTGTACCTCAAGGAGCCATCGGTCTCATTCCGGTTCTTTGACTATACGGTCACCCTGATCTTCGCACTCGATATCATGAGCTATCTTTCTACAGGGACTAATGTGGAGGATGGTAATGCTTTTAAATCGATATTTTACTCACTATATTACTGAAACACGTTGAAAATGTTTGTACATATCAATGTTTGGTACTTGCCATTACAAAGATTTAAACAGTCATTGCCTAACTGAGGGTTGGGCACTAGCAGCAAGTCTTAGTTCTTGAACAGATCTTGGATTTGAAAATTTCAAACTAACATACCAAATCCTGTGAGGGTGTCGCACGATTTGGCACCACTGGTGAGATTCCAGCAAAGACAAATCTCTAAAATAAGCTAAATTGCTTGTTTTTAAAGCGCAAAGAAGTATCTTTCCGATCTACGTATTCCAGATACTGGAATTCAATTTACAATTAATCAGCTCTCATTTTTAGGTGTACCCATTACACTGGCACAAACATCTTTTCGGCAGTCTAAGAGTCAATGGTTTTTTCTGGATGTGTTGGGCACTGTGCCCATGTTCGAGTTCATTGGCGACGGTCACCACGCTGGGATCAACAAGCTCTTGAGGTTGCCCAAAGTAAGTTTACAAATGTAAATTATTAGAGAAGACCACCACCACCGGATTGACCAGCTGTGACAAGCGCAGCTCATACCCAATGATCCAGCTGTCTGTACGGGAGACGGAAGACATCCTAAGCAGGGGATCAACAAGCTCTTGAGGTTGCCCAAAGTGAGTTTACATTTACCTATTAGAGAACACCACAACCACCGGATTGACTAGCTGTGACAAGCGCAGCTCATACCCAATGATCCAGCTGTCTCTACGGGAGACGGAAGACATCCTAAGCAGGGCAACCCGCTCTGAACTATCTCACTCTTGCGGGTTCGCGAAGATTGACCTGAGATTGTCTTTGAATTCTCACTACAATTGTCATTCAAATTTAATACATATTTAGCGTCCTGCACAACGGTAATCCAATAATGGTAATGTTCGTCGCTACAGTAATAGAGAAAAATTGACAAGTCTAGCCGCCATTTACGCTACGTGACTAACGACCTGTGGCCCAATTCCTGATTATTCCAAAAGTGTGACGTTCATCGCTCCATGGAATTAAATCTGCATCAGATATTCTGTTATTTTTCAGTGATGGGCTTATCTGGGTTTTTCGGTAGATTTTTCTTTAACTGAAAGATAATTAAGTACCTACATAATTATCTATACACTGAAAACTCACTCATGATTTTACTCTTCGTCAAAGGTATTCCGGCTGCTGAAGGACCTAAGCGAAAGTTGTGCGCATTACGTTGTGTACCACAGCAACGTAGTGCGTTTCCTCACTTACACGCTGCTTATGGTGATCGCTTGCTACTTTATCGCGACAATCCAAGAAATCTTTATGTGCTCACAGTTTAGTATCGCATCTATTTATTTGATTTTAATGTTACAAGCGTTAACGAAAACCTGACTATATTAATAAAATCGACGTGATATTATTGTATGGTTATCTAATTGTTATCAAAGGTGGTTTTTACTGGTGGTAGCGCTTCAGTGACGGAACTCGCGGGCGTAGGCACCACCGCATTACCTATAAACTTGCCGCTAAATGGTAGTGTTCAGCACTATCGTGTTCCGGTCAGGTGGTAATGTATGGACCTGTAATTTCCGGCACAGAGGCATAACACCTTAGGCCTCAGTGGTAACGCATCTGCATTTTTACCTTGGTCTTTGTGTGGGTGTATATAGGCTGCAGTCATCACTTAACATCAATGTGAACTGCAAGCTTGTTTGCCACTTACATATCATAAAAAAAATGACCAATCAAAATGTATGCGAACGAGCATACCATAGAGAATTGACTTAAAATGAACAAAGAGTGATGAATATCAAAAGAATTTTGCTACATTGATTTTCGGTTTGCACAAAAACAAGACTTGGACAAGATATTTTGTATGGATATACTGACAAGACTAGACATTTTCTGCGTTATCGGTAAGAATGATATTACCGACGTCACTGTGCCCTAGTTAAGCAAGTACTGAAAATCGCCCCGCGATAAAACAACCTCTGAATATAGTTCCGCGATGAAACTACCGCCACTGCAATCGCCAATCCGACTGCTAAGCGTGGCGATTATGGCATTTTCTCTCCCAATAACGCACAACACTGTTTCGACGCACAGCTGTGTGCTGTCGTCTATAGGTTGGAGTGATGATCACTGAAAACTATTTGATCTCCGTTTTGGGTAGTATAGGACTAAATAGTATTGTAGGCCTTTTCTTAATGGAAAAGAGGTTATTAACGGCAGCTCCGATTGTTGCACCATTTTTTATTTTTGAATGATGTAAAGAGATATAGCTTCAAGTAATACAACCGTTCATGTCGGATGTTGGTTTTGGGAGAGTGTGCGTGTGTGATGCAACGCATATCTAAGTACTACACCTTTACCAAATCCTTACTCTTCAGAATTTTGGTTGCAAGCTTTTAACAAGATATCTCTCATAACTTAATCAGACGCATTCGAACAAATACAAAAATTGCTTTCTTGGGCTCGCCCACTGTTTAAACAAATATAGCATAATCAAACTTCCCACATGAGCTTACATGATTGATTTCAGGTATAATTATTGTCAGGTGACCAATTTCACGCACGCGCCTCACTGGACCTCCGAGCCTCGGAACGACTCCATTGTTGGCGAACAGATCAAATTCGGACTTTATTGGGCAATATCTGTTATCACCTTCACCAGTAAGATATTTTTTTGGTCTTGTTAACCGGTTGTCTGCGGAATCAAAGATATTGTCTGGTGCTATGCTACAAATCAGGTTCTCCACCAACCCGCATTGGAGCAGCGTGGTGGAGTAAGCTCCAGGCCTCCCCTAAAAAAAGGGAGAGACTCGTGCCCAGCTGTGGGACGTATAATGGGTTGCCATTATTATGCTACATCAGTAGGTAATTTTATTCGTAGGCTGCTTTGATATACTTAAATAAATGTTTCGCATTTACCCGCAAATGACCTGTTATAATTAAGAGCCCTCAAAACCTTACTTTACATTTGTTTTTAAGGTTCGGTTGCACCAAAATATTTGTTTAATAACCTTAGCTTTTAGTTATGATTTACTTCTTGTGAAAAAAAAAATGTTTTGTTTTTTTTTGTGAAAATTTCTGTAACATCATTGTGATTTGAAAGTTGTTGAAATGAAAAGCGACAGTAACAATAGACAAACACGTAAATTCATAACATTGAATGTGGGAAGAAATGAAGAAAGCAACAGTGTAAATCCTTTGAAATTTTTTGAAGAATTCACTTCTGCCACCTGTGTATTGCACACAACTTTTTAAAGTTATTTATTACCTTCATTTTATGTATATGCCATGTGCCAATTTTCGTTTAAATCAGTAGCTACTCAAACCACCTAAGCATAAAAACTTTGACATCTATCAATCATCCCATTTTCTGACTGAGTGGCCGGCAGACGACGCTCAGTCGAAAGAAAGTTCTAGAACGCGCTCCGATCGTAGAGAACTGAAATTGGGCTTGTCTGTTTTTTGGGGAGTTGACTGGAGTAGAGCACTAAAAGAGCCCGAAATTTCTACGCGACCACAATTATAAATTTCAGGTAAGAATGTTAAATAGATCGATAACAATGACTTTTTGCAACCAGATTACAATTATCCGTATTCATGGAATTCTGTAAATACGAGAAAGATGCCAAAAACAATGATTTCCAGGTCACAGAGAAGGTGGAACAGTACACGGCATGGAGGCAGCGCAGGCTATAACGTACATATTGTACAGCATTATCGTCCTGGAACTGTGTGTGATGCTGCACATATTTGTCGAGGCGGTGTACTCCGCAACCATCATGGTCACCACGGCGCTCAGGTGTGTCACTAATATTTATTGTGTGTGCTTAGTGGTGGCAAACAAGCATGCAGTTCTCATGGATGTTAAGTGACGACTGCAGTCTATAAATATCTACACAAAAACCAAAGGTCAAAATGCAGATCCCTTGCAACCACTAAGGGCTAAGTTGTTTTGCTCCTGTGATTAAAATTACGGGGCCATACATGAACACCTAACCGGAAGACGATAGTGCAGTAGTGCAGAACACTACCATTTGGTTGTAGATAGATTAGGTAATAAGGTGCTACGTTCTCGAGCTCCAACACAGGAGATCTACCACCAACGGTATAGAATTATGAATGGATAATAAGAGTTCTCAGAAAAATTAACACCAGTATAGACGGTTACAGTTTGCCGGGAGGTCTATTACCTATTTGGAAAACACGAGCTTTGAGTGAGAATATACTTATAGGAATCTCTGCCTCGAGATATCTTAGTGGGACTCGTAGGGTCAAGTCTTCTTTAGAAAAGAAGTTACGGCTCTATAAACTTTTAGCACTTAATACTTAAGTGATATGTTCAATAGGGAGGACTACGATGCTTGTATAGAGACGGTGACCAACTTCCTGATCAGGAACGACGTGGACCCTTTGTTGAGGGAGCGATTCATCATGTACTTGCAGCTGGGATGGTACACCGATAAGGTAGATGTTTAAAAAAGTGTGACTAGTTCCTACAGCTGAGTTGTAACTCTTGGGAGTTCAGCTTCCTTGCTACGTTACTTGATAGTTTCCTAGCGTTTGTAAATAAGAAGTGGGTAAATGTTTTTGGAATTGATGTAGGTACAGTACTCAACAATTAATATTGCACATCGAATCCGCGAAAGAGACGATCGGCTCGTTTCGACTTCGTAGAGCGTTATATCTGTTATATACTGCCTACGTAAGCACTGACAGTCCGGTATTGGTCAAAACTTGATCAAAATGGTCGACAAACTTCAAATAGGTACGGTGCGAATGAGATAACGCTCTACAGACCCGAAATAAGCCGTTGTCTCCTTCCTAGACTGAGAGAATATTTGTTGGTGCGTTTTGACTGTAGAGACTGTAGAGTCAAACGTTCTTTGACTTTAGAATTGACAAATTAATGCCAAGGTGAAGCAGCGGGGCCCGTCCTAGATAGTCTTCTTATTCTTTTCGACTCAGCGACTCAATACGTTAAATTTTGTCAAATTTTGTCGGCCTAATAGCTCGCTACAGCGACTGCAGTATCATTTGCCTTTTGGAGGTCCTCTAAAGTACAGGAGCGGGGGGCCAATGGACATTGAAGCATAATTTGCATCGTCTGAGATGGAGCCTCACAGTCACATTGTTCCGTAGACGGAGGAGTGAAACCCCAGTTGTTCAAGTTTTGTCTGCAACGGTCTACTTGGGCCTAGATAATATCACATAATATCCTTATTTAAAGCCTCCGTCTGTTATTCGCCATAAATATACGACTATCAGTCTACTTCCACTGCCAGATTGAGACCCAGTACGTTAGTCTCTTGTTTTTAGAGATTAGAAAATACAAACTCAAAACTCAAACTCAAAAATTCATTTAATCACTTGGAAATAATAGAATTTGCTTGTGATAGGTCAAATTACAAATATAAAATTAAAGCGAATAACAACTGATACGTTGATTAATATGTCAAAGTAAACAAAATAAAATAAATAATAGTCCAAAAATACTTAATGATAAAAATAGGTATCAACAGAATGTTCCATACTTTCTTTTACAAACGGCAAAATAAGACAAAACAAAAAAATATGGGACATTCTTTGTCATTCACTGGCAGAGTTCCAAAGCCCACATTACTGAGAAAAAACCTGCCAAAACAAAACTCAGTAGGGTCTTTTCAAAATATGTTCTTTAAAACTATTTTCACAATATGACACTTATAACTATGTTTTACAATATCAAGTACAATGCACATTAATTTCACAAAATTATTCTTTAGTCTTGTGGAGCTAGACCGGCATTTGTCCAGGCATCTCTATCCTTTAGATAGTCATCGAGTCTATAGTACGCATTTTTACATAGTGTGCGTTTAATACATGACTTAAATGTATTATCTGTAAGTTCAAGAATGTTGGACGGAATTTTGTTATAAAACTGTATACAACATGTTAAGAAACATTTATGTGTTTTCGATAGGCGAAAACTTGGAAATACTAATTTATTTTTATTTCTGGTATTATAAGTATGTATATCATTAATTTTCTTAAATAAGTGCAAGTTTTTCCTAGCATACAATATATTTTCATAAATATATTGGCAAGGGACCGTCATTATATTTATTTGCTTGAATAATTCTTTCAAGGAGTCACGACTATTTAAGTTATATATCGCTCTAATAGCTCTCTTTTGTAATATAAATATTGAATCAATTTCAGCTGCCCGACCCCACAACAAAATACCGTAGGACATGACACTGTGAAAGTAGCTGAAATAAACGAGTCTCGCAGTGTCGACATCCGTTAACTGTCTAATCTTCCTGACGGCATAAGCAGCAGAACTTAGACGTTTTCCTAACAGTTTAATATGAGGACCCCATTGCAATTTTGAATCAAGTGTTATACCCAAGAAGGCAGCTTCACTAACAAATTGTGTTTTATCATTGTTGAAGAATATTTCCCCTTCTTTACTTTTGACATTTGGAAGAGTAAAACGAATACATTTAGTTTTTTTACTATTTAATGCAAGATTATTTACTGTAAACCAATTATGTACTTCTTGTATGGCTTTATTAATAGTATCATAATTTGGCTCAAGTTTGCACATTAACGTATTATGATCCACGCAGTCAAATGCTTTTGAAAGGTCGCAAAAGATTCCTATAGCATCCTGCGAATCTTCCCAAGCTTCATAAATATGTTTAAGTAAAGCAACACCGGCATCAATTGTATTACAACCTTTTGTGAAACCAAATTGTTGGTGGTGTAAGATCTTATTTTTATTAAAGTGCTGCAGCAATTGATTAAGTATCACTTTCTCGAAAACTTTACTTACTAATATAATACTTTTATAAAACAAGTCTCTCAACTTGAGAAACTATTAAGTGATCAAGATGATTCACAGGAAAATTAATGTTTTTTTTTATCGTAGGCGTACTCCATGACGCATAAGAAGAGCTCCATCATGCACGATCTGCCGCCGCATGTGTACCAAGATATCGTGACTTGGCAACGCAGCAAGTACATTCTCTGCATACCCTTCATGAAGGTATTACCTCCGCTATATTCCTATATTTTCGTATATTAATGATAATGGCAACCCTTGAAACGTCCCACTGCTGTGCACGAGTCTCTCCCCTTTTTTGGGGGAGGCCTAGAACCATCATGCTGCTCTAATGCGGTTTGGTGGCGATACGGGTTAGTGGCCATCCCGCTGTCGGATGTTTTCAAACCTTGTCGAAAGCTTTAACGACTGCTATCTATCGATAGCAATCGGGACCGACGGCTTAACGTGTCCTCCGAAGCACGGAAACGCGCATTTAAATTTTGTCACTAGCGGTCACCCATCACACACCCGACCGCGGCCGTGTCGCACAACCAAGTAGATCGCTTGCGATCTACACCTGCCGCGGGGCCATGCACTTCCCGTATAATAAAGTTACAGTTAGACATATAATCGGAGAACCGCATAGATGTGGAACTAAAATAGGACTGTCAATTCAATTCAATTCAATTCAAATAATTTATTGCATCACATATGTTTTTTTATACTACTGCTGTCCAGTAATTGCTCGAATAGCTTAAAAATGTATGTCCCCATAAGATGGACCGACGACCTGGTGAAGGTCGCGGGCTATCGCTGGATGAGAGCGGCCCAGCAGGACCGTTTGTTGTGGCAATCCTTGGGGAAGGGCTTTGCCCACATGTGGACGTCTATTGGCTGAAATGATGAAGATGACGATGAAAGAGTTTGGTCTTCTTCTTTTCGAGTCAGCGGCTCGGCTTAAATTTGGTCAGTCCAATATTTCGCCACAGCAATTGCTTTATCGTTCGCAGTCCTTAAATCCTCCAAAGAACAAGAATTGGGACAGAGCGGGCATTGGAGCATGTGTTGCATAGTTTGGGCTAGGGCTCCGCAGTCGCAATGCTCCATAGATGGGGAGAGAAGGGCTTGGTAATCTGTTGCTGCTAAATTATCGGTACTCGTTATCTATATCAACAAATAATCTATACAACAGAAAAGTGTTGTTACTCTTATGGGTCTATAAACTTCAATTGATTTAATCAATTAACACACAAAACGCTGACTACAAAATAAAACTATTAGCTACGTTTCATACAAAATTCTTGTCAAATGGACAACAGTTACTTCACAAAGAGGAATTGAAAGACGTGTCGTCGAAGGCGAAGCTGTTCTACACATCTCCCAACGAAATACTCCTCAACACCGGAGACATCAGCAACGAGATGTATGTCATCAAGAGGGGCATCTGTGAGGTAGGGAAAAGGCACCTCTCGAGGGATTCTTCAAAAAAATCCTCTCTGCGTAAGGGGATCACTAGGGTGTGACCTAGTGATCCCCTTACGCACACCGAGTAAACTCCCGTCGAGCGTCGGAGCTGACACACAACTAAAGAGCCCCAGTTTTATATTCAAAAAGCCGCATGTGGCTCGCGAGCCGCAGGTTGCCGAGCCGATCCTTGAATCTATACCGAACCGTTTAGTCAGCGTACGCCGGTAAAGCAAGCACATCTCGCCCGTTTTTCTTCCTTCTTTCGCCTGCGTTTACTTATAGTTTATATTATTCCTGATTAGTGTAGCATTCAGTTAGTGAAAGAATTTTCATGATCGTATCAATATTTCCAAAGATTACCCATTACCATTTTCCTCCTCAAACAAATTAAATAAAGTTAGAAAATTTACCTCCTTATGTTACTATAATAGTAAGGGCATTTCACTTTTGATGCATAGGCTATCATCTAGCTAGCTGATGATTACAATATTCCATCCATTATCAAGTGCTATAATTAACACACTAACTCCTTTTACTGGTGGTAGAGCTCCAGTGACGGAGCTCGCGGTCGTAGGCACCACCGCATTACCTAATACTTGCCGCTAAATGGTAATATTCAGCGCTATCGTGTTCCGGTCAGGTGGTAATGTACGGCCCTGTAATTTCAGAGGCATAACACCTTAGGCCTCAGAAGTGGTAACGCATCTGCATTTTGACCTTAGTCTTTGTGTAAGTGTCAATAGGAGGAGATTGAGGAGTTCTGGCCGCAGGGAGTCTTATTTCGGAAATTCTGTGGACAGCTCCCTGCAGAGAAACCGCGCATCACGTCGCCGTAATCACGTGTAGTGTTAGTTCATAGTGTTATTATTATGTATGTTAGTCTGTAAGGTATATATTTATATGGGCCTTTGTTTTACTTATAGTCTTACATATGTTGCCTGAAATAAATAAAAAATAAATATAAATAGGCAGCAGTCTTCACTTAACACCAATATAAACTGCATGCTTGTTTGCCACTTCCATACATATAAAAAACTAGGTAGGTACATGGGCAAATAGTAAATTCCTTCAATCAGGTGGTCCGTTCACCAATCTTTTCAATTTGTGACCGTAACGTCGGGAGGCTGATCGCTTTTATTGAAGTAACAAAGAATTATACTTCATAATATACAATGAGAGTATGCTAAATTTTTCAGATTTTAAGTCCAGTAACTAAGGACGTAGTTGGCGAATTGAGTGTGAAGAATCATTTTGGTGTTCTGGAGTGTTTACTTCGTAAGTCATATTATTCAGTAAGTCTTAATCAAGTGATATTTTTCTTACTAAAAAGAGGTAAGGTTTTTATATACAATTGTCAGAATTTTCCTAAAAATAAATGAAATTTTTCAATATTTGAAAAATAAATTAAGTCTTTGCAAACTTACATTGTAATGACAGTGAAGAATTTGCTAAGTTTAATGATTTGACCAATTTGACAGACGAGACGACGGAAGCTGAAAAGCGAGCGAAACGTCAGTTTGATTTTAAATAAGCATTTATATTTAATAAGTAAAAAGTAAATCTGAAAGAGTAGTTTTATTTCACTAAGTAACACTGATTTATTTATTGCAGGCGTGCCAGCGTTCTACACAATAAGAGCTGTGTCTCACGTCCAACTGTTTTCTATATCAAGGAAATATTTGCTGAATGCTCTGGAAATACCGAAAATTAAAGATGCCATTGATTTTGCTAAGGAACAGCCGGTTACTCTACTATTATTACCTTTAGTGCTAGCTACTAAATGGAATTCCCATCCGTACGGGCTATATTTCACCGAGACACTATGGCGGCGCAACCAGCCGCTCCACCGTGGTGTACGGAGTAGTCCGGAGCGGCCGAGTGCGTAAGGCGATTATCTCACTGACCCGCACTACGCTGCATGTTGCGGGTTGGGACGTGACAACCCCACCGCCCACTAGTGAAGAAAATTCTTCCGCTAGTGCAGTCAATCAATCGAACAATGGCGGTCAAATCATTCCAATAGGCGGTATAAATACACAAACGAGGGAGTGGGCAGCTGCGTATACCTAATAGTATCGCTACTGCCATCGTTAATCCGAATACCAAGCGTGGCGGTTATGGGCTATTCTACACTAATGACGCTCAATACTTGTGGGCAGGGCATCTTTGAGTATGCCAACAGTAGACGTCTGTAGGCTGAAATATGATTATGTTGACATTTCTAACGAACCTTACTGGATTTTGTAGGAATACCTGCAACTCCAGGAACGCTACAAGCCGTTCGTTTGGTACAAGCCGCTGCCACCAGCGCCGAACGTAGAGCGTTTCCGGCAACCAAGGAAACATGAACATGACTACGTGTTCCTGCACCCATTCTACACGCTTGGCTTTCTTTCCGTGCTCAGGTATGGGTGGAATGTTAGGTGCGGCATTAAATAATTTTTAGGCCAACACCTATAGAACAGCCTACGAGTTTTTATGGTCAAACGCAAAGAGATAAGGAAAACCTCAAAATATCTATACATTTGCTGTGTATTATATAAATTTCTTAACATTTTATTAAACTGCACGTTAAAGTTCACAGCTCACTTGATCCAACCAGCACTACCTCGTTATACGACGTTTACTCTTTGTTTACGGGTGGTCCACGGGTGAACGACGCGATGTTACTTGTAAACCACTCGCGGGCAGCGCGTGGTCCACTTGGGAACAGCGCTTTGGCAATGCACAGTCAACGCAAAGCAAGCAAGTGGTCACCGAGTGGTCCACTCACAGTCCGCGCGTAGACCGCGCTCCGCCCGTGCGTTGACGGCTTGCGGTTTAGGCGATCCGGTGTCTATACGGAGTTGATGTAATGAGCGCAGGTCCATACAATTTCATGTAAAGAATACTACCCGCTCAAGGCGGTCGGAAGCTGTTCGGGACTCGGGTGGATCTAGTGAACTATGACCTTTAATCAATAAACAACTATCTAATATACTATAACTAGCAATGTATGTAACGTAGACTCGTGCCAGAGAATATGGTGGTAACGTGGTAAAAAAAATGTATAGCGTAGCGGTCGTAGGCACAACATGATAATTATGAAGTCCCCAATAATAAATACATATTATAATTTCCGGCACAGAGGCATAACACCTTAGGCCTCAGGAGTGGTAACGCATTTGCATTTTGACCTTGGTCTTTGTGTGGGTGTCTATAGGCTGCAGTCATCACTTAACATCAATGTGAACTGCATGCTTGATTGCCACTTCAATTACATAAAAAAAAAAAAATAAATAAAAACACTTACAGTTGATTTCTATTTAGTTCTATGGCTGGTAAATATGTAGGTTTATACCATTGTGATATTTGTTTGTACATCATCCTCCCCGAAAATTATTATGTATGTTCAGATATATTTTCCCGAGATTCACGATCCATCCCGACGGTTGCTACCTTCGGCGGTGCGAGCGAATACGCGGCGTCTGCGCTCTCGCGTCTGCCCTTCTGTTCCCTTCCTACACCTACCTGGTGCTGCAGTTCCCGCGCCTCTACTTCCTTGCTACTCTGTTGGACATCTCTGCGTACTTTGACATGTAAGTCATACACTTGACATATATCCATCCAACAAGGGCAACAAGAAATATTGCACATTGACTTTAGGGAGGAGACTTCGCCTTAGGGAGTACTCATACTCATACTCTCATGAGTACTCCCTAAGTTTCGCCCTTTCCTCCCTTCTTTGACGACCTGGTTCGTCCAGCGGTGTGGGATGACCGCGTGATTCGAAGGGTCGCGGGTGCGATCCCCGCACCGGGTCTAATATTTGTATGGCCTACAGATATTTGTTTCGGGTCTGGGCAATGATATTATAAGTATTTATAAGCTCATTGGGTCTGGGTGTTTGTATATGTGTTGTATGTGTACAACGGCATCCACGACACAGGTTTATATAATACCAAATGCGGAGCTGTGGGTGTAGGAGTATTTAGTTTTAAAAAACTATCATTGAAGCTCTACTACCAGTAAAAATAGTAATATTGATGATACACATTGGAGATACAACTGCACAATAGGGTATTTGACAAGGTTCAAACTTAATGTTTTAATTTTATAATTCTTCTATACAGAGTACAAAGGATGCTAGTAGGATACTACAACGAGAAGGGCATCCTGGTGTACCACCCCGCCAGCACCGCTGCGCATTACGTTAAAGGCACCTTCATCGTGGATCTGCTTGCCTGCCTGCCGCTCGAGGGCCTTGAACTGGAGTGGAAGGAAAATTATAGTATGACTTTGCGTTATCTAACGGTTTTTATTGTCACCTGATTTATCCAACGTGGAACGGGAATAAGGCACGCTTTCAAACACCCCGATTAGAAAACCGAGTCATTATCATAATAAATGAACTGAAATTACATGTTTATGTATTTGATATTTTTTATTTAAGAAATAAGTTATCCTCAAGTTTTAAGAACAGTATGAACACCCTACGCATACTTCTACCAACGGCCGCACATATGACACCAAATGGGTAACCATAATTTACTTAATTGTTATAAATTTTGGGATAAAATATCGATTCGGTTATCGATTCTGAACAAACTCATTTCAGGGTGTGTGTTTGTCCTGTTACACGTTGTATAGCGGTATAACTTTGCAAAATTTAGACAAATCTGAAAAGACTCCGTGATTAATAACATATCTTAACATTACTGAACATTAATCGATGATAAGTAAGGAGGTTTAGGTAACTAATCGGTTTACATACCATGACCAGACAGACCTTCGCAGGCAACTTTTTCCTATAGTTTTCATACAATTTTTAAGGACTCGCCGCACGCAGTTGACGCCAGTAGCCGCCTCACGCTACACATCGTCGTTGCTCGCTTCTTGTGGCCTGCACCGGCCACTATAAAACGCCGCCACTCTCCATCTCTCCCTTACCTCAGTTTTTTTGTCTTTATTTTTTTAGGGACCTAGGAGTCGCGACTATGTCAGCCCCGTGATAACTAATTAATGTCACCTAATCAATAATTTATAATATTACATATACCATTGCAAAGCATTTTACCAACATCACTCAAAGTATCAGCTAAGATGCTTTGAATTTTCACTCTACCTCAGGTAATCTGTTCAAGTCGAAAGCAACGCACGTACCACGTAGTCTGTTTGTTGTGGATTGAAATAAATATGGATATAGAAGTATTTATATAGGAGATTCAATCCCAAAAAAAACAGCAGCCACCACCAGCCGGCCACAAGGAGCTGTCGCGCGCTTCAGATGCCTTTGTAGCTGCTTCGAGCTTCTCGTGGCGGCGTTTGTGGCTGTCGCGTGTTTAGCCTGGGTTGCACCAAGATATTTGTTATTATAGTTATTGTAACATTTCACATCCTTTCTAACTTTAACAGATTTCTTTAAGTTAGAGAAGGATGTGAAATGTTTACAAAATAGCAACTTTCCGCAGGAGGGAAGTACTATGTTTCGGTGGTGAAGCAATACCTGATGATGAACCGCCTGCTGCAGCTATACCGCTCAAGTGGGGCGCTCGACAGCCTAACTTCGGTTTTGCGCGCAGACATACTACTAATGTTAGTATCCTCGCTCCCTTCCTACACACACACACACACACACGCACACACACACACACACACACACACACACACACACACACACACACACAGTATTAAATACACTTTACAGGTTGAAGACTTTACATTTTAAGGTCTTATGCTTTAGTGGTGGTAGATTTCCAGTGTAGGTAGGGACTCGTAGGCGTAGGCACCACCGCATTGCCTAATCTATCTGCCGCCAAATGGTAGTGTTCCGGTTAGATAGTAATGCCCCCGTAATAACTATCACAGAAACAAAACAACTAAGGTCTCAGGGATGGCATTGCATCTGCATCTTGATCTCTGGTTTTTGTGTCCATACGGAAGGAGATAAAATTAGGGGACTCGCTAGCCCGCCCGCGCACATTTTGGGAGCCCGGGGACTTGATGATTGATACGGCGGCAGTTACACTTCTGTCTAAAATACACATTAAGAAGAACGCGCGAGCAAAGCAAAATAAAAAGACATTTCGCTCCGTTACATCTCCATCATCATCCGTAATCTCGTCCTTTGGAGGCCCCCAGAACCAGAAGCCCATGGTTGACTGCCCTTGCTGCCTTCCCCCCCCCCTCCCCCCGTAGTCCGCCACTGTCGAGACGTGTTAGGAGTTTACGCAGGCAACTTCACTGAGGAGCATTTAAAGCGCATACTCTAATTATGAGATTCACAGACCGCACTATGACTTTACTTTGAGCAAAGTATGCTTAGAACTGTCAGTACAGTATGGGTTTTGACAGTTCTAAGTCATACTTTGCTCAAAGTAAAGTCGTAGTGCGGTCTGTGAATGTCACACTTATGGTGAGATTCACCGATCGCACTATGCTTAGAACTGTCAGTACAGTATGGGTTTTGACAGTTCGAAGCGTACTTTGCTCGAAAGTAAAGTCGTAGTGCGGTCTGTGAATCTCACCCTAAGTCTGTAAGTGTCTGATTGCACTTGCCTGCTTTTTGTAGCATAAAAGCTACGCCGCTGTTCCTTGCGTTGCTGAGCGTGTTGACATGCAACATAGTGTTCGATTCTGTGATCATCTACTACCCGAGCGACAACCAGTCGCTTTTCATCGACCCATTTCTTGATGATTCCTGGCTGGATCTGTTTGGTGACACTTGTAAGCGACTTTTGGATTTTAATTAGTATTGATGATAACCTTCGAAGTTACCGTAGGATAATAATATATATACCCGCGGGGTCGCAGATGTGTACGTAAGCATTCCTGTGACCTCGCCACTGAAGGCGGAGGAGTCGGAGAACATCACAGATGTTTTCGTAAGTAGAAGTCTCACACTACCCGCCGTCTGTTTCCGTAGACGGCGGGTTCCAATGAGGGTATCCTCGTGCATAAAATACCATCTATTACCCTACAACAACCTCAAAGGCCTATTCAATCATCATCACTTCAGCTGAAAAACGTCCACTGCTGAATTAAAGCGTGGCGATTATGGCATGTCCCCTTTTCCCCCCCAAAAATGCCATAATCGCCACGCTCGGCATGCGGATTGGCGATGGCAATGGCGTTAGTTTTATCGCAGGACGCTGCTGTCTATTTTGCGTTATTACACTTACTACCGCTTCATTGGAATGGTTTGACCGCCATTGGCTGATTGACTGCATCAGCGAAAAAAATATCTTCCACTAGAATTGAATTCTACCGCTAGTGGGCGATGGAATCGTCACGTCTCGACGTTGTTTCAATAGTGACTCATAAGTACATTCATTTTATCATCATAATTAATGTACTTATAAATTTATAGCCTATTTCGTTGTTTTCAACTCTACGCAAAGGGTGATAGGTAGATAATGCATTTTAGCCCAAGCATTTACCCCTTTGAAGAAATACATTAAAAATCAAAAGCCATTTTCTAGTTCGATTCAACTTGACGGAGACCCCATGGAATCTTCATCTGGGCGTGTACTTTTGGGTGGTATACGAGGCTACCAGCACTGGTTACGGTGTTTTCCAACCCTCACATCCTGCACTGATGACAACGCTCTTCGTTGGCATGCTTGCGGGTTAGATTCGATCAATGATTATTATTGTGATACGTTTTACAACTGGTGCAATCTGTAAAAAAGGCAGCTACCATCGTCTCAGGTCATTTCAATAGAAATAATTTCAATCTCGCACACTTTTATTGGTTTGCACACGTGCACAGATATGAGCCACCACCGTCAACACAAAAGTTACTGAAATATGCGTTCGGATATAACAATGATGGCAATGACAGTATTCTCAGTAAAATTGACGCGTAATTTACCAGTGAAACAAATAAGTTGTTACCGTCAACAAATTCTAATAATATTAAATCTAAAAATATTACGTTTTTTGAGGACATTTAAGGATTGTCAAACACGGTGATTGTAAAAGAATTATCTTCTTTACAATACACTATTTCATTGCAAGAACATAACCCATCCTTATCAACCGTCTTAGTTAAGTATATGGGCCGAATCGCGGAAGATGAACATGTGGTCTTGACTTCCTACTTCTTACAAGTTGTTTTACTATCTCTGCTTACATACGTCTCTGGTCGCCACTCGCCTCCTTCTGAGGTATGACGTCATAGATACGCTTTCGGCTCCTACCTCCGCGTTGTGCTACTATCTGCGTGTAGGTATATTTCATCATATATTATGAATTGCAGGAGCAATGATAGTGACGTACCTGTCAGTGCGTGTAATTAGCATCCGCGCCAACGTGAACAAGCCACTGGCCGCCTTCCAGCAAGACATGCGAGACATGCTCGTCTTCATGCGCCGCGAGAAACTTGATGACGACCTGCAAAGGTTGTAGAGGAAAACCGGCCGAGATCGGAATGCTGGCCACACACCATACATTTCAAACCATACACCCAAATTAAGGTTTGCACAAGTAAAACTTTAAATACGTGTGTGATCACAATATTTGCCCAAATGGGTACAACAAAATGTCATAATTGGCTTGTGCAAGTCTAAATTGCGCAAATAAAACGTTAGGTGTGTGGCCGGAATAAGTACAGATAGATACTAGGGAAGACTTAACAAACTGATTACTCCATTTTTGTGAATGTTATACCAAATTCAACTTTAAATCGGTTGACATTGCGCTTGGCAGTTGCCGAACTTGTAGTTAAATTAAGGTACCCGAGGCGCGAAATTGTTGTCGACATTGTTATTTTGCTGGCAATTTGTACATCATCTAAGCACCTCATTAAATCAATAACGATAATCCAAATATGATTATCATTATAGCTTGCTTATCATTTACGAAAGCAAGAACGTCAGTCAAATTGTAGAAGGTACAAATTGACCGCCCTAACAATGTCGACTATAATCTTGGATAGGCGGTCGCATCCTCCTACTGTCCAGTGTTCTAATGTCCAAAAGTCAATTTCCAATTTTCAGAACACTGTTGTATATTAAAAATAGTTATTGAAGCTAACTTGACGTTAACAGGGAGGTGGTGCAGCACTACCAATACAAGTGGGAGAAGACGGAGGGTGTGGAGTACCGCAGTGTGCTCAAACTGTGCAACCAGATTACTCTTCGTACTGATGCTGTGCTTAATTTGTATGGCAGCACTTTTGCTCTGGTCAGTTTATGATTGATCACAACTGAGGAATTATGGTTAACCAACCAACCAACCATAATTCCTTAGGTTCCTTCCCTAGGTTCTTTAGAATGGTGGTAGAGCTCCAGTGACGGAGCTCGCGGGCGTAGGCACCACCGCATTACCTAATTTTCTTACCGCTTAATGGCAGTGTTCAGCACTATCGTGTTCCGGTCAGGTGGTAATGTACGGCCCTGTCATTCCCGGCATAGAGGCATAACACCTTACGCTTTAGGAGTGGTAACGCATTTGCATTTTGACCTTGGTCTTTGTGTGGGTGTCTTTAGGCTGCAGTCATCACTTAACATCAATGTGAGCTGCAAGCTTGTTTGCCACTTCGATAACATAAAAAAAATATGTTTCTCAAAATGAGCCATAGTATCCACGGGCAGCATTGTGTGCTAAAATTGGAAAGCAATAAACCAAAGTTAAATGGCACTACAATGCTTAAAGTTTGTTACTATAAATTGAACGTTCAATCAGCTACAAGTTTCCATCAACCGTGCTCTGCTGAGATGTCCTAGCAAAACATCTGCTTTGAAACTAGGGTTTTTTATCTTCATGCAAAACCAGTAGAAAATCAATTAGAATTGTTGTGATTCGCATGTTATGTTTAATGGAACTTTAAAGATATTTTAATTTATTTACTGAATAGCCTCTGCGTCTGCATACACTTGTACCAACATCATCATTATATCAGCCGAAAGACATCTGAATAAAAGCGTCCCCAAAAATACTCACAACGATCGGGTGTTGTGGATCTAGATACATTGGCTTGGTATACCTAGTATCTTTACTGGGCGGCCCTCCTAACAAAGAACCTACTCGTACTATTCTGATTATGCTACTGGGTAGGTAATATTTTATATGAATTATTTGCCTGCATTCAAATTATTTTATTTATTTGTTTTGCGACACATAGATTAGGTAATGCGGTGGTGGCCTACGCTCTTAAGCCTATTTCTGGAATTCTACCACCAGTAATAGAAACTTACTGAACTACTAAGTACAAACTATAGGTAGGTATACTCTAGGTATACGGTATCCTATGCATATGTACGGATGTCGATATACAGTCGGATTTACTTACTTGTGCAGTGTCCAGTACTGGCGCGATGCGACATATCGGCCGTGCGTCTGGTGGGGCGCGCCGTGCGCAGCGTGCACGTGCGCCGGGCACCCGCCCACCTGCCGCACGACCTGCTGCCGCACCTCTACCTCGTGCACGCCGGCACGCTCGCCGTACCGTTCGCCACGCTGGCCCAGGGCAGGTACATAACCCAGTACCCGCACCTCCCACGTTGTCCTTCGTACAACCCGAAGAACCCGAACCAGAGATAAAGGATTTCACACCTTTATTGTTAGAATAGAACCCAGAACCCCAGTGTCTGCCCCCACTAGACTAAAAATAATAATTGTTTTCAGTATGTTCGGTAACCTGGAAGGCGTACCAACTATCCGGTGCCCGATATCAGCCATTGCGACGAACGAAGTGCATCTACTTCAAATTAACTCGTGCGCTTTCTACCAGATCATCGCCGACTTCCCCTCTATAGTGGAACTGATGAAAACACATAGGCCCCATCACGAGGTAATCATTCTTGTAAATGCTAATGAATGTGTACCTCATGAAATTACATAAACCTAGTAATGGTGTGGTCACATTGCATACAGGCACCTCATAATAATATAATATGAGACGTGATAGACATTTTTTAACCGTCTGTATAATGTTGAGTGCTGTGCTGAACAGTTTGTTATGGTGCCACCGTCACTTTTTCTATATCGCACTACCAGCCGACAGAGGTTCTACCCACACAGACTAAATGCATGGCAGCGCTCAACGGTTCAGATTTCGCGTTCGTTTCTGCCCAGGACGTATAAATTGTGGAACGAACTTCCCTTTGAGGTGTTCCCTCCGTACTATAATATGGGGTTCTTCAAAAATAGCGTCAAAAACGTCCTCTAGGGCTGGCAGCGCGTTTTTGTTGATGCCTATCCCTGGCACCAGAGGCACTAATGTTATATGCATTGGAGCACTTATAAAATATCGGACAATAGTTAGAAGATCTTCAGATGCTGGCGAACCATCGTCCAGTTACGAAAGCGCGAGGTGTGCAGGTCACAACTAGAAATTGCGGTATTGCTCGCGTTTGGTAAGCCGAATATAAGATGCTTTGTATATTGTTGTAAGCTTGTACATCAGAAGGATCCTGCCGTCTAGGCAGTGGCGGACTGAGGGGGGATGGGGACGGCACGGGCGGTCCGCCACAGGCCTCCGGTTCTAGGGGCTTCCACACAGATCGACTGAGTTTTGAATCCTGAAAGTTTTACACCAAATTTTTTGGAGATAACGGAGAGAAATGTCGTTTTGTTTTTATAGCTCGCGCGTTTTTTATTGATCCTTAATTTAATTTATATGACAGAAATAGGGTGTAACAATATTCTTAGCTGGGGTGTCGGGCCTACTACTACTACTACTACTAATCAGCCTATAGCCATCCACTGCTGGTCGTAAGCCTCTCCTTGAGCAGTGTCGGCCTCCTAAAGCCACCCCGGGTCTCTGATGACCTTCGTCCGCCACTGTGTCTTAGAGTAATTGCGGGAAGGCAGTGGAAGGACTGTCGCGACAGGTATTGTACGCGTAAAATTTAAACATCACTGAGTAAAGTTGCTTGCGCAATCCTTGCGCCAGTCACTTGTCTCCCGACGATCACCCAGACGAGAAAGAAAGCGAATTTCAATGTTGAAATCAAGCGATCTGCTGCCTCATTTTCCTCATCCCTATACAAATTCAATACTATAAAATCACCTTGTTCACAGCGCCTAACTTTCTCCTCTCAGTAACTTTCTTTATGTGTACGCATTGAAGTTTAGCTCGTACAGACTGTAATTAAAAGTCTTATATAATGTCAATAAAATTATGATTTTCATTTGTTTATAAACATTTATTGCTAAGATTATTGATTCAAACTAATCAATGTCAGAGAATATGTAATTCATCTTTTTATTTTTTATGTGATAGAAGTGGCAAACAAGCTTGCAGTTCACATTGATGTTAAGTGATGACTGCAGCCTATAGACACCCACACAAAGACCAAGGTCAGAATGCAGATGCGTTACCACTCCTGAGGCCTAAGGTGTTATGCCTCTGTGCCGGAAATCGCAGGGCCGTACATTAAACCGTACGTCATAAGGTCATTCAAGATTTTCATTTGAAATTTTAATAAGCAGGATTAAAAAACCATGGCTGTTTCATTTAAGCGCCAATTTGTACTTAAAATATAAAATCATTATATATTACATTACAGTTTTACATAGAAGGACTGAGGAGTGTACACGAGGGCATGAGAGACCGAGCTCACTCGCATGCAATAGTCTCTCAAAGGATCCACAAGCACCTGCGCATCAAACACTCCTTCATCCAGATGTACATCACTCTCATATCGCTCGGTTGCATCTACGCAGACGTCTACAACGTTGGTTTCCAGGATAATAGGCCTGGGATGATCCTCGCACTTTATGCTTTGGACCTGGCCTTCTGCATCAAGTTTCTGATGCTATACTATCTGCTGTGCATCGTTGATGAAGAGGACGATGTTAGGGTTATGCTGATGAAGGAGAGGCGAAGGTTTGTAGTGTTCGTTTTTAGTTAGTTATTTTATTCCTAGGCCTTAATAATTTGAAGAGAAGGGGATACTTTACACAATTTTTGAGAAGTATTTTATTGAGATAGGTTGTGACTGGTAGTGAATATACTCGTGGGTTCACCTGTCACGTTCTTTTTGGAAATTTGTGTATATTTGCGAACTTGTCTTGTGTATGTTGTAAAAATAATCGAAACTCACTGGTGGTAGAGCTCCAGTGACGGAGCTCGCGGGCGTAGGCACCACCGCATTACCTAATATACTTGCCGCTAAATGGTAGTGTTCAGCACTATCGTGTTCCGGTCAGGTGGTAATGTACGGCCCTGTAATTCCCGGCACAGAGGCATAACACCTTAGGCCTCAGGAGTGGTAACGCATCTGCATTTTTACCTCTGGTCATTGTGTGGGTGTCTATAGGCTGCAGTCATCACTTAACATCAATGTGAACTGTATGCTTGTTTGCCACTTTTAAAAAATTAAAAAAAAAAAAAAAGAACTAGAGCAAAAGTGATTGTTTTAGCATATGTTTGATTATTGGTCATGTATGAATTCAGTAGCTCAATTGGAAGAGCGGCTGGACTAGATTCCCAGTAGGTCGCGAGTTCGAGCCTCGCCTGAAGTCAAATTTTTCTTTCCATTTTTCTTTAAAAATAAAATATGTATGAATTCGTAAGCGTATATTAGTGTTGTTACAATAAGTGTAACATTATAATTATAATGTAGGTAATTTCAATACGTAAACACCAAGACATAGTGTAATTTATGACGTAGGCTGTTCTGAACCGAACATGAGAGAAAATTTTACTACTCTGTGGTTTTTACTGGTGGTAGAGCTCCAGTGACGGAGCTCGCGGGCGTAGGCACCACCGCATTACCTAATATACTTGCCGGTAAATGGTAGTGTTTAGCACTATCGTGTTCCGGTCAGGTGGTAATGTACGGCCCTGTAATTTCCGGCACAGAGGCATAACACCTTAGGCCTCAGGAGTGGTAACGCATCTGCATTTTGACCTCGGTCTTTGTGTGGGTGTCTATAGGCTGCAGTCATCACTTAACATCAATGTGAACTGCACGCTTGTTTGCCACTTCATTTACATAAAAAAAAAAAAAAAAAATGACCGCATCAGTAACGAACGTTGCTCCGTGATTCGGCTTTCTATTCTAAGTTCTAAACTAGAGGTCACTAGCGTAAGGATATCTAGGCGATCGGAGCTTAACATCAAGTGCTGTAAGCAATCGCCTAATTGTTTGTGTTGTAGATACTTCAAGTTGGGCTTCAAGGTGGACATGGTGTCCTGTATGCCCCTGGAAGTTTGGGCGGTAACGAGCGGCGGCAGTTGGATGCTGTTTTCTTTCCTTCGCATGAATAGAATGTTAAGAATCGTGAGTTTCCTACTAGTACAACTTGTTAAACAACAAGGGACATAACAACTTAGGTCTCAGAAGTGACACCCCTGTATTGCATCTGTATTCTGACCTCTGGTCTTTGTGTAAATGTCTAGAGACTGGAGTCATCACTTCATATACATACATGAGAACTGAATGATTGTTTTCCACCTTCGTTACATGAAACAAAATTAACAAGACTAAAGTAGCACAATTCAAAAAATAATTAAAATATTTAAGAAAAATAAATCCTTAAGGTTTTAAGTTTATGTCTACTATTCGAGTTTATTCTTGCAGCCTATAAATAAATCAGCTAAATAAATATACATATGACAAAAACAGTAATTGTGGGCAGGTGACCGTGTACGAATGCCTGCGTCGACACAGGCTGGTGTCGGTGGGTCTGGCGGTGAGCACGGCGCTGACGGTGGCGGCGTGGTTCACGGTCACGATGCACGCCGCCGCCGCCGCGTACCACCTGCTGGCGCTACTGGAAGACGACGCAAAATCCAACTCCTCGTGGCTATATGACGGTAACTATTATTCACCCCCTTATGGCTGTAAGACGGTCACTGTACGACGTACATCGGCATATCCAATGGGTAAGATGACATACAAGACGTGGGTGTAAGATGGCATACATATTTTATTTATACGAGTATATAAATGAAATTGTGTTTTTGGATTTTTATTCAAAAAATTAAAAATTCAATACTTCATAAAATACCTTCGTATACAAGGAGGAGGGGAGGGGGAGGGCGGTCACTGAACGTGACAAGATATGACAGGGGGGACAAGGGGTTATACTCGTATTTTTTATTTTTTAAGATGACATGCTATGTCATTTTATCCCATAATTATGTCGTCTTACTCATGTCATGTCAACCAAAGTGCGATTTAAGTGGGTAAGTTTTTTAATTTTATGTAATATTAATTGTTCTAAAACGAATATAACTTTGTTAATTATTATGATTAATTTAAGAACATACGCAATATCCTGATCTCATGTCTTTATTTATTTCACTTATTTGTTTAAAAAGAAAAAGCATGTCATCTCGAGCTAATTCGATCACAACATTCAATCTCTAAAATGTGTGAAGCTCGCGAAAAACGTTATTAAAAGCGTTATTTACCTGTATTTCACATCCAATTTAAAATATTGCAAAATCCGCAATGGTAATATTATGATAATAATATATATTTGTACGAGCTATGTCTCGTCCAACCTTTGCACTTCATTATATTATAATTTAGTATAAGTCATCAATTTGTACCGATTGCCTGTAATTCATACAACCAAATCGCGAGTTCGCATTTCACCGCCGCGTCGCGTACTAATTTTCATTCACTTCACTTAATTTAGCCTTTTATTTCACTTTATTATTATATTATTTTACATTAAACCTTATGTAATTTAATTAGCATTTAGCATAGCATTTTAGCATTTCACTCAATCCAACCCAAGGCCCGTACATATTGGTCCTTCGAGCCGAATCGAAGGACCAATAAGTACGGACCCTGGGTTGGATATTCTTGATCATTTGACATTGTTTTTCTATATTTCCGGATTTATTGACAGATAAGGGGCAGCTCATGTGCGACAACGAATATATCTGCTCACTGTATTTCGTGCTGACTACCTTCGCACAAAATGGTATAGGAGATATTATGCCCAAGAAACAATCCGAAGTAAGTCGATAATAATAATATTAATCTATACAAATAAATAAAATTGGAGTGTCTGTTTGTAATATTAAAATAACCGGTTTTTACCTAAACGCATATGTATGTATACACGGTACATACTCGTATACCAAAACATTTTTTTTTACAATTTTGTCTGTCTTTCTGTCTGTTTGGCGGGGCTAATCATGGGAACGGCTGGACCAATTTTGACGAGACTTTCACTGGCAGATAGTTGATGTAATAAGGAGTAACTAAGGCACTTTTATACTAGTTTCGCCCACGACTTCGTCCGCGTAGATACCGAACAAGCTAGACAGCAGAGACAGCTAAAAATAACATTAATGCAAACTACAGTATACGGTGACAGATAGATAGGTAAATATTATTAAATACCAAAAAGTTACAGGAGATCGAAAAGGGCCTCACTGTTCTGAATTAATTCGAGAAAAGGATGTTTAAATAATTAATGTGACAACTATCTCCAGTCTGCAATAAACACGTCATATAGCACCATTTAATTGCGGTTCTCGTCACGAAAACTCTTGGTACATATTTCTATACTAGGTGGTATTCGTGATAGCACTGCAACTGGTGTCGACTATGATGTATATGATCTACGTGGGAGAGTTCTCCAACCTGATACAGTTCCACTCCTTCAGGTCCTTCAGCTTCTACAGCAAATACCTTGAGCTGCAGGTATGGATAATATGTTTGTTTTTTACGAGTTGATTTTAAAGGTAAAATGGCAGTCGAATGTGAGAGTTAAACGTATTTTACACGTATGTGTTCAACCCACCCACGACACAGGTTTAAACCTAGTGTGGGGCTGTGAGTATAATAGTACTAAGTATAAGTTATTATTTTATAGACTTACTATGAATGTTGAAATTCAAAGATAATTGATAAAATTTCGATATAAACCGAGAATCGTCAAAGTATTTCGCATAAGTACATCCGGAGTGTTTGATCTGTGAGTATGGAAGGAACAAATTTTTAAGCCGTGTAAAAAAGAACAGCTGTTGGTAATGTACGGCCCTGTAATTTCCGGCACAGAGGCATAACCCTTAGGCCTCAGGAGACAAAGACAAAGGTCAAAATGCAGATGTGTTACCTACACATCTGCATTTTGACCTTTGTCTTTCTGTGGGTGTCTATAGGCTGCAGCCATCACTTATAAAATCAATGTGAACTGCATGATAGTTTGCCACTTCCATTCCATAAAAAAAAATATGAATATGATGGACTATGTTTAACATAATTTTGGTCCTAAAACAGGAAACCATTCGGGGCATACATAGTTTTTTAATGAGTGTTTCAGGATTTCCTTCGAAACAACCGTGTGTCTCGAAACCTTTCGGCGGCGGTGAGCAAGTACAGCGACCATCTATGGTGCGAGTCGCGTGGTTCGCAGCTGCCGCAGTTCCTGGAGCACGCGCCGCACTGCCTGCGTCTCTCGCTCATGTGCTCTGCATACTGCTCACATCTCTCTAATGTAAGTCATTTAAGGAATTAAGTTACAGTGGATATCCGGATCGTCAAGATCCATACCTCTTAGCAGGGGCGTAGCTACCGCCATAACTACCGTATCAATCCCCACGGGGCCCCGGGCTGTGGGGCCCCCTACGTTGTGGGCTGGGCTCCCAGTTTTACCCATTTGAGTACGTTGATACGTAGTCCAGATCCATCCAGTCCATGTCCATATAGAGACTAAGAAGAAAAATACCCTTGTTTTTAGCTCGCGCGATAAAATCTTTATCCTTAAAAAGGGCTCCCAAACTAATTTTTATACGAGCCCGCCAAGTCCACCCTACGCCACTGGCTCTTAGGCTCCAAAGAGTGCAACAGACTTAACACAAAATAAGAACTGCTTTTTGAAGCGTTTAAGATTGCATTAATATTTATTTTGTAATGCCCCTCAGCATCACATCTTCCAATGTTGTGAAGCGGCGTTCTTGCGACAACTCGCTGGATGTTTGAAATTGTACACGTTTAACGAAGGTTAGATAGTTTACTATTCTAGTCAGTAGAGGCACTACTCTAATTCAGAAGCTTATCCTTAGTTTGCGTTTTTGTGTTTTGTTTAGTCGTAATAAGTAAAAAATACCCAAAAGGGGAAGACGGTTTAGATGTAGATCCTACCTCAGAATGTCAATGGTCCCGCCATTTGAGTTTTGACTCAAGCTTCACAAGCAAGTTTTCACTCACAGCTATAAAATCCTCAACATGAGTATAAAGATTTTGAAGACAATTACTGTAGGTGAGACTTGTACCCGTAACTTCTTTGTCACCAGCCCATACCCTCCAGAGATCGATTGTACAAGAACTGGCCTAAGCCCTTTTTTTAATTCACTCGAATATATTATTGGTCAAGATATTGACGTTGTAAATAATGCTAGCAATAGTTTTAAGTCCTATACTAACTACAGCTTTCAGGAATAAGTACGATATTAGGTAATATTCAGGAAAGTGACATTTTGTTGTGAAACTTCCTGCGATCTCTTAACAACTTGTGGACAATGAGGTAATGAGTAACCGGCGAAGTGTTACTACACATTTGTAACTTTTCTAGTATAAAGGTACCTACATTTTTAATTGGTAGCAATCGTTTTGTTGATTGAAATCGAGTTTAAGACTTTCGCGTCCAATACAACTAAACTTTAATCTGAAATAACCCTTCAAATTCAACAATATAAAGCTAATCTATGGCTTATGGCAGCAAAAGGTGTTATTGACATAATGTGTTGCAGGAATGTATGTCGTGAAGCAAAGAGATGTCACAGACTCGATGTATTTCATACATACGGGGAAAGTTCGCGAGAGCTGTGAAACTGATAATCAGACCAAAGTTTACTCTACTGGCGAGTATTTTGGTGTAGTAAGTTGAATCCCTTATAAATTTCGTTTTACTTTAAATCTGTGATAAGGTTTTCTGAATGGTGAACACAAATATGATATACTTTATAAAATAATCAAAAAATATGAATCAAATCAAAATGTATTTGCCTCATATAATATGATAAATTGCGATTTTAGAAATTCATGTGTACACCGTGGTGATATTTTGGTTACCTAAGTGCAGGTTCCTATCTCACGCCTAAATTCACATTTATCTTCACACCAAGTGGTAAAAAAAGACTTAAATAAATTTAAATAGTTGCAGGGTCTCGTTCACAATTTGAGATTCACGAAATCTTATCAGACAATCACAAAATCTCAAGTGCTCACTCTACGGCTAAATGACTGGGAAAATCTTGTCAAACATTACCCGGAAAGCTATGATTGTATCTTTAACAATATCAAGTATGATGATGATTCGAATGATGACATAAAAAGAGACGACAAGAAAGATTATGGACAGCATAATCTTGATTCAGATTCACCAAACTCCAAAGATGAATATACAAACTCATCAACACCTGATACCCCACTAACCACTTTAAAAGTGGATGACATTAAAACAAAACCATCTGCTCTATCTACTACTCAGCTCAGTTTTTTTTATTAAACTCAGAGCAAGTATCAAATATATGGCAAAAGAATAATGCAATTATACCAAGAAACCGTATTTTGACTGACAAAGAGAAAAATATTCACCATCAGAGTAAAGATTCTTTGAAATCACAAATGAAGAAAAACGTTTTTGAGGAATCCTTGAACATTATAAAATTTTCCACATCGGGAATAATCAAACAGTTATCTACAAATACAATTATTAAACATAAAGTTTCCACCATTGCAATGAAGAGCGAAAGAAGAAATGCAACGTATCCAAAAACATTAATTGATAAAGATAATGACACGGAAACAGTACTAAAGGATGAAACATATGAAAATATTGAAATGAGTAGAGAAGGACCTATAATTTCTGATTCGGTAATATCTCTGAACCCTCGTATACTAAACTTGGAAGATTATGTACGTCTTAAATATGTCGATAAAGAATTTTATTCCGACAGAAAAACTATTAAGGAAAGTGCAACTACATCAAAAGGAAATACGTTTTTTATAAGTGCACATGGTGAAACTAATTCTAAAGAAAGAATGTCTAATGACTTTCATGAACTGGATCTATTGTAGGGAAGCAATACAAATGATGATGACAGTAAGACAATTGTAATGAAATCTAAAAGTATGAATTATATACGATCTGTATTGAAATCTTCTAAGGATTAGAATAAATATAATGGGGTAAATAAGTCTAACGCTATATTATTTCCTCAAAAATCTCGTTTTGCATTATATAGCAATAAGGTGTGTCAGGATCGAGATATTGGTGCAGTACAGATGCGTCGCTAGTTGTTACTCCTGAAGCCTAAGATGCTTTTGTACCTAAAATTTGTGGGTCTATTATTTTTCTTTAAGTTTTTCTTCAAATCTTCCTTACATTTTACATTTAGTGATGAATTCACTAAATGATTTAGTATGTTATGATTTAGTATTTTACTGGTGGTAGAACTCCAATGATGGAGCTCGCAGGCATAGGCACCACCGCATTACCTAATATACTTGCCGCTAAATTATAGTTTTCAGCACTATCGTGTTCCGGTGAAGTGGTCATGTACGGCTCTGTAATATCCGGCACAGAGGCGTAACACCATAGGCCTGAGGAGTAATAACGCATCTGCATTTTGGCCTTGTTCTTTATGCAGGTGTCTATAGGCTGCCGGCATCACTTAACATCAATGTGAACAGTATGCTTGTTTACCACTTCCATTACATAAAAACCTGTATATATTTTCACGCCCATTACTTACGGGGCAGGCAGAGAGAGTGGAGCGCCAAATATCCCTGTTTTCATGAGTAAATAATATCATATAACGTATCGTAGCCGTACATTACCACCTGACCGAAACACGATAGTGCTGAACACTACCATTTAACGGCAAGTATATTAGGTAATGCGGTGGTGCCTACGCCCGCGAGCTCCGTCACTGGAGCTCTACCACCAGTGAAACACTTTATTATTTTAGCAACAAACACTTTACATCAACTTTACTATTGACGAGTGTTTATAAGTTCATACACACGACATCGTCAGCAATCAGTCTGTCATCGTGTCCCTTAAATATGTTCATTCACTTACGAGTATGTTGTGTTATTCATGAGCATTTATCAATTACCGCGCATTCGTTGGACCACCGCCAGAGTACAACTATTTCGGCATAAGTTTAACTGCAGATGTAGACCGGCCTCCGGCTGACCGAAGTCCGATTTTATAGGAGCGCTATTCTCGTTTTTCGATTCGTTCAATTGCAGCAGTTCAACATACATCACCACGGTGCGTGCCAAAAATTTCTAATTGAAGTCTGTCCCGTCATAAACATTTTACTGATTTTCAACGGACTCACTTTTAAAATACTCATGACAACAATTTTATTTAAGGATGGCGACACTCATCCGAATAGATGTTGCTCGATTTATTTGAATCGCGCCTCCGTTACATTTTAATGTAATCGTGTAGAAACTATATAAAAATATTTAATTTGGCACAATACTCGGCTTTATTTATTGTACTCCGTGAAATACTGTACGCGTTTGTGTCTAAAATTATCACCTAGAGCATCTGTACGCCATCCGAAAATAAATGATACGAAAGCAATAAATTGAATTTATGTTGAAATCAAAGAGCTGGACTTCTTATAAAAAAATCTTTATTACAAAACTCTCTTAGTTCTTAACAACGATAACATTCTAAATGGAGATGATTTGCACCGAACAACTAAATGTATAAAAGCTAACAACATCCTCGGAGTTAATTTGACGTTACTTAGTTGTCTTTCTCGTTTTATGTTTCTTTTAGTTTAGTGTTCATTTAAAATTGGAATGCCCAGCACTGAATTTGTTCATTTTGATTCCTTGGTTCGTTATTTGACGGTAGATTGTTGAGCGTTGCGCAGATCTTCGGCGGACTTTGCGGTGTGTATAAATGCTTGAGTATATAACGACATTACTTAACTTATTATTAACTTAGTTACTAATAATTACGGTTTCTTAAGATTAACGGTTTTTTAAAGATTCGACTATCCGCCTTCTTCCATTGGTCTCTTGTGTTGTTTAATCCCCGACCGCATCTGGAATGAAAATATATATGAATTAGTATGGTCTATTGATTATTTTGTATATTTTGTGGTGTATCACTTCGTAGTAAACAGCCAATAATGAAATACGAGGTCGGTTGCATCACCACAATATCTAATCTATCTATCTAGGAAATTCATCGTTATTGTTTTTCAGTTAGGTAATATATGGCCTTGTCTGGTTTCTAGTACAGAGGCAAAAACAGCTCTGGTTGTTGTGTAGATGTCTGTGTTGCCAAACTCCTATAGCACTCAACTTGATGCTTGTTTATGCTTCGATTTTCATGATATCAATAAAACGGTATTTATAGAAATGTATGATAATAAAGCTAAAAATAGCTATAGTCATTAAATGATACATAAAGGCCATGGTATCAGTTTCACACTTTCCCTTGCAGTTCAAATTATACTCGGCTTTATAAACTCTACAAATGATGTATAATAATATCGCATTTGTAGCGCTCAATAAATTACAAATTGTACTAAATAAAAAAGAAGCTGAAAAATAGGTATCATTTATCTACCTACATTAGAATTTTCACTCTTAATTTTATAAAATTACATCCTAAGAATTAGTCAAGACAAAAGTTAATTTGAAAAGCATTTATACTTTTCAGTTTTCGTTTAAAAAAGCTTGCTGATCATTATCACTACAAGGTAAGGTCCGTAAAATCTTTATTTCAAATTTTACAATATAATGTTTAATATGGTATACCCGTTTATGTATAAAGAATGAAGATCTCATCTAAAAGATGTAATAAAATTGGTCTTCTTACTCTTCCTACAATGGAGGAATGCGAATTACTTTATTATTATTTATCTCTCTCGTCAGCACGGGGTCCAATTTGAACCCCGGACCTTTGTCAGGCTTGCGCGGGGACATGGGGGGTCCAACACGTAGAGGCCCTTTCGAGAATTTTGATCTACTTTGTAATGGGTTTTATTATTTATTATTTTTTATTATTTATTATTATTATTATTATTTATTTAAGAATACACAGTAAAATACATATTTGCCGATCAGCTTCACTCCCTTAAACCAGAGATGGTTTGTACGGAAGTTGCAATTCCTCATTAAACTTATTATTAGTAATACATACGTTATACAAGAATAAGCAGAACATGTTTGTTTAACAAAATGTGAATCACACGCGGGTTATTTGAAATAATTAATCTAATGCGTAAACAACACAGTAGGTAAGCAATCGGCGACTCGGTGCCGAGCAGACAAAAGAAACAAGTTATCGGACTTGCACCTACAGGTTGTTCCAATTTTACGGCACTTATTTTTTTTTTCTCATAATTTTTCTGAATTTATAGTGTAGAAAAGTAGTGTTGTTTAATTACGTTTTTAAAATTTTTCTGGTTTAGTTTATTTTTAAGGTCGGGGGGCAGTTTGTTTATTAATCTCGGCAATAAAAAAGCTGTGGTGCGTTCTCCATAAAAATTTGCTGCTGATATTTTTTGCAGGAGCTCTTTTTTTATTTGCCGAGTATATATATTATGGTTTATAATTTTGTTATCTTTATACTTGAGATAATTTTCAATAATTAGCATTTGTTCAACTTTCTTATGTATTGGCATAACATTACAGTATTTAAATATTCCTATTTCATCATTAATTAAATTTGTTTTTATTTTATTTGGTAAAATTACTTTCAATATTCTTACTTGTAGTCTAAATATTTGATCGATATATGACTTGAACGTTCGACCGTAGCTGCTAAGACCATAAGCAATTATACTTTCCGCCAATGCTTTATACAGTTGAAGCAATATATTATAAGGGACTCTGTTTTTTACTATTTTAAATTTTGCCATAATTGCTCTCAACTTTGCACATGTCGCTTCTATGTGTAGCCTCCAAGTAAATCTATGGTCAATTATCAATCCCAAATATGTGTACCGCTGTACCTGCTCAATTAATTCACAACCACGTACAACACAGTTCGGATCATGCAAACACTGATGGCTATGTGCTATTAATTTTATATATTGAGAAGTTCGATTGTGACTGGAACAAATATGCATGAGCTTAGTTTTTGCAACTTGCGAATTGCAACTTTTTTGTTTTATGTAGGCGGCCCGTCGCTTGTCGTCACTATTGTAATTCCCCGGGTAATTGGCCAATAAGCTCGCAGCCTTAATAAATTTATACAACTGCCTAAGGGATATCTGCGGGTCCAATCTTCGACTTAAGGCCTTGTGGCGGGACCACTTAAGTCATATGCGCTGAGAGGGGTGGTGCAAGTTTCGTTCTAGTCGGTTGGTGGTTACCGGAATAACGACCACGCGGGTCATGCTAGGGTCAAAGCTGGTGCGGGTGAGACACGGTACGCGACGGCACGTTCACCGGTTTTGGCAACGTTCATTGGCAGCTTTAAAAAAATGTAAGTATATATACGGTAATTCGTATGGAAACTTCGTAAGTGCGATTCAGCGTGACAGATTCGTCATCATTCGTATTAGACGAGCACTTGTGTTTCCTTAATATGCCAGTACTATACTTCCTTAATATACAATACTGTGCAAAATCGTGTAAGATTATTTATCATGATAATGCGTGGGTGGTCTACTCATTGAACGATTTATCCAAAGTACATTGATACATCTAGTCTAGCGTACATGCCGTGCATCAATTACGGACGATCAGACAGACCTGTCAGTCCGTTGCCAATAGAACAAAACTGAATGGGCGCATTGACAAATGGCGGGCATTAGAGGCGGTTAATCGCACTAATCCGCTAATTTAATGGTACGTAACTAATGTAACAAGACGAAACAATGAGGTGGTCGCTACAATTTGATTCAGGTGCACGCGGCTTGTGCAGATAAATTACACGGATTATGAAAGAAATGGAGGAAATTCTAGGTGACAAGTTTCGATGGATTAGAGAATAAGAAATCTGTGAACTCTGAAAGAGTAAATCAGAGTAAGTGTACTCTGATTTACTCTTTCAGAGTTTTATCTATGTTACAATAGGTATCTCAAACAGTAATGAGTGTGGTTGTTTGGTTCAACGTGCTTTATGGCGAATTGAAAAAAAAATGTATGGATAATCGATCGAAGAAAGCTAGGTATAGGCCACATCACAAATAGGACCGGATCAATGCAAAAATGTTACCAAAATGGGAAAAACGTTTTCTACGCAAACACAACTAGTTTTAAGTTTAAATAAACAGCTACCACTACATATAGGTACATAATCTTACTTTCAACCAAAAGACCTTTGGATTCTTTACGAATATGCATTATTATTATGATCCCTCAATCCAGATGGGTAGATAAAGTCTTGGGCGTCCTATATACCTACTGTCATACTTATCGCCTCTATTTCTCTGCTCTTTCATTAACACCTCGTTGTTTATCTTGTTTACTTATATTCTATACTATGATCAACTGCTCTTAATATCTGTCCTCCATAGAACTACATTTGACCTTATGGAAAATCGGTTTCTGCTTGAAAAGACAAATCCTCAGTCTAAAGACCCTAAACAAACTTTCACCATGGATGAAAATATCATCCATGCTTTCACGAATTATGCACAGGTCAATGATTGTCAATTTCGGCGTAAAGATAGTATTCACAGCCTACGTATATATACTTGTATAACAGGTGTTTACTTTAAATCACAACCTACATGGAGAAAGTTTATTTTATTTTTATTTTTTTAAAAAAACAAACAGTTGACATAACAATGTAAAAAAAAATCAAGTTACATTATATTAGTCTCGTACGCTTTCACACCCAAACTGCTGAGCCGGTGGTGATGATATTTAACATTGTGGTAGTTTGACCCCCAAGAAAGGACATAATTTATGCTACTTTGTGTTCCAAAACGAAAAAGCACGTGGATGAAATCCCGGGCAACAGCTATTTATTAAATAAAGCAACCTTAATTGATTTGAAAGTGATCCGACGAAGTAAAAAGGAGACGTTTTCCAAACTCTTGATTTCAACCTGATAGTATTTTGGTGTAGAAAAATGCAATTCTCTTTTTAAAATTTTGAACTCATCACATTGCAATTTGTCCACTCAAAATGATCTTGAATTTGTGCAGTAACTAAAATACATTGGTATTTTTTTATTGCTACGGCGGAGTGTCGCTATTTCTTTATTTATTTTTTAACATTCCGACGACTCTATTTGCGTAGCCACCACTAATGTGACGCTGATGGTACAAATATTTGCGTCAATCTTTATTTACGTCCACATCAATTCCCATATGATATTAATAAACTTTTATAATTTTAACATCTTCTAAATTCTCCATCTTGTTTGTTAGTGAGACGGCTCAAGGGAATCATCAAATGAAGTTTGTTAAAATGAAGTTATCTAAATATTTAATCACAAACGTTACAATAATTAAAAACAAGTTGACGCATTTAGATATTTTCTAGAGCAGTATGTTTTTGAGTAAATTAGGATCATCGACATTCAGCAGACCAATCTCCAAGCTCACGGCGTGCCAATGAGTAGGCATTTACTCAATTAGAAATATGTCAATACAACTCTCCAACTTCAAAATCAAACTCAATATCTCGGGTGAAGCTGAATCTCTAAATTTCACTAAAGCCCCGTATCACTTACGCAGGTGACAGGTTAGTACGAAAAAAACAGAAAAAGACCCAGCTCGACACTAGGCTGGTGAGTTGAAAAACCAATTGATACAAGACCCTGAACAGGAGGCCGTCCGCCTATTGTAATTGCTGTCGTTAATTCAATCCGAAAAACGTGCTAATTAAAGGGGTGGGGGTGCATTTGTCTGTCAAGACCAGTGAACAATTAGAAGCTGTTTCATAATGTTACAACATAATTACCTACAGCAAAGACATTATCTGATAACCCTAAACAATGTTGTATAAAGTCAAGAACATTGTGCGACGAATGTGTTAAACGTTTCTGCTGAGCGAAAGAGCATAAGCCTTTTCTGTCTATTCTTATATTTTAGCGTTTTTCTTCATTTACGTGGCATAGGATAAAGCCATAAAAAGATAAATAAGTTTGTTTTGTCAGGTTTAGGTGCATTATTTGAATGCAAACGCGAACGAAGTCAAAGGCAAATCTTAGAAATACCAATATAATCTCACCTCAGAAAAAAATCTGGACTTAGCTAGTTTGGGAGACTTATAAACCATCAAAATGTAATCATAACAACTTTTAACATCAATCGTGTAATTTATCGTTTTCCATAGAATATAAATGTTTACATTATAGTTTTACGTACCCAAGAGCTATTTACGATCGACATTTTAATTCCTGACTTATTTTATGTTGCAAAATCTTAAAATAGGTCAACATTCTGTAACTATGGAGGCCAGTTAATTAATTTAAAACAAGATAAGAAACAAAGTAAATTGATTAGATAGATACATTTAAGTTTTGCGAATATGCATTACAAAATACACCGATATCTTCTTAGAAGTGGTTTATGTATTTTATATTATTGTATTTATAAAACTTAAAGAGTAAATCAATAGACTCGCTTTATCATTTTGTTTGAAGTCTGTTATGAATGTTTCTCTTTTATATTCTAATTGCAATAAATTATTGATTGATTGAAATAAATAAATGTTTTAGAAGAACTTTTTGGTAAAGCTATGACTTAGCGTCGTGTGCCCTACAAAAATACTCCAAAGATGTATCATCCAATAATAACCCACTACATTGTAGCATCCTCAACAGCTGTTACTGGTGATGTCAGCTATTTGCATTTTGTTTTGAGTTTGACTACTCTGCGAACTACTAGGTCTACTTTGGTTTATATACGGATGTGCTAATTTATAATACGCAGACAAACCCTAGGAGGATTTTTTTTGCACTTTCCTCTGATCTTGAGCATTCTTTTGAGGATCGTAGTGATTACATTTCACAAAACATTTATTTTACTGCAACTTACGTAACTTCACGCCTGTAATTGCCTGTAATCCCCGAAGGGGTAGATAGAGGTAAATGCATGCATTCAAGCATACATGCAAACACCCACGACTCGCCGATTTATTTTACTGGTATCTAATAGAGCTCCAGTCCAGTGTGCATCACCGTATCACCTTATTTATCTGCCACCAAATGGTACTGTTCAGCACTATCGTGTGTCGGTTAGATGGTAATGTATGGTACCGTAATTCCTCTCACGGAGGCAAAACAACTTGGGCCTCACGGCTGGCAACACATCTGCATTTTAAACTCTGTTTTTTGTTATACCTATATCTGCAGTAGTTCTAAACCTAACATCTGCAGTAGTTCTATCCACGCGAACTGCAGGCTTGCTTGCCCCTTTCGATACATAAAAATATCTATTTGTAGCTACACGATATTCCACATTCTCAGATTTATTTTCAGTTTTAATAACCGACAATATTTCACTTCACGTCCCGTGAGTTAGTTGTCAAGCCAATCCAAATTTTACAGTCTGTCGAAGTCGACGTTGTCTGCTCGCCATGATTTATTGGTGACATTTGTAGTTTTTTTACGTTCGCTAGTTCACTACGGATTTAGCAGGTAGGTAATTGATGTATTTTGGCATGTAAGATCTTCGGAATGTCTACAATTTATCAAAGCTGTTCATGGGTGATCATTATTTTTGCGATATTTTCACACTCATCATTGTCTTCTTATAAATAAGCTGTAGGTTATTTAGACCCTTTTACTCGTTTTATTTTAAATTTCTTTTCTTAAACTTGTATCTGAGTTTATTTACAGCGACTATCATCACGTATGTCACAAATTTTCATAAATAGTTCAATTTGACTTACTGGTGGTAGAGTTCCAGTGTAAGGAGTCAAGGGCGTAGGCACCACCGCATTACCTAATCTATCTGCTGCCAAACGGTAGTGTTCAGCACTATCGTGTTCCGGTTAGATGGTAGTGTATGGCTCCGTAATAACTATCACAAAGATAACAACTTAGGTCTCAGGCGTAACAACGCATCTGCATTTTGACCTCTGGTTTTGGTGTAAATGTCTATAGGCTGCACTCATCACTTAACATCAATGTGAACTGCATGCTTGTTTGCCACCTTTGTTACATAAAAAACTACATTTTAAAATGCACTAGCTGTTGCCCGCGGCTTCGCTCGCGTGGATGTTGTTTTATAAATATTTTTTCCTAATTTTCTTTGCTATAAACCTCACGGAGCCCGAGACCTTTCCAACGAATGCAAAATCGTGAAAATCGGTTCGTGCGTTCTGGAGTTATAACGTCGGGAACACAGAACAGATAAATAAGGATCTTTATTTATCTATTCCGTGGTCAGGGAGGAAAACCCGACTTATTTTTATATTATAGATATACCTATGTAGGTAATGAGAGAAACAAACATTAACATTATTATTTTAACATAGATCAAATAAGCGATCTGAAGAATAATACTCAAGAGCAATTAATCACTAAGTGAGCTATTTCAATCTTGGTTTGATAACTAAATACTTATCCTACTTAAAAGATCTGCTCTAAACTCTGTACTAAAAGCTTTGGTTCTCGTCCTAAAATAACACCAATCAATCATGCTGTTACGAATACGAACACATTATCTGACAGAACATTCTGATGGTCCCTTGAATGAATTTGTGAAATGTATCTTCTGATAAATTACATTCTCGTGTCACAGTTTTTTTTAATGCAATGGAAGTGGCAAACAAGCATGCAGTTCACATTGATGTTAAGTGATGACTGCAGCCTATTGACACCCACACAAAGATCAAGGTCAAAATGTAGATGCGTTACCACTCCTGAGGCCTAAGGTGTTATGCCTCTGTGCCGTACATTACCACCTGACCGGAACACGATAGTGCTGAACACTACCATTTAGCGGCAAGTATATTAGGTAATGCGGTGGTGCCTACGCCCGCGAGCTTCGTCACTGGAGCTCTACCACCAGTACAACAAGTTCAACTGTCAAGTGTCATTGATGACTTCTCGATCAAGTTACTGGTTAAGTACTTTGATTAGGACTTTCTGTAATCATTGGTTTAGTCAGGTTAGTACGTTTGTGTTCTCTATCCTCGACATACATATAGTTATGTATACAAAATAACACCAATAGCATGCAAAAATAATAAATTTTTCAATTTGGCGGCAATTAATCAAGCATGGCGTCACACAACGTGATCACAAGACCTTCCAGCTTCATTATGGGAAAATTGTGTAGTGCGATAGGGACAGTTATGAAAAAGGTTAGCGACTAACTTTAGACTGTTGCTTTTATCTGTCGGTGTGAGAGTGTATCGTAAAAATTCACTCTCATCAAATTTCCCAATCGCGACGAAAGAAGCATAACTTCAGAAATATCAAATTCGTGTTCATGACATTCCCCAACATCTATGTTTGCGACATCTTTATCTAGTACCGCGTGTGCCACTAGGCCACCCACGAAGACTGCGATCGAGCGATGAACGAAGGTCGCCGCTAACAAAAAATAGTTTCGTATAAAAATTTGTTTGATAAAGTTTTAGCAGCTACAATAATTTTAACACGTTTTAACTTTGAATTCCTTTTCAATAATATTGCGCGTACGGATGATCGTGATATTTGAAATGCAGAAGTTGAAATGAAGTTTTAAGAGGGAAAACAGGCATGCTATACAATGAGATCACAATAGAGATAGACAGGGGCAGTCTTCGAGTGGTTTTATTAAAAAATACTTTTGAATAAAACCACTCGAAGATGTCAATACAAAGGCATTTCCGCTTGTTATGTTTGCGTAATAACATCTGCCAGTTACGTAATATTATAGTAGGTGTTACGTGGTGTTACTTTAATGATAACAATAATATGGTAAACACTGCTGTTAAATAAAAATATAAAAAAAATCAAAATTATTTATTTGGAACATAAGACAAAATCATAGAAATGAAATGGAAACAATGACACTCGCAAAAGTAAGAAATATACTGTGTCACGAGAATCAACGCCCTCCCCCGAACTAACACAGGCAGGTCCAGTAATCATAATACGAAGAACGCAGGTTAACTATCAACTTAACTACCTAATAATAAAAGAATACAATAAGATTAGATGACTATTTAAAACAAAATGAGAAAAGATGATATGAAAAAACATAATATTATTAACACTAGGAGACGGAGGTGTTACGGTTGCAGCGACTGTTATATAGCCAGTTACGTTAGGTTATAACGCTGGTAAACAAACAAACATTGTTGAGTATCTCAAGGTACGATTCCGAACTCGGCAGCACGCAGCAGTGCTGCCGCTGCAGTGCTGCCGGAGCAATATTTCTCTATTTTCTATTGCATTGCTGCCGCGACAGTGTCGCGTAGCTCGGAATGTAATCGCATATAAACTCATAGATAATATATGGTAACCAGTAGTGTTGCTGCAGCACTGCTGCGTGCTGCCGAGTTCGGAATCGTGCCTTCAAGGTGGCCAATCCTACCTTAGTGAAAAGATTTTGACTCGTCTGAGCAACAATATGAGCATTGATAGTTCGACTCTTAAGTCAAAGTAAAGTCGTAGTGCAGTTGTGCAGTTTGTAAATCACTCCCTAAGCGCCTACGCCCTGCGCATTAGTCCTCCATTAAAAATCTACCATTAGTAAAATATTAGATGTGGAACGTTTAAAATATTACATATCTATCTACATATATTTCTCACGCTATCATTGCAGTCATATTTTTCAGAAGACGCTGAATCGAGCTTGGCATTGTTTCAATACATAACACAACTGTGCAAACGTCTGTGAGTTTCTTCAAAACACTTAAAATTACATTACGTTCATGATTTATGTAAATCTTATTATTAGAATACAAAGAAGTCAATTTCAGAAGATTAACAATGTCAGTTAGTGCTAGATAAATTTATGGGTACAGAGATTGAAATATGATTGAATCAATCTAGAAACAAGAAAATTAAAGGAGACGTTCCAAAATGTATGGAGCTTGGGCCCGCACCATGTACACTATATTGAGAGATGAAGCATAAAATACTGAATCATTTTCAGCTATTCAAATCGTTTATTAAATCTTCAAATAATTGTCGTAAGTATATTTTGAAAATAAGGATGTTATAGTAGCGATATGGCAACATATTCCTGTCATACAAAAATTACGTAAATAAATATTTCCGACAAAAAAACAACGATTCATAATATTTTTTGAGTATTTTTCCATGATTTTGCGTATTTTTCTCTAACTTTGGATATAGTGTACAAGGTGCAGGCCCAACGTGGAACTTCTCCTTTAATGTTTATATTGAAATGCCAAAAATAAGTAAAAAAACGTAACTTAACGCCAGTAATACCCGAAGGGGTAGGCAGAGGTAAATGCATGCATTCAAGCATACGTGCAAACACCCACGATTCGCCGGTTATGTTTTAGCCCATGTAGCAGGTGGCGACCCTGTTGACATCTTCGGGCACATTACCAAACTCCGAGGTACTGAGAAACTTCCAGAAAATGGAAAAATCCCAATAGAACCAGAGATAAAGGATTTTAAACCTTTATCTCTGATAGCCCTCGACCCGGAAATCGAACCCAGGCAGCAGGCCATACTACCTCAACGTAGTAGTAGTGGCCTGCTACCATTAGGCTATCAAGGCAGTTTAAAAAATAAGTACAAATATCCAATAGGTAATGGAACTTAATTGATGATGATTAGGTACCCTACATCTTAACAGCTCGAAATTAGTTAACCATGTGGGTGAATAAATACTTATTTTCTGATGGGACAGAATTACAGAACCTACTCATAAGATCGTTATTTTTAATCTATACTAATATTATAAAGCTGATGGCATTGTATGTTTGCTTGAACGCGCTAATCTCAGGCACTACTGGTACGATTTGAAAAAATATTTCAGTGTTAGATAGCCCATTTATCGAGGAAGACTTTAGGCTATATAACATCACGGTAAGATGAATAGAAGAGGGTAGGTAACATTGCATCCGCGCAAAGCGGCCTGCCTCGGCTTTGCTTTGCTTGTTCTTCGATAAGAAAAGGTCTGGGGATCACTGTTACACCTCTGTTTGCACCTCTCCCGTATTCTCGGGGAGTGTTCTTATGCTACGATAACCTGGATAATCCGTTGTATATCAGTGATACAAAAAATATCGTGACATGAATATAATATAGTGATACTAGCGGCCCGCCTCGGCTTCGCCCGCGCTGCTCTGCTCCTATTAGTCATAGCGTAATGTAAGCTATCCTATCTCTCAAGTTGGATCGAACTGCACTTGGTGTGCGAATTTTATTATAATCGGTTAAGTGGTTTAGGAGTCCATTGAGGACAAACATTGTGACACGAGATTTATATATATATTAAGAAGATTGTTATTTATTTCCATTATGATAATTGAATACAGTATCTATTAATTAACTATTATGCAATATTAAAACCTTATTCCTTCTCAATCTATATCAGCTAGCACCGAGCACATTGGCTTGGGAACTGCTAGAATTCTAATATTTATTGCAGCAAATAAACTAGCGTAAATGTGTTTACGTTCTACCAAACTAACTGCACTTAATGTGTTCATATCATCAAATTTCTCAGTAACGGCGCAATTATCGTGAAATACTGCCGAATTAAATGAATTACACATGTCGTCTAATTAGATTTAAGATGTTAACACACTGAAAGCATAGCTAACATAATTTATCCCTAAAACATTCATTTCAAATTGATCGCCAAGACTTACGAACTCACTTTCACTTTTATTTTATCAAATGTCGAAAAATGTCCTGCCAAAGTCGAAGCTTGGCTTTGACAGGACATTTTTCCTAATGGATGGATGAATAGGACCTTTTTGATCCTTTTGTTAGATTAATTCTATTTTTTTTTCTTCCTAATCTACCATTCTCAACATGGTCATCACTTCCCGTAGTGGAGATTGGAGACTAATGTTACATTACATATTTCTCTATTGTTTTGGGTCTCTTATCATGCCAGCTTTCTCTTTTTCATTATTCTAGGCTAATACTACAAGGCAAAGCTCATTGCTACAAGGGTTATTAAAATGACAAAATTTGATATTAGTCTAATTAGCAGAGTTCATATAACAACTTTTTTTTTTTGTGTGAAAGTTGACAGACAAGCAAACGGGCCACCTGATGGAAAGTGGTCACCATCGCCTATGAACATTTGCAACACCAGGGGAGTTGCCAACGCGCTGCCAGCCCTGATGGACTCTTTTGACGCCATTTTTGAAGAACTCCATATTGTAGCACCAAGAACCCCATATTGTAGCACCAGCAACTAAATAGATTGTTGAAATTATTTGTTGTGAAGTACATTTCGTAAACTTTCCAATGTGTTATCACAACACATAATAATATAGCTTTCAAGATATTCCACTAATAGACTTAAAACACGTTACAGCAGTTGAAAAGTTTATTTAGCTTGTACTTTTTAACTGCCGGAACGATCCAATTCGGCAAAGTTAATTTCAAAGTGTTTTGTTTTGAAATATCGTTCCTCCAGCACATTGCGCTGGTTGTTCTATGACGGAGTACAAGCTGACATGTTTACTACTCACGAACGCGTTTTGATCCGTTCCGTTTGAAGCTTGGCAAATGTACAATTCTCGTTGAAAAAATACAAGAATTTCGTATACCATGACGCAGTTTCATATTCTATGGTGGTCGAGACTCGGTTCAATTTATGAGAGTAATTTTAGAAGATGTGATTGCACAGGCGCCGGTCATTTATAGGCACTCGCTTTTTAATAATGTGACACATTTCGTCATCGTCTCATATTTTATTGCGGTCCGCGAAAATGAAAGCATGTTTATTTTTGGTGGAGCTAAATTAATTTGTGGTATTTTGAACGTCACTATATTAAGTTCACTTAAGGTCGTTGGAGCCGGGGCATTGGCTCGGATTCCTAATTTTACATCTTGTGTCACTTAAAGTGGGAGAGCAACATTATAAGAAAAAAATATAAAGATACAAAACGAACTCTAAAAAATATTGATGCGACAGATTTTTACATAGCTCTATCAAAATTCAGTGAGATCTATTATTAAAAAAAAATCACAAACCAAGAAATTGAAGCATATTAAGCACTAAATAAAAATAAACTGAAACACCTATAATATGTTTACGTAAATTAAAGATATTGGACGCATTTCAATAGGAATCAGATGTTTACCTACTATTTCAGATCACGGGAATGTGATATCGTATTATAATATAGATGCGGTGAAGCATACTTTTACGGAAACGACATGCCAATTTGACAGGCTAAGTAAAAGTATAGCATTCTATAAAGTTTTATTAAATTATAGGAAAAAAATTAAAGCAAACAAGTAAACCACCACTAGTGTTGACCATTAAGTAACCCTTAAGGGTTAATTGAATTATTCAAATTTGACATGAATAAAAATAGTAATATAAATAAATGTAATTAATGCTTTGCTATATTTACCAAACATGTTTCAATTGAAAGTTATTTTGAATTCCCATCAATAATTAAATTACAGCTTTTTATTTTAGATCACTAAACTGAAACGAAACCATCACAAAATCGGTCTGCTAATCCGCAAGTGCAAAACCACTACCACGGAAAACTCCTATTTCCAAAAGCCTATCCTCATAACACAGTTAACACTGGAATAAGCACCTCAGAACATTCCGGAGTAGAGGAGCCAGAGGCTGGCCAGTAGCAGCACCAGGATGAGGTAGGTGGCGATGAGGCTGGTCGTCTCGTGGTTCGGCATCTTGACCACACGTTCACTGGACAAGCGGCTCCAGAAAACTGAGGGGACACACGAAACTGTCGCCGGTCGACCGCTCGCCTACGCCTTGCCATCCACGAATATTATCCACGTTTATAAATGTACAGCAATAGATATGTCCGCTGTTGACAGGTGCTCTATTGATTCGATCGATTTCGTTTTGAGGGAAATGCGACAACTTGGATAAATATTGATGGTTCATAATTAATTTTGTTAAACGTTTGAGATTTGATCAAGATCGAAATAAGCAATTGGTTTAAAATTATTTTAACTTTTAAAGGTTTTTTATTTTTAGTTTAAACGTGTAGGTTTTAAATAAATTTAGCAGTTAACAGGGCAATAATGCAACATTACAGCAGATATTTAATATTGTAGGTAGTAGTATTGACAGAGTAACATATAATTATTTGAAGAAACTATCAATGTACACTTTCTTAAAGTATGTTTGAACTCAAATTTTAAGACTCTAGAAAGTAAGTTTAAGAATGCTCATGGTAGATATAGAGGTACATTAAGTATCTATCTATACTTAAAAATATAAGTTACTTGGTTGACTAAAAAATATAAAATAATAACGATATATGATTGAGATTTCCGCTTTAAAAACGAAAATGAAGAATTGCGAATTAGGTCACCCAAATAAACTCTCAGAACTTGTCAACCCCAAACTGTCCTTCCGCGTAAACATTAAAAAAACAACAGTTGTCAATCAAACACGGTACATTTGTCACTCTCAACTTACACGGGCAGCTAGGCTTAGAAGACCGCTGAGTAGAGAAGCCATAGGAAGAACAAGAGTATGACGAGGATCATGTACGTGGCGGCGAGGTTCACCGTCTCCGCGTTGATCGGCATGGCTGCGATGTGGCGGAATCTGGACTGATCGAGGATCTATCGCGGTTTACGTGCACGCGTCATTGCACAGGGCCAAACTCCGTAATGGAAGGATACTTCGATTAATTTTTTAGTCATCGTGGTTCAATGGTTTTGGATTAGATCAATTTTTGATCTGTAAATGCTTATAGTAACTACAAAGCTAGGCAGCAATACGACAACAGAATCATAGTTGCCCTGTAATTTTCGGCACAGATGCATAACACCTTAGGCCTCAGGAGTGGTAACGCATCTGCATTTTGAGCTTGGTCTTTGTATGGGTGTCTATAGGCTGCAGTCATCACTTAACATCAATGTGAACTGCATGCTTGTTTGCCACTTTTATTTACATAAAAAAAATAGTTTTTTTTTTATTAAAGTGGCCAACAATCGTCCATTTCACATGGATAGTAAGGGTGAGATTCACAGACCGCACTTTGCTTTGAGCAAAGTATGCTTACAACTGTCAGTAAAGTATGAGATTTGACAGTTCTAAGAATACTTTGCTTAAAGTTGTAGTACGGTTTGTGAATTCCACCCTAAGTGAATAGGTGCGTAGCCTATACACGTTGAATTTTTAAGGTTGTTTCCCTAGGCTGAACGTTTTGCTCTGAGTAAGTAGTGTCATAGAAATGCAAAGAAGAGAAAAGAGTTAGAGAATAGATTAAGAATAGAGTTATACCTACTTCTAAATAAAAAAAATATTCTGGTGACAAATGATAGCAACTCACTATATATGTAACGTACTACTTGACCTATTGCATGCACTGCCTACAAAGTGAAAAAACGTAAGCGCCTAAATACAAACACATTATCAGAGTAAAATAAGATCATATACTTTATGATGCGGCATAACTAAAACATTTTAGGTTCATTGTACTACCAAGACATCATGAAGGTAGTTGCAGGAACATAAGTATTATTTAGTTCCTATCTCCTGTATAAACTCGAGATTTTAATATAGATACATTGCTACGGGCTCAAGTTCATCACCATTTAACTGAAACACAATAATGCCGAACACTTTCGAGGCAGTATTTCACCTCAGGGCAACTACTGCAGCTTTATGGTCCGCTTAACTCCTTACAAAGACGCACCGTTTGTATTGTTAACGACCCAGGACTTACTGACAGTCTCGAACAGTTTGGGAGTCTATGCGTATTTTTACTGTCTCTACAACGGCGAGTGCTTTGCTGAACCTTTTGATATGGTCCAGATATGGTGATATACCCAGAGAGTGGTTCCACCGACACAGACTGGACGCATGTCATTGCTCAACGGTTCGGCTTTCGCATTCCTTTCTGGCCAGAACGTATAAAGTGTGGAAAGAACTTCCATAAGAGGTGTTCTTTGAAAAATGGCGTCAAAAGAGTCCTTCAGAGCTTTGAGCGCATTGGCAATTCCCCTAGTGTTGCAAATGTTCAAAGGCGACGGTGACCATTTTTCACCAAAAAAACACTACTGTTTGGCGTCAGATAAATTAGATAATGCGTTGGTGGCTACACCCTCGAGCTCCTCACACTGGAATCACTTTTCAATTCTTGTTTGGAATTATTTGGATCAAATTAGTGTGATCGTAGTCATAATCATAGTCATTAAGCGAATAAGTTACAATAATCGAAATTGCCCGAGATACGTAATAGATAGAGAGACAGATCGAATTTACAACCCATGATCGAATTGGCACTCTTTGTAATATAAAATTATTGCGACCGCAGATAGATCTCTAATAATGTGTATAGTAATAACCGCAAATATGCATAGCTTTTTAGCATTAAGTCCGCCTCATGTACTATTTTATGCAAAGTTTAAATAAATACATAAATAGCTTCCTCTAAACATAGAACTATTAAACACTTCCTTGAAGACCTTTAATCTCTTCACAGTTGGCAAAGGAGAAAGCATAATCAGTTATAATTACTCTTAAATCAAAATTCATAGAGTTGGCAAAAATATTTCGTAATAAAACTGAAACAAATCCACTATTTCTTTCAATAACATTGTGGCTTTATGACAAGTCATTTATTTTAGTCTAGCACAGCGTTGTATCCAGGTAACCGCAAAACACATTTATTACATAAATATATTTTAATACATAAATTTAGACAAATCTTGTATTATAGGTTACGCTAATTTAAAATTACATAATCCACCGTGAAAATTTGATAACAGATTGAAATAATAAGCGTTTTTGTTTGATGTTTCATTCCAACAATCAACTCCTTGATTTATAGAAAAGACCACACGAAAGACCAAAGACATTTAATCAAAAATATCACACCAGTACTTACGATTATTTAGAAAGCTGAATACAATAGCCAGAGGGAGACCAGCAGTAGGAGTAGGATGATGTAGGTAGCAACCAGACTCGTGCCTTCCGAAGACCTGTCCATTTTGACGCAGCCTGTTTCACGATAAGACGGCAACTGACTGAAATTTGGTGAACAAAGCTCGATATATAATTATTTTAAAAGAAACAACAGGACATTAAGTTTCTATTTTCTGTAGTGGCGACGCGCCGAGATTAATTGCTTGTCACATCGGTATTCGTAGCGGGAATGACCCGCCGTGTTTTGTGTTTACATTTCGCATTTCACCGAATTCAGCGCGTTTGCCAAATACTTTTAAATCGCAACAGGTTGTTTGCGTGATATATATAAATTGGATACATTTTCCTGGAAATCTCCAGTGAGATACAGTCCGGCCCTGTCCGCTTTTCGTTTCTGGAGAATGATAAGCTGGGCTATATTTACCACTGGAGCATCGGCCGTTTCAGCGAGTACAATGCAGGCGCTTCGGCGTTTGTAATAATACGGGTAGTACGCGTCGAGCTTTAAAATTTGCTGTTGCTAAATGTGTTTGTGATAGACGTGATAGTGCAGTCAGAAAATACACAAAACGTCTCATAGAATGTTTCGTTAATTTCGTTGTGTTCTGGTAACCTTGACATACGAATATTTTTAGTTTTTTAGTACAGCCGCATTACCCACCACCAACTGATAGATATACCTACTATCTAGATTGGTACCTACATTGTTTTGGTTAATTCAATTGTGTAAGACCTATAAAATTATTGTACACTTCACATAACTTGACTTATCCTAATTCTATCTTTATGTAACAAGCTACATATATTGAAATTGCGATTAATGGGGCAGTCAGCATTGTTGCCAGTTTGCAACTTATTTGTAGATAATAGAGAATGTGATCAATTTCTAAGAAAATTTAACTTATTCGAGAATTTAATTATGTTGTATCAAATAATACCTGCATATATTTAAGCATAAAAAAAAAATATTAGCTACGTACGTGGTTGCAGTCACCCTGATAGGTATGATATTTGCTTGACAGTTGTGAAGATGTTAGGCAGCTACCTTCGCTAGCGAATTAGATCGAGGCAAAGACCTAGTGGTAATGTATTATAAGGTCTTTGGATTTTGAAATAATCTTAATACATAGGTACACCGATTGCACGCGTGTACAATTGGGAGTTGATTGTGATCGATTGTTATAAATATATATATTTTTTTATGTTATGGAAGTGGCAACAAGCATGCAGTTCACATTAATGTTAAGTGATGACTGCAGCCTATAGACACCCACACAAAGACCAAGGTCAAAATGCAGATGCGGTACCACTCCTGAGGCCTAAGGTGTTATGCCTCTGTGCCGGAAATTACAGGGCCGTACATTACCACCTGACCGGAACACGATAATGCTGAACACTACCATTTAGCGGCAAGTATGTTAAATAATGCGGTGGTGCCTACGCCCGCGAGCTCCGTCACTGGAGCTCTACCACCAGTAGAAATAAATACACAAAGTATTAAAAATGCTTATTTAATCAAATTAATATAAAACGACTACTTCTTCATTCTTTCTCTCGCAATCGCTGTTTCATTTCTATGTCAACTTCAGATCTTGATTTCCTTTTTACACCTTTGTAAGTGTCCTCGATCTGCTGCAAAGTCCTCCCTTTCGTTTCTGGTAACAAACTTAACGTCACCACCAAGATGTATGTTAAAATAGCGGCATATAAGACGTAAGTACCGTGTATACCCATACAGTCGACGAGTGCCGGGAACGTCTTCAGTACGAGGAACATGAATCCTGCACCCACACCTGTACTTATACTACCTCCAATACTCCTGTACTGTAGGGGGAACACTTCACCGGCTATCACACTCGGTAATGGCACCATTCCCACACCGACTGTAAAGAACTGTATGTTGACTAATACAGCTGATATCCACACTGCATCGTAGGTCAACATCCCGTGTATTCTTGCGTAAACATACCCAGCTATTGCTACATGGCTGGCGATGCAAAGACTGCTCGTCATCCAGACCATTGTCCTTCTTTTTGTTCTATTAATGATGTAGATTGCTGCTGCATTAACAAAAAGTCTCTGTGTGTCGATAACCACCATCCAGACATTGATTTCAACGTTCGGACCCATAATCAGAGAGAGCAGTTTCATTGGATAAATAGCCATATTTACATTACCTGCTAAGGTTAAGGAGGAAGCAACGTGTGACATTAAAACGATCGGTTTGTAGAATTCAGGCTTTTTTGCTGTACTGAGCATATGTTCAATTCTGAAAGTACGTCTGGTGGTGCGTTTTAAATCATTCACTTCTATTCTAGCTTCTATAAGTTCTTCCAATTCTTCTTCTTCACTATTGCCTCTAAGCCAGTGAAATGATTTTCTGCATTCCTCATATTTGCCTTTATCTGCCAGCCAGCTCGGAGATTCCGGTATGTAGCAAGTTAGAACTAAGCTCAGTGATGCAAAAAAGAGGCATATGACGGCTGTATTACGCCAGCTCAGTAAAGAACCGATTGTGTGAACGAAAAATACTCCAAACGCTTGACATAGAGACATTGTAGTAAGGAATGCTCCTCTGTTTTTTGGACTCGTGTACTCCCCGATTATAACAGATCGCAGGGGAACTATAAACCCGAATGACAGGCCATGTACGATACGAGTCAGCATTAAGACCTGAAAACAAATACGTGAATGTGAGTTTGTTTTTTAATGAAGGTGGCAAACAAGCTTGCAGTTCACATTGATGTTTAGTGATGACTGCAGCCTATAGACACTCACATAAAGACCAGAGGTCAAAATGCAGATACGTTGCCACCCCTGAGACCTTAGTTGATGTCTCTGTGATAAGTTATTACGGGGCCGTTACATTAGTTATTTATTTTTATATCAACATTTCATTTCAACGTGTAATTTCACCATATATTTATTATACGAGTACTACTAATTTCACTGAAAGTAGAAATTTAAAAAAATGTAACAATATACTTGGGTGCTTGGAACGGATCATACTGTTATCGTTAAAAAATTAAACCTGTCTCTATCTGTTATGATACAGTTACATATTTTAACATTTTATATGGAGGGTGAAGACAATATTGCACTAAACAACATTTAATATGGATAAATATCGTATCAAAGTATTTGTACTAAAATTCTTCCGAAACGGCTTGACCGTTTTTTATTGCGCAATCCGGTAGCTCTTGGGTAGCTCTCTGAGAATAGGTCGTAATCAGTATTTTTACCATTTTAGACGAACGATATAAAGTTCGCTGGTACAGCTAGTTAAATACAAATGTAAAATATTTGGATAAATTCATACTTAGTTATTAATGGCTACTAAATCAATGTCATTTACAAATATGACAAAATTATGCCTTGGAAAATAACGAAAGTAATTCAGTTTTTCTACTTTGAACCTGCTAAATATTTATTTATTTATAACAATGTAGTTTAATGTACCTACAACATCGAAGATAGGTTGTTGTAAACAAACCTCAAAGCTATTAGCAAAGATAAGTATGATCCAGCCAGCGATGCTACTCCCGACGACAGCAAAATGGCCAATTTTCCGTCCCATTTTACCCATTATTAGCGACATCATCAAGTCGCCCACCAAAAGTGTAATGCTGATGGTTGATGCTGTAATAAAACGATACATTTAGATATTTACATACAATCAGCGTGCATGTATGAAGAGAATGATGCTTGTAGAAGAAGCGCGGAAGTTGTTCCAGGAACGGGATATCTGGCGCTCCACACTTTCTGCCTACCCTGTGAGGAATTTGGCATGAAGACACATTCCTACAAAAATACATACATATTTATTACTTTAAAGAAAACAATCTTAAACAATGTGCCTAATTTTTAGGAATGTTAAATAGGAAGAAGATAATTATCCATTTACATGTAATTATAGTTACTCTGATAGGCGATTATAACATGTTGATCTCTATTCAATGACGTAGCCAGGGTATGGCAGCAATGCAGCTGTCTCTCACTGCACCCTTCAAGATTAAAAAGTTTATATCTTTCGTAATTTTAACGCTTTTTGGGCAAGTTGAAGAAACAGCCGTTGTTCACCAGAGTCAATCCTCCCCATATCTTTTCTTGATCCTTGCCAGATGAAATATTCTAAACTCGCCTTTGAGTAAAAACCTACAGACCAAATTTCGGTCACGTCGATGATCTTAAACGGAATTTAGCCAACTGTGCAGAAGATATTATAGAGCTCAAGTTTATGCGCAAATACAGGAACACTCTCTTACGTTCATTCTCTCGTTCTTATAGTCCGGTGGGACGGCAATCCGACACGACCCGGGAGAGATATTAAGCGCAAGTCGATCTTGCGCTTAATATCTCCTTTTTTTTTAACTTTAACTTTACGTGCTCACCTATGCACATATACCAGACTCCGGGCATAGGAACTTGGAATTTCCTCACAAAATAAACCCATTAACAGCTTTTCGACCTGGCGATCGAACCCCAGACCTCTGGCTTCAGCACCGCGATTGCAACCACTGGACCAACGACGTAGTCACTGAGTATATGCTCACCAATCCAAGACTCTTGGTCCTTGCTAAGCGAGATGGTGGAGCCAGGGTCGTGCAGCTGCGGCAGCATGATCCCTGGGAAGCCGTACAAGCAGCCGTTGCCCACCAGGTTTATACACACTGTTGCTGTCACGAAGCACTGTGCACACACAGATTAAATATATGTAATTGTTTTTATATTTTTTCGCATTAACACATGCTTGTGAAATATATTTCATTTTAAAGAAAAATGGAAAGAAAAAATTGACTTCAGGCGAGACTCGAACTCGCGGCCTACTGGGAATCTAGTCCAGCCGCTCTTCCAATTGAGCTACTGAAGTCCTGCGTCCTGCCCGATTTGTCAAATCTTTCCTTCACATTTATTGCCTTGCTTTATGGTAGCAGTAGCGCCATCTATTGCCAACCATGCTAGTTAGGCAACCGATATAATAGACTTTTCAGTTTATTGAATATCGTAAAGAAGTTGCTTTTACCCTTAATAATTGTTTTTATATTATTTCGCATTAACACATGCTTGTGAAATATATTTTATTTTAAAGAAAAATGGAAAGAAAAATTTTGAAGGTTGAAAAAAGGTTGCCTAACTAGCATGGTTGGCAATAGATGGCGCTACTGCTACCATAAAGCAAGGCAATAAATGTGAAGGAAAGATTATTATAATTATATATATATATATTCAACAGAAATAGTTGTACTGCCGGTAGAACTCTAATGACCGAGCTTGTGGGCGTAGGCACCACCGCATTACCTGATATACTGGCTGGTAAATGTATGTTAGTGTTTAGCGCTATCGTATTCCGATGGGGTGGTAATGTAAGGGTATATAATTTCCGACCCAGAGGCATAACAACTTAGACCTTATTAATATATACCTATGTTGATAGGCTACAACTTACCATCCATGTGAACTGAATGCTTGTTTGGCACTTCGTGAGATAAAAAAGTAACTTCACGACTATTGCCCGGAGGACAGAGGCACCTACACCTAATAAATGCATTGAAAATGAATTCCATCTTTTATTTTGCCGTATGCATATCCGGAACAGTCATGCACGCTTAAATGTCTTTGCCTTTGGCGGCGTCGTGTGGCGGGTTGCTCACTTCCCTCTAAAATGGTCGAGGAGGGCAATGGCTGTCACATGCGTCATACTCGTGAACGGGTGCTGTTGGTGGGGACTGGTCTGTTCTGGTTTGCAGGGGCTACATAACATTTAGTAGATAGCAGTTTATTTGCATCTATGCTATGGACGTTGACATTATTTGATTTTTCACGATAATCTGTACTAGATTTAAGCTTTCATTTAAAAGAGCTCTTACTGAGTTTGTTGGGTAGCGGAGTTCTTCTCAGTAGTGACTGAACTTGGAACTCTGCTAAGTGAATAAATTTGATCTTGACGAATAAGTTTTTCTTTTTCTTCATTTATTATCATTGAAGGAATTGAAAAATTTTATGACTATTATGTTTTAACCAAATAGTTTAAATTTTAATTTTTAATTTACTATTAATATATGATTTTTCTTTACTATATGTAATGGTTATTCGCTCTAGGTAGTTTATGATTTATTGACGTTTTGAAAGTATCTGTAAAGATCTATTCGAAATAAAAATATTTTCTATTCTATTCTATTCTATTCTATTAAGCACATATTCAACATTTATTTTACTGGAGGTAGAGCTCTAGCGACGGAACTCGCGGGCGTAGGCACTACCGCATTACCTCTATTTTCCGCCAAATGATAGTGTTCCGATTAGATGGTATGGCCCCGTAATAACAAATACAGAGACATAACAACTTAGATCTCAGGGGTGGCAACGCATCTGCACTTTGATCTCTGGTTTTTGTGTAGACGTCTATAGGCTGCAGTCATCACTTAACATCAATGTGAGCTGCATGCTTGTTTGTCACTTTACTTGCATAAAATAAAAATCTGGCACATTACCAAACTCCGAGAGCACCACTGGGAATCTGTGGTTCTGGTTTAGAAATGGGGAAATGGAGTAAATTGTTATGAATTAATTCTTTCCATATTATAATTTGTTTCGTTTGTTTTTATTATATTTTGTGTTCACCCAAAATCTCTCTCTCTCTCTTTCTCTCTCTCTCTCTCTCTCTCTCTCTCTCTCACTCTCTTTCTCTCTCTCTCTCGGCAGTGACAAGCCACGCGACGGGTGCGTCTGTCCCACATGTAACACCTCAGATAGTTCTTTATAACGGTAAGTAACAATCAATATTATGGTGATAGCACAGTCTAAAGAAAACGAACATGTTAATTGGTAATAGATAACTTACTTGTCTCAAAAAAGAGGTCGTTTCTTCCTTTAATCGTGGCATTGGCAAAATAAATTACAATACTTTACAAACTTATACCTACTGTAGGTGGTTATATGACCGTACCAAGCATAAATACATTGATAAGTCGACTTGCATATTTTTAATAAGTGTATTTTTAGGGTGAATTAATGACTAAGTCTGTGAGTAAAGCAATAAAAAAGTACAAAAACATAAAACAACGATTTACAAATAAAATTCAAACTTTTGAATAGCTGCCCTGAAATATGGTGCATTCCCCTCTGACTTTTCAACTTATCACGCCTGGTAACATACGGATTATAAGATATAATAAGTTTATGATTATTTTATGTGGGCAAATAAATGCAAGTTTCAGGAGTTTAGAAGTTTTCTCTATCTTTGAGTCCCATACTTAAAATTGTATACACCATAATTACTTAGGTACGTTATTAATGCTTTGTACTTATATTACCTATGATCTCATATTTGGCTTTATCAATTAATAAAATAGTTAATTTAACTGTTTACAATCACACTAGTAGGTTCTATTTATTTAAACACATATTAATTATCACATATTCTCTGACATAGGTAGGTATGTGTATGTTCCAACTTCTGAAGTATAATACGAAAACCAAGCGTTCACTTAAAATAACTGAAGTATACTGAGCGACTTATTACGAATTACTTGAGTAATTTTGATAAAAATAATAAAATGCATTAAGTGTTTGCTTGATTGGAATTAATTATGCGTAAAATGGCGTACCTACATACCTATTCCATATTATTGAAAATGCACTGAATTGTCTTGCGACCCGACGCGACTTCGGTAAATAGCAGGTAGGTAGGTAGGTAAATAGCAGTTAATAATACCTAGGTTCTTAGATTTTCGCGAGTTACAGTCATTGAAATAAATATTATGTTTTTCTACGAGTGATACTCGTAGAAAAACGTTTAAATTTAATGCAATGATCGCAAATTTTAATGTCATGCAATTTCTACACAAAGTATGAACATTGGATTTGTTCACCTACTTTTCTTTCTACATAATGGCAAATCTAAAATCTAGTTCATCCGGTATGCCTGGAGCCAAGATCTCGAAGAAAAATGCAGGTGATGACAAGTTTGAAATGAAATAGCGTGGCGTTTATGTATTCTAGCAAATGAAGTCGTACCGACTAAAATATAATCGGTTTTATAGGTTTTTTCTTTCATCTGGCGCCGTATTATCTATTTGCACTATTCAGAGCTTATTCAGCGGTCAAATATGTACATTGAGGAATCCTAATAAAATTATAATACTACCAATAATCTTTATTGTAGATAAACAATTATAAATAACAAATTAACACAACGTACCTATATTTATAAAATAATGTAGCTAACTATTATCAGGGAAGTGGTCACTTGATAATATGGGCGCCTTATGCGATGGTAATAAGATATATCTATTTCTTTGCCTTTGGTTATGCGGAGAGCTCTTTGACTGAACTTTCAGTATATTTTTTCTCATTGTTTTACACACTGAAAATATATTTGTAAATGTATAGATTGTTGGAAAGGAGCGAATGTATCATGACCTTTTATTGCGAACGTAAAGTGGCCTTTGGACGCATTATTGCCCTCTGAAAGACGGCCAACCGTCGTGTCGTGTGTTATTCCTGGGGTACGCCTACTACCTACCTACCACTGAATAATGATACCTACCGTTGACGTAGGTAGGTAGTTAAGTGCCCATGAGGATTTACGTGGGATCACCACATAGTTAAAAATAAAAGAAACCACTAGTCATCACAAAACGTACCTTTTGAGCTAGGCAACCTGCTTGTTTATTTTAAAATACCGTTGTATTTATTATTTAAAGGCGAACCCTCTTCCGACAGCTCGATGTACCGCAGACATTTTTGCTTGCGCTTTAAAATTAGAATCAAATTCGATTACCTACGGCCACGGCATGCGGCATAGCTATTCTGAGTTATTTGTTTACTATGATCTTGCGCAATGCGATCGAATGGCCATTGTATCTGTAACTTTATAGGTATTGCTGGTTACACATTGTTAAATAAATGAAAATAAACACAAAACTCACACCTCACTTTGTTTGTAAATTAATACAACAGTTTATGTAGGTATTTACCCTAACGTCTCCATTAAAAGATTTAAATAACCGTTGTAACCAACTCCTGAAAGTTGAAACTCTTGATTCTGATGATCTTTTTGGAATCTTTTACGACCCTGCTACGATTATGCACGCGTTTTGACCAAGGTTAGGCCGTGCCGAGTAAGAAACTTGGATAATATAGGTCGCGCCAGGTAAAAACAACGCTGGCGGTCAAGCTGCGCAGTAGACGATTTATCGATCTATTTGGTGGTATGAGGTGCGGCGTTTTACAACAATACACGAAACCGCAAGCGAAAGCTAGATCAAAAATAAACCGATAGGGCTAGTACTTTCGTGCGCGAGTGTACCGATGCGCGAACACATCCCTTCTACTTTCTTCTAGCGTTCTTTTTACGTGGCGCGACCTATACAAATGATCTGAAAACTTTGACAGTGAGAGCAATATGGTCTCGTCTAAAATGATTGAAAATGTTTTTGATAGGATAAATCATATTTACAAAGACTGCTTTGATGATTGATTTGAGTGACAAAAGTAGCAAACGGACATACCTATCCGTTTGCTATTTTTGTCAGTCAAATAAACTATTACAAATCACAACATAAGCAACTCATCTCGTGTTCATAACGGTCACACACATAGATTTATTATCTACTTCGTCTATGGTCACACACAATATAGATAACCTTTCGATTGTGCCTCTCCGGTAGAGCACTCTTAAGGTACCTTTCCAGAAATGTGCATTGCCTTCCATCATTATTTATTTTTAATAAATTATAGTTTGCTTTTTACGCACTTAGAAAACACATCTATCATCTAATAATAAGCCTTAATACGATTTAATGTGTTCTTAAAAAAAACAATCACTATGATTTTTATTTTCATACCTAATATAAAATAATTTATTCATCGTATGTTATTGTAATACAAACAGGCGAGGTATTATAATACTTTGCAAGATCGTAAAAGTTGCCCTCGATATAGGTCCTGCCCAGTGTGGGCAGCACCGTCAAAATTATCTGTAAAGGAGATGTTGCGACCTCGGCTCTAGTTCGTACACGTCCTCAAAAAATGGGTAAATTGAAGAAGAATCCGAAAAAAATACAATTAATTTATTCAAGAATATATTTTAGAGTTACTACCACATTTAATTCACACGATTTTATCATTTTCAACCATATTCAACATGGCGGCGATACAGCCGACGCTTCTTTAAATTGGAAATCGATTAGTTTAAGTTCTTAGTATTAACACATGCAATCGATTTCGATAGTATTTAGAAAATATTACTTTTTTCTCCAAGTACAAAAACAATTTAATAAATGAAAATGTCAAAATGACATCGCCCGCCATATTCGCCATGTTGGTTTGAGTTGCAATTCTAACTGCAAATAATATTTTGTAACTGCAAACAAAGCTAAATAAGTGAAAATATGCAGTAAAAAACGTTTTTATATTGATTTTGCCTGTTAATGATATTGTGTACAATACATGGCCGGAGGTCCATACATTTTTGCAACATCTCCTTTACCTTTGCGTAAACAATTTCTAACTTGCTATTCAGTTATTCAGTTAAGTGTATTTGTTAGTTTAATGCTGAAATAAATATAATATTCTAGATGTCCCGGAAAACTTCGTATTGCCTCAGAATGAAATAATGTGTCAAAGTTTTGATAGATACGGACTATTTGTATGGAAAAAATGAAATTGTGGTTTCTACTTTTTCCCTTCAATTTCATCATATTTTCTTACCATGTAAACCTTCCCTAGACTTCCAAAAATCATTCAAACCAAAATTAGCCAAATCGGTCTAGCCGTTCTCGAGTTTTAGCGAGACTAACGAACGAACAGCAACTGATTCTTATATTTATAGACTACCAATTTTCTATATTTCCGTTGCTTCATTAAGCTTAGCATGGCTGGTAACGGGTTCAACCACAGAGTTCAACGAAGCTATGTTTTTAATTAAAACAGTACAGCGTAGCAGAGACCCGCCCCGTGCTGTGCCTTCCGTAGATACGGCGTCGCTTAGGTAGAGTCGCGCATCTACGTAGTACAGCTGCGGCAAGCTCGCGTATTCGCATTTTCTTAAATGCTATTGTTTGAGACTACGCTATAATATAATAGGCATATAGCTCATAGCACAACAATATCTAAATTTTTAGATGGTAGAGCTCCAGTGACGGAGCTCGCGGGCGTAGGCATCACCGCATTACCTAATATACTTGCTGCTAAATGGTAGTCTTCAGCACTATCGTGTCCCGGTCAGGTGGTAATTTTTTATTAAATGACGGAAGAGGAAAAAGAGTGTTTAATTCTCTGTTCAGTGTCACTTACAATGTATGTGAACTTTATGTGTGTTTGCCACTTCATGATCTGAAAAAACCGGCCGGTAATTACAGGCCGTTAGTACGGCCCTGTAATTTCCGGCCCTTAGGCCTTTAACACCTTAGGCAGAGGATATGTAATAATACTAAGTATAGAATGGACACTTCGACGTCCCGCCCGATTTCCTCGCTTCACCCAACCTCATTCCCTCTTATGGGTGACTTGTGGTATTTTCTACGCGCTACGCACACAGGTGTAAATACACGTCACTGATTGATGTCTGTAATAGAGACCAAATTAAGCGTTTGTATGGAATTTTGGCGGAGTGTCCGCGGTGTGCCTTAGGCCTCAGAAGCGGCAACGCATCTGCATTTTGACCTGGTCATTATGTGAGTGTCCATATAGCTGCAATTATCACTGAACATCAATGTAAACTGCATGCATGTTTGCCACTTCTATAACATAAAAAAAAATATCGCGTACCATACATTGTTACGGACACCTTTACTCAAACTCAAACTCAAATTAAAAAAAATATTTAATCACTTGGAAATATGTAATAGAATTTTCTTGTGATACAAAATTAAAAATTAAAGATTAAAGCGAATAACAATTGATACGTTGATTAATAAGTCAAAGTAAACAAAATAAAATAAATAATGGTCCAAAAATACTTAATAATAAAAATAGGTATCAACAGAATGTTCCATTCTCTCTTTTACAAACTGCAAGATAAGACTAAACAAAAAAATATGGGACATTCTTTGTCATTCACTGGCTGAGTTCCAAAGCCCACATTACTGAGAAAAAACCTGCCAAAACAAAACTCATCAGGGTCTTATCAAAATATTTTCCTTACAAATATTTTCACAATATGACACTTATAACTGTTTTACAATCTCTAGTACAATGCACGATTTCACAAAATTATTGTTTAAAGTCTTGTGGAGCTAGACCAGCATTTGTCCAGGCATCTCTATCCTTTAGAATACTTAAGATAGTCAATACTATACCTACGCTATAAACTTGGTGCGATGCACTGAGTTTAAGCTGTGCTATATCACGCACTGCCCTCTTCCTCCTCTCTCACCCCCCTCTCCCGACTGTCCTGTAAGGGAAACACATTCTCCAAAGGTCGCCGTCAACTGAGCTATTTCACAGTAGATTTGTTCTATCTACTGTGGCTATTGCTATAAATGCTTGCGATAATATCGCATAATGTGAACGCCATGCTAGTGTGCCGTTTCGAACGTTTTGTACGTAGTTTCCATACTGTTCATATTTGAACTGTGGTAACGTCCTATTATTTTCTCTATCTGTATGTTGATATGCGCTAATCTCGAGTATTGTGAACGGGTTTTGTGCCTGTTTGAAATGTTGGAAAGAAGGTTTTCTGAGGAAGGTTTATATCTACATATAATAAATGCTACCCGTGTAAAGCCGGAGCGGGTTGCTAGTGGAATATAAACGGTCACATAATTTCATAGCTTAGCTTTGACATCCTGACAATTTGCCTGAATAGGACAACCCTGATAGACAAGTACCCCAATCCTGCCGGCATTAAAACGTTTTTCGTGGTGGTGTGCATTCGTTTTCAAGTGATTCGTATTATAGTGAATTAGAGGTGGTGTTATTCAGGATTGCGTGCATTCGGTGCTAAGTTTTTCGTGGTACCGTGCATTCGTTGTCACGTGATTCGGGGGTAAACTTACGGGGACGTGATATTCGGTGTTACACTTTTCACGTAGTGTAACCAATAGTAATAACAAAAGACCGAAAGAGATAATATTTGAATCAAAATGTAACCGACCATAAAATCTGAACCTGTTACACATTTCAACAACGCAACATTTTATAATGAATCTTGAGGGAGCAAAATCTAATTATAATTCATCTCCAACAACGCTTGTATTACAAGGTGATAAGGTCTAAAATCACTTCCCAATAACGCTATTAGGAGCAAAAGTCGAATATTAAACGATTTTATTGTGTTCCCCGTCGTAAAACGCAGATCAAAAGCTTTAACAACCCTCTTAAAATATTAAAAGCTTACAAGTGAAGATATTTCTTGCCTTCGTTACGCGAAGTCTGTTTATAAACTTGTCTACGTGTAAATGCATCGCATCGGTAGAAATTATTACTCAGATTGTACCAGATTGTACCTATCCATCCGATGAATCATTAAAAAACCCAGCAAACTGGATTTTTGAAATTGGACTATTTGTCTCGTTATTGAACTCGCTGTGAAAGCCAAAGCGTTTTTTGAAATTAAATGACGGATGAGAAAAACAAGCGTTTTTTTTTAAATACCTACGCTAACACTCACAGCCCCACAGTGTGTGTCGTGAATGCCGTTGTACACATACAACACATACACAAACACCCAGACCCGAAACAAATATCTGTAGGCCATACAAATATTTGTCCCGGTGCGGGGATCGAACCCGCGACCCTTCGAATCAAACGGTCATCTCACACCGCTGGACTAACCGGGTCGTCGTCGTTTAATTCTACAGTGTCGCTTACTATCACTTGTGAACTTTATGTGTGTTCGCCATTTCATGAACTGAAAAAACTGGCCAAGTGCGAGTCGGACTCGCGCACGAAGGGTTCCGTACCATCTATAAAAGTGAAAATTTTAAGCGTCTACCTGCTACCGTTATTAATATTGACAATTTGGCAAATAAGCATGCAGTTCGCATTGATGTTACCTAGTCTATAGACATCTACACAGAAACCAGAGGTCAAAATGCAGATGCGTTGCCTCCTCTGAGACCTTGAGTTGTTATAATCTCTGTTAAAGTTATTACGGGACCATACATTACCATCTAACCGGAACACGATAGTGCTGAAAACTACCACTTGGCGGCAGATAGATTAGGCAATGCGATGGTGCCTACGCCCAGTGGCGTAGCTATAGGGCGGCGGCGGAGGCGGTCTGCACCACCGTCTTCATCACTACATAGTATAAAACAAAGTCGCTTTTTCTGTCATGTGTCATGTTGTATGTCCCTATGAACGCTCAAATCTTCAAAACTACGCAACGGATTTTGATGCGGTTTTTTTTAATAGATAGAGTAACTCATGAGGAAGGTTTTTATGTATAATATTATCCATTAAATAGTGGACAAATACTGTTATTTTTGAGGTTTCTAATGTGATGTCGCAAATAATTACATTTTTTCCGCTTACATTGCAAACGCAGGCTGAATCCTACGAGATTTATCAAAATAATGTACTAAATATTGTACACAATGAAAAGGTCTACAGAAAACTCCGCGATGGTATATGTCTATCTCTTATGGATATCCCACAATAACATTTTTTTGTCATTTACTTTTTACGACAAATAATGACTAATATTCGAAGCGATTTTAACCAATACAGCATTAATCCTTATCCAATTAAATACCTTAAATACATTGTTGATTTAATATAGATCTATTTGGCCTTTTACAGCATCTGATTTAAATCAATATTTTTGAAGATGTACAGCGCGTCGGAGGCCGCGGATTTCCTTATAGCACATTGAATTTAGCAGCGATCGGATTTTGTTTTTTGTTTCTGAATGATAAGTATTTAGATATTTTTTACTGCGGCAGTTACTAATAATATGGCAATTTGTGTATAGGTAATCATTAGCAAACATATATAGAATTGAGTTAATTTTTGCACACAAATTATAAAGTCATGCCTGGAAGACGTCGTCGTTCGAACATAGGTCGTAGTACAGCGAATGCCAGAAGATTACGTTCAGCAAGAGATGAAGAATCGTCAACGGAACGTGAGGCTCGACTCAGTCAGCTTCGGGATAATTATAGAGCTGAGAGAGAGAGAGAATCTTCAGCAGAGCGTGAGATTCGCCGCCGTCGGGATCGAGATAGGCATACAGTGCAGAGGGACAGAGAATCGTCAGTTGAGCGTGAGGCTCGACTCAGTCAGCTTCGGGATAGACGTAGAGCTGAGAGAGAAACAGAATCGTCAGTTGAGCGTGAGGCTCGACTCAGTCAGCTTCGGGATAGACGTAGAGCTGAGAGAGAAACAGAATCGTCAGTTGAGCGTGAGGCTCGACTCAGTCAGCTTCGGGATAGACGTAGAGCTGAGAGAGAGACAGAATTGTCAGTGGAGCGTAAGGCTCGACTCAGTCAGCTTCGGGACAGATATAGAGCTGAGAGAGAGAGAGAATCTTCATTAGAGCGTGAGGTTCGCCGCAGCCGAGACAGGGATAGACATCGAATACAGAGAGCCAGAGAATCATCAGCACGAGTTACTAATTCGTGGGTAGATAAGGAAAATTCTGCCATGAATTACGATCCTTCGATTTCTTACAAGGACGATCGTATAGTATCATTCAAAGATTGATGCGCCGACGAAAATATACTACTCGGTCGATACTGTTATCGATTTGGAAGAAGCTGTTCATTTTCCTACAGAATTTTTAAATTCTTTGAACCCGTCTGGACTCCCTCCTCACAAAATGGTGCTGAAAGTAGGTTGTCCTGTTATTTTACTTAGAAACCTGAATCCACCTAAACTTTGCAATGGCACGCGTTTGCTGGTAAAATCTCTGAAAACTTTCATAATAGAGTGCACAATACTCACAGGATGTGGTACCGGAGAAGATGTATTGATTCCCCGAATCCCTCTGATACCATCGGATTTACCCTTCCAATTTAAACGTTTACAGTTTCCGGTAAAGACATCTTTTGCAATGACCATTAATAAATCACAGGGTCAAACCTTCAACGTTGCAGGCTTAGATTTGAGCGTTGACTGTTTTTCACATGGCCAACTGTATGTCGCTCTTTCAAGAGTAACCTCTAGAGAAAACATGTTTGTATTGTCTAATGACAAGAAAGCTGTGAACGTTGTATATAAAGATATTCTGTAATATATTAATTATTGTTGTAAAATAAATAGGTAAAAATGTAAAAAAAAGTAAAAATGTAAAAAAAATTAAAAATGTTAAAAAAAGTAAAAATGTTAAAAAATTGTAAAAATGTAAAAAAAAAGTAAAAATGTAAAAAAAAGTGAAAATATTGTGTATAAAAGATATTCCAAAGATAAGGAAAGGGGAATTGTTTTAAGTACTCCAAAAACGCGTGCGGGCTACGGGCAGTAAATGAATAAATCAAATCTACTGGATTGATTTTTTATCATTTTTTCAGTGAGTTACATATTTTAAACCCGTGCAAAGCCGGAGCGGGCCGCTATGTTTTTTTATAAACAACGTTCACAGTTTTTCTGTAGCGTATTTAGTATATCAGCATTGCACCCGTGCGAAGCCGGGGCGGGTCGCTAGTTAAATAACAAAAATTTGAGCGGTTTAGACGTGAAAGCGCAACACAAATGTCAATTTCGCATTTATAATATTAAGGTATCACGTCGTGGGTAGCGCCAAAGACAGAATTTGCTCAAAGCTGCCCCAGCACGCCGGTGGAGTAAGGAGAAACAGAAATCTCTATTATATAAAAATAAGTCGGGTTTTCCTTCCTGACGCTATAACTCCAGAACGCAGGAACCGATTTCCACGGTTTTGCATTCGTTGGAAAGGTCTCGGGCTCCGTGAGGTTTATAGCAAAGAAAATTCAGGAAAAAATGGTTATAATACAACATCGACGCGGACGAAGCTGCGGGCAACAGCTAGTCTATAATATAAAAATAAGTCGGGTTTTCCTTCCTGACGCTATAACTCCAGAACGCAGGAACCGATTTCCACGGTTTTGCATTTGTTGGAAAGGTCTCGGGCTCCGTGAGGTTTATAGCAAAAAAATTCAGAAAAAAATATTTATAAAACGACATTTACGCGGGCGAAGCCGCGGGCAACAGCTAGTAAGCTATAAAATAATGGGGAGTATTTCCTTTTTTTTGCACATCCGCCCCGGGTGCTTTTCATGTTAGCTACGCCACTGCCTACGCCGTCGAGTCCATATACTGGAACTCTACCACCAGTGAAAAAAAAAATTTTGACGCAGTGACCAAACTCCTCCGAAAGGCTAGACCGACTTTTATGAATTATTCGGTGCATAATCGATAAGGCAGAGAATAAGGGAAGGTCCTGAAGTATATTTCAAGTTCACCTGGACAGCTAGTATCAGGTTGGGGAAAAAGTTTCTTCGCATTTTTTAAGATAATTCAAATCATTTTTTAATATAGTTTATTTAAATTTAACTAAAGTATGTATGTACCATTTTGTTCGATAACCTTTTGCCATCTTGTAGGTAGGGACATGATCCCATTGCTATAAAAATTTTGGGACTTCTCATGAAAATACACAAGTGGACAAGTGGATTTGGCAGTCCTCTCGTGATGTTAACCTAACATTGCATAAAGAATTCTGAAGAGACCGAAACAGGTGGAAATCTGAAGGTGCAAGGTCAGGACTATACGGCGGATGCATTAACACCTCCCAGCCAAACTCTCTTAATTTTTGCTCAGTGGCTATAGATGTGTGAGGTCTAGCGTTATCATGATGAAACACCACACCCCTTCTGTTGATCAATTCCGGCCGCTTTCTCTCAACTTCTTGCTTTAATCTCATCAGTTGTTCGCAGTAGAGTTCAGAATCGATAGTCCTGCCTGGTGGTAATAGCTCATAATGAATAATGCCCTTCCAATCCCACCACACACACAACATCACCTTATTGCGAGTTAACCCGGGTTTCGCCACAGTCTGTGAAGCCTGACCGGCCTTTGACCACGACCTTTTTCGCACGTTCTTGTCGTACGTGATCCACTTTTCATCACCAGTTATCAGCTTGAAATGCATCAGCAAAAATGATTCGGTTTCATTACGTCGTAATAAAGAATCACAAATGAGTACACGGTTCATTAGGTTTCTTTCAGTGAGCTCCTGAGGTACCCAAATATCGACCTTTTTTTTGTACCCAGCTTTTTTCAAATGCGCCAAAACTGTTTTGTGATCAATTCTCAGTTCTTCAGCTACGTCGTAACTACTGATATGTCGATTATGCTCCACTTTTTCAAAAATGGCATCCATTTTATCCGTAATAGGGCGACCGGAGCGAGGTGCATCTTTGACATCAAAAGTATCGAATTTCTTCATTAGATTCACTCATCTTGACAGTACGAAAACAAATGAAAATCACACATTTGCCTAATTTAAATTTGGAATTATGTTCTTTAAAATTTTAACTTTCAATGATACCAAAACCAGCCAGATACAAATACTACAACCAAAGAGATTTTATTACAAGGTCATACATACTATAATGCGAAAAGACTTTTTCCCCAACCTATTATATATATATAAAAATGCAACCCGTTTTCCTTGGTCACGGCATCACGCGTGAATGGCTGGACCGATTTGGCTAATATTGATTTTGAATGATTTTTGGAAGTCCAGGGAATGTTTAAAAGGTAAGAAAATATAAAGAAATTGAAGGGAAATAGTAAAACCACCATTTCATTATCCCATACAAATAGTCCGTATCTATCAAACCTTTGACACATGTCATATTTTCATTCTGAGGCAATACGAAGTTTGCCGGGTCAGCTAGTTATTTATAAATATAATAGACTCCAAAGTCCGACCAGTGTTTGAATATAAAAGTGCCTAGAAACAATTGCATGAGGAAATTAGATCTGTTGTTAGGTTTCAATCATAAAGATAGTAATAATGTGGAACGACCTCGCCCACGCCTCTTATTTTTGACGGTGTGACGAACGCAGAAGTCCGCAAAACGTCTTCTGTTTCCCAGTGTATTTTTAATAAGTAGGAATATGAATTATCATTTATTCCCCGAATCGTTGCCATAAACAAAAATAATTATTGGACTTCGGCCGTAATTTGCCATGAATTAAGCATTTCAGATATAATTTGTCCAATTTATACTTTATTTTTAAATACTAAGTAAATTAGTCGGAAAACGATATTAGTTTCTGGACTAATTCCAAATATTTTCTATAATATATTTGATACATTTTATGTGCCTACGCCGCGCCGTGAGTGCTGTAAGTGCGGGTGCGGACACACTCTAGCAGTATATTTTGGAATGTTAGATTGCGTTGTCAATATTTTTTATCAGGTTTAATCGGTTTAATCAATTCTCTGTGGTATGTAGGTACCTAATAACACTCATAGCTACATTATTTTGTTTTTTACAATTTTAAATTGCTGTGTATTTTAATCTATTGATCTTCTAGGTATACATAGGTAGATATACATCTATACAAATAAATAAAATCGGAGTGTCTGTTTGTAATATTAAAATAACCGCTTTTCACTAATACTTTATAAATTAGTGAAAAGCGGTTTAGGCGGAAAAGGGTTTAGGTTAGTTAAATTTTTGTCTGCATGTCTGTTTCTTTCGCTTTATATCGCTGTTTATATCGCTGTTTATTCTCTGGAATAACTGGACCGATTTTGACGGGACTTTAATTGGCAGATAGCTAAGTAACTTAGGCTACATTTTTTTTTAACTAAATTCTCTTCTTCTAAAATTGCGGACTTTTTTTGTGCCGTGCTCGTTTCAGGTGCTGTATTTCAAAATTCACTCACAGCAACTTATTTTCGGCATTCAATTAAAATTATGAATAGTAGAAATAGAGCTTCGGGAAATAGGACTCGTATTTTTAAAAATTACCTTTTCAAGCCTAGTGTTTATTTTTTTCATAAATGTGTCTTTTTTCTTAATTGCTTAGCCTGGATTGAACCAAGATATTTGTTAAAGTTATTAACTTTAACTTTCACAAATATCTTGGTGCACCCCAGGCTCATAGATTTTGAAATATTTACAAAATCCTAAATATCGTTTTTGTGTCTTCTTTATTTATTCAGAAGTTTAGCAATATTATTTTAAGTGATGCTAAAAACGATTTTGGTTGTAGAAAAAAATTCTATACATATCGCCGGATTCAATGAGCAGTACGTATTTTTACAATCTTTATCTCTATTTTTCACCATTAACAACTCGTGACCTGCAGTGGACCTGCAGCCGGTTTACCTTAGATTAAGAACCTAAGTGGTTTACTAACCGAATGCCGTACTAGACTTCGTAAAGTTACCAATAAAAAAAACGGCTGAACCACTGGCAGGCGCGCGGATGGGGACTAAGTGCAGGGCTATTGACGTACTACGAAGAGAGGCAAGTACATATAAAATAAATAATCATAGAATTAAGTATAACCTTCTAAAGTTAATGGTAACTGACAAATACGTACATCAACTCAGACGCAATAAATAATATTAAAATAATTTAAACCATAGAGTATTCTATATATCCTGTGCTAGCTTAAATATTGAACGAAATTACAGACGTCAGTGTCAATCATGTGATAAATAAATGACATGTTTTTTTTTGACATTTGAAATCTGGATTCCCGTGGAAAAGAAACTGGAAAGTGTTAATTACTCATGTAAAGTGTTATCAAAGTTAAACAATAAGTGATACGCGTGAAAAACCCGCGACGAACTACGTGTGTAATGTGAAAATCATTTGATGGGAGAGCGGCAGAGGTTACGATCTGAAAACATGGCAACGACGAGTACTGCAGTTACAGTACCGCTACAGGAGGTAAATACAACCAAAACAACGTTATCTAACGTGTAGTTATCTTATTTCTGTATTTGTTATGTTAATACGAGTGATAACCGGTTATGGTTGATTGTCTGTGCACTGCTAGTTCGAATAAATAGTTGATAGCAATGGGTTTGTTAGGGAGTGTGGGTTTGTCACGCGTTTTTTCTCGTCAATTGTCCACTTTGCCGGGTTTGTTGAGCGATATGAACGTTTTGGACCTGACGAGGGTCATCGCAGGCCCCGTGTGCACCATGACGCTGGGGGATTTGGGGGCGAACGTAATGAAAGTTGAGAGCCTCGACGGGGAAGAGGCCCGACGATGGGGCCCGCCTTTTATCGAAGGCTCCACGGATTCCTATTACTTTTTATCTGTGAATAGAAATAAGAAGAGTATTTGCATTGATTTCAAAACTTTTGAAGGTAAGATTGTTATTTTTATATTTATATTAATAATATCAGTTATATTAAATTGAAATTATGAAAATATGAATACATCCATCTTTCCTTTCTATGAATACTTTAACAGTTTAGATCTCAAGACACTTATTTCTGCAGATCACCTAGTTTATCAGGTGGTCTCTTGCCGCTTGACACTTTAAAATAATGTGCACATATACACTTTTAAAGGTAACACTGGGCGCTTATTCTTACTTTTACTAGCATCGCATTACAATAAAGTTTAAAATCTAATTGAATTAGTTATAGTCAGTATCCCATGTACATTTCCATGATCTATTAATTTATGGTTTTATTAGGAGTCATAATAATATTAACAACCGTAAAATATTTTAGGCAAGAAAATAATGCATGATTTGGCAAGAAAATGTGATGTTGTGGTGGAAAACTACTTACCAGGCAAGTTGGACAAGTTGGATGTGGGATATGAAAGACTGAGCCAGTTGAATCCTAAATTGATATACTGTGCTGTTACTGGTTTTGGCCCCGCTGGACCTTATGCTAAAAAACCAGGGTGAGTTTTGTAGTAATATAAATAGTTATAAATACTTGTAGTATAATTGAGTGAATAGTATTTTTCTTTCTGCTGCTCCACACTCTCTGCCTACCCCGTTAGGGACCTGGCGTAAAGATACATACATACAATTTTTTATGTATTCATTACATGGCACACAAGCACACAGTTTAGATTGATGGTAAGTAATAATACTTAAGCCTATAAACATCAACATGAAACCAGAGTTATCAATGTAGATGTATTGCCACTCCTGAGGCCTAAGGTATTGTGCCTCGGTACTGGAAATTGCCCCTCCGTTCATTAAGCCTTACAATACTTTAGTCTATAAAAATTTAAATTAAATTTATAAGCCAATATTGTATGGGCTTCATTCATAATGTATCTTCAAGAATGGCAAAAATGGCAATAATGATCTATGATAAGACTGTAACATTGTGTATTATTATAAAATTCCTTCGTTAATTTATTTTTCTATACTTCAATTTGGAATTATTGTACTCTACAAGCTTGCTTTGCTATATGTACTGGTATATTATTTTAATTATGTACAAAATTGTCTTCAGCACTCCATATCAAAATTAAATAAACCAGCAAATATACCAAGCTTGTATTATTTAATTGGAATCTTCCAAAACATTTGCTTCAATAAACACCTATTACAATTCTCAAATACATAACTGTTTTCAGCTACGACGTCATAGCATCGGCGATGGGGGGCTTATTAAATTGTACTGGCGAACGCGACGGTAATCCTGTTAAACCGGGCGTCGCTATCACGGACGTGACGACCGGCCTCCATGCCTTTGGAGCGATCATGACGGCCCTGTACTACCGCTCCAAGACCGGCAAAGGCCAGAAGATCGACTGCAACCTTCTTTCCACCCAAATATCCAACATGATCAACATTGCCTGTATTTATCTGAACTGTGGAATAGAAGGTCGGAAGTGGGGAACAGCTCACGCCAATCTAGTTCCTTATCAAGCATTCAAAACCAAAGATGGTGACATAGTTATTGGTGCAGGCTCCAATGCCCAATTCGCGGATCTCTGTAGGCAAATCAACAAAACTGAACTCATAGACGACGAGCGCTTTAAAGACAACTCAGGACGCGTGCAGAATAGAGATGAGCTTATAAGGATAATAAGTGAAGTTATTGTGACGAAAACTAAGAAGGAATGGGCCGCGGTTTTCAAGAATGCCTCTTTTCCTAATGGACCTGTTAACACTATGAAAGATGTGTTTGATGATGAGCATGTCAAGGCTGTAGGACTGGTGAAGGAACTGCCTCATCCTGTAGCAGGAACTGTGAAGATGGTGGCACCTCCCACTCTTTACAGTGAAGGCGGCAATTTGGCCAGGACGGCACCCCCTACATTGGGACAACACACAAGGGATATTCTGTCCAATTTTTTGGGATATCATGATGCCAAAATTGAGAAGTTATTTGTAAATAATATTGTTCGGTAAAGTAGGTGGTGCATATCTGAATACATTTTATTAAGATTATGTAATATATGTTATATTGCCTCTGTTATATTCTGTTTCATTTATAAAAAAAATCTAATAGATATTGCCATATGAAAGAATAATTGTACCTATATAATGCTGGCTGTTCCTACGAATTTCGTATTGCCTTGTACTTTACAACCTATTCTCACAACATCCGAAAAAACGCAAAAAAAATTGATTAGGTTTAGATTTAGGTCACGCTTCAGTATTTATCTGTAAGCATGTTGTTTCATGTTATATCTTTTTAAAATATATTGGCAGCCCTTTTTAAAATAAAACAACTTATGATTTCATAACTTTTAGTGAAGACAATTTTTGTGTACACGAAATTGTACTGGAATTGAATTGTGGTTGTCACAGAGCAAAGATAAAAATGATTATTTGATTTGAAGTGACAGGCTTAACATAAATAATGTTATCTGATGTAGGTATGTACTTAATATGAATACATAAGAAAATATTATTCTTTTTTATAACTATCAATGGTAAATGGGTGATAAAATTGGAAGGGTATATGTACATGCATAAATAAATAATAATTTCCTTATAAATACAACTAGATAAGTTCTCATCATAAGTAGTTATATTGTTTTCACTTTTTTAAGTCCACAGAGAATATTAACCATAAGAGGATGATCCCTTTTTTATGTTATGAAGGTGGCAAATAAGCATGCAGTTCACGTTGATGTTAAGTGATGACTGCAGCCTATAGATATTTACATAAAGACCAGAGGTCAAAATGCAGTTGCGTTGCCTCTCCTGAGATCCTCTTTGTTATGTCTCTGTGATAGTTATTACGTGGCCATACATTACCCATCTAACCGGAACACGATAGTGCTGAACACTACCATTTGGTGGCAGATAGGTAATGTGGACCACAGCCTATGCTCCGAGCTCCTACAGTGGAACTCTATTATCAGTGAAAACTCTTCCAGGCAACCAAAGATTAATTTAAAACCAATTGCATAGCTTTTTTTCTTTTAGTTATTAAGTACTAGAGTACTAGCTGACCTGGCAAACTTCGTATTGCCACACAATGAAATAATGTGTCAAAGGTTTGATATATACGGACTATATGTATGGGAAAATGAAATTGTGGTTTTTTATATTTCCCTTCAATTTCTTCACATATTTTCTTACTTTTTAAACCTTCCCTGGCCTTCCAATAAACATTCAAAACCAAAATTAACCAAATTGGTCCAGCCGTTCTCGAGCTTTAGCGAGACTAACGAACAGCATTTTGATATTGATAATTGATTTTTATTTGGTTATTAAGTATTGTTCTATTCTATTGATGGAGAATCATTTGAATATGCTGTGGAATGATAATCACCTGTTTTCTTCATATCAGGTAAAGTAATGTACATCTGTTTATTATATTTTTTCACGTATTTATTTATTTACTTTGGAATTATATTCGTCATTCCATTTGATTGGTGTTTGCATTAATATATGGGGAACACGTGACGGATTTTTTGCACTCCGATCCTATTATTGGTATACTTACATGAAACATATTCAACTTTCTTTATTGGTGCCACTGAAAATTTCGAAAATTCCTTTGAAACACCTGACTCTTGACTATAAATGGAAGCGTTCAAGCATACGTGCAATCAGGGTTGCCAAACGTCCGGTTTTCGACCGAACTGTTGGGTTTTAGAAGGAATTCTTGGGGTCAGGTCGCTTACTGCCGACCGGATTCAATTGGTCCGGTCGTCAATTATGCACGTGACGCGGGGCGTGAAGTATCACGACACTCGTTTCTAACACACGATCATCTTCAGGGGTTTGTTGACAGTAAACTACCTACCTTTTTAAACACTTGGAAAGAATCGATACAAAAAGTTCCAAATGAGATTAGGATAAATATTTTAAAATGTTGCCACTGTACAAAGTAATACCGCAACATCCTGGGGTATAAATCAACCTTGAAGAAAAAACTTTTTTATAAAAAAGTATGATCTGATTTTTGTTGTCCGGTTATGGCGGCTGGAAAAGTTGGCAACCCTGCTTGCAACCCACAATTCGCCGCCGTTTTGCCCTATCCTATGTATCAATCAGGTGGCGAGCCTATTGACATCTTCATGCACATTACCAAACCCCGAGGATGTCAGTTATGCCACTATGTAAAAATGGTTGTAAATATATTATTTTCTCTGCAGCAGGAGTCTGTGGGGCGTGTGGCCGTGATAACTTTGCGGCCGACGCGCGCGGCGCCTCGCAAGAAGGTTGTGTGGACCGAGGACACCGTCGACAACGAGCATATGAACAAGAAGAAATCCAAATGTCAGTATTTCTTTCATCATCACTTCAGATGAGAGACGTCTACTGCTGGACAAAAGCCTCTTACAGACGAACCTGGGCCACCCTCATTCAGCAATTGCCCCGGACCTTCACCAGTAATTATTAAGATTTGTACAGAAAAAAAGAAAAAAGGTACACATTAAAACAGCATGGAAATATTATCCAGTGAACCTAAACAACATTTCCTGATACTTTAAATATTTTTATCTCTCCGGAATAAATAGTTTGAAATTGAACTTTAGTATGGAGTGCTTCTACTGTTGTTAGGAAAGACGATTTTTACCCCGGTGATTTAAAAATAATTTACATACCAGAAAATGTTCTTTAGGTTCCCTAGATAATATTTCTAATCCGTTTTAACTTGTACCTTTTTCTAACTTTTTTTGTACAAATCAATGTATGAAACTTGCCTTGATTCTTTAATAATGTCCTTAATGCTACATAAGTTTACTTAGCCTGGGTTGCACCACGATATTTGTTGAAGTTAAAGTTATTGTTGCATTGTGAATATTGTGATGTGATGTGAAATGTTATAGGTCGCGCCAGGTAAAAAGAACGCTGGCGGTCAAGCTGCGCGTCATGTGTTTTTATTTCATTTTATGTTATTCTATGTAATATAGTTTTCAATCTGCCTACCAATACACGAAACCGCAAGCGAAAGCTAGATCAAAAATAAACCAATAGGGCTAGTACTTTCGTGCGCGAGTGTACCGATGCGCGAACACATCCCTTCTACTTTCTTCCAGCGTTCTTTTTACGTGGCGCGACCTATACTTTAACAAATATCTTGGTGCAACCCAGGCTTAATGAGGGAAATTGACTGCTGAGATATTTATTGCGTGGTAGAAATGACTTTCGTATCGAAAGGATTAAGGGCATAAAATTCTATATTAATTTATACCTGCGTATATATCATGGATGTTTGTAAGCATGCTTAAAAGTAGGTATAGAAATGTAACTGCCATTCAACGATCGGGATCTAAGGGGCCGTTCAAGTATTCAAGTATTACGTGAGCACTATGGGGGGGCGGGGGGGTCTTTGCTCTGCTTATTTTGGATTACATGGGGGGTAGGGCAGTCTAGATGATGATTACGTCATCATCTAGACTGCCATACGTAGTTATTTACTTATTACATCAGTAAAATCTAATCTCAATCCTAAATCTATTTTCTTTTTTTTTAATTATAATTATAACATTATAATTATAATATTAAAAAAACAATACATTAATTAAAAAATGTTTACGTAAGCATGGGGGGAGGGGGTAAGTTACTTTGCTTACTTTTGCTGACAAGGGGGATGGGGGGGTAAAGAATTGTAATAAATCTGCTTACGTAATACTTGAACGGCCCCTAACTGCCATTCAACGATCACTTCGATTTCGGGATCCATTGACAGAAACAAACCAACTGTAATCACACTTTCAACATAGTTTATATATATATGCTTGCATTCGATTGGTCGCGACAAAGTTATTTCGCCGAACTACAAAGAAACGTACAATAACCTGACTCGCTGCGGTGTGTCTTTTTATGCTCCGCCCACGGTGTGTCTATTGACGTGAGTCATGTTTTGGCTTAGTTACATTTTTTTACATTATTATTTGTAGAAGCGTTATTTGCACGCTTCTCCAACTTTTTGGGGAAATATAGAGGTTAAGTTACGATGTTTTTATGTATAACTTTCAGGCTGTTGTATATACGAGAAGCCACATCGTTTCGGCGAGTCAGACTCTGAGGAGAGCGACGACGAGTGCGAGCATTGTTTCGGGCACGTTGAGCGACGGAATAAACATTCCCACACCGCCACCGCCACCGCTACAGCCACTGTCACCGTCACAACAGATGAACAGGTAAATTGTGGAACGTGTAAATCGTGGAACGAACTTCCCTCTGAGGTGGTCCATAGGTGATATGAGGTTCTTCAAAAATGGCGTCAAAAGAGTCCTTCAGGGCTGGCAGCGCGTTGGCAACTCCCCTGGTGTTGCAAATGTTCATAGGCGACGGTGACCACTTTCCATCAGGTGGCCTGTCTGCTTGTCTGTCAACCTTCAGACATAAAAAAAAACATGTAACTAATGGTACCTATCCTTAATACGAAACAAAAATACGGTCAAGTTTGAAGACAGCTTTGAAGAACTATCTTGAGAGAACACTTTGTGAATATTTCTTATTCACCGTAATAAGAAGCTTTATTGATTTATTTAATTCGGCTGTTTCATTGCCTTCATAATCTCTTCTTATAACCTGACTTTAATACAAGAGAGAGATGGAGGTTTATTTTAACACAAGACTCATATGTGCCATCAGAAGGGAATGGAGTCTCCTGGGTCATATAATGGGGTTGAAAGTGACACTGACCGCGTTTAAAAATAAGCAGTTTATGCGATGTGAATAAAAGCTGTATTTGATTTTTATTGTAAGAGCGGAGCGTTTTCTAACTGTACATTTATAATGTGTTGGAACTCTGCCGGTGAATGACAAAGAATGACTCTTTTTCTTTATTATCAGTTTGTAAAGGGGAAATGAGACATTCTACTGATATACTTTTTACATTAGCATATTATATTTAGTTTTATCGTAGTGATATTCTTGACTTCACATATATTTTTTATCTTGTTTGACATGTATATCAATTGTCATTCACTTTAATTTATTTTATTTTGTTTGTTTTTGACGTGTCATAAGAGGTGCCTGTCACCCTAAATGAATAAATGAGTTTCTGATTCTGATTCTGTTGTCAAACAAGCATGCAGCTCACATTGATGTTAAGTGATGGCTGCAGCCTACATGAAACCAGAGATCAAAATGCAGATGCGTCGCCACCCCTGAGACCTTAGTTGTTATGTTTCTGTGATACTTGTGAACCGGAACACGATAATGCTGAACATTACGATTAGGCGGCAGATAGATTAGGTAATGCGGTGATGCCTACGCTCTCGAGCTCCTGCACTGGAACTCTACCACTAGTAAAAACCATACACGTCAACGGGTTATACCTTATGTCGCAGGACGGCCCCGAGCCCACCGCGACGACGAGGCCGGCGCCGCCCGAGCCCGCGCCCGCGCCTCCGGACCACGCCCGCCAGGCAGACACTTAATATTTCCAACTTCAATCATACATAGATATGTTTTGCTGTATTATTACTGCTGCGTTCATACAACCAAAGTCTGTTCGAAACGAGTCGATTTGATTTCAAATTGTCATTAAAATTCGCATAATAATTAAGTTTCACACCTCGGAACATAGAGCAACACCGGCCGCGGCGGACCGGAGGGGAGTAGCCATAGCATTTATTACCGATGCAAAACATGTATGTAATTTTTTGCGGAGGGAAATACGTGTGACACGCACACTACAAAAATCGTCTAATGCTACTAAATTCACACCTTGACTTTAACAAAATACATAAAACGATTTCACGCACACATTTAAACATCAAGGCGACAGGCACAGGAACTCTTGTGCTTGTACTTTGACAGAGAGGAAAACCTGCATGCAGTTTATTCAGTTATTTCATATAATTAGGCTCCTGGAGAGCACTTTTACATCGTCATTTTTTTTAAACTAACCTAGAGTGAATAACCACTAATAATAATCAAAAACACATAATAAATTAAATAGACACTGAACAATTTTGTATAATATGGAAAGCATCAATTATTTACAAATTCCTCCATTTCCCCATTTCAAAAGAAACTGAGAAAGAATGAATTTGGTCGTCATAATAAAGGTTATTCACTTGACAGAATTCCAAGGGCAGTCAATACTGAGAAGAACTCCGCCACTGAAGAAACTCAGTACAGCTCTTTTGCGTATGCGTATGGCTACTCCCCTTCTGTCCGCTGCGGCCGGTGGCCCGTGTTGCTCTATGACTCGGAACTACGATTTTAAGGCATTTAAAATTAAATTAAATACATAGTAACTTGTATTACATGATAGCACCTTCTGGAGCTACATTATTATAACAGGTCATGGCCTGAAACAAACTTATTAAATCTAAAACTCAAATCTGCATTATGTAATCAACTTGGACCAGCAGATCCTGATTTTATGAGCGCGGTTTTTCAAATAACTATATTCGTATGTGTACCAGCGGACGATGGTAGTGTTACTGGTAACTTGGCCGTTCTTTTCCTACCTAAGTAACTCAGATGTTAAAGAAAACACGCGAACAAAAATATCCAACACAATACATATTTTTGCAGATAAAATATAGCTTGTTGACTATACAAGTATACAGTCCAACACTATCAGAGTTGTTTTGTCATTTTTTTTTTTTTTTATGTTATTGAAGTGGCAAACAAGCATACAGTTCACATTGATGTTAAGTGATGACTGCAGCCTATAGACATCCACACAAAGACCAAGGTCAAAATGCAAATGCGTTACCACTCCTGAGGCCTAAGGTGTTATGCCTCTGTGTCGGAAATTACAGGGCCGTACATTACCACCTGACCGGAACACGATAGTGCTGAACACTACCATTTAGCGAAAATTTTGCCACTATGCTACCATCACTGCTGGTCAAGAACAGTCTGTATGTTTGTTACGGCGGGGAAACTTATAAGTATTTATTCTAATATGTAATTAGATAGTACATAGACTTTTAAGTTAACAATTAGATAGAAAAAAAATAACGTTATTCCGTAATAAATAAACACTGTTATAAAAATACAACATGTAACGGGAATCATTCACACTCTCAAACACCCCGATTAGAAAATCGTGTTATAATCATTATACATGAACTGAAATTACATGTTTATGTATTTAATATGATTTATTTAAGAAATATGTTATCCTCAATTTGTACGAACAGTATGCACACCCTACACAAACTTATGTACATTACCTTTACCTACGCCCGCACATAAAACACAAATCTACTTACATACGCACACTGTCGCAATGTGTAGTATAACCTGCACATCCCTATTCAACACTCGCTAGTAATAAGATTCATTTTCACTATTTTATTGCTTAGAATATTATTTATAATAAAATGCACATCTCAACGAGCCCTAATGAACTTGTTGAGACTAGCATTTTATTTTGGATACACGTTAGTCTCATTTTCGTTTGTATTGACTGTGCACCAAATGGGTGACCATGATTTACTTCATTCTAATTAATTTTGGTATAATAATGCCTAAAATCGATTCTGAACAAACTAGTTTCAGGTTGTACATTTAATCCTGTTATACGTTGTGTATAAATGCTAACGTTATGCAATTATACGACACATGATGTCATATCAATCCGGGAACTTGTACCTGATACCAAAGAGGCTTAAGTTTTAACAAGGAAGCTTCTAGCCTCAAAAATTATATTTTATTCCGTAGTTAATACTGTAAGAAGACTTAGAACTTACTAAGAAGCGCGCATGGCCACGCCAGTTAAGCGATACGGGCGCGGTCGGGTGTATAATGGGTGACCGCTAGTGGTAAGTTTAAATGCGCGTTTCTATGTCTCTAAATCTAATGTTTCCGTGCTTCGTTCACGTTAAGCCGACGGTCCCGGTTGCTATCGATAGATAGCAGTAGTTAAACTTAAGTTCTCGGAGGCCTTATGGGCGGTTTGTAAACATCCGACAACGGGTTGGCCACTAACCCGTATCTCCACCACCCCGCATTGGAGCAGCGTGGTGGAGTAAGCACCAGGCCTCCCAAGAAGGGGAGAGACTCGTGCCCAGCAGTGGGACGTATCAAGGGTTGCCATTAAAAACACTAATAAAAATATCTACTAACATTATGCAATTATACTACACAAGATGTCATGACTCAGGGAATTTGTAACTTATATAAAAGGTGCTTAATTTTTAACAGGGTGTAAGCTCCTCGCCTCTGTTCTAACTGTTGATAACCAACTGTGAGCATAAACGCGTCCAAATACCACCATTTGGCTGGTAGAGGGGAGGCACACTATATTCTAACAAAAATTCCCAAAACTTTAATTTAATATTTCACAAACGGTTCCCCTAATCGAGAAAGTGTTAAGCTTTTCAGCTTTAATGACCTATCTATAAATCTAATGCTTTCGTGATGTGTTCGATTATGTAAAGTTAGACTCGTGGCGCCAACTTGTTAATGGAAACGTTTTCGTCCGCAGGTACATACTTTAGAGCAAATGTTTTAATAGGCAGTACGAAACTGAAAAGATGATGTCTGGTGATATTCGAAAGCATCACGGAAGCATTAGATTTAAGCGGTCGGCCTCGCTTTCTTTTAGGACATTATCTTGTTCCGTGTACCGCCTATTAAAACATTTTGCTCTAGTCTAGTGTGTAAACACGTTATGCCGAAGCTACGCGACGGCAGTTCGTCACTATTACGCCTGCAATGCTAGTTGAATTACTGACGACACACTATATCGAAAATATATATATTAACTTCGGGCGTACGACCGAAGTTCGGTTCGATTGCTGACTATGCCGACACACAGCACACTGAAGTTGTGCCGCATGTAAGTTCGGCACTTAGATATAGTGTGTCATATCAGCCGAATACGTCGAAACGTTAAATCAGCCGCCGAACTTCCGTCGCGTAGCTTCAGCATATTGTGTTTACACCATAAGTATATACCTTCCAGAACGAAAACACTTCCAGGAATAAGTTAGGTGGTACGAAACTGACAAGATGTTGTCATAATCGAAAGCATTTGAGTTAGGCGGTCGGCCCCTGGTCGTATCGTCGTTCAGTGAATATCTAGTTTAAAGTATATATTCATATCTGTATCGTGATACAGTATGTGAAGAAAGTAAGATGTAAATATGTTAATCATAATTATACCTACTTAATGTTAAACATTACAGATAATTCTAATTTAGGTTATTTAGAAAATAAAGAAAAATATGAATTAAGGCAGGAATCGAACCTGCGACCTCAGGATAACCCGTCCAGCCGCTTTACCACTAAGCTACCGTCCCACACCGATACGTCAAATTTTTCAGAAAGCCGATATGATAGTCAAAGTCTATCATATCGGTTTTATAGCTATGGTTTATTCATTAGTTATCAATAGATGTCTTTCACCCACCCTTAATCGGTTAGAAATCAAAAAGGGAAGGCAAAATTTGACGTATCGGTGTGGGACTAAGCTATAGTGGTAAATCGGCTGGACTGGTTATCCTGAGGTCGCAGGTTCGATTCCTGCCCGAAGTCTAAATTTCGCTTTCCCATTTTTCTTTATTTTCTAAAGTACACTCGCATGTGTTATTGCGAAATATAAAAATATTTCAATTATTATTATTTGTAGTATTCAATAAAAGTGTTACGATAATATTGTTCTATTATTTTCTAGAATCCGAGCTGATATTTTGGAGGCCTAGTTCGAGACCGTTAAATATCCGTTAATTCGAATAATTGCATTAGTCGACATGAATTTTGACTTTGAGTAGAGTATGAAATATCGATAGATTTATCGATAATTAAAACATAAAAATATAAATAACTTGAAAAAGTTTGCTTAGGTGAACATTTTTATTCATGTTCATGAGAACTTTGTCTCACTAAAATTCCCCATCATATTTTCGTTAAATTGGCCCTGATAACGGCGTTCGAAGTCTACGACGTCTTCATGAAAGCGTTCTTCTTGTTATTCGGAATACCTCCCTGTTGTTTTGATTATGCAGCATTATGTACTTTTTTTTATGTAAAGGAAGTGGCAAACAAGCATGCAGTTCACATTGATGTTAAAGTGATGACTGCAGCCTATAGACACCCACACAAAGACCGAGGTCAAAATGCAGAATGCGTTACCACTCCTGAGGCCTAAGGTGTTATGCCTCTGTGCCGGAAATTACAGGGCCGTAAATTACCACCTGACCGGAATACGATAGTGCTAAACACTACCATAAGTATATTAGGTACTTACCTATAAAGACATTTTGCTGCCCTTATTTTTATAGGTAACTATATTTTTTTCACAATGGATTGGATTGAACAATAAGGGCGAGATTCACAGACCGCACTACGACTTTACTTTCAAGCAAAGTACGCTTCGAACTGTCAAATCCCATACTGTAATGACAGTTCTAAGTATACTTTGCTCAAAGTAAAGTCGTAGTGCGGTCTGTGAATCTCACACTTAATCTTGGTTATTGATGAACTCTTGAAGCAAGCGGTTGTTATGGTTGTAATGCCAGCCCCTAAAAAATTGCTCAAACGAAGGCACCCGCCTTCGTTTGAGCAAGTTATAAATAAAAATCCATAATCAGATAAAATAACAGTTTATTGGAGTACATTTATTTTGGTATAACGTGATTATTGATAACCATAGAGCAACTTGGACCACCGGACGCGGCGGACCGGAGGGGAGTAGCCACAGCGTTTATTACCGAAGCAAAAGTCTGTCATTTTTTGCGGGGGGAAATACGTGTGACTCACACTACAAAAATCGTCTATTACTACGAAACTCACACCTTGACTTAAACAAAATACATAAACAATTTCACGCACACATTTAAATATCTGGGCGACAGGCATAGGACCATTTGGTCTTGTACTTTGACAGAGGAGAAAGCCTGCATATGGCTACTCCCCTCCGGTCTGTCGCGGCCGGTGGCCCGTGTTGCTCTATGTTGACAACATTAACAATCAGTTCAGAATATTTAATCTCTTGTAACTACCTTATTCTTTTCTCGTGATTAGAATCAATAAATTGTTAAACATTAAATTCAGTGTCATCTGTAAACTGATGAACAATCAAACATTTAAGTAAAATTATTCGATAAAAAACACTTCAATTGCCGATTGTCTGTAGGTATTTATTCTGTGGGAAGATTTCAGCAATATCTTATTTCCATCGATACTAAAACATATTATCTCCAAATAATTGGGCAAGTTAAAAAAGTTTCAGAATTGATGAAATTCCACCTTTTACAGAAGTCTCCGTTAAAAATAATTCTGGGCTATATTTAACACCAGGGCTGTTTATCCAAGGCACGTTCATATTTTTGTTTCTAATCTATCACAATTACTTTAAAAAAAAAAGTATACTAATTAATAATGTACATTTTTTTTTCAATAAATAGTAAATTGATAGGATCATTGCAAGATGATTAAGTATATATATATACTGCGAAATGTTCTTCTTTAGGCTCACTAGATAATATTTTAAAGCTGTTTTACCGTGTACCTTTTCTCGATCTTTTCTACTTAAATCTTGCCATGATCCTTTCCACTTACTATTTATTGAAAAAAAAGACATTATTCAATAAATAGGTTTAATTTGTTAATTCTTTAAACTTGTAATTTTTTTGGGCCACGGAAACAAATACCAACTTGTCTTGCCTAACTAGAGGTTTTTGCCGTATTGTGGTTTATATTGGCCCGAATATGATTTGAACAGCCCTGCTTTAGACAAAAGGCACCTTTTTAAAGCAGATACTTATGTTCCAACGGCGTTCATTGTTGTTAGCGCTAAGTTCCGCAAAGAGGCTGCAGCTTTCAGAACAATGCAAGTGCCAATAAACGCTAAAAGCTAATGAGTGAATAAATTAAATTTTTATTTAACGTAATATAAATTAAACGTAAATGTGCCTCCTTTTTAAGGCGTAAAAAGGTGAAGTAAATGTGTTAATACTATCGTCGTATTATCAGCCTTTACACAGGTACACACTGCGGTGGTCAAATCCCGCAAAATATGACCACCGCAGGAGAGCAGGCGGCATGTGTGTTTCAATGTAGCCGGCTCCGCATTGCTAGAGCGATGAATATTAAGAAAAACGGCTAACAGCTTCTGATAATTCAAAACGTACATCGAAGTTCTTCAGTGTACCCTCTGAATAATCGTAAGTCCATATAAATTAAATGCCGCCTGGAATTCTTCTCGATCAATACTATAATTTAAATGGAAAAAAAAATACTATAGCATTACCGGTTACCATCAGTCAGTTACTCTGGCTATCAATTGATATTTGATATAATAGTATACCCAAGCACTTAGATTAAATATGGGAGATACCTTGCAACCTGTTGAGTATCGCCACCATATTATTATCTAGTTTCTATAAAGGGCCGAACTGAGGCATAACACCTTAGCCCTCAGGAGTGGCAACGCATCTACAATGAAATCTCTTATTTCATTCATGTAGATGTTTATAGGCTACAGTATTACTTACCATCAATGTGAACTGTACGCACTAATCCAGGCGAAAAGGTGGATTTTTTCTTTCAATTTTTATTAATATTTCTATATTTTACTCGTATGTATAAAATAATATAAGTCTTATGTTTTAAGTGAATAATTTTCTTCCTGTCATTCCTGTATTTGTTCTGTTTATTAAATAGTAAAAAAATGCATTGAAAATGCAACAGACAGTCAAATTTCTCCATTATTCAAATCTTCACGTTTATTGGTCTGCCACATTGCTTAGCCTCGAATTAGTTAATCTGTGCTTTGTGTCTATCCGTTAAAGTACAAGTTCCAAGTTGGGCCCGCACCTTGTGCTCTATATATCAAAAGATAGAGAAAAATACGTCGAATCACGGAACAATACACTTTTTTTTTAATTAGACGACCCGGTCAGTCCAGCGGTGCGAAAACACCGTTTGATTCGAAGGGTCGCGGGTTCGATCCCCGCACCGGAACAAATATTGGTATGGCCTACAGATATATTTGTTTCGGGTCTGGGTTTGTGTATGTGTTGTATGTGTACAACGGCACCCACGACTCAGGTTTATACCTACATACCTACTATGGGGCTGTGAGTGTAAGCGTATTTTTTTTTAAATTTCTTTTAAAATTCGGCAATATTTATATATTTTTTGTAATTTTTGTATGACAACAATATGTCACCATATTGCTACTATGACATTCTTGTTTTTTGAAGTATACTTACGACAGTTAATTGAAGGTATAATAAACTATTTGAATAGCTGAGAATGATTTAGTATTTTATGCTTCTTCTCTCAATATAGTGTACAAGGTGCGGGCCCAAGCTCCATACATTTTGGAACGTCTCATTTGCGATGACGTAAATGGAAAGACAAAGCATTGATTAACTAATTGCGGTTAAGCTACATTTAAATAGGTGAGTTAGAATATACTTGTATTAATCTAACTAATGTTCAATTACAATATATCTAATGTATCCATCATCTGCGCAGTTTCCTGGAAAAGAAAAGTGCATATTATTTTTTTATTTCAATTTTTCTGATTTTTGTATAATGTCTATCTGTGGCGTTTTTTACTTCATAAAAAGATACATATTCAAAGGAGATGTTGCAAAAATGTATGGACCTCCGGCCATGTACTGTACACAATATCATTAACAGGCAAAATCAATATAGAAACGTTTTTTACTGCATATTTTCACTTATTTAGCTTTGTTTGCAGTTACAAAATATTATTTGCAGTAAGAATTGCAACTCAAACCAACATGGCGAATATGGCGGGCGATGTCATTTTGACATTTTCATTTTTTAAATTGTTTTTTGATTATATAGAAATTGAAGAAAAAAGTAATATTTTCTGAATACTATCGAAATCGATTTCATGTGTTAATACTAAGAACTTAAACTGATCGATTTCCAATTTAACGAAGCGTCGTCTGTGTCGCCGCCATGTTGAATATGGTTGAAAATGATAAAATCGTTTAAATTAAATGTGGTAGTAACTCTAAAATATATACTTGAATAAATTAATTGCATTTTTTTCGAATTCTTCTTTAATTTACCCATTTTTTGACGACGTGTACGATCTAGAGCCGAGCTCGCAACATCTCCTTTATGGGTTTTCATTCCTAGTGAATGCATTCCTAAAGAAAACAAATACCCCAAGCGACTCTTAACTGCAAAATACTACGCCTGGGTTGCACTAAGATATTTGCTAAAGTTATCGTAACATTTTTTTTTTATGTAATAAAAGTGGCAAACAAGCCTGCAGTTCACATTGATGTTAAGTGATGACTGCAGCCTATAGACACCCACACAATGACCAGAGGTCAAAATGCAAATGCGCTGCCACTCCTGAGGCATTAGGTGTTATGCCTCTGTGCCGGAAATTACAGAGCCGTACATTACCACCTGACCGAAACATGATAGTGCTGAACACTACCATTTAACGGCAAGTATATTAGGTAATGCGGTGGTGCCTACGCCCGCGAGCTCCATCACTGGAGCTCTACCACCAGTATGGAATTTCACATCCTTCTCTAACAGGAGATGTTGCGAGCTCGGCTTCGAGCTCCGTACACGTCCTCAAAAAATGGGTAGATTACAGAAGAATACGAAAAAAATACAATTAATTTATTCAAGAATATATTTTAGATTTACAACCACATTTAATTCAAACGATTTTATAATTTTCAACCATGTTCAACATGGCGGTGATACAGCTGATGCTTGGGATAGTTAGTACATATGTAGATAAAACAAAACTAATGATATCTGTATCTTATATATTATCCAAAAAACCATGTATCGAATCTATAAATTTAAAGAAGTTCCGATGATTTTTTTAAATTGGCAATGAATTAGTATAGTATTGACACATGAAATCAATTTCGATAGTATTTAGAAAATATTACCTTTTTCCCCGAGTACTATATAATCAAAAAAACAATTAAAAAAATGAAAAAGTCAAAATGACATCGCCCGCCATATTCGCCATGTTCGTTTTGAGTTGCAATTCTAACTGCAAATAATGTTTTGTAGCTGCAAACAAATCTAAATAAGTGAAAATATGCAGTAAAAAACGTTTTTATATTTGATTTTGCCTGTTAATGATATTGTGTACAATACATGGCCGGCGGTCCATACATTTTTTCACCATCTCCTTTCTTTAAGTTAGAGAAGGATGTGAAATGTTACAATAACTTTAACTTTAAATATCTTGGTGCAACCCAGGCTTAGGTATGCTCTGACCGTTCCGCCTAAATGTGAACATGTAAACGTCATCTTCATTTTTTTTTTATGTTATGGCAGTGGCAAACAAGCATGCAGTTCACATTGATGTTAAGTGATGACTGCAGCCTATAGACACCCACACAAAGACCAAGGTCAAAATGCAGATGCGTTGCCACTCCTGAGGCCTAAGGTGTTATGCCTCTGTGCCGGAAATTACAGGGCCGTACATTACCACCTGACTGGAACACGATAGTGCTGAACACTACCATTTAGTGGCAAGTATATTAGGTAATGCGGTGGTGCCTAAGCCCGCGAGCTCCGTCACTGGAGCTCTACCACCAGTAGAACCTCTACCATCATTACATTTATACTAGTGGTAGAGTTCCAGGGACTCGAGGGTGTAGACACCACCGCATTACCTAATCTATCTGCCGACAAATGGCAGCGTTCAGCACAATCGTATCTCGGTTAGACGGTAACGTTTGGCTCAGTAATAACTATCACAGAGACAACAATTAATGTCTAAGGGGTGGCAATGCATATCCACCCGCGTTAAAGAGCACATTGCTGATGTCAAAAACCGAAGAACAGGGAGGTCTGCAGTCTGCGAACACATAGCGGATAAGCCGAATCATTACATCCGGTTTGATAAAATTCAAATACTCGCTAGAGAACACAAACCCATTCCACGAATGGTACGCGAGGCTATTGAAATTAAAAAACACCCAAATTTCAATAGAGAAGATGGATGGCGATTATCAACATCATGGGATCCCATACTTAGCAAGATTAAATCCCAGCCGCAGCAGTCTGCAAGACCTCAAGATACCATAAGTAATTATTGTGTTAATCCTGAACGCTACGCAAGGTGTTTACGAAATCGATGGAGGTAGCTACATATAATTTTTTCAAACTTCTGTCAGACAAATGTCACCTCAGTCTGCCCGGGACCACGGAAGCTGAAAAGCGACCGAAACGTCGGGTTGATTTTAAAAATCATTTTAGTTTAATATACGCGAGATAAATCCGTAAAAATAGTTTTATTTCAATGAATGCATATGCATTTTGACCTTTGGTTTATGTGTAGATGTCTATAGGCTGCAGACCTCACTTAACATCGATGTGAACTATATGCTTGTATGCCACCTTTATTACATTCAAAAAGCACAAAATAATACAAACCGATTAAGTGGTTTCTCCTTGTAAGTGATCGCTTTCCTTGGCCGCCTCGTGCGTCCCTCGCACGCCCTATCGCTCCCGCTGTCGCTGTCGCGCGATTCTAGCGACTGAATGGTCGTGCGACTGTCGCGCGACTGGGTGGTCGCACGACTGTCGTCCGCATCGTGCGCGTCGTGCGACGGCCCGCGCCGCTCGTCGCGACTGACCCGCCGGTGATCAACCGAACTACACGATTGGGGATGGTCGACTGTTGACTCTCTGGAATTGCAAAGTTGATTATTTTTAATGGTGGTAGAGCTCCAGTAACGGAGCTCGCGGGCGTAGGCACCACCGCATTACCTCATATACTTGCCGCTGAATGGTAGTGTTCAGCACTATCGTGTTCCGGTCAGGTGGCAATGTTTGGCCTTGTAATTTCCGGCACAGAGGCATAACACCTAATGCCTCAGGAGTGGCAGCGCATCTGCATTTTGACCTCTGGTCATTGTGAGGGTGTCTATAGGCTGCAGTTATCACTTAACATCAATGTGAACTGCATGCTTGTTTGCCACTTCCATTACATAAAAGAAAAAAAAATTTTGCATATGTCTGATTTCTGTCTGTGCGAGACCACGGCGGCTGAAAAGCGACCGAAACGTTTAGTTTAATATACGCGAGATAAATCCGAAAACTAGTTTTATTTCAATTGTAGCTCGCGAAAACCTAAAAAAACATAGTAATGTCCGATTTCATCAAAAGCTTTTTTACTAAAACGCGAGATAAATATTGAAATGTAATTTGATTTTAATCACGGGTAATAAAAAAGAAAAACAGCTTTTATAAAGACATTCTTGTGAACCATTCTTTTTCATTCTTTAAATTTTCTTTCTTTTTCATTTTTTAAGATAATTCATAACATTTTTTAATATAATTTATTTAAATTTAACTAAAGTATGTATGTACCATTTTGTTCGATAACCTTTTGCCAACTTTGTAGGGAGGGACATGATCCCATTGCTATAAAAATTTTGGGACTTCTCATCAAAATACCGCGAAAAGTGGATTTGGCAGTCCTCTCGTGATGTTAACCTAACATTGCATAAAGAATTCTGAAGAGACCGAAACAGGTGGAAATCTGAAGGTGCAAGGTCAGGACTATACGGCGGATGCATTAACACCTCCCAGCCAAACTCTCTTAATTTTTTCTCAGTGGCTATAGATGTGTGAGGTCTAGCGTTATCATGATGAAACACCACACCCCTTCTATTGATCAATTCCGGCCGCTTTCTCTCAACTTCTTGCTTTAATCTCATCAGTTGTTCGCAGTAGAGTTCAGAATCGATAGTCCTGCCTGGTGGTAATAGCTCATAATGAATAATGCCCTTCCAATCCCACCACACACACACACAACATCACCTTATTGCGAGTTAACCCGGGTTTCGCCACAGTCTGTGAAGCCTGACCGGCCTTTGACCACGACCTTTTTAGCACGTTCTTGTCGTAAGTGATCCACTTTTCATCACCAGTTATCAGCTTCTTCAACAATGATTCGGTTTCATTACGTCGTAATAAAGAATCACAAATGAGTACACGGTTCATTAGGTTTCTTTCAGTGAGCTCCTGAGGTATCCAAATATCGAACTTTTTTTTGTACCCAGCTTTTTTCAAATGCGCCAAAACTGTTTTGTGATCAATTCTCAGTTCTTCAGCTACGTCGTAACTACTGATATGTCGATCTTGCTCCACTTTTTCCAAAATGGCATCCATTTTATCCGTAATAGGGCGACCAGAGCGAGGTGCATCTTTGACATCAAAATTTCCGGATTGAAAACGCTTAAACCAAATTTGTGCTACTCTCACAGACACTGCACTAGGTCCATAAACATCGCAAAATTGTTTCGCGGCTTGCGTTGCATTTTTACCTTTTTTTGTAATAAAATTTTAAAATGTATCGAATTTCTTCATTAGATTCACTCATCTTGACAGTACGAAAAACAAATGAAAATCACACATTTGCCTAATTTGAATTTGGAATTATGTTCTTTAAAATTGTAACTTTCAATGATACCAAAACCAGCCAGATACAAATACTACAGCCAAAGAGATTTTATTACAAGTTCATACATACTATAATGCGAAAAGACTTTTTCCCCAACCTATTATTTCACAAGCATGTGTTAATGCGAAATAATATAAAACAATTATTTAGGGTAAACGCGACTTCTTTACGATATTCAAATAACTGCAAAGTCTATTTTATCGGTTGCCTAACTAGCATAGTTGGCAATAGATGGCGCTGCTGCTACCACAAAGCAATGCAATAGATGTGAAGGAAAGATTTGACAAATCGGGCAGGGCTTCAGTAGCTCAATTGGAAGAGCGGCTGGACTAGATTCCCAGTAGGCCGCGAGTTCGAGTCTCGCCAAAAAAAAGTCAAATTTTTCTTTCCATTTTTCTTTAAATAATATATATTCCACAAGCATGTGTTAAAGCGAAATAATATAAAACAAATTAATTTAGATTGAAATTTATTAATTTTATGATTTTTATTCTAATTATTCTTTATGAAATTTAGAACGTTAATAGTCACTTTTTTTAATGTCTGTTTTGAAGTTATTCTAGATTGATTGTGCATTTATTTATATTATGAAAAAGAAAAAAAAACACGAATTGAGAACCTTCTCCTTTTTTCGAAGTCGGTTAAAAATGAATTCATTAATAAAAACTAAAAACAGTCGAATTAGAATTGAACACTCACGACACAATAACATGGGCGTCCGTGGCGCCGTTGGGGCTGGGCGCGTCGAAGCGCATGAGTCGCTTGGCCGGCGACATGTCCCGCGACACCGGGGACCCCAGCGGGGACCCCAGCGGGGCCCCCAGCGGGGACAACACCGCCCCGTGAGGCGCCTGTAGGAAATTGTGTATGTAAACTAGCCGGAGAAAGTAATGGTCGCTGCAAAACATAATGGAATCTAGAAATCTGGGAATCTAATCGAATTACAGTAGAAGCTCTTTATTCGCGCTTCCTTCATTCGCGTTTTGACTATTCGCGGATCGAAAAATTGCGACTCAAGTCCTATATTCGCGGATTGAATCGGTACTTCATACATATATGGGTATGTCCCTAAATAAAAAGCATTCGGTATCCGTAGTCAACGCGTCAAGAGATAAATAAAATAGACCTTATTACAACTATGCCTAGATTGTGTTTTCAAAAGCTAACGGCGTTGTTTGTTTCGTTCGACGGTTCCTTTGAGGTTAAGTCGCCTTCGCCGCGGTCGGTGTTTTTAAGTATGTAAACAAACTGAAAATTTAGATAAAACAAACTTGTTACTCAAAACATAAAGTATATTATTGAATGCTGCCATAATTGGACCCTTGCCTAAACCTGAAGATATTAGGTATGAAACTTATCAAATTGTATTGCCAAAAACTTACATTAAACTGATTTTTTAAGTTTGCTTTTTTTAGGCGGCGAAATAAAAAAAAGCAATATAATAATTCTATATAAATTACCATATTCACGATTTCTCTTGTATTCGCGGCATATTTACGGAACGTACACCCCGCGAATAAAGAGATTCTACTGTATTTATTTGTCACGAGAACTACTATATACAACGTGTAACAAGATAAACGCATACCCTGACAGTAGTTTGTTCAGAATCGATTTCAGGTAATTTTAATAAAGGTAATATTTTATTATTTTTAATTAAGTAAGCAAATTGTGGTCACCCATTTGGTGAACAATCAATACTAACGAAAATGAGACTAAAGTCTATCCAAAATAAAATGCTAGTCTCAACAAGTTCATTAGAACTCGTTGAGACGTGCATTTTATTATAAATAATAATTAAAGAAATAAAGTAGCTGAAATGTATCGTATTACAGGCGAGTGTTAAATAGGGATGCGCAGGTTACGCTACATTACTCGTACATTGCGACAGTGTGCGTTTATGAGTAGGTTTGTGTTATATATGCGGCTGCAGGTAAAGGTAAGGTGAGTATGCGTAGGGTGTGCATACTGTAAGTATAAATTGAGGACAACTTATTTCTTAAATTAAGTACATAGTACAATACAATGTAATTTCAGTTCATTTATTATAATTATAACTCGTTTTTTTAGTCGGGGTGTTTGATAGTGTTCGTTATTCCCGTTACACGCTGTATATATTTATACTACTACTTTATACAACATGTAACGGGAATAATGCACACTCTTAAACACCCGATTAGAAAATCGAGTTAAAATCATAATACATGAACTGAAATAGCATGTTTAAGTATTTAATATCTTTGTTTAAATAATTATAGAAACAAGTTGTCCTCAATTTGTACGAACAGTATGCACACCCTATGCATACTTACCCTACCTCTACTAACGACCGCACACAAAACACAAACCAACTCACACACGTACACTGTCGCAATGTGATGTGGCATAACCTGCGTACCCCTATTTAACACTCTCTGGTAATAAGATTCATTTTCACTATTTTATTTCTTAAATTATTATTAATAATAAAATGCATGTCTCAACAAGTTCTAATAAACTTGTTGAGACCAGCATTTTATTTTTGATAGATGTTATGTTAGTCTCATTTTCGTTTGTATTGACTGTTCACTAAATGGGCGACCATAATTTCCTTATATGTAATTAATTTTGGGACAAAATGTTACGTAACTTCACGCCTGTAATCCCCGAAGGGGTAGGCAGAGGTAAATGCATGCATTCAATCATACATGCAAACACCCACGACTCGCCGGTTACGTTTTTGGCCCAAAATGTTACCTATATTAAAAATGCCTAAAATCGATTCGGTTATCGATTCTGAACAAAAATAGTTTCGGGTTGTACATTCAATCCCGTTACACGTTGTATATATTCGGAAACCCGTATTAACGTCGCCTCTTATCACCATTCTCACATATCTACGAACCTTCTTGGACATGGCGGGGGACGCCACGACGCCGACGGGGGAAGTCACGACCCCACGAGGCACCTTCTGGGTGGTCGCGGTGGGGCCCTCCGGGTGGGCCTCGCGCTTTATTTTGGGAGGCGACGGGTCCCCGCGGCCGCCTTCGTCCTCGTCGAGTCGCATCTTCGCCACCATTACTTTGAGGATACGGTTGTTGACACTAGAATACAAAGATGGAAATGTCGTAGCCTTATCGTAAAATTGCCCATATAATTATGTGATTGAGAATTTCATGAAATATTCACTGTTTATTGGCCACATCACGATGTGCCTTGGCCAGATCAATGATAAAAAATCGTTCGACTCAGTCGGTTGAATCCACGCCCACTTCGTGAAATGGGAACATTCCCATTTCGGCGTAAATTGATCACATCGTAAAATAGTTCGCGTCGCTCTCGCTTTTGGATTGATGTCGTGCGTAGAAAGGCGCGCATTAGTCACAGCAAGACAGCAAATCGATTCATTTGCGATTCAACAACTATAAAATTCAGAGAATTAGACTGCTGTTCTGTCTCCAGGACAGGCGGGGAAGAAATCGTAGTAGGGAACGCCGGGTGCGTGCGAAAGTATATCACAGCGATGTGATTATTCACTTACCCTCTTATTAATAAACGTTTTAGTTATAATATTATTATGTTTTCTTTGTCAGTCAGACGAATAAGTTTTACTTTTTCTTCTATGAAGGAATTGAAAGATTTGATGAATAAAATCGGTTCAATTTTATTTACTTTGAAAATTATATTGAATAATTATTATTATTGTGTCATTCGCTACAGGTAGCTTGTAAACTGACAATGCAAAAGACTCGTAGACCAATTTGAAATGAAATATTTGAGTTTGAGTAATGCCATTTGACAAATATCTTGGTGCAACCAACCTGTTCTTCTTCGGCAGTGGACGAGGTGAGTACCGCGGGGTGGAGGGGCCCGGCGAGGCGGGGGTGGGGGCGTGGGGGGTGTGGGGGGCGAGGGGCGCCAGGGGTGCGGGGGAGGCGGTGCGCTTGCGGCGGCGCACGGTGGGCGAGAACGACACCCGCACCGACATCGCAGCGGCGGCTCGGCTCAACTGTGTGGAAGGAATTCAACCGTTTAGTTAATAATAATGGCAACCCTACGTGCCCCTGCTGGGCACGCCTTTTTGTTGGGGGGGAGGACTGGAGCTTAATCCACCACACTGTTCCAATGCGGGTCGGTGGAGATACGGGTTAGTGGCCGACCTGACAAGGTTAACCACTGCTATCTATCGATAGCAACCGGGACCGACGGCTTAACGTGTCTTCCGAAGCACGGAAACGCGCCTTTTAATTTTCCATCAACGATCACCCATCACACACTCGACCGCGTTCGTAGCGCACAACCGAGTAGATCGCTTGCAATCTACACCAGCCGCGAGGCTATCCACGCTTCCATTTAGTTACTCCTAGCTAAACCGGAAAACCTCGTTCTACCGTACCATAAATGCTGAATCCATGGCCGTAAAACATTTTTTTTTAATCAAGCGGGTCCCATTGTATTTGTGGGCGACGCGTTTGAATAAAATTAATTTTCATGTCGCAAAATCTTTCATGCGAAACTATTATTTCCAAATGACAAAATTATTTTTTTAAGGTTATTTCCATGTGTACTTCGCTTAAGTATCGATATGCCTACCTGAGTATCGATATGTGTGCGAGGGAGAGGAGGCGAGGGAGGGGGTCGCTCGCTCTCCTCCACCTCCGTAGTGGAGTCCGCTTCTAATGTCGTCCGATTTTTAGACCGTCGCACCTAGAAACGTGTCATCGATAAGAAAATATAAAAATATTTTAAAATACTCACTAAGAATATTCCAGTTTATAAAAAAAAAGACGTGTGGCACTCGGGGACTGCCGCGGTAAAGCTATTGCATTTACATAATTATCTAAAATTATGCAAAACAAAATAAAATGCAAATAAAAGAAAAAAAAAATAGAAAAATGAAACAATAATTTTCTATTAATATTTACCACTTTTTAAATATTGAATGGAAAAACAAAGAATAAAAAAAAATGAACAAAAACAATCTTGGCAGCGGTGGGATTCGAACCCACGCCTCCGAAGAGACTGGTGCCTTAAACCAGGGTCTTAGACCGCTCGGCCACGCTACCCACGAGGTCGGACGGCGAAATTTGACTTTCTTTAAATGAGTTTAAAATTTGTAATCCGAAGAGTCAGGTTTTTTCGTTACGGAATTTCTGAATTCGGTCCCCGCGCTCATGGCCCGCGATAGAAGCTATATAGCTTAAAAACAGGCTGTAAGCCTGCCTCACAGTTGCACACTAGGTACAGACCTGTGTCTTGGGTACCATTAGAGCGAAGTTTTCATTTTGTAATGCATGACATCGTTTGAATCCAGCGTGCCGATACCGAGGCGAACCGAAAGCATGCGACGCCAAGACAAACCAAAGGCGTGCACGCGAAGCGAGGCGTCAGCGAAATGGTTGTATTAGCTGTTTTTCTTTGCACAACGTCAATCCAAAGAACGAGAGCGGGACGCGAAGCGAAAGCGAACTGTCATCGGTTGTATTGATTTACAAAAACTACTACTTTCTATAAATACAAAAGTTATATATATTCTGGTCTTTAGAATTTGTTTCCGTCACATTTTCTCAGACAGGAATCTTTGGGTTGCGCGCCGCCACAAGAGTGAAGTGATTTGCTGCCACGATTCGCTTTCGCCACGAATTCGGTTCGTTGGCCTTAGTTTGACGTGTCCGCTTGGCTTCGCATTCTGCACGGTTTCGGTTCGGTTCGCAGTTGTGTTTGACATAACAGAGTAGGCAGAGAGCGTGGACCAACAAACATTTCGATCCTTACAAATCTGCCATACCTCTTCTACATTAATCACCATTTACTGATCACTGACAAAGCTGTAAATACCTATAAGTAAGATCGTGATCATACCTCAGGATTCGGTAGATCTAACAACCAACTGGGCCCCTCCAGGGGGTTTTCTGATCTTCGCCTGACAACAAAACACATCAAACGTGAACTCATAAATAATGTAAAATTAAACAATGGTAAAAATAAAATCTTGTGTATATACCTTGGTGGTGTTTCCTCTTCGTCCGGTTCCAAATCCTCAATAACAGCATCTAATCTGCGTCTAGAACGAAATATTTTTTTAATTATTAATTTTTGGAAAAAAAACATCTGTTAATATGTATTATTATTTTACAATTATTTTATTATTATTTTACTTGCCGCTAAATGGTAGTGTTCAGCACTGTCGTGTTCCGGTCAGGTGGTAATGTACGGTCCTGTAATTTCCGGCACAGAGGCGTAACACCTTAGGCCTCAGGAGTGGTAAAGCATCTGCATTTTGACCTTGGGTCTTTGTGTGGGTGTCTATAGGCTGCAGTCATCACTAAACATCAATGTGAACAGCATGCTTGTTTGCCACTTCCATTACATAAAAATATATATATATATATATATATATATATATATAGGTAAAAAACAACCCTTGTTACGTCCCACTGCTGGGCACTAGTCTCTTCCCCTTTTTTTATTATGGGGAGTGGGGCTAGAGCTTACTCCACCATGCTGCTCTAATGCACGTAGTAAAGTATACATATAATTATCTCTCAAACTTACGATTCCTCAGTCTCTTCATTGTCAGATACATTTTGTGACTCATCCAGAACTCTTTCACCGCTGTCTGAAACAATGTTTAATAAAATCAATTGATTTCTTATAATGTTTGATAGGACTGACAGTAAAATACACATGACATCTATTCTTCATTGCCACTGCTATGTATATGAAAATAATGCACACTCTCAAACGTGAGTGAGAGTGAGGCAATGAGTTTGAGTAAACATGAACTGAAATTACGTGTTTATGGGTTAAATATTGTTTATTTAAGAAATAACCAATAATGTCATTAATTATAAGTAATGCAATACAATTAGCAATCATACTTAATTGAATAAATTGGAATTGTATCAATATGTTCTTGTATGTTAATGTAATTTAATTTTATAATGTATTTTGAAATTATTTAATGTATTTTAATCTATTTTAATTGTGAATGTATTTTAATCTTTAAAATAATATCTATTGCTTGTCTATCGCATTGGGTAGCCACCTGTAAGGATAGATTTAAGTTTGTGAAATAAATAAATAAATAACTTGTCTTCAATTAGTAAGAGTAGCATGCGCATCCTATGGCTGCACACAAAACACAAACCTACTCACGTAGCGTAACCTGTGCAACACCACTATTTAATACTCACTAGTAAGAACATTCATTTTTCTCAAAACTATTTTTTAAAATTGTTATCATTAATAAAATGCACGTCTCAACGAGTTCTTTTGAACTTTATGCCACTTGCATTTTATTTTGGATAGACGTAAGAACTATTTTCGTTTGTATTGACTGTTCACCAAGTGAGCCTAATTTACTTTCTTGTAATTAATTTTGACTTTTATATTTATAAAAAATACCTATATTAATTGTTTTTTTTTATATTATTTCGCATTAACACATGCTTGTGAAATATATTTTATTTTAAAGAAAAATGGAAAGAAAAATTTGACTTCAGGCGAGACTCGAACTCGCGGCCTACTGGGAATCTAGTCCAGCCGCTCTTCCAATTGAGCTACTGAAGTCCTGCCCGATTTGTCAAATCTTTCCTTCACATTTATTGCGAGTTCGAGTCTCGCCTGAAGTCAAATTTTTCTTTCCATTTTTCTTTAAAATAAAATACCTGAAATTGATTGATTTATTTATTCTTTAATGCCACAATATAAATATCAGAACAAATGGCGGACTTAACGCTAAAAGCATTCTCTACCAGTCAACCATTGGTAGTATGGAAAAGAAAATAGTGAGCGGCATTAGTAAAACAAAAATAGAGATGCTTACGATGAAACAAAAATAATTTCATACATACATAGATACCTATAAGAATATACATACATACATACATACATAAAATAATACATATACCTACAAAATAATGTACATAAATAAACATGTAAAAAACAATAAATATATATTTAAATATTGATAATGACTTGATAATATATGATATAATATGACGAAAATATTCCTGAACCCTTTTTTTAACGCTATTTTTGAAGTGAGCATACGTATATCCTCTGGAAGAGCATTCCACAAACGGACTACTTGGACAAGAAATTAACTGGATACAAAGCTGGAACTGTGAAGTGGTATTAGAAAGAATATTAGAATCATTAGAGCGCAAGTGCAGTAAATGAGAAGACGAAAGATATTGAAATTTGCATTTTAAATAAGAAGGAGATGTAGGATCGGTAAGAATAGAAAAGAGTCGGTTAAGAAGCCGTGTTTGTCTTCGCTGTCGAACAGGAAGCCAATGCAGTTTTGTTCGAAAGGAAGATTGATTCCGTTATCGATTCTGAACGAACTACTTTCAGAGTGCGCAGGGTTTCAATCTTTAGGCTTTATACAAAAAATTGGGAGTTCATGAATTATAAGCTGTAACCTTCAAGTCCGAGTTCATCAGCACTGTCGTCGGCTTCATTATGTTCGGACACGTCGCCGTTCAGCGCCGCCACTTCTCGCGCGTCTATCCTCGTCAACGGTATGTACACATCTGGAATCACAATAAACATTTACACCCTTATTCATAAACGTATTTTAGCTAAAATGTTGCTGACTTTCTCGAAGATCAGCGATTCTACGTCACGGTGGAGGGCTGTGATTCTGCCCAGCATCCAATCCGTGCCGGAGTACCACAAGGCAGCTGTCTGTCGCCTTGCCTTTACGCAGCGTACCAGACGACATTCCCACCCTACGCGACCATCTGCGAGAGGGAGAGAGGGACGTCATGCTGTCCTTGTTTGCCGACTACAGCGCCTACATAGCGACATCTGCTCGGTTGCATATAGCAATCGCTAAAATGCAACACCTGCTGGACCTGCTGCCGGAGTGGCTGGACAAATGGCGGATGGCCGTCAACGTAGACAAGACGGCCGCTATCGTAACACGAGTCCGCCAATACCCACTGCCGCTTCGACTGCGAGGCCAGGACATAGCCTGGCAGTCTACAGTGAAATACCTAGGGTGTAGCATCGACCGCGCGCTCCGCATGGTGCCCACGGTGAATCACGTGGTGCAACAGGCGGCAACTGCGCGCTCGATGCTGCGCCCGGTGTTGCAATCGAGACTGCCACTCCGGACCAAAATCCGGTTATACAAGACCTATATCCGCTCGAGGCTGACGTACGCTGCGCCTGCATGGTATGCCTTATGCTCCGCGACGCAGCGACGTCGGCTTCAGGTGCAGCAGAACCTGTCTCTCCGGCTGATCACAGGCGCGGGGAGGTACGTGCGCAACGACGTCATCGCCCGGGACCTAGGGGTTGAGTCCGTGGAGGAGTTCGTGGTCCGTCTTGCGCGTCGAATGTTCGACCGCGCAGACAATGGACCCCACGAGCATCTCCGTGGATTCGCCCCTCTCCACAGTCGTCCGCCCGAGGGTCGTCCGTTGCCGCGCGAGATCCTCCCCCTTGCATCACCGGGGGCGCGTCGAGCCGATGTCGCCCACCCCATCCCCCCGGAGGCCTCGATCCCCCGGATCACGGTAAAGGCCGCCCATACAAACATTCACACAGACACACACAACACTGTTGACAGGCCCCACCCACCCGTCGTACTGGGAGGGTTCGAGCCCCAACCATCAACTGGGTTCAACCCCCGGTCGTGGAACGGAATTGTCGTCCGGGTCCGCGGGCCCGGTGCGCCGCCCAGCTTAGGCTGGCCTAAGGGGGCCACACGTCCGCGCCATCACTCTGGAGTGATGGCGCGGACGTGTGGCCCCTCACAATAGGGAACCTATTTTTATTTAATTTAGAACAGGACCAATTGTAAGCGGTACGCGGGGGAATAGCTGATGGAGTAAAAAAAAAACAAAAAAAAAACCCACAGCAAGTTTCCCGTTTACCAGAATATAATGATCAAGCCCCCGACGTTTAGGAGGTAGATAGGCCCGGGGAATGAGGAAGCCTCGATCCCCGAACCATCCCCCCCCCCCCCTCTGTTGCGCATCACGCGCGGAGGGAGGGATGATGATTAGTCAGTCAGACATAACAACTTAGGTCTCACTGGTGACACCGCATCTGACTTTTGGTTTTTATGTAGATGTTTATAGGCTGCAGTCATCACTTAACATCAATGTGAGCTGCATGCTTGTTTGCCCCTTTGGTACAAAAAAAAAACATTACACCACTATACACAATCAATGTCAATAAACGCCATATTAGCCCTCCCAAAAAGGAAATAACATAATAATTGGTAAAATAATAACGTAACATCACACCGGTAATCCCCGACGGGGTAGGCAGAGGTAAATGCATGTTTCAGATATCTGGTAATGTACCTACGGGTAATTTCGGACACAGAAGCACAATAACTTAGGCCTCAGGAGTGGCATCGCATCATACATTGAAATCTCTGGTTTCATATAGGTGTCTATAGGCTACATCATACTTACTTTCAATGTAAACTGTATGCTTTTTTTGCCTCCTCATGACAAAAAATATAACCTGAAAATCCAGTCTTATAAGTGGATGTCGTCGTCCCCCAGATCCTACACCCCTAGATCCAACCTGCCCATACTAGACCACTATCTGGCGACGGACTTGTGGATTTTTACCTTGTAACATGTGCATCGGCATTGGCATAGGCCTTTGCGTGACGTTGCGACCTTGATTTGGACTCTGACTCGTCGAACCTGAAACAAAAACAAGTAGATTTTCAGAGTAATTTCGGAGATAAGGGGAACCTTATCTCCGAAATTACTCTGAAATTATGAAAAAAAAATACTGACAATAGTTCTATACAGTGCCGGATAAAGCCGGTGCGGGGCCCGTAGCAAATGTGACCATGGGGCCCTAGAGTTACATTGCCTACTGAAATTTAGGATGTAAATAAAACAACATTTACGAAAAGGAATCGAAAACAAATTTAGGGCATTCCCCCTGTAAGTATTGTGGTATTGCCAACTTGCAACATAATAATATAGGTACCTATATAATTAGTGGTCAACGCTCCCTTTGAGAATAGCTAAGGTGTATTTATGTTTTTTTTACATATTTGTGTTTTTTTTGTGGGCACTGGCACGGGGCCCCTAAGGGCGCGGGGCCCGTAGCACTTGCTACTCCTGCTATATGGCTAATCCGGCACTGGTTCTATACCTATATTACAGAAAAACCTACATGATGCGTATGGCATGGAAGGTATGTATGTATGTATCTTCACGCCAGGTCCCTAACGGGGTAGGCAGAGAGTGTAGAGCGCCAGATATCCCGGTCCTTCATCATTCTCTTCATACATGCACACCGATTCCTAAGACTTTTGACCGCACCATCAGACAGAACTCGACCTATTTGTTCATGTCTCAGGTCAGTCTAGGTAATGTAATATAGGCAAACTCTCAATCGTACGAACCCTGCGCACGCGATTACGACTCACACTTCGCTGGGTTTTCAGAGTTTTCAGTGTCCTCAGAACTTTCTGGCGTGACTTGAAATTGTTCCCAATGATTGCTAATAGTCTTGCCCCCTCACTCAGGCGCGGTCTCAAGATTTAAGTAGAGGTCATCGTATTTCGGGATGTTATGGTATAAAATCAACTACACACGACTGTAATACACATCTGCAACAGTTCAGAGAGCAGACTACCAAATAATTCTAAGAAAATTGGTTCTAATCACTACTGTGATTAGAACCAATCTAATCTAATCTAATCTCGATCTAATCTTTCACTACTGTGTCAAACTAGCTATAACTACACAAATTAATTTGTAATTAAGCAGACTTGGGTCCCGAATACATATTGGTAAATCTTACTCGGTGAACTACCGGTGTCAAGACATTACATCTGCAATATTTGGCTCATAAAAATTGTGCTCTTGTAAAAAAATCGTATAATTTCATAATATAAAGACGCATTTTTTTTTTATGTATGAAGTGGTAAACATGCAGGCAGTTTACATTGATGTTAAGTGATGACTGCAGCCTATATAGCTATAGACACCCACACAAAGACCAAGGTCGAAATGCAGATGCGTTACCACTCCTGAGGCCTAAGGTGTTATACCTATGCCGGAAAGTACAGAGCCGTACATTACCACCTGTCCGGCACACGATAGTGCTGAACACTACCATTTAGCGGCAATTTACCCTAAGGCTACCTTTACCCAGACCTATCTATGGGCTTTCTGATCATGTAATAAATAAGACAGGCAAAAATATGTACTGCTCGCATTAGTCACCCAGATAAATTATAGAACTAAGTTTAATATCTACTACTGATAATCATCATAATCATAATTTTAAATTAACTAAAAACATTATCATTACCAAATACAACAAATCTTATTGGAATACTCACTCGAACTACTTGAATTCAGTAACGTCCGACTCAACGAAACTACTGGCTGAATGGACTGACCGCCAATCAACATCGGTGGCACCCGGTGGACCTTCTCCATGCTCGGCGTGTTGCCGATGGAGCTCCATCGTGGCAAGGACGTCTCCAGTTCTTGTCTGTCTTGCATATAAGTTTTGGCCAGCTCAATCGTCCTTGCGACCGCGCTGGACGCTTGCACGAGGTGGGATAACGCTTCTTCACTTGCCGATTGTAATGCTGCATCCAGTTTACGAGCGTGTGCTGCTCCGCCGCTCCTTAATCTCTGGTCAATAAGTAGATTATTTATCAGAGGGTGGAATCGCGCGAATTTTAAATGCATCTGTGAAGTTAGTTGCTAATTGCTGTGAAGACTCTCTCAACTCGACGCGACACTCAAGGTGTAGAAGGAATATGCGAGGGAGTCGAGTGTGGTGGTAGTTCGTATTCTTCCAACAAGAGAAATACACGAATTGTATGAAACCCTGAGAAAACAAGTTGGAATAGCCACAGCAAAAACATCACACATCGAAAATTGAAGCGAGATATTGCCCACTCTTTGATATTTAGCCATATCAGATAATGGTTTATTCAGTTTATTCATTTATTTCATATAATTAGGCTCCTGGAGAGCACTTTTACATCGTCATTTTTTTTAAAACTAACCTAGAGTGAATAACCACTAATAATAATAAAAAACACATAATAAATTAAATAGACACTGAACAATTTTGTATACTATGGAAAGCATCAATTATTTACAAATTCCTCCATTTCCCCATTTCAAAACAAACTGAGAAAGAATGAATTTGGTCGTCATAATAAAGGTTATTCACTTGGCAGAATTCCAAGGGCAGTCAATACTGAGAAGAACTCCGGCACTGAAGAAACTCAGTACAGCTCTTTTGAATTTAAACTTTAGTGGTTTTTGGCGCAACACTAAGAAGTCTACAGTAAAACCTGGTCTTCCTGTGAGCGTCGCCGGCGTGAGTGACCATAAGGACATTGCGGATATTTTTAAAGATAATTTTTCTGTGTCTTCTCCTTTTGGGCCACCAAGCGAGGCTAGCGTTGTGATGCCGAATAAAAATGAACTTGTGAATTTTTTTGCCAAAGATTTGGCAACTATAACTAACCAAATGACTAAAGGCAAGTCTCCAGGTCACGATGACTTGAGTATTGAACATATAAAAAACGCTGGCTCCCATGCATCTAGAGTATTGGCAATGTTCTACTCACTGTGCGTAAAACGCCAATGTTCTACTCACAGTTCGTAAAACGCCAGTATATGCGTGCTTTCTTGACCTATCGAGAGCTTTTAACCTCGTCGCGTACGATAATCTGTGGCAAAAGCTTTAAAAATGTACATTTACCAATGGAACTTGTGAGTACTTTTAAATATTGGTATATGCACCAAGTAAACAGGGTAAAATGGTCGGGGACAATGTCTGAACCGTATCAATTACAATGTGGCGTGAGACAAGGGGGCCTGACCTCGCCCACGTTGTTCAATCTGTATATGAACGAGCTGGTCGTTGCGCTCGGCAACCTGCATGTCGGCTGTCATATTGACGATGTGTGTGTTAACAACTTGAGTTATGCGGACGACATGGTGTTGCTGAGCGCGTCGATTTGTGGTCTGAGACAATTGATACAGGTCTGTGAAGAGTACGCGAGGGATCACGGATTGAAATATAATGTTGTCAAGAGTCAGTACATGGTGTTTGAGACCGGAAGTGCTAAGTGTCCTCAAAACTTACCACCCATACGACTAAACGGTACACCTCTGGAAAGAGTTGATCAATTCAAATACCTAGGCCATATACTCACAACCGATCTCAAAGACGATGCTGACATTGAACGGGAGCGAAGGGCGCTGTCCAAAAGGGAAAATATGTTGGCTCGCAGATTTGCTCGATGTTCGACCGAAGTGAAGGTCACTCTGTTTCGAGCATACTGCACATCACTATACACCTGCAGTCTGTGGGCTAATTATAAGCAGGCCAGCTACAGTGCCCTCCGCGTCCAGTATAACAATTCGTTCAGAGCAGTGTTGGGGCTGCCCCGGTTCTGTAGCGCCTCAGGCATGTTCGCGGAAGCCTACACTGATTGTTTTTATGCGACCATGCCAAAAAGATCCATTTCCTTGGTGCGTAGAGTGCGGGCCAGCCCTAATTCTGTTCTTTCGATGATCGCTGACCGATTGGACAGTCCCTATATACAGCATTGCTGTGATAGACATTGCAATAAATCCAGTAGAGTTTGAACAAAATATGTGTGTAATAAAATTGTAAAATAGATAATTGTGTAATTTTAGAGACGTGTAATTTAATTTATTTCTTGTTATAATATTGTTTTAATTTAATGTTTGATGTAATTTTAGTATTGATCTAAACTTACTTAATTTGTAATTATTATGATTTTTTATTTATTTTATAAATATATAATAAATTTAAAAAATATATATATATATATGTGTGTATAATTATTATCTTTTTCATCATTGTTGATTTAATTGACTTTTGAGTAATTTTATTTTTTTATTTTATTTTGATTTTTATTTAATTTTGACATCTAACTGACTTTATGATTTTTATGTGAATTTTTATGTTAACAGTATTGTAATTTTAATATGGGTGGAAATAACCTTAATTTTATTTATTTTATTTTTTTTTTAATCTAATACAGTCTGTAAATCCAAAGTACAGATTTTCGAAATAGCCTGGGAGCGATCGCTTCAATCCCATGGTGTAGTGTCTTTAAGATAATCACATGTTTTATAATAGTTGCACATGTATAAGCGTTTTTTGATAATTTTCTTAAATTTATTAATCGAAAGACTTTGAACATCTTCAGGTATTTTGTTAAAGAAGCGTATACATTGACCTCTAAAAGAATTACTCACCCTATGCAGTCGTGTTGTATGCACAGACAACTTGTGTTTGTTCCTAGTATTTATATAATCATTAGCTCTACTAGGAAATTCGCTAATATTTTTACGTACATACAGTACATTTTCGTAAATGTAATGCGAAGCTACAGTCAATACGTTTATTTCCTTAAATTTATCTCTGAGAGACAATCGCGGACTTAGCCCGTAGATAGCACGCACAGCTCTTTTCTGTAAAACAAAAATGGTGTTGACATCGGCGGCATGTCCCCATAGCAAAATTCCATAGGACATAATACTGTGAAAATAGTTAAAATAAACCAATCGAGCCGTCTCAACGTCAGTTAAGGATCGTATCTTTTTTACCGCAAACGCTGCGGAGCTTAGTCTACGGGCTAGATTTGAAATATGAGGACCCCACTGCAATTTTGCATCCACGGTTAAGCCAAGAAATACCGTGGAGTCTACTAATTCCAATGCTTCCTCATTTAGTTTCACATTGGTTGCAACCTGTTTAACGTTAGGTGTACAAAATTTAACACATTTTGTCTTTCTACTATTTAACAATAGGTTGTTAGCACTAAACCAATGTACTACTTTAGAGAGGGCATTGTTTACATCGTCACAAGCTACTTGTTGCCTTTTCATTTTGAATATGAGAGAAGTATCATCTGCAAATAATATCATTTCTTGATTATCGTTAACAATGTATGGCAAGTCATTAATATAAACTAAAAACAGAAATGGACCCAGAATTGAGCCTTGTGGGACCCCCATATCCATATCCATCGAAGTGCCAGGAGATCTCGTTCCATTTATATCAACATACATGGTTCTCGAGCTTAAATATGAAGTCATAAGTTCGAGAGCTTCAAAAATGTGTTTGACAAGTTCAACACCAGCATCAGTAGTTGAACGACCCTTGGTAAATCCAAATTGTTTTACATGCAAAAGTTTATGACGATTGAAGTGTGAAAGTAATTGATTTAAAATGAGCCTTTCAAAAATTTTATTTAAAGTGGGTAGCACAGAAATGGGTCTGAAATTTGTGGGGTCACTTGTACTACCGGATTTGAATAATGGAATAACTTTACTATTTTTCATTAAATCAGGAAACACACCACTTACAACACTGTTGTTAAACATAGTCGCTAAATATGGTGCGATTATGTCTATTACTGAGTGTACAATTTTTACAGATATGCCCCATAAATCACTAGTATTCTTAATTTTAATACATTTAAAAGTATGCATAACATCTGCAGTGCTTACTAACTTAAAATTAAACTTAAATTTACTTTCTTTTACACTATGTTGTAATAACGATTCAGCGACGGTAGGAGAAGAAATAAGGTCTTCGGTGGTAGAAACTGCAATATTGGCAAAGAAAGTTTCGAATGCTGAGGCAACTTCTTTGTCAGTTGAAATAAGTGCGTTGTCAATAATTAAATTAAAATCAGAGTTGCGCTCAGTACATTTTCCAGTTTCGCTATTAATGACATTCCATGTCGCTTTAATTTTATTTGCTGAATTTTTAATTTTATTTTTAATATGTAGTGACTTAGCTATGGCACACACTTTTTTTAAATATCTTTGAATACATTTTAACATAATGTTTAAAAGAATTACTATGATTATATGATCTTTCACCATAAAGTTCATACAATCTCTGCCTACTCTTATGTATTCCAACAGTCGCCCATTCATTAAATGACTTATGACTTCTTACATTTTTGGTCTTTTTAGTAAAGACTAGATTGTACTCTTTTGCAATAATGTCAAAAAAGTTACTGTATAATATATTTGGGTCATCATGGTACTGTACATATGAAAGTTTTGGCTTAATATTTTCTCTAAATTTCTTAATCCAATAAATAAAAAATTTCAAATACAGGGCAAATGTATGGTCCTGTAAACTGCCTCAGTAGCCTAGTGGTAGCAGGCTACTACTACTTCGCTGAGGTCCTGGGTTCGATTCCCGGGTAGGGGGCTATCAGAGATAATGGTGTTAAATCCTTTATCTCTGGTTCTATTGGGATTTTTCTATTTTCTGGAATTTTCCCAGTACCTCGAAGTAAAGTGCCCGGAGATGTCAACAGGCTCGCCACCTGATACATGACCCAAAACGTAACCGGCGAATCGTGGGTGGCACTGGAATGGGTGGTGGGCATATGTGCTTGAATGCATGCATTTACCTCTACTGGTCAAACGAAGAGAGCGAATATATGAGAGTCCACAATCACAATCTAATTTATAAATGCCAGAATTTTGTAATGGAATATTACTTTTAATGGGTCTTAAATACTGATGAATCTTTTTATATGGTTTGAAAACTGTTATAATGGACGAAATCGATGGAGGTAGCTACATATAATTTTTTCAAACTTCTGTCAGACAAATGTCACCTCAGTCTGCCCGGGACCACGGAAGCTGAAAAGCGACCGAAACGTCGGGTTGATTTTAAAAATCATTTTAGTTTAATATACGCGAGATAAATCCGTAAAAATAGTTTTATTTCAATGAGTGTAGCTCGCGAAAACCTAAGAACATATCATAAAGGAAACATTGATAACAATACAATAAGTAATAAACAACAATCTTGAAAAACAAGATTTCTATTTTTGAAATTTTAAACTTTTGAAACTGCTTCTATTTCTACTATTTCTAGAGTAACCTCATACAACCTCAAACTCTACCACCAGCAGCATTCATATTAAATAAGTTTCAAATAATGTAGTGTGAATATACGGTGTTCAAATTTCCCTAAAGTATGAATGGATAAAGCTCTAGAAATCTTGTTTTTACAGATTGATATGTTTATCAGTGGCGTAGCTAGAGGGAGGGTAGCGGAGGCGGCCTGCACCAGGTGCCAACCATTTTGTTTAAAGTTGAAATGGAATTGCTATTACGCATATTGCCAGTGTCAAATGAAATGCCACCCATTTGAGGGTGACACTCTCTCTTTAAATAATCTAAAGAATCATGGCAAGTTTCATACATTGATTTGTACAAAAAGAGTTGTAAAAAGGTACACGATAAAACAAATTAGAAATATTATCTAGAGAACCTAAAGAACATTTTGTGGTATGTAAATTATTTTTAAATCACCGGAATAAAAATCGTCTTTCCTAACAACAGTAGAAGCACTACATAATAAAGTTCAATTTCAAACTTTTTATTCCAGAGAGTTAAAAATATTTTAAGTATCAGGAAATGTTGTTTAGGTTCACTGGATAATATTTCCATGTGTCCTGTTTTACCGTGTAGCTTTTTTTAAAAATTTTTTCTGTACAAATCTTGCTATGATCCTTTGAGCTGTTTAAATTTGAAAGTGCAACACAAAACTCACTTTCTCATTTATAATACCAGGGGGTGCCAGAGGAAGAATTAGCTGGAATAGGGGGTCACAAAGGTGGAGAAAAGATTGGGAAGTACTTATTTCCTTTTCTTGCTCAACTGGCCCGGGTGCCACCCATGTTTGCTATGCCACTGATGTTTAATACTTGTTGTAATAACATCAACACTCCCTTTAACACTGGACTGGTGGCTAGTGAACCTTGTGATCCACTTGTATTTTACGTCAACCTCGGAATCGGAATATACAATATGCCCAGAAATTACAAGCTTGAATGCACTTAGCTCTGCATACACCTTGAGGGAATATTAAATAGGTCTTATGTTTATCCTTCTACAACTGTAGAATTTGAAACAATATGTGTCTACGACGTATTTATAGGTGTGTCGACGCACACAAACAAATAGGAAGTGCATAAGTGTTATCTTTCTTCTAATTAACTGCAGTGATAATGACTCTTAATGTGTCCATAACTTACGCTTAGTTTCAACCTTAGTTCATTGATCTCCTTCATAAGCTCCAGTTTCTCAGTCTCCCGCTGCCCCGCCGTCATCTTCCAATATTGAACCTTTTGCACCAACTCATTGTTTTTCTCTTTTAGGTCCTTCAACTCGTTCTCAATGTTTGACATCGCAACAGTACGGAATGTACTGGTTTTAATTAAGAATCTGATCACACACGCACAGCCCACAGCTCACTGCATTTATTAATACAATAATTACATACAATATTTAATTTTATTAGCGAGATGTTTATAATACTCTCTAAACTAAATACTACATACGGGCTTTTCGAAACAATTTTACAAATTACAGTTTGTTTGACAAATTGACAAGATTGACAGATTAACAAATTCAAGTCAATTTTTATTTTTAATTGTTTTACGGCTACGGAAGCAAGTCCTTAACAGCCAATCTTCAGTAAATAGTTTTCTTCATTTCTTATGTAATGAATATCCATATGGAAGATGACGATGATTGGATGCTTCCATGTGGAATATGATGAGATGGCTCCAGTAAAGTGATGGGGACTTTACTAGGAGATTTTACGAAGTTTTGGAGGCAACATGAAAAATCACTTTTCACTTCATAATATCACTTTCTTACACCTGTGAACATTATCGAATGCTTTACGATAAAAATCCCACCATTTTTACACATAAAAACGCGACTATTCACAAATTTCGAAAATAATATCACGCAGCGACCCAGCTCTTTGCCGCGTTCCCGCCAAAACCTCAATTCAAGTCAAGATGTTCCAGTGTTGCCAGTTACTGACAATGCTACAGTATATACATGTACAGCATTTAACTAATAAAATTAAAATTAAAATACGCTTAAACGGCCTACACACGACCATAAAATTAGTGGTGATATCGGGACTGTGGTGGTGGGGATGATCGTCCCTAAATCATGAGCGAGGCTCGCTGGACGCGATACAATTCTAGTTACCAATACACGTGGCGATTTATGGTACGATCTAGGGTTCTCCCACTACCGGAGAATACATATTATTATGTAATATTACTACGTATAGAATGGACACTTCGACGTCCCGCCCGATTTCCCCGCCAGTTAAAATAGGTTCTAGGTCCACAGCGACTTTGATCAACGGTTGGTGGGTGATACATATTATTAATTAGCTAGCGTAGCGATATAGGACATTTGACATTTTACATTTCATATTTTTAACCTACACGTTTTATTCAAAAGTTAATTCAAAACTAGGGCACCCGTGTTAAACCATTTTTCGAAATTGACAACATTTCATTTTTTTAACCTACATGTTCTAATACATTATTCAAAAGTTAATTCAAAACTAAGGCACCCGTGTTTAACCATTTTTCGAAATTTTGTACTTTTCATTCATAATTTCTATTTTGAAAGTTCCTCCTCCTCCTCGCGTCGTTCTCCTCATTACTGAGGGTCGTGATTCCCCCGATGGAAGATTAATTTGTGACGGATGATATTCTTCCATCTATGTCTGTCCTTGGCGTCGTGGAGTGCGTCGTGGAGCTTAGTGTCTAGAGTGCAGCGGATCTGGTCACACCATCTGACTGGGCTACGACCTGTAGGCCTTCTGCCATCGACCTTACCAGTAACCATAAGCTGCTCGAGGTTATGTCCATCTTTTCGGACAATGTGTCCAAAGAATTCGAGGATCCTTCGCAGGCAGATGGTAGAGAGCCTGGTTTTAATGTTGAGCTCACGAAGGATGGACTCGTTTGTTCGAAAAGCAGTCCATGGAATTTGGAGCATTTTCCGCCAGCACCACATCTCAAAAGCGTCAATGCGGTCGCGATCGGCCTTCTTCAGTGTCCATGTTTCCGAAGCGTAGTTGAAAATGGAGAACACTAATGAACTCACTAACTTCGTCTTTGTTCGACGAGATATTAAAAAATATCGACTGTATAAATCTACATTTTAATTAGTTTTTAATATCGACATATCGATAAAAATATCAATATTATATCAATAGCCTCAGGGCTGAGTCGTTGTTTAAAACTTTGAAACTTGTTTTTTTTTAATAAATAAGTTTGTAGCACCTTTTTGTATACTTCCTAGTAGGGATGGCGATTCCATTTCCGATTTCGAAGTGTCCAAGATCCATCCACGATTAAATCGACATTGAAAAAATCGATCTTCGATTATTGATCTATTTTCGATTTGGGCTATGTAATACTAAAGTTCTAGGAAAACAGACAACCAAAAAAAAAAGGCAACTCAATAGTGTTCAATGCAGGTTTAATGCTTCCTATACTCACGATTGAACATTAAATCTTATGATCTGTATGTTTCTTAAGTCCCTATATGAATTAACCAAAAAGATCGATCTTCGATTTTCCAGGGTATAGTATCGATTCACTAGATCAATACAGTACTGTGGATCGAGTTATATAAATTATTATGATTATTTAAATAAGAATCGAGTTTTTGGGTCCTAAAGATCGCTTTTCCGATTAATCGATCTCAGGTCTCGGATCACCAACCCTACTTCCTAGTTTTATACTTTGACATTGACGTATCCGTATCAATTTGACACATCTTGTCACAGAGTATGTAACAATAATGTTTTCATATAAAGATAGGCAATGGTATCTACTTCAATCCACCATATAAGTGACGTCATCACATGTTTTTCAGTTTTATTTTTTTTTCACAGAAATTAAGAAATAAAAAAATACAAAAAATATATATATTTGAAATCAGAAAAGAAAAACAAAGAAACGATATTTTTCTTTAAGGGTCGTGTCTTGAAATGTTGTCATTTGAATCTATTTATAATAACGATTTATTGAAATATTTAGCCAAAAGTAGAATCCGTTTCTAATTTTGTACAGATTGGATTACAATTTGTAGTCTTACTTCTTATAGTAAACGCACCGAAATCATAGAGAAAAAACCAATGGCATAGATAAAAATGTCATTTATGATTTTCAACCATCTGTCACTGTCATTTTGTCAAAAGAACGTGCGTGTGATTTTAATACACGCCGAAGTTAGGTTATACTATAAAATTAAATAAAAAAATTGTTGATATCCAAATGTCGTTCCGGGGTCGAGGCGGCGGAGGTGGTGGTGGCCGTGGCGGGTTCGGCGGCCGTGGTGGCGGCGGGGGCCGTGGTCGCGGCTTCGGCGGTGGGCGCGGGCGAGGCGGCGGCGGCGGTGGTGGCTTCAGACAGCAGGACATGGGGCCCCCGGAATCCGTGATACCCCTCGGCCACTATGGCTGGACGGTCCAAGACGACCTCGTATGCAAAGTCGACATCGAGGACGTGCCCTACTTCAACGCGCCAATTTACCTGGAGAACAAGGAACAGATCGGCAAGATAGACGAGATTTTCGGCAATTTACGTGATTATTTCGTGTCAGTGAAGCTCGGGGAGAATATAAAGGCGAAGAGTTTTAAGGAGGGCCAACAGTTTTTTATTGATCCAGCGAAGTTGTTGCCACTGAAGAGGTTTCTGCCGCAGCCGCCTGGTGCTAAGAGGGGTAGAGGAGGGCGTGGTGGTGGTCGGGGCGGCCCTGGCGGCGGGTTCGGTCGTGGAGGCAGAGGCGGCGGCGGTGGTGGGTTCAATAGAGGCGGTGGTTTCAACCGAGGCGGTGGCGGCGGATTCGGGCGAGGCGGTCGCGGCGGTGGTGGATTTGGAAGAGGGGGAGGAGGAGGCGGGTTCGGCCGAGGAGGAGGTGGTGGCGGCTTCAGAGGTGGCCGTGGTGGAAGATAAGCTACCAGTGATGATTGATATGACTCTTGACTTGAAATGTATGTGGCCCTCACCATGCAATTTGTATCAGATGATTCTTATCATGCGATTGGTTTTACCTTTATAGGTAGTAGGTAGTTTAATATAATGCATTGGTCAATGCCTGTTATGCAAGTCTTAATCTCTCCAGACACAAGAAAAATATGACAATTGAAATTCAATTGTGTCTCGCCGCTGGTGGCCGTACGATCCTTGAAGGATTAAACTACTAATATTCTAAATCAAGAGCTTTTATCAGGACAGAGGGTTACTATTAGAAATTTATTTTTGCTAATATAGTTTTGTAATTTAGATGATTACTAAAGTTAGAAGGTTTGTGTTTTGTAAATATGTCAACTATATCAATAAGAAACTTTATGTTTCCATAATTGAAATTATTTCAATGCATGATTTACATATTAAGTAGGTATTAATGTATACCTAACATTAATTTTATTAGTATTAGTGACTCATCCAGAAATCCAATTTATTTTGTCCCTAATCTGTTGAACTGTTGTCTGAATCTGTTGTCCCTAATATGTGGACGATAACATCCTCTCGAAGCTCAAGAACTAAAGATAGGTCTTTTCAAATGCTGAAATTGTTTAGAAATGTTAATCCTTTGGTCCAATTTGCTCATGGTGTGTTAGTTAGGTACTGAATCATACTTGATTCAGTATACATAAATAATCTAGCTATTGAAAGATCCAACATTTTAGACTGTTTTTTTTTATACAATAAGCCTGGGTTGCTACACAATATTTGTTAAAGTTTTTGTTAGATTCTTCAGATTGATTTTCTTTAAGTTAGAGGAGGATGTGAAATGTTACAATAACTTAAGCAAATAGTGGCAGAGGCTTATTGTATAGAAAAAAAAGGCAAGATTTATAATGGCCAAATTGTGTGGTGAGGGTCACAAGGCAAATGTAACAGTTAATTTATAATATAAGAATTATTTTTAGTTGCGGTTTTATTTTACACAATTTTTTTCCTTAGTATTAAAAAAGAAAATTGAGAAATAAAAATTCATTTGTATAATAAATAAAATTATAATTGCACTTACGCCAACCTAAACAATTTGTATATCCATATACCATTCATTTATAATCAAAAAAACAACAACTCGGTTACTAGAATCATGTATTGTAGACTATTCAGAGTGCATTAATTTTCATCATGTATTAGATCTTTAAAGAAATTATAGGTATCTTTGATAAAACTTAAGATGAAGAGATTTGAAGTATTGAACAAATTTACAGATTTTTCAAGTTCATATTGAAAATTATTGAAATAAAAAAATCCTACAGTTGCAAAATGGGTTGAATGCCAAATATATTTCAGATATATACAATTCTTTAACCCTAAATCAATAAGAATTCTACATCATATGATTAGTTGACTTACAAATTCATTTTGAAAAACAAATTTATTGTTTCAGATAATTTGTTTCCCCAAAAAACTTATTAGTTAATAATTCAAATAATGATTATTATTCTTATATAAACCGTTCTTCCAAAAACCTACTGTTGTGATTATTTACAAGTGATGACATTGGCTAATAAAGATCTTAATTTACTCTAAATTCTCTAATTCCACCTTCCCAGAGCTTGGGACATAATTATATGCTAAGGACTTCCCTCGATGATTGAAGATGTAAAACGACGGTAGATTCCGTTGGGTCTCCCAGCGGGTGGCATTTAGTTCAGCTGCAGCTGGGATCTCACGGAGGTTGCCAGCTACATTCAGCACGCCCCACATCACTGCAAACAGGCTGGCTACTGCTTGAATTACTATCTGTTGGACAAATGTGTTTATTAATTCATGTTTTTAATGTGGTATTATGAAATATTTAGGGACAAAATCAAATTAACTAAAACAGTTTGAATGAAGATAATAGCACCACATAATTTTTTGAAAACTTCTATATTTTAAAGAGGTAAAGTTTGTAACTTAGATTATTTATTTGTTTGTAGGGGTTAATCTTCGGAAATACTGAACCGATCATGAAAATTCTTTCACAATCAGAAAGCTACACTATTCAGGAGTACTCTATGCTATATTTTATTATGATAGTAGTAGTGTAGGTTACAAACATTGAAGCCAGGGCGAGCCAGTAATAAATGAATACTTAAATAATAATGATACATACATCAAGTGGTAAGCTGGTGAATTCTTGGGATGTTATTCGTAGATATGAACGATCTGAAACAAATGTAGAACGTAAATAATTTTAGAGGTTGTGCTACGCGTAGACGATGTCGTCCACGAACAATAAGAAATTTATTGCCTTATTTTACTACAGCTCATGAGATATGATTCTGTTTAGTCTATTGATTTATTATGGTTTAGTCTACTTACGTTGCGCTGCAGAAAACGCCGAATGAAACAAGGAAATGAATCCAACAATAACAATAATTTTGTGGAACGATGCCATTCTGGTAAAAAATAAGTTAGAATTAATTTAAGAACTATGAACACAATGTGGAACAAGTGGTTAATTATTATACAAATAAACAACACGTATGTAAACGGCACAAAACAATGCTTTTCTAGTTATTTTCCAAATTCTCTCTAATGTAATGGAAAGAATTTCAATATTTTCAATGAAATGAGAGGAAATGAAATTAATGAAATATGACAAATTGACAAATGGATTATTCCGGTTTATCTTTAGTGATGTGATGGGCGTACGTCATCGATTATCGCCATAATTGTCAACGGCAATCGATATACCACTTTTGAAAAAAAAAAAGTATATACGCATACAAGGTCTTGCATTTGCAAAAGATCATTTCATCAAACGTTAGGGACCTGGCGTGAAGATACATACATACATACACCTTTAAAATGATTTGAGAAACCTCAACGTCATTTTCAACGGTCTATCTGTAGACACCTTATACGTGTATATATATTTTTTATTTTATTTATTTATTAAGTAACACATACTCATTTGTTAGTAAAGTTGTACTTAGAACTATGTTAGTTACAATCTACATTAATGAATCACATTAAATACTACATATATTTTAAACATTAATTATTAATATTTTAAAATACAGTAATTTTCGTATCATTCCAGTTGATACGGCACAGCATTAGTTAATATACAAACAATCTATGCTCATGATCATGCTCAGAATGCTATTGGTACTGCCACGCACTCTGCGCACCAGGGACGCGCACCTCTTACGCATAGTAGCATAAAAACAATCCACACGTGCTTCCGCAAATATTCCTGACGCACTACAATGCCGTGGCAACCCCAGCAACACCCTGAACGCGTTATTGTATTGTATTCGGAGGGCACTCTAATAATATGCTTTTTGAGTATTAATATCTGGCTGCATGTATAAGTCCAATAAGCTCTAAATAATGTTATTTTTACGTTAACGGTGAACATAGTGCAAACCGGCGAGCCAGCATGTTCGCTCTCACAGACAACGCCCTCCGTTCTCTTTCTACATCGTCATCATCTCTCAGGCCGGGAGTCAATTGAAATGTGTGTGTATTTCAATGCGTACACCCTTTGAAGTGTTTATTAACATAAATGGTGGAAGCATATCAGGTCGTTGACTCCCAGAATCAAAGACCAAAACGTTACTCTTCTTGACATTAACAAAGAATGACTCTTTTTCTTTTCTTTTTACTCTTTGTTATCAGTTTGTAAAGGGGAAATGAGACATTCTACTGTTTATCAGTAGAATGGATCTTTTTACATTAGTTTATTACATTTAGTTGTTTTATATTATTTCGCATTAACACATGCTTGTGAAATATATTTTATTTTTAAAAAAATATGGAAAGAAAAATTTGACTTCAGGCGAGACTCGAACTCGCGACCTACTGGGAATCTAGTCCAGCCGCTCTTCCAATTGAGCTACTGAAGCCCTGCCCGATTTGTCAAATCTTTCTAAAGTGATAATCTTGACTTTACATATATTTTTAATCTTGTTTGACATGTATATCAATCGTTGTTCACTTTAATTTATTTTGTTTGTTTTTTGACGTGTCATAAGAGGTGCCTGTCACCCTAAATGAATAAATGAGTTTCTGATTCTGATTCTGATGCATATGCCTCACATGTGGCTAGCAGCTTCCTCAAGCCACAGAAAGAAGCACTCAGCAGCACCGTATCGTCAGCATAGCTGAGGTGATTCATGCTAACGCCATCAATATAACAACCTGCCCTGGTACTGCTGAGTTCCTCTATGAGCTCGTTCAAATACAAATTAGAGAGCGAGAGCGATGTTAACCTCCCCTGTCAGATGGGAAGGGGTGTTGTCTAGATCATTCGGTTTTGAATGCGGGGTAAGCCGTAATTCAAAACCGAATGATCTAGACAACACCCCTTCCCATCTCACGTCGTTGACGTGGTTTCCATACCAATATTTGAATCTATATATATAAAAATGCAACTTGTTTTCCTTGGTCACGGCATCACGCGAATTTGAATGATTTTTGGAAGTCCAAGGAATGTTTAAAAAGTAAGAAAATATGAAGAAATGGAAGGGAACTAATAAAAATCACCATTTCATTTTCCCATACAAATAGTCCGTATCTATCAAACCTTTGACACATGTCATATTTTTATTCTGAGGCAAATACGAAGTTTGCCGGGTCAGCTAGTATGTTTATAAATTTCATTGGAAATTGAATTTTTTCAAGGTTTTTCCATAAAATATCGTATGAAACCAGGTCGAGTGCAGGACAGGTCTAGAAAACAGGCCACGACAGGTGTTTTACGTTGTGTATAATATGTGATAGGGTGCGGCGCAGCACAGCTTTTTCTGTCGACAGTCCAGATCTGAAACTAAATTGATTGTTGTGCAGCTTTACATGTTTCTTTAACTGTGCATTAAGCACACTATCAAACACTTTCAAAATGATCGTAGCTAACGAGATAGGCCTATAGTTATTTTTATCGGCCTTAACATAAGTCTTGTTTTTGATTACTAGTATCACTGGTGTAGGTTTGATGTAAAATAAAGAGTGTGAGCCTTAAGTTATACTTCTTTAGTGTAACAATTCAATATGTGAGAAATAAAACAAAACGATAAAAAGTTTAGCAATTAACTTCAGACTGTTGCTTTTATCTGTTTAGCAACTAAATTCAGACTGTTGCTTTTATCTGTCTATGTAAAAATTCATTCTATTAATTTTTTCCCATCGCGCTAAAAGAGGAATAACTTCATTTTTTTTTTCGTTTTAGCTCCAAGTACAAGGAAGTAATCACGATCACAAAAATCGATTAAGAGATTACAACCTAGAATGCAATCGAAATAAAATCGATTGCAAAATTAATGAAATTGTCACACCACTAGTTGTCATTATCAATTTATATATATTTTTTGTTATTATGGTATCGCTATTACGCTTAATGCCAGTGTCAAGTAAAACGATATTTCGTATTTATTTAAGCAGCGTAAAAGTTAGTATAATATAGTCATCAAGTATGATAAGTAAGTATCAAGTATAATATATGTCAGTCAAATGAGTTACAGTCAAGTTATTCGAGTAAAGCGATGGCTACTTTACCAGAACATTTACATTGAAGTTTTGGTGGCAACCTGAAAGGTCGTGTTTTCGCACTGTTATTCAAACAAAATGCCACCAACTTTATTCAATATAACTTAAAAATACACCAAGAAAATGAAATAAAATAAGAGCACCATACGCCTCTGTCAAGGTTCCCTTCCGCCAAAACTCCCTCCCTACTCCCTACTATTTATTTGTCAGGTTGCCATTTTTTTTTTATAATTTGTCATGACCAGATAGAAACAGAGTCTTTCAGTCGTATACATATTGAATTTCACATTTCTTTAAATTAATGAATATCCATATGGAAGATGACGATGATTAAATGCTTCCATGAGGAATATGATGAGATGATGGGGTGGCTCCAGTAAAGCGATGGGGACTTTACTGAAGTTTTTACGAAGTTTTGGAGGCAATACGAAAAATCACTTTTTGTTAAAGGAGTTTGGACGTCGATTTATTTTTTAATTGTTTATAAAAATAGAATGTCATTGTCATATATATTTTTGTTAGAATTTTTACGTCTTAGTTACGAATAAAATCGATCTTGTGAAAATTAATAAAACAATTATTTTTCATTAAAACACGAACCTCAACATGGTAGCAGAGCGTTCAGAACGTTAAGTAAAGTTCGCTATAAAGGCTTACTGCAGCAAAAATTGAATGAGTATATTTTATTTTACGGAAAGTTCACATACGGTTAGACCAAGACAAGACTCAAACAAGTCATCATGCAGTCAGGCATGAAGATGGAGATTGGAAACCTAGATGGGAATAATTACAAGGTATGGAAATATAAAATTCAATTGCTGTTACGTACTGCACCTGGAGCGTTAGAGGCTGTAAATGGGACTCTAACAAAGCCAAACCCTCCCGACAAAGAATGTTCAGCTAAAGCTCTTGCAGATTACAATGCAGAACTAGAATATTTTAGCAAGGTCGATAGTATTGCATTGCTTATGATAACTACGAATATGACTGAGGATACTCTAGAAAAAGTGATGAGGTGCTCAAGTGGAAAGATGATGTGGGATGAACTAGCGAGACTATATGATGGTTGTTCAGATGATCGTGCCTACGATTTATGTATGCAATTCTTTAAGTACACGAAAGATCCATTTCATGATATGGCGACTCATATGTCATATATGAAAAATCTATGGCATGATTTAAATAAAGAATTATCTTCTCAAATGACAGAAAATTTACCTGAAATTTTGATAATATGCAAAATTTTGGAAACTTTACCAGAAGATTACTTCACTTTTAAATCAAGTTGGTTACTCATGTCGAAGAATGATAGAAACTTAGAAAGTCTGACAACACAGTTGTGCGCCCATGAACGAGCTTTGACGAATAAAACAGATACTAGCACAAGTCAAGAGGAAGCCTTATATGTAAATACGAAAGTTAAAAAGAATAAGCAAGTACAAAGGAAATTTGAGAATTGTAAGTGCAACTACTGTGGAGAAATTGGGCATAGAGTACGGAAATGTAAGAAATGGATTTCTGACGGAAAACCACCAAAGATTACTAACAACAGTACCAACTTAAATCTAGTGCTAATGCATATAAACACAGAACCAGCTTTAAATACTGCTATTGCTGAAGATTATGACACATGGTATGTGGACAACGGTGCGACAAGCCATGTTACTTTCAGAAATGATATTTTTGTCAATTTCGAATCCTTCAGAGATAATTTTACAGTAACAATAGCAAACGGTTGTGTAATTAAGGCAATTGGCAAAGGATCAGTTGATATAGAAGCTAAAGTCAATGGTAAGACATCAAGAATTAGATTGACTGATGTATGGTATGTTCCTGATATAAAGAGAAATCTATTTTCGGTTTTGGCTGCACAAGACGTATTAAACAAAAGCATGTTTATGTCAGATAGAGAAACCTGTTCACTCAAAGTTAATGGAAAAGTTATGCTCGTAGGTAAAAGAGTGAAGAATGGAGGTTTATATAAACTACATGTTCATACACTGAAGAACATAACTCCAAATTTGAACACTATTACATCGACAGATAATAATATCCTGCAACTATACCATGAACGGTTTGCTCATCAGAATAAAAGACATGTAAAGAAAGTAATAGAAAAGGAATTCGGCATTAAGGTTAATCTAGATTCTGAATTATGTACCGGATGCATATATGGAAAGATGCACAGAAGGAAGTTCGGAACAAGAGATAGAGCTAATAATCCCGGAGAAAGAATACATACGGATGTTTGTGGTCCTTTTCCTAATTCTTTCAATAAGTATAAATATTTTCTTTTGTTCAAAGATGATTACAGTAAGTACAGACATGTTTACTTCCTAAGACATAAGTCTGAAGTTCATATGAAGCTAGAACAAATGATAAAGGAATATAAAATAAATGGACACACCGTTAAAGAAATCATCAGTGACAATGGAGGTGAATTCGATAATGAAAAAGTAAGACAAATACTACATAAAGAAGGTATAAAACAAAGGTTGACTATGCCTTACACACCACAACAAAATGGGTGTAGCGAGCGAGAAAATAGAACTTTGGTTGAGGCCGCTCGTAGTATGATGCATGCTCATGAAGAATTACCCGTCGCATCTTGGGCAGAACTAATTATGACAGCATCTTATATTTTTAACAGAACTGCTCCAACTTCTGAAGAAGAGAAGTCACCACATGAACTCTGGTTTAATAAAAAACCATCAATTAAACATTTGAAGATAATTGGCACCGAGTGTTACGCCCATGTACCCAAGCAGAAGCGAACAAAGTTGTCAAGGAAAGCTCAGAAATGTATATTGATTGGTTATGACGGAGACGATGGGTACAGACTTTTGTCTAATCAAAATGGCAAATATAACCTGATCAGATCTAGAGACGTAACATTTAAAGAAAATGTCATTGAATCAGTAGGTCTATAAGAAGAAGAACTTGAACATAAGAAAGTGATAGACATTCATGTACCAATTGACACAGGAAAATCATCCAATGCATGAAGCAAGGGAGGATAATAGTAATCATAGAGAATTTCGTACAAATGATAAACCTAATTCTATTGATGTGCCTCTTGAATCGAATGATTTATTTGAAAGAAAATGGTACTGAAAAGGTAAACTCTTTTCCTTATAGGGAGCCTTGGCTTACTTAATGGTAGGAAGTAGACCAGACCTAGCTTACGCTGTGAGTGTGGTATCCAGAGTTCTGGATAAACCTACAAAAGATGACGTTGTCAAAGTCAAGCGTATTCTAAGATATGTAAAAGGAACTTTAGACTCGAGCATCATTTATAAGAAAGGCTACAAGACAGGCATTTTAGAATGCTACAGCGACTCAGATCACGCAGGAGATATGACAACAGGACGTTCGACGTCTGGCATCATATGTATGTACTCAGGAGCTGCTATATCCTGGTGTAGTCGAAAACAGACCTGTGTTGCTATATCGAGCACTGAAGCTGAATTAGTGGCATCTAGTGAAGCAGCAAGAGAAATTGTATGGCTTAAGAGATTATTCGGTGAAATATCAAGCCTGAAAGAAGTACCCAAGCTTAAGGTTGATAACATAGCTGCCATCAGAATTTCTCAAAATCCTGATATGCATAGACGCATCAAGCATATTGCTATAAGACATTTCTATATCAGGGAACTTGTGACGAATGGCGATATATGCGTAGAATATGTGCCAACGGAATTCCAACTGGCTGACATCCTGACTAAAGCTCTACATAGGCCAAGAATGGCAATTATATCAGCAAATATAGGGCTAGTCCAAAAGGGAGGATGTTAAAGGAGTTTGGACGTCGATTTATTTTTTAATTGTTTATAAAAATAGAATGTCATTGTCATATATATTTTTGTTAGAATTTTTACGTCTTAGTTACGAATAAAATCGATCTTGTGAAAATTAATAAAACAATTATTTTTCATTAAAACACGAACCTCAACACTTTTCACTTCATAATTTCACTTTCTTACACTCGTGAACATTATCGAATGCTTTATGATAAAAACCCACCATTTTTACACATAAAAACTCGGCTATACACAAATTTCGAAAATAATATCACGCAGCGACACAGCTCTTTTCCGCGTTTCCGCCAAAACTCCTCAGGTTGCCAATGCCAACAGTGTGACCAGGCCACATAAATTGATGATCCTAAAATTCCTAAGGCCCCAAGCTGTGTTCGAACACCCATCCACGTGGTTTCATAGTTTCATACAAAAGTGCTACGTCGCGGGTTCGCGGGCGCGTGCGTGTACGGTCCGCGAGCATCCATCACGGGGAGGCGCGCCTACGTTAGGCCCACCAGCCACGCAACGGGGCTCGCCTCCATGCGACGGACTCCATTGGAGGGGCACGTGCGGTGCCAAGACTAGACTGCATAAATAAGCTTCTGGCTCTAGTTTTTTTTTTTGCTTGTCGTCGTTTCGGTACATAATTATGTACTATATCAAGTTTTCAATTACAAAGACCAAGCACACTAAGTACTGCGTTAATATATAAAATAATTCGGTCTCCGCGACAGTCTCCGTCATGCATATACATGTATGTCACCCTGTACTCCCCGTGACGGCTGGCAACACTGTTTCAACGTCAATGTCGTCAATTATTTGAATTAATGTCAAAGTCAAAAATTCACAAAAACAGCAGAGCTGAGCGAAAGTGACGCTTCTTTGCGCGTCGTTTTGTAGTTTTAATTTTATAGTTTGTAGCTTTGCACCACTTTACACAAATACAATAAATGCGAAACCTGAGAATGGAGGAATTTGAGATCGAATCGAAACCTAGGAGGCGGGCCGCGGTACCGAAGCCATCTAATTTCCTTTACGATCAACAAACTGGAACGTTTCTGGGAAGAACGGCTGAAAGTTGGGGTTAGTAAAGTATCCTATGAAATTACTGTATTAGCGTTCACTTGAAGGCATTTCTTGTAGAAGTTATGTTATTAGCTTATTTCTGTCACATTATCGCGTTATTTTGTGTAGTAATTAACACGAACTAGAATCTGGGCGTGGCTGTAGAAATGCAGTTTGAATATGTGTTTTAAAAAACTGATTCTTAGATCAGTACGCGAAAACCTAAAATGCCATATAATTTAGCACACATTGACGTTGCCTGCGTAAATTTTATGGTAGACTCTTACCTCGCTACGTTCATACAAACGAGAAAAAAAGATGTTGGCTTGATAAAATCGTTTTCTTCGAAGCGACTGTAATATGGAAAGCTGATTAGATAATGGTCATGTAAATGTTTTTTTATACACCCAGATTAGTATTATAAGGTTATTATTGGCTCGGGGGGTTGTTTGTGAAGTTATTCACATAACTACAGTGAGTGCTGCTTTTGAGCATTAGCCCTGAGTTTTCTGGTTGAATTTGCTTAATTTTGTCAGTCTGCTGGTAGAGTTCCAGCATAGGGAATCAAGGGTGTAGGCATCACCGCATTACCAGAGAATATGAAATAATACTATGTAAAGAATGGACACTTCGATGTCCCGCCCGATTTGCTCGCATCACTCAACCCATTCCCCTTCTATGGGCGACGGTTGGTATTTTGTATGTGCTATGCTCACAGGTGCGCATGTTTGTACATGTCACTGATTGATGTCTGTGTAATAGAAACCAAATTAATCTCTCCAGACATGAGAAAAATATGACAATTGAAATTCAATTGTGTCTCGCTGCCGGTGGCCGTACGATCCTTGAGGGATTAAGCGTTTGTATGGAATTTTGGCGGAGTGTCCGCGGTGTGGCATTACCTTAAATCTATATGCTGCTTAATAGTAGTGTTCAGCACTATGTTGTTCCAGTTAGTTGGAAATGTATTGCTCCATCATAACAATTACAGAGACAACTAAGGTCTTAGGGGTGGCATTGCATCTGCATTTTGACCTCTGGTTTTAATGTTGATGTCTGCAGTCAACACTTAACATCTATGTGAACTGCAAGCCTGTTTGTCATCTTCATTACTTAAATAAAAGCTGATAAAATGTAATCCATTAGTAATCTGATCCACCAAAACTGAAACCCAGAAACGTGTTTCTGTGTCTGTCTGGGTCAGGTCATGACCTGTTATTATTATTAGATCAGCAATAAAATGCCAGTTTGTCATTTTGCCTCATTGTTAATATATATCTTAGCAGATTTTTTCAGAAAACATCTCTGTAGTTAAATTGATCATTAACATAACGAAATACAGAATTTCTCTTAGCTGACTGAGATGTGCACTTTTTCTTAGACATCATTACGCATAAAATGAGTTATTGTGCATATTTTTACTACTATTAATTTGAAGTTGTGAACTAGAATAACGGCAAATGTAAACAATATTTTGCATTGAAATCAAACATGATTGGATTTGGTCAATATGTGTAAAAATAAACAGGACAATGTACAAAGCTGTTTGGGAAACGCTGCCATAGAAGAAACCTTATCATGTATTTAATCCCCAGATTAGGATTGTGCTAAGTTAAAGTTTTTGGTGTTACCACTCACAATAATTGTCTCCCTTCCCCTAATCTGGAAGCCTTAGAGCGTAACCCCTTATTCATAAAGGTATTTTAGCTAAAGTGTTGCTAATCTCTCCTTTGTCTCTTTCTATCCTGCACATTTGACAATGCAACTGACAAAGACAAAGCATTCTATTGCTAAAACGTATCTAATGTGCGTTTGTTGACTAAATTTCATAACCGTTTGCTGAATGTTCCATACAGAACAGATTGCAATAAAGATATAAAACTATAGTAAAAAAATGTACACTGCCCTGAGGAACACCAGCTTTAATTTCAAACAAGTTAGTTACTTCTTCTCCATACTTAACATAGAAACGGTGTTGTTGAAGATATGATTTTATGATGAGGTAAAAGTTAATAGGTAGGGTTTTCAAGATCTTATATAAAAGGCCTTCATGCCACACATGGTCAAATGCCTGCGAAATGTCTAAGAATGCTGCTGAGCTATATTTTTTATTTTCATATGTATAGTTTATCCTTTCAACCAGGCAATGGACTTGTTCAATAGTTCCATGGGCTTCTCGGAAGCCAAACTGATGGCTCGGATTTAATGCAGATTTGGCGAGTACTGGTGTCAGCCGCTTTAGAATAAGAATTTCCATGATCTTTGATGTAACCGGTAGTAGGCTTTTAGGGCGGTAGGAACAAACTTTTTCAGGGTTTTTCCCTGTTTAGGAATTAGAATAATTTCAGCCACTTTCCATTGGGAAGGCACATATTCTCGTAGCAAGATAGCGTTATAGATCGCTGTCAGCAGGGCAATCGCTGAGTAAGGAAGTTCTTTCATGACTTTTGTTGTTATTAGGTCATAACCGGGTGCTTTGTTCAGATTGAGATTTCTGATAGTAGAATGAACCTCTCTTATTGTGAACTTTTTGATTGGCGGCGCAAGCTGGTGAGGCTCAGAGAGAGCCTCCGTGACTTTTTCTACTTTAGTTGAGCCAGAAGCAGGATTAGTTGTGAACACTTGCGACAAGTGCTCAGCAAACAATAAAGATTTGTCAGCATCACTTTTAGCCCAAGTATCATTGTCGCGGCGTAGTGGCGACTGGAAAACAATAGGTCTTTTGATGGATTTAGTTATTTTCCACAAAGAATAATCTGTTGCAGCAGTTGCGTCCACGGTAGATAGATATTCTTCTACATCTTAGTTTTTTATGTTTTCGAGAATGCATTTGACTCGCTTTATTAGTTTGTTGAATCTTTTTTTGTTTTTGCGATTACGAGTAAGTTGCCATTGTTTTCTGGCTTGTCGCTTTTTTGGATCAGGTCAATTGCGATTTATGGATACATAAAAAAAAAAATACGCTTACACTCACAGCCCCACAGTAGGTATAAACCTGTGTCGTGGGTGCCGTTGTACACATACAACACATACACAAACACCCAGACCCGAAACAAATATCTGTAGGCCATACATATATTTGTCCCGGTACGGGGATCGAACCCGCGACCCTTCGAATCAAACGATGGTTTCACACCGCTGGACTAACCGAGTCGTCAAAAGTAATAGGAATGCTTTCTATAGTTTTATGGCGGGGAGTTGCTTTCCAGGCTGCTGACTGAACGCATTTATTAAAAGATTCTACTGCTGAAGTAATGTCATCATCCGATTTAAGAGGGATATGTATTTCCAGTGTATTTTCCATCACTTCTCTGAAATGTTTCCAATTAGTTTTTTTTGAATGGATTTTGCATGGTTTAGCGACTTCCACGATATCATTATGTAGGACAGCCACAATAGGAGAGTGATCTGAGGATAGATCGTAAGTAGAATGACAATGTAAGGCTGAGATTGGGAGCCCTTTGGTGACAAAAAAGTCCACTAGATCCGGTTTCTTTTTTGGATCAGTTGGCCAGTATGTAGGTTTACCAGGGGATGTGACACTAAGATTAAGATGCTGAACAGTTTTCATGAGCTGTCGACCTTTTGTAGAAGTAATTCTTGCGCCCCTGTCAATATGTTTGGCGTTGTAGTCACCTCCGGCAATGAATCTGTTTCCAAGTTGATTGAAGAATTAAATGTATTGTTCAGTTTTTAAGTTATGCTTGGGAGGCCCTGTCTTATATCTCGTATACACCTATGATTTACCAACCACAGAGGATGTCCTTATAGGGACATTTGCTGATGATACTGCTCTAATTGCAACCCACAAAAATCCAGTGACCGCATCATATATGTTACAGAAAAGCCTAGATGAAGTTTCAGATTGGCTAGTTATTTTTTTTTATTGGCTTAGCTAGTGAAGTTTTAGAAAAGACTGGAGAATAAAAGCTAATGAGGATAAGTCTATACAAGTAACTTTCACTCTTAGACATGACACGTGCTCCTCTGTCGCGCTTAACGGTATTACGATCCCTCAGTCCGAAGACGTGCGTTACTTAGGCATTCACTTGGACAGACGCCTTACGTGGAAGAAGCATCTATTCACAAAAAGGAAAGCCCTAAGCGTTCAACTTCGCAAACTCTACTGGCTCTTAGCACGAAAATCAAACCTCTCACTGAATAACAAACTTCTCTTATACAAGACTATCCTCAAACCGATATGGTCTTATGGAGCAGAATTATGGGGAACTGCAGCAAATTCTAACCTGGAAATCATAAAACGGTTCCAATAAAAAGTTCTCCGCATGATAAGTGACGCTCCATGGTTTGTTTCCAACTCTCAATTACACCGAGATCTGAAGATACCAACAGTGAAGGAGGAAATTCTTAATAAATTGAAGTCGTACTCTCGTCGCATGGAGAGGCATCCCAACGAGCATGCTTGCGAATTGATGAAGCCCGTTCGCGCCTTTAATCGCTTGAAAAGGAGAGGCCCCCCAGGACCTTCTCCCATCGTAAAGATCTTCCTCGAGGATTTTACTCTGTATATGGATGTGCCACTGGGCGTGTACCATGCATGTCTATACTGAAATGTTTAACCATCAGCTAAATGCCCAAATGAGGCAGATTACAGAAATAAAGGAGATAAAAAAAATAAATTATAAAAAGGTACGTTTGTGAATAAGGGGGTAAATGTTTGGCAGAAATTAGTGTATTAAAATTTTGTTAGTTTTTGGAAAAGAATCCCTGCTAAATTATAACTTTGCAGATGGTAGAGTTCTAGTGCTGGACCTCAAGCTCCACAGCAGGCATAGGCACCACAGCATCACCGTGACTGCAGTAAAACTACATGTGAAAGTTATTCTGTATGTATAAATTTATTAAGATCAATCACATAGTCTGGATATTGCCATTCAAAGGGTCACCTTCCACATAGTTCAAATTACTGCATTGATGTTGCGATCTTTGACGTATTCTATTATTGCATGCATCAAAGGAAAGATGAAGCATGTTGACGACGAAAGGGCACAGTGTAGACTCCGTAGACATGTAGACATAGCTATGAGATTCAGCCGTAAGACATTCTCCAAAGCCAAAAGCCTTCCTCAGATATCCCCACAGCAGGGTTATGCGACGAATGCATCGATTGCACGACGCCGACGACTCAAAGTCCCTAAAAAAATAAAGACAAAAAAAAAGAATGCGTTGATTGAGATGTTTCTCATATATTTTCTATTTTCTTTACAGGTAAAATCGTGGTCTTCTACCTGATATTCTACGCGTCGCTTATAGCGTTGTTCATGACATGCATCATGACGTTCAAGCAGCAGTTCATAAACCCTCGGGTGCCGCGACTCCAGCAGGAGTACAGCGTGATTGGCACCAGCCCCGGCCTGGGCTTCCGGCCACTGCCCGAGGATGTCCGCAGCACCCTCATCTGGTACAAGGGCACAGGGTACGAGAGCTACAAGTACTGGGAGGATCAGCTCATTGATTTCTTGTCGGGTGAGTATGGTTAATTGGGATTGGATAATGACTCGATAAACACGAGACTGATATTATTTATGTATAGCATAGGCATGACTATTGAGTTAAGATTCACAGAAAATTAAATTGAAACAGGTTACCTGAAATGTATTTCGACTAGCATGGCCCCGTAATAACCATCACAGAGACATAACAACTTAGGTCTCAGGGGTGGTAACGCATCTGCATTTTGACCTGTGGTTTTGGTGAGACTGCACTCATCACTTAACATCAATGTGATCTGCATGCCTGTTTACCACCTTCCGTACATTAAAAAAAAGATATCTACTGCTGGACAAACACCCCCCCCCCCAAGAAGATGGTCTATTGCATCATATGGGGAGTCATGTCATAATCGCTACGCTTAGCATGTGTGTTGGCGATTGCATTTTTATCGCGAGACGCTGCTGCCTCCCCGCGGTATAGCATGTACTTCTGTGACTGCCTCGTTGGCCCAATGGTCGCAATCGCGATGGTGAAGCCTGAGGTCCCAGGTGGGGAAAACCTGTTATTGGGTTTTTCTGTGAGAAAATTCCTAGTAGTTGTCTGGAGTCTGGTACCCGTGCCTCAGCAGCCGTCGGTCCTGCACCCGATCTCTCTATTCGTGTCGCATAGCCGTCCCATCGGGCATACACTTGTGCACTATAATATCTCCCGCGCAATTGGCTAGTCTGAGATTGGCCGCTGTGGCCGAAATTCGGTTTGCAGGGCATTTTTTATTATTATAGCATTTACTACCATATTGTATGGTAGTAAATGCTATAATAATTGACATTCATTGTCTATGGTTGCTGACTGTACTAGACGAAGATTCTCCACTAGGCGGTGGGGTCATCACGACCTTCTTCTGCCTTGGGCCATAGCAAATACGATCCTGGTTTAAGCATTATCTTTTGAAGATCGGATGCAATTTAAAATCCTTATTTTTGACCGCAATTTTCGGTCCGCAGTGTACAAAAAGAAAGGTCAGACAGCGGGCGCAGGTCAGAACATATTCAACTGCGATTTCCGCAACCCGCCGCCGCCGGGCAAGGTGTGCGACGTGGACATCCGCGGCTGGGAGCCCTGCATCGAGGAGAACCACTTCTCCTTCCACAAGTCCTCGCCCTGCATCTTCCTCAAGCTGAATCGGTGAGTTGTAAAATAACTTTTAAAACACTCGCGTATAACACTCATTTTACTAATTTTACGAACCGGGTCGTGACGCGATATAGATATTGGGTAAAAACACTTTTTAACTTTATTCCGACGTTTCGACTCTGTTGCAAGCCACCCGCAATTTGACACTTTGCTGTTACAACAGTCTGTCCGCGACCACGGCTTGTGCAACCGAATCGAAACGTCGGAATAAACGTAAAAAGTGTTGAAATAAAACTATTTTTACGGATTTATCTCGCGTATATTAAACTAAAATGATTTTTAAAATCAACCCGACGTTTCGGTCGCTTTTCAGCTTCCGTGGTCCCGGGCAGACTGAGGTGACATTTGTCTGACAGAAGTTTGAAAAAATTATATGTAGCTACCTCCATCGATTTCGTAAACGCCTTGCGTAGCATTCAGGATTAACACAATAATTACTTATGGTATCTTGAGGTCTTGCAGACTGCTGCGGCTGGGATTTAATCTTGCTGAGTATGGGATCCCATGATGTTGATAATCGCCATCCATCTTCTCTATTGAAATTTGGGTGTTTTTTAATTTCAATAGCCTCGCGTACCATTCGTGGAATGGGTTTGTGTTCTCTAGCGAGTATTTGAATTTTATCAAACCGGATGTAATGGTTCGGCTTATCCGCTATGTGTTCACAGCCTGCAGACCTCCCTGTTCTTCGGTTTTTGACATCAGCAATGTGCTCTTTAACGCGGGTGGATACAGCTCTCTTCGTTTGACCAATATATGAGAGTCCACAATCACAATCTAATTTATACATGCCAGAATTTTGTAATGGAATATTACTTTTAATGGGTCTTAAATACAATACAGTAAAAATAGTTTTATTTCAATGAGTGTAGCTCGCGAAAACCTAAGAACATATCATGTAAAAAGTGTTTTTACCCAATATCTATATCGCGTCACGACCCGGTTCGTAAAATTAGTATAAATCGGTGAGTTGTAATTGAAATCTAATGACGGGATGGTTTTATTGTGCTCTAGGAATTTCCCGGAAATCAGGCATTCCCGTAGTCAAAGTATCAATTCTATAGGTACGTAGTAGGTATTATAACATATTCTCTGAGGTATAAGAACTTATTCCTCAGCACGTAACATTGAAATCTCTGTTTTTTATGTAGATGATATAGGCTACTGAATTCTCTGGGATAAAAAAAAACAAGGTGTTTGCCTTTTTCACTTCTTTGAAAAACTTACAATGTTTATCTATGGTATATTTTCTTTATGCTTGTATCAGAATCTACGGGTGGCGGCCGGAGTACTACAACGAGACGAACAATCTGCCGCAAGACATGCCGCCCGACCTACAGATGCACATCAGGAATATTACCAACTACAACAGGGATTATGTGAGAATTTTTATGTTTTCTTATAATTTTGTTGATGATTAACAAACCCTTAAAAACGGAATAAAATAAGACAAAAGCAGTCTTTAAATGCGAATGATTTTGCTGTTTTTTTTTTGCTGATAGTAACTTGTATGTCAATCAATGCAATTGGAGCCGTCTATAAAATACGTTCGTATACAAGAGGTTTCGCTGAGCGTGACAAAATGTGACAGAAGGGGATGGGGGGTGCACGGCAACGTGACGTTTTCGCAGTTAATTAAAATATTTTAAATTCATATATCGTTACACTTATAATCCTAAAAAAAAAAATCATATTCAGGCGGGGAGGGTCTTTGTTTTTGTGACATAATATTTTTAGGGGGTTCACAGATAGTGTGACACAGGGTTACAATAGAGTAGGAGGGGGTCAGAAAAGGCTTAATTTAGCGTGACGTATTTTGTGGACGGCCCCATTGACGAAAACATTAATGATGTATTTAAAAAATCCCTAGTAATAATTTATCAAATCATCAGTTAGGAAATGAGATAATTGCGAAATATTTAGTTAAAAATATGCGACAAAATGTTGGGCATTGATATTTTACGAATTAATTATCGCCAAAACATTATTATACCGTGGCAAACAAGCAATGTTTGTCACTTCATGATAGACGTGGGTCGTCGACGGTTTTTACGTCAACGCAACGAGACCGTTCACCGTCAACCTTAAACTAGTTTAAAAAACAGTTTTTTTTTCGACTAATTTATATCGTGATAATAGTCGACTATGTTGATGACGTTGTTTGCGTCGTTTAACGATAGCTAAACATATTATGCGCTTATGGTAAACGTGAACGATATTAGATGGAAATATCTAGGTATTATATTACTGAGTCTTAATAATAAAAATAATAAGGGGGCAGAGCAGCTTGTGGCGAGCTGTTGGTGAGTAGCGACACCACCCCCTACCATCATCTCGAGTTCCTCCGAGAGAACTGGGCTCCGCCTCGTCCGCCACACAGAGGTACGGCCGGACAGAGCATCAGGTCTCTCACCTCTGGCTTGCCTTAATTGGCCGGTCCGAGTGGGGCGCTAGAGGTATGGCATTTGCAGAAATTTAGATAATAGGCTGTTGTCTAAATTTCTGCAAGAGCCATACACTCGGGGGTGGAAGTGTCTAAAGGCATAATAGCGGGGAAGCCCGCTCCGAGCTCGAGATTACTCGCTCGTGATGGTGAAACCGGGGCCACACCTCTCGACACCCCCAGCCTCTCTCAACAGTGTTGCCCCCCGTCGACCATCGGGTTGGCTGTTTGGGGGGCCCACCAAGGAGAGGCGAGTCACCACCTGCCTAAAGTAGGATTCGATAATGTGCCTGCACCTGCCTAAAGTAGGATTCGATAATTTTACTGGTGGTAGAGCTCCAGTGACGGAGCTCGCGGGCATAGGCACCACCGCATTACCTAATATACTTGCCGCTAAATGGTAGTGTTCAGCACTATCGTGTTCCGGTCAGGTGGTAATGTACGGCCCTGTAATTTCCGGCACAGAGGCGTAACACCTTAGGCCTCAGGAGTGGCAACGCATCTGCATTTTGACCTTAGTCTTTGTGTGGGTGTCTATAGGCTGCAGTCATCACTTAACATCAACGTGAACTGCATGCTTGTTTACCACTTCCATTACATAAAAAAAAAAAAAAAAAAAAAAAAGTGAGATGTTGAATATAGGCAGGTGCCGGATCTCACTCCATAGGCCCAGCCAGCTAGTCCCCCCAGTTCACCCCCATAGCCCAAAGTTTGGCGAATCACTTATCATTACAATAGTCCCATTATATTCTGCGGGGTCTGTCTGTGTCTGTATTAACTATTGATGCAGTCAGAGAGAGGTCCCGCCGAATATAACCCATTACAAAGTAGATCAAAATTCTCGAAAGGGCCTCTACGTGTTGGACCCCCCATGTCCCCGCGCAAGCCTGACAAAGGTCCGGGGTTCAAATTGGACCCCGTGCTGACGAGAGACAAAATAATAAAACACGCGCGCCGCGTCGAGCATCGACACGAAACGACAAGGTTTCATAGTTGACGACGTTGACTTTGATCGACTAGTTCAGTAAACAGCAAACATACACACGTCGCGCCCGTCGCGCCGTTTATTGGTAAACTAGTTTATCTTTGAACAGTAAACTAGTTTACTAGTCGACGACTAAGAAACAGTCTAAAAAAACTGTTCGTTCATTCAACGCCCACTACTACTTCATGATATAAAAATTGATTGTATGGCATTGTTATAATAATGGCCAGCAAGTCCATCTGATCATTGTATTTTTTCTATACCACCAGGCAAACATGGTGTGGGTGTCGTGCCACGGGGAGACGCCTGCGGACAAGGAGAATATCGGCCCGGTGAAGTACCTGCCCCACCCTGGATTCCCCGGATACTTTTATCCTTACAACAACGCTGAGGGATACCTTAGCCCGCTTATAGCTCTTCATTTGGAGAGACCGAGAAGTGAGTTTTGTTTTTGTCACTTTTCTTGTAATATCTTTTCATAGCCTCACGATTGATGAGAATATCAGATATTGCGTCAGCATACAGTTCACATTTATGATGAGTTTTGTGCATATTTGTCTACATGAAAACTAAGACGGGATTGCACCAAGATATTTGTTAAAGTTATTGTAACATTTTACATTTTATTTAAAGAAAAATGGAAAGAAAAATTTGACTTCAGGCGAGACTCGAACTCGCCTACCACAAAGCAATGCAATAAATGTGAAGGAAAGATTTGACAAATCGGGCAGGACTTCAGTAGCTCAATTGGAAGAGCGGCTGGACTAGATTCCCAGTAGGCCGCGAGTTCGAGTCTCGCCTGAAGTCAAATTTTTCTTTCCATTTTTCTTTAAGTAAAATATATTTCACAAGCATGTGTTAATGCGAAATAATATAAAACAATTATTAAGGGTAAAAGCGACTTCTTTACGATATTCAATAAACTGCAAAGTCTATTATATCGGTTGCCTAACTAGCATCGTTGGCAATAGATGGCGCTGCTGCTACCACAAAGCAATGCAATAAATGTGAAGGAAAGATTTGACAAATCGGGCAGGACTTCAGTAGCTCAATTGGAAGAGCGGCTGGACCAGATTCCCAGTAGGCCGCGAGTTCGAGTCTCGCCTGAAGTCAAATTTTTCTTTCCATTTTTCTTTAAATAAAATATATTTCACAAGCATGTGTTAATGCGAAATAATATAAAACAAACATTTTACATACTTCTCCACCTTTAACAGATTTCTTTAAGTTAGAAAAGGATGTGAAATGTTACAATAGCTTTAACAAATGTCTTGGTGCTACCCAGCCTTAGATATCTCCAACGAACACGTTGATACCTGCCGCACCTGAGCTTCCTGGGAAACCTCTACCCGCATAACATCTCGGAAGGTTATCTAATAGTTCTACAACTGGAGTGGCCGTGTAATATTAGCCTTTGTTTTTATTATACATTTGGAAACATAGGATAGTTTTACTGATGGTAGTCATCAGACCAGTGTAGTACCTGCCGCACCTCGGCGGCCGGCCGAGGGATACCTTAGCCAGTGTAATTCTACTGGTGGTAGATGAAGTGAAATTATAATTATCACTAGCTGACCAGGCAAACTTCGGCAAATTGCCTCAGAATGAAATAATTGTCCAAGGTTTGATAGATACGGACTATTTGTATGGGAAAATGAAATTGTGGTTTTTACCATTTCCCTTCAATTTCTTCATATTTTCTTACCTTTTAAACCTCTGGACTTCCATAAATCATTCAAAACCAAAATTAGCCAAACCGGTCCAGCCGTTCTCGAGTTTTAGCGTGACTAACTAACAGCAATTGATTTTTATCTATATAGATTTAAGAATCAATAGGGATCTTATAATATTATATCTTTATAATTTATGTTTTAGCTGGCATCGTGATAAACATCGAGTGTCGTGCATGGGCGAAGAATATCAAATACGACAGGAAGGAGCGGCTGGGTGTCGTCCATTTTGAACTTATGATAGAATAATCAACTCAAAGGTGCCTTCAAATTACATTGGTTTCGTTTACCTTTATCATATGGTCTTTCCAGTAGACCGGTGCGTTAAACATGTCTGATGTTGTCGGTGAGCGTATAATACCGCTTAAGTACCTAACCATTCCTATAAGAACTATTTTACAATGTTATTAATGTTGAAATAAGCTCCGATAGCAATCATTGTTACATGCTCGATATTGCAGACTTAACGGCTATAAAGTCTTTAAAAATGTTGTTGCATGTGTATGACATAACTAGCAATAATCTAATGGTCTACTGAAAAGACCAGTGCATTTAGTAGTGTACTTGATTATTATTTAGTACTTTGTTTATAGTTTATGATAAAAACAAGCATTTATTTGACGGTCTTTTCAGTAGACCCTACAAACTAGCATAGTTTCAAAGATTTAAAGTTATAGAATCTCATAATGTATCAAGAAATGAATTCCGTTGTTTTATAAAATCCTAGCCTAGGTGTGATTAAATAAAGCAGTGGTGTAAGGACAATATTACATAGTATTGCTTTTACATAATCAGAGATCTGTGTGATGTCAGGCTTTGTGAAGTTTAAGGCTCCCCCACACAGGCGCGTTAAATATAATATCGCATGCTGTATTGCGATAATGTGTCCAATTCCTTTTACATTCCTTGCACACAGCTGCGTTTTTGTCGTCAGATATTTCTTACGAGAGAGCGCCGCGCTGCGACGGCTATATTATACCATCTCTCTTAGGTATACTAGTATCTTCCATTGCTACTGTTAGTAATAAGCATTCTTTATCTGATGATATGATATCCATATTATAGAAAAGTTTTTAGGACATTCAGACAGTCATGTAACCACTCTCAAGCTGTCGATAAAACCAAACGTCCTACAAGTACTAACGTTATTATCGCAGGTGTGTGTACGGTCTTTTGCGTCCTGATACAAAACATTCTAGAACTCCATATACTCATATCGGAATATCGCAGGACGGAGAAACGCAACGTCCTACTTCCATTATAATAATAATAATAATGGCAACCCATTATACGTCCCGCTGCTGGGCACGAGTCTCTACCCTTTTTGGCGGGGAGGCCTGGAGCTTACTCCACCACGCTTCTCCAATGCGGATTGGTGGAGGTGAGTGGGTTAGTGGCCAACCCGCTGTCGGATGTTTTCAAACCGCCCATAAGGCCTCCGACAAGGTTTAACGACTGCTATCTATCGATAGCAACCGGGACCGACGGCTTAACGTGCCCTCCGAAGCACGGAAACGCGCATTTAATTTGCCACTAGCGGTCACCCATCACACTACCCGACCGCGGCCGTAGTGCTTAACCGAGTAGATCGCTTCCGATCTACACCAGCCGCCGGGCCGTGCGCGCTTCGATACGGCGTACTTCCATTACGGCGTTACTATCGCAGCAGTGTGTAACTACATGACCATCCTAATACAAAATGTACTGAAAACAGATATCGTGGTAACGCATGCGATATTATCGACCTATAATTACGCTCCTGTGTGGTGGGAGCCTTTATTGTAGTGGCTGCCTGATATTTTGGACGTACATAGAATAAGTTGACGATGTATGAAAAATCAGTATTTTTTTTACATACATTTACATAATTTGTTTTATAATATTGTGATAAGTAATCAAAATGCAATAATGTATTTTATTTTAAAGAAAAATGGAAAGAAAAATTTTTAGACTTCAGGCGAGACACGAACTCGCGGCCTACTGGGAATCTAGTCTCGCCTGAAGTGTAAAAATTTTTCTTTCCATTTTTCTTTAAAATAAAATATATTTCACAAGCATGTGTTAATGCGAAATAATATAAAAACAATCATGCAATAATGTAATTTTATATCTTTAATCTGATCGAATATGATGAATCTCTACATAAATAAAATGTTCTTATCTATATTAAAAATAATATTTAGTATTTAGTAACGAAACTAAATAATTTTAAGCGTTTTAGGTAGTTTATTTGAAAAATACTGAGACAGCTGCATACAATTCCGTCCAAATATTTGACTTAATCAAGTGCCTGGTAATTAGATTATAGACAATAGGTAGCTACTTAACCTGCCCACCGTAGATAATATTTTCATGATAATGTACCAGGGAACTGGCCGCTTGATCGCAGGCCACTCTGAGCGATTGCAATAAAAGCTATATTTGATTGATTTTGGATGAGCGGAGAGTTCCCTGATTGTACGTAATGGTCATCGCTGACAACTGCGACGTACTGATATAGCTCTTAACTTATACTTCTAACTTTATTGTAACTGGTGATAGAGACGTAGACATCAACACTTTACAAAAAAAACATTAAAGTTATAAGCAATTTCGATAATACTCATAGCGTTGTGGTAGCAGACCACTACTACTACTGCGCTGGAGGTCCTGGGTTCGATTCCCGGGTCGGGGACTATCAGAGATAACGGTTTAATATCCTTTATCTCTGGTTCTATTGGGATTTTTCCATTTTCTGGAAGTTTCCCAGTACCTCGGAGTTTGGTAATGTGCCCGGAGATGGCAACAGGTTCGCCACCTGTTACATGGGCCAAAACGTAACCGGCGAGTCGTGGATGTTTGCATGTATGTTCGAATGCATGCATTTACCTCTGCCTACCCCTTCGGGGATTACAGGCGTGAAGTTACGTTTTTTTTTTTCGATAATAATGTACACAATAGCTTAGAGCTGAGCCTTGCATTCACATTACAACCACTCTAAGCTGTTGTGTACATTTCGGTACAGGAGTGGGAATGCAAGGCATCAAATGTAGAAAAAAAAACTGTGTCATTGTTAGGCCAGAGAAGTAAATTTTTTGTAATTCTCAAACTAAACCCGTGCGTGATTTGTTATTATTTGAATATGCGCGTAATAGGTACTAGAGTTCGCATTTGAGTTTGATAAGTTGATAGATTTGCCGCAACGGTGATGTTGTCAGCGATGACATAACTTAAAATTAAAAGTATTTCATTCCATGTACTTTCAATTTATGATATAGGCAATAAGGGTGATTACGGCCATGGGGTAAGAGCGAACATCGTTAACCCGCAGTAAAAATTACCTTCATTAGCCAGGTGCGGTTTTCGTCGCAAACGCCGATGGACGTCCTCCGCACTTAGAAAGGAGTTCTATTTTTCTAAAAGTTAAATTTAAGAAAAGGCGAGCAGTAGGTCTGTTATAAAAATGTGTACATAACTACATACTGCAAATATTTTATGTTCTTTTTGAAAAGGGCGCCCGCCGCGACGAATGGGTTAATGTGTGTGTGTGCAATACAGGAACCAAAAACAAGTGAAAATCTAAGATATAATTTTGGTTGCCAAGATAGGTCTCATTCTTCTATTTTGTCGCAACTTGCTCCTTCTTTGCAATTTTGTACTAAATTACTCCATAGCCGCGTTTGCCCCACTATGCCATAAATCTATTCGAAAAAAAAAATTTTTTTTTTGTAATATTTGTACATTTTGTAAGTGTGTTATTTTTGGAAATAAGTGCTAAAATAATAATTTCTTTTAGGATTGAGCACTCTCTCAAAATGATAACCTTGTGTTATTTAAGGTACATCAGTGTTTGTTTGTTATTCGTGAATCTTATTTACAGTTTTACAGGTTTAATCTCTATATTAATTTATATTTTTTATACTTTTATATTCCGATGATATATTTAATTTACTCGAGACTTTATATTTAAGTTGACTGCATCGTACATAATGCAAAAGACTGAATCAATGTTCTTATACTAAACTAAAGTTGAACATACTGTGTTGTCGTTTTTTTTTGTATTTAATCATGCCAAATGAATTGTAGTTACATATTGACATATCAGTGTATTTAATGATGTTATCGACCTTACCAGCGTTACTGACCGTTTATCAGTTTAAAAAAATAAATTGATTTATAATCGAGTCAACCAATTATGAATTAGGTATCGATTGATTCATTCTAATCGAATAGCAATCGACGTTCGAATGATTGAAAAATTTACTTACCCACGCGAATGAGAGATTATTATCAAACGTACCTATATAATGTTATCAATTGTATGTAATTTCTAGTAGACATGCTACATTATAATTAACGTGTCTGCGCGGCTGCCAATGTATGAATTGATTGTTTGATTGACTCATATTTTTGCGTATTACATATATTTTTTAATATCATCCTTAAATACCGTGTATTGATTCTAAAAGAATTTTAATTCTTATAAATTCCTTATAAATGAATTCAGAATTTTTTACCATGAGATATTAGGAGATTGACATTGAAGTTGATCAAAAGTACCTATATAGGTAAATGAGTCGATAAGCTAAAAATTAAATGTAACTTACACTATTACAATATCCGTCCAGTGAATCAACTTAATTTATATATATTTGTGTGCCTTTGTATAAGTAAAATAAAGACTTGAACTTAACGTAAAGCGTATTTTTTACTGCTTCTCATAGAGAGTAACACGGGCCACGGGCCTCCGCCCTGTCCGCTGCGGCCGGTGGCCCGTGTTGCTTTATGCTGCCTCTATGTATATCACTGATAGTCCTGAATTACACTGATATTGCGTTTTTCTAATTGAGAAGAATCTCACGACACCACTAGATTAATTTAATCTATAATATAAAAATGAATCGCAAAATGTGTTGGTAAGCGCATAACTCAACAACGCCCGGACCAATTTGGCCAATTCTTTTTTTAATATGTTTGTTGAATTTCAAGGATGGTATGTACGGCGAGAAAAAGTCGAATAATTGCCGGAAAACCCCTAAAACAGCCCTTTTCTTTTTCCCATACAAATGTTTTCTAACTAAAACGTAAAGTCAACTTGAGCTTTATTGCTGTTGCATAAAGTTCATATTAAATTACAAGCACTCACGGATGTCTAAGCAATGTAGGTGTGTTCCTAACGTCAAAAAGTCAATTTGCACTTTATTACCGCAGTACAAAGTTCATATGAAAAAGAAAGGGAAAAATTAAGTGGTAAAATTTGTATGGAAAGTTTCTCATTCCTGAACTTAACAGTGTAAAAATTGATATACAGGCTCATGATTAGGAATAGTAAAAATGAAATGTACGAAATTCCCCCCTAAAGTGGTAAAATGGAGCAGTATTGTTTGCATGGAATTGAGGTTAAAATTTGTGTGGGATTTTTGGTAGTTTCAAAGTTAGACACTCGAAAAGTGATGACCAGTCTTTCTCTAGGTAAGGAATAAAATAGGTGATAATCGCCTCTAAACTTTGAAATTACAAGGGGTTAACATTAAGTAGATATTTTTAAAGTTATAGACGTGAATAAGAGGTACGCGAAGGGCAACTTGATTAGGTATAAAACGAAATCCACGCGGGCGAAGCCGCGGGCAACAGCTATATTATATAAAAATACAATCTGTTTTCCTTGGTCACGGCATCACGCGTGAATGGCTGGACCGATTTCACTAATTCTTTTTTTGTTGTATTTCTTATTATTAGGAGAAGGTTCTTAAGGAAAAATATATAAGAAAATCTATCAGAAATATTGAAAAATAGACATTTAATTTTGCATTATGCATTTGGCAATATGCAAAACAAACGATGCGATAAAATTAAAAAAAAAATTGTATATATTTACGAAAAACCAATTGGGGGCGATGTTAAAATAGTATTAGAACACTTTTCAATTATTTTTAAATTTTCTGTCTGTTTGTCCCTTTGTCCAGGCTAATCTCCGAAGATACTGGACGGATTCGAATAAAACTTTTTGTGGTGTAGATACTAAGTCTGGCCAACATTTGGGCTACTTTTTACTGCGGCAAAATCACTCATTCCCACGGGAATCTCTACATTTAATTTCATTTTCCTATACAAATAGTCCGTATCTATCAAACCTTTGACACATTATTTCATTGTGAGGCAAAACGAAGTTTGCCGGGACAGCTAGTATATAATAAAATAAAATATGAGAAAAAAATAGACCACGAATATATTCATAGAATAGATTTCATCGAAGCGACGAATATTCGGCAAGGATGTCTGCATTTTAGGGTTGACTTTTCTCATTGCGCTTAATACGGGAATGAGATAGAGGGCATATTCATCACTTTCGCGAGAAGATCGTGAAGAGAACACAACTGACAAGAGAAATTGTAAAGCTATATTATAACCCCAAACGACCCGGGATCAAACCAGATACCTGAAGTCGAGCAGTAGTAGCTTAACTAATCACAGTAGGTCATCAAAACTCGCTGGAGCAAAGTTTTTTAATTGTACTAAGTAACCCCTAATCCGTTCCCTTAGCGCCACATGCTGAAAGGAGTGATTGTAACAAACGTCCAGAGTAATCCAGACGTCTTTTATTATGCAAATTCATCCAGAAATACTCGGCGGCGAGACAAAACCTCAGTACATACGATTGTTCGCACGTGTGTGACGTACACATGCGTCCTAGTCGAAGAGCAGATTGCAATATCGCTACGTATATGGAGTAGTTAATAAAAATATATTTATAAACATAACATATTTTCATAGACTTATCTCGCATACTTAGTTATACCTATTGAACAAAAAAATTTTTTTTTTGTCTGAATTGGTTGCGTTTGCGTACTTGGCCATCAAGTGCATACCTGCAACCATCACTTCATGAATCTTTGTTTTAGTGTTGCAGTGATAAGGATAAAGTCCATAATAGATTTTTTAACAACTAGGATCAGTCAACAAGTTTTCTTCTTAGAAGAAAAAAAAATAAGATCTAAATATTGAATTAGCAAATTATAATAAAATTACTGAAATAATACACACTTAATCGTGTTAAAGAAAAAGAAACAATGCTTTAAAAAAATAGATTTTTAAAAAGTCGAAAATTTATTAACGTTGTAGCAAAACCATTTTCCCCTTTAAAATGTGCGTATAAAATAGAGTTGGGTTAACTGTACTGGAACTTAGTGATTTAGCAGCCGTATCCCGTACTATAAACATAACATGCGCCAGCGCAGTCCTCTCGCTCCCGTCGCGATTGACGGTCGGACGCGCGCTGACATTTGAATTTATTTTTTCTCGTATTTTTAATTATGGCCAACAAGTCGAATGGCTTGGAGTCAGACTGGGCAAGGGTGCCTCCCCCCACGGGACCTTTTTGGGAAAGGTGCGCCAAGGCGATTTATAATCCGGAAGAGAGGAGCTTTTTAGGGCGCACGCCCAAACGATGGGGTAAGTTTTGTTTATGTAATGATTTGTTCGCCGTGTTTATAAATGTGTTATTTTTCTGGTTATAATTTCTGATTCATTATACATAATTCGTTATAAGTCATTGATGAATCTTAAAATCAGTACTGTCATAGGGATTAAAGCCGATTTAAAAAAAAAAAATATGTATTGGCGTAGCTAACATGGATAATACCGGGGCGGAGGAGTAAAAAAAAAGGTTTTTTTTTGTTTATCTTATTTTTCCATTCTCCACCGTTCACATTTATAGGAAATGTTCTATATTTGGCGTCCACTGGTATTATAAATGCGAAAGAGATTTCAGCTCAAATTTTGGTTATTCATTTGAGAGGGTGGCACCCGGTGCGGGCCTCCCCCTCCCCTGTAACTACGCCACTGATCACTTCACTAAAACGTAGGCGCTAGATAACAAGCACATAAGTTTTATTTTAATTTACCTTATATTCAAGAGTTAATTAAACTGAAAATGTTAAAAAATGCTATCGCTCCTCACCGCCGGTTACATAAACCACAATTAGCTTTAATGCCATAGGTAAGGTACCTACATTACGGTGATAAAAAAAAATATACGTATTGATAAATAAAGAACAGACGTTTTACTGGAAAAATATTTTCAGCATTGAGTGCAAATCGGCAGCATAATGAAAAGATTTAACTTATATAACTTCACGCCTGTAATCCCCGAAGGGTTAACGCAAGATGGGCAGCGTCCAGTGCAGTGGTGGATTTACCAGCAGGCTGAGTAGGCTGGAGCCTAGGGCGGCAGTCTTAATTAATTTTTTTTTCTCTATGAAATTTACAAATTTAAAAAAAAAATAGGTATACACGCACAAAATAAGAATTTCGAAAATTGAAAGGAAATTAAAATATTTAACTAAAATCGAATGATATCTTTCCATAAATAATTGCTAAAGTTTAATCGCTTAAGTATACTTCAAAGATCATGACGATTCGATATTATTGTTGAAATTTAGTTATATTTACATATTTTCTTGTCATAATTGTTCTGTAATTGATATGATTGTGGACTACAATATCAAAATTTAGGGGCGGCAAAAATTGGATAGCCTACAGGCGGCAAATTTGTAAATCCGCCACTGGTCCAGTGATAAAGCTACCGGCACTGCGATCGTCAATCCGCATGCCAAGCGTGGCGATTATGGCATATCCCCCTTATGTAAAGGCATTGGTCCAACAGTGGACGTCTTTCGGCTGAAATGATGATGATGATGATGAATTTAGTTTAGTTTAAAATATAATCTATATATATATAAAAATCAATTGCTGTTCGTTAGTCTCGCTAAAACTCGAGCACGGCTGGACCGATTTGGCTAATTTTGGTTTTGAATGATTTTTGGAAGTTCAGGGAAGGTTTAATAAGTAAGAAAATATGAAGAAATTGAAGGGAAATAGTAAAAACCACAATTTTATTTTTCCATACAAATTGACCGTATGTATCAAACCTTTGACACACTATACGAAGCTTGCCGGGTCAGCTAGTTTAAAATTAATATTATGAATGCGAAAGTTTGTATCTCTGTTTGTTGCTCCTTCACGCAAAAACTGCTGAACCGATTTTCATGAAATTTGGCACACACATAGAGGGTAACTTGGATTAAAACATAGAATAGTTTTAATCCCGAAAAAATGTTCCTGTGGGATGTCATGGGAAGATCTGATGAGTTTCCACAGGTTAAGCGAAAAGCGACCTAAACGCGGGTGGAGCCGCGGGCAACAGCTAGTATATGTATACTTTAAAATTAAATTTTCTGTGAATAATGTTCGTAGAAAACGGAAAGTATGAATAACTAAATAAAATACTTCGTCAAATTCTTGTCTTGTACATCTAGGGTTGCCAACCATATTGTTGAAAACAGTATTATACTGTTTTTAACTACATTATACTTTTTACTGTTGAATAAAAATAAAGTATACAAAAACACTGTTTCAGAATTTCAGAATCAAAATGTTTAACACTATAAAGTAGACTTATATACGCTCACACTATTTTCTTTTATTTAGTTAGAGGACGCTCAGTGCTGCGCATCCACAAACAAGTCACTGTAATATGCTCCTCATTCAATTTATTTATAATTGGAGGCGAGGCGCATGAAATTTTTTAAAAATACTGTAATATAGGTAACAGCTTGTGCCAGAAGCTCTAAAAATATGCATGAAATAAAAAAATACTGTATAATGTTCTTCTCAGACCTAAAATACTTTATTTTTTGTACAAAAAGTTGCCAACCCTATGTACATCCTACATTGCATATCGGTGATATAATATATTCATCCAATCTTAATTAAACTCTATCATCATTACACGTTCAATGTGAACGCGGTCTGTTTACGATGGATTATGTAAATGGTGTATAATATTTCCTTTGATTTATAATAGAATAATAGATGCAATTAAAATCAATGATCGTCTGTCGTGGATTATATTATGTATACATACTTATAATAGACGCAGGCAACATAACACCTAGCTATTTATGTTTAAATTACAGTAGGTAGATACCTAGAACAGATTGCAATCTGATGGGATTGTTTGTTTAAAGGCTTAAACATAATCTGATCTCTGATGCATAACAATATTCATTCTACCGTCTCATATAACATGTCATGTCGATAAGCGTTGAAAACTGAATAGGTAAGGGCCCGTCCATTAATCTCTCCAGGCACGAGAAAAATATGACAATTGAAATTCAATTGTGTCTCGCCGCCGGTGGCCGTACGATCCTTGAAGGATTAATCACGTGATGTTTTAAGCGTCGTTTTGACCCCCCTCCTCCCCCTTGGTGATGGTGAGGTTTGAGATTAACCCCCCACCCCCACCTAAGATCACGTGTATTTTTTTGGATTAAAACAGATAAATTCTTTTTTTTTACTTTAGCAGAAAATCAGTACTGATCAGATATTGCGAAAAAAATCGCGCCAAAGTTACCTATTTTAGTGATCTTTGAATTTTCGTTGAGAGCAGTCGTTGCGCTAGCGCGAGTGAAAAGTGCTGACTTACCATAACTACGTTGCCACTACGGCCTGCCGCGATGACCCAGTTATCATTGCGTAAGGCCTCACGTCCGAGAACATAAACATTCGTTAAGGCCAAGCTACTTTTTATTATTAATTATTATAATAATGGCTTCCCCAAAAAGTACTAATATTAAAATAAAAACTGAAACTGAGCAGTTTCTATACAAATGTTACTCTGAGGAAAAAGCAGAACGAGAAAATCTTGAAGGTATTGTGACGCAGTTGCAAAATCAAATTGAAAACCTTCAACAACAACTGAAGTTATTAACGGAGCAAAAAGACGCAGGTAATGCAATTACCAAAGAAAAGACCACTTCACCTGCTGAATACAATACAGATGAAGAGGAGCTCGCTAAGGAAACATAGTGGGTAAGAGCGAAACAACGGAAGAAAAGGAAACTGACCACATCCCCCGCTCAAGTTGAAGAAGACAAAGAAAAAAGCCTCAACGCTTCAAGAAATTAGAAAGAAAAGGTTCGAAAAGTACCACTTCCACCACCCATCATTGTAGATGGTGTTGAGGACTATCAGTCCTTTTATGATCTTCTTTCGAAGAACCACAAAGAAGTCTTGTTCTCCGTTAAAATGATGAACGGAGAAGCTGTAAAAATAAATGCTGCTAATGATGAGTCATACAGAGCCATCACACAGCTCTTAACCCATAATAAATGCCTTTGGCATTCTTACGAAAACAAGCAAGTTCGACCAATAAGAGTGATGATAAAACAATTGCACTTTACTTGCAGTCCAGAAAGAATTGTTGAGGAGTTGCAAGACAAAGGCTACAAAATTGAGGAAGCAGTCAACAAACTGAGATGGAGTGACAAAACACCACTCAACATGTTCATGCTCACTTTCAAGAATGAAGAGGACATTAACAAAATATATAAAATAAAGTCTATCCTAGGATGCAAGGTTGAGGTGCATCCAATAAAAACGTCTAAATTAGTTCCACAGTGCAAGAGGTGTCAAGCTTTTGGACATACTCAGAGGTACTGTTTCAAAGAGCCTAGGTGTGTGAAATGTACAGGCAAACACCTAACCAGAGACTGCACTAAATCAGCAGAAGAGAAACCAAAGTGTGTGCATTGTGGCGCACCTCACCCTGCAAATTATAGAGGGTGTATGGTCGCAAAAGAAATGCAAAGCATTAAAAATAAAACATTAAAGAAACCAAGTAGTCAACCAGTGCAAAACAAAATGTCGTCAACCATGGCAAAGAAAACCAAGGAAGTTAGCAAGAGTTTAACTTACGCAGGAATCGTAAAAGGTACTACAAAGACCGGCCACAATAACACACAAAAAGGCAACGCCCTAGAAGAAAAACTTGACCGGATCTTAAGCGTCATCACCGCTTTTGATGAACGACTTTGGAGTCGTTCATCAAAAGCGGTGATGACGTTCATCAAAAGTTCATCAAACTTGAACAAACAAGTCAAGTGAAAACTTCTACGTTTCGAAAATGACTAACTCATTAAATATTATGGAATGGAATGCCAATGGATTACTACAACATCAAAATGAGTTACAAGTAGTCCTAGATATACAAAATATTGACTTATGCTTAGTGTCTGAGACACATTTCACTAAACAGTCGTACATCAGATTTAAAGGGTACAAAGTTTATCATGCACTACACCCAAACAACACTGCAAGAGGTGGTAGTGCTGTCATAGTTAACGAAAATATAGAACATCATGAGGAGAGAAAATTTGAATACCCTGAATATCAGGCTGTAGTCGTAAATATAAAAAGTAAGCGTTACTGTTTTTCTGTAGCATCTATATATTTCCCACCAAAACATTCTATGAAAAAAGATGAATACATAAGTCTTCTTAAAAGCCTTGGCGAGCGATTTATCATTGGTGGCGACTTTAACGCTAAAAATACCCATTGGGGCTCTAGACTCACCAATACCAAAGGCAAAGAATTGCTAAGTGCCATAAAAGAAGCGAAGTGTAGTTTTTCATCTACGGGTAAGCCGACCTACTGGCCCACCGATCCACAAAAAATACCTGACCTAATAGACTTTTTTATTCATAAAAATATATCAGTCAACTACCTACAAGTAAACGAAATGAATGATATTAACTCCGATCACTCACCCATAATTCTAACACTAAGTGAACACTACATACAAAGATTATAACATAAGGCTCGTAAATAAGAAAACAGACTGGGCCAGTTTTAAAACAGATTTGGATGAGTCTATAAAATTGAACGTCCCATTAAAAACTCCAGAACAATTAAATATAGAGGTGGAAATTTTTATAACTAACATCCAACAATCAGCGTGGAACAGTACACCAACAACAGAGTACAAACCAAGGGAAAGAACATATCCTAGAGACATTTTAGATCTCTTACACAAGAAAAGATTACAAAGAAGCAAATGGCAAATGACAAGGTTCCCAGGAGATAAAAGGTTGCTTAATAATCTTACCAAAAAGTTAACCAGAAAAATCAATGAATACAACAATAACCATATGAGTTATTTTATTACAAAGCTAACCAGTGACCGAAGTACCGATTACTCACTTTGGAAAGCCTCTAAAAATTTAAACAGACCAATAATACATATTCCACCAATTTGGGGGTGAAAATGGAACATGGGCTATTAACAACCAACAAAAAGCCAAAAGATTCTCAGAACATCTTGAAAATATCTTTAAGCCGAATGAGAACCTATCAAACGATCTTCTTGAGGAAAACTTTATCCAAGAAGAGCTAATTATAAAACTTGTGACACCAAACGAGGTAATCAAAGCAATCAAAACAAATATCAGCCCAAAAAAATCTCTAGGATATGATTTAATAACAGGAGAAATCTTGCATAATCTACCTCGAAAAGCTATCGTGAAATTAACAACTCTAATAAATGCTGCATTCAGACTAACATATGTACCTGATTTGTGGAAAGTGGCAGAAGTAATAATGATAGCAAAACCTGGAAAGCCACCTCATGAAGCAACGTCGCACAGACCAATTTCTCTACTGCCGGTTCTTTCAAAACTGTTCGAGAAACTTCTTATAAGACGATTGAAACCACTTCTAGATGCTAAAAACCTTATTCCTGAGCACCAGTTTGCATTCAGAGAAAAACACTCTACTATAGACCAAGAAGTACATAGAATAACAAATGTCATTGAAAAAACACTAGAAGACAAGAAAGTTTGTACAACAGTATTTTTAGATGTGGCACTAGCTTTTGACAAAGTCTGGCATAAAGGTCTTATTTATAAAGTCAGAACTATGTTGCCGAAACAATTCTCTGATATATTAGAATCTTATATAACCAATAGAGCATTTAGAGTGAGACAAGAAAGTGATTATTCTGAACTCAAAGAAATAAAAGCTGGGGTACCACAAGGTAGTGTCTTAGGTCCGGTCCTGTTCCTATTATACACATGCGATATCCCAAATTTAGAGAATAATATAATTGCTACCTTCGCTGATGACACTGCTATAATGGCTACAGGTCAAAGTCATGAAGAATCAGGAGAAAAAGTTCAAGAGGCTCTTAATGTTTTAAATAACTGGACTACAAAATGGCGCATCAAGCTAAATGAAACGAAGTCGGTCCATATCGACATTACAATCAAAAGACCACATTATCTCCCGTTATATATAAATGGACAACAAATACCATATGCAAACACAGCTAAATACAAATAATATACAAATACCTGTATGACGCTTGACGCTAAGTTGCGCTGGAAAGCTCACGTCAAGAAGAAGCGAGAAGAGCTATGTATTCGCTATAATAAGATGTATTGGCTTCTTGGAAGATACTCTCCGCTGTCGATACACAATAAAATATTATTGTATAAGCAAGTCCTCATGCCAGTATGGACTTATGGTATTCAGCTGTGGGGTTGTGCCAAAAAGAGCAATGTACAAATAATACAACGTTTCCAGAATAAAGTGCTCAGAGACATTGTAAATGCACCTTGGTATGTACGCAATAACGATCTCCATCGGGACCTGAAAATGGATTTCGTAGATAACGTTAGGGGTCGTTCATAAATTATGTAAGGCGTTTAGGGGAGGGGGGGTGTTGACTGAATATTATAACTTCTTACTATAGGTAAGGGGGGCAGAGAATCTAAAATTACGTAAGATTTGAAATTGAAAATTCTACCACTTTCGCGCTAAAAATTGGCATTATTGAATAGCGCCATCTGTACTTCATCTCTTTAACTTGATATTGAATCTTACAAAAATCTTTTCTTACGAAAATTTCTTATTAAGGGGCAGGGGGGACTAGTCGTAATCTTATGATGTCTTACAGTAGGGGGAGAGGGGGTCAAATTAGCCCTCAAAACCTCTTACGTAATTTATGAACGACCCCTTATAAGAAAATACGCCGAAGCCCATGAAAAAAGGCTTCATCATCATGTGAATATTGAGGCTATCCAGCTCCTCGACAACACAAACCTAGTGAGAAGACTTAAGAGAACTAAACCTTTTGAGTTAGTGTAGTGTTAAAACAAAATTAGTGTTAGTGACTTATTTTGCACAATCACACGAACAAAGTGACTTCCCCTTAAGACATACTAAGAAAGTGCCAGTGGACATTTACTTAGAAATAATTTTATTAGAAGTTTTAGTTAGCAAAACACAAGGTTCAAAAAAGGACCTTACGTTAATAAAAAAAAAACAAAAAAAAAAGAAAATTACCTATTTAATATACTACTACTAATCTTGTATTTGGCTTGAAAATTGCCTAAACTGGCGACTGTTAGGTCGAGAAGAAATTGGCACTTTTCGGTTGAAATCAGGCACTTGAAGAAGAAATAAATACACGTGATATCTCCATATATGCCCCCCTCCTCCTTGTGATATTTCGTGATTTTTCCGGAGCCCCCCCTCCTCCTTTCGAGCCTCACGTTATTAATGGACGACCCCTAACTAATGGTATTCTTAGGTTTGGTTGCACCAAAGTAGGTATTTGTTATAGTTTTACTGGTGGTAGAGCTCCAGTGACGGAGCTCGCGGGCGTAGGCACCACCGCATTACCTAATATACTTGCCGCTAAATGGTAGTGTTCAGCACTATCGTGTTCCGGTCAGGTGGCAATGTACGGCCCTGTAATTTCCGGCACAGAGGCATAACACCCTTAGGCCTCAGGAGTGGTAACGCATCTGCATTTTGACCTTGGTCTTTGTGTGGGTGTCTATAGGCTGCAGTCATCACTTAACATCAATGTGAACTGCATGCTTGTTTGCAACTTCCATTACATAAAAAAAAAAAAAAGTCATGGTTTTTGTCAAATTTAACTACAACAGTAACAAATTCTGTTATAGGCATAGAGCAGCACGGGCCACCGACTGCAGCGGACCGGGGAGGGTAGTAGCCATAATCATGCAGGCTTTCCCCTCTGTCAAAGTACAAGCACAAGTGTGCCTGTGCTTGTCGCCTTGATGTTTTTTATGTGTGAAATCGTTTATGTATTTTGTTAAAGTCAAGGTGTGAGTTTCGTAGTACCTAATAGACAAAGATTGTGTAGTGTGCGTGTGTGCCACACGTATTTCCCCCCGCTAAAAATGGCAGACTGTTTTGCATCGGTAATAAACTCCGCGGCCGGTGGCCCGTGTTGCTCTATGTTCCTAAGTTACTACGGAGTGCGTTGCTTCAGCGTATTGTTTGGCATTGGCATAGTTCAAGTTATCAGGGTTGACAGATTCCTTCACCATCTGACTGGTGAAGGAATTCTGTAGCTAAAACGTATCTAATGTACGTTTATGAATAAGGGGGTAACTCTATGCTCTCGATTATGACAACATCTTGTCAGTTTCGTATCGCCTAATTTTCGTATTGCCTGGAAGTGTTTTCGTACGCAGGTAGGTAACATACTTTTCAGCAAAATAATTTTAAATAGGCGGTACCAAACTGACAAGATAACGTCATTATCGAAAGCATTAGAGTGAGAGGGGGTGAGGGGGTCGCCCCCAGCTAATCATTGTCCTCCCCCATATTTTATTCAATATCAAAGTAGACGTACAGCTCCGGGGCACAGTACATATATGAACAGTATGGAAACTACGTACAAAACATTCGAAAGGGCACACACACACACACAAACATGCCGCTTTGTACGTAGTTTCCATACCGTTCATATTTGTACTGTGTCGGGGGGGTAATCGATTGATATACCTATTTATATTCAGTTAACAACAGTGCGGCCTACATGGACGCCATGATAAACAAAGGTGTAATGTATGCGAACCATATTATATGGGACAAGTTGCCCATTGTTTACGTCGAATACGTACGAAGCTTCGTACACATTCTCTCCATCTTTGATGTTAATCTTAGTTTAAAATAAATGATTTAATACAAAGCTTTTGAAAGAAAGAAAGAAAATATTTTTTTTTTATGTGTCGTATAAGGAGATACACACACATATATAGTACATATATGTATTTACCTAGATACCTACTTCAAAATGTTTTTCAATCTTTCTTGTTTTGTATGTATCTTCACGCCAGGTCCCTAACGGGGTAGGCAGAGAGTGTAGAGCGCCAGACATCCCGGTTCTGACAAACCTCTCGTGCCTCGTCTACCTTCATCATTCTCTTCATACATGCACGCCGATTCCTAAGACTTTTGACCCCACCATCAGACAGAACTCGACCTATTTGGTCATGGTAGGTCAGCCTTGGTCTTCCTGGGCCTCTGCAACCATCCACATTCGCATTGTATTTCTTGTTTTCTATAAAAAAATTGACAGTCTGTCATAATTTGTACCAGGCCTTATGCGATTGCTTGAATCGTTGATACCTTCTCTTGATACTAATTCAATATGCACCTACCCACAGAATGTTTACATACATAAATCGATAGATGCGTCATAAGTCATAAACTAACTACCTGCCACAGTGGCGGTAAACTTGTGTGCGCGATTTTTACGACCGTATTAGGTATATTTGAGAATGCTATAAATATAAAGGTTGCCAACATTTTAACGATGGGAAATAAGCGAACGATTGTAAATTTGGCTGTCCTATGACCCAGCTTTAGAGATAGAAAGCCACCGAAAAAATGAAAATTTAAAGGATCCCGTGTCTCAAAAAGTTTTTACCTATGTCTGAACCACGGAATATATAATTTATCTATTATGTGATCTGTACAGTTCCAAACAAAACATCGATAAAATTCGCATACGATGCGCATGGCTGATGACTGAAGCGTTTCAATGAAGGATGGGCTGAAATTAATTTTCAGGGGAGGAGGGAGTTGCGTTTAAACCTACTAATATGAAGACGTGCCTAAAATCTGCACATTGATAATGTTAACAATCTTGTGAACGACATAAAAAAATCTCCGTACTTTAATCTATTGCAGTTTATAAACTACCTCCATATTTGAAGGTAGATAAGTACGAGTAATAAAAATATTATAATTAATTTTATTTTTAAAGAAAATTGGAAAGAAAAATTTGACTTCAGGCGAGACTCGAACTCGCGACCTACTGGGAATCTAGTCCAGCCGCTCTTCCAAATGAGCTACTGAAGCCCTGCCCGATTTGTCAAATCTTTCCTTCACATCTATTGCATTGCTTTATGGTAGCAGCAGCGCCATCTATTACCAACTATGCTAGTTAGGCAACCGATATAATAGACTTCAGTTTATTGAATATCGTAAAGAAGTCGCTTTTACCCTTAATAATTGTTTTATATTATTTCGCATTAACACATGCTTGTGAAAGTCATTTTTTTTACAAGATAGGTTCGCCTTTACATAAATATTATGATGTTTATTTATGTTATTAGATGCAATGACAACAGACACGAGTTAGTTATGTTAACCAGACCCCCAGCGTTGCATCCTAGAATGGTAACAGTGCAAACATAAAGTGCATGCTTGCACATTAGAGTTGCGAGAAAGGATGGATCGCCATGATATAGTTTATAGATATCATATTTCTTTTAAATTAGCTTTAAGATTTAAAAGACACTTCTGTTACTAGCATCGTGCAGTATAGTCGCTCTAATTATTTGATATTAAGAACTTAGATATAGAATCTTTGTAACACATATCGTACAAATAAATTATAAAATATATTTTTTTTGTCTGTCGCTCATCGCTCCCATATAAGTGGCGCAGCCGGAGCGGATTTTTAAAGTTACGATAGCTGTATCTGTACTCGAAAAATTGGTACAAAAGCTTATATTCGTCGGAAATCCGAAATCGAACCAAATAAATTACTTAAAGGGCGCAGCGCAGGTTAAATTGTGATTGTGGTGTGATTGGAGAACATGGCTTCGAGTGGTTGGTAAGTAGACCTCTTTACTGTCCTATCTTGATCCTGTCTATTCCACAAACCATTTTTAGTCAGATTTTTAATACTTTTGGACGAAAATTGCCGGAATATTTACTATCTGATTCTCCTAGTATTAAGATTATTGCATTTTTGTTTATTCACTATATTGAATTGTGTGTTAAATATTTTATTTGTGTTCTATTGAATATCGATTGAATTTTGTGTTTCTTTGTTATAACTGTGTTTCTGTATTACTTACACATTTTAGTTTGTGTGATTTATAATATTTTTGTGTTAAAATGGAACAAGTCCAATTAATACCGAACGAGATTTTAAGTATTATCCCTAGATATGAGGGTGAAGGAAAATTACTTAATTTCTTTATTAAAAAATGCGAATACGTGATAAATAATTTCCATGGCCGGGGCACCCCTGCCCAAAATACATATATCTTCCAGAGTATCACTAGTAGATTGACAGGAAAGGCCGCAATTTTACTAAGCGAAAGAAATGATATTGACGATTGGGAACAATTAAAATTATTGCTCACTCAGCATTTTGGTGATCCTAGATCCGAACAATGTATAGCCATTGAGCTAGAAACTTTAAAGATCAAACAAGGTGAAACTTATTCAGATTTCTGCAATAGAATACAATGTGTTAGGAGTTGCTTGCTTGCTAAAGTAAACCTACTAAGGGACGAAGGCGTTAAAGCCGCCAAAATGATTATTTATAACGACAAAGCCTTAAACGTTTTCCTATACAACTTACCTTCAGACTTGATAAGAATAGTCAGGCGCCATAATATCACTACGTTAGAAAATGCATTAAGTATTGTCATGGAGGAGGTCGACTTTATGTCTCAATATAGTTCTTATCACGGTAAACCAAATAATTCACATGTTAAAACCGTTCCTCAACAGCCAATAACTCAGAGTAATAATTTTAAATTCGGCATACCGAACCAGACAGTTCCGGTATATACACCTAAATTAAACCAGGGTTTTGTACCAAATAGATTTAACACAAATATTAGATTTGGAACGCCACAACAACCGCAATTCAAATTCGGCATTCCAAATGCACAAAATATCAGACCTCAATTTAACAATGTTGGTCATCGACCTTTCCAAAACCAACATGGTCAATTTAAGTTTGGCATTCCTAATTCATTGCAAAAGCCATCGTTGTTCAAGGACACTGACGTATCAATGCGTACAGCCCCTCAAATCAATAGAAATAACAACATAAGGGTTTCTTCAGACGTATTTTATAACAACGAAGCTTCTAGTTCATGTGAAGAGCACTATGACGATAGTAACAATTATTTACAGTGCGATGAATCCCCTGGATATCAAAATTATGATTGTCAAGCCGATAGTGACAATCAACAGCAAGTAATTGAGAGTATAAACAATGATGAAAATTTTTGTTCAATAGCCTCACAGAGTACAGACCAAAAGTGATATCATTAAATTGCGACAGTCTCCTAAAATTACCACACATTTATATCCCGGAAATTGATGCCAGGTTAATGATTGATACAGGTAGCACCAGATCGTTCATTAGTCCAACTAAAGCCGAACAATATTTTACTGATTATATTTACAATGAACCTTTCGAGGTAGTAAGCACACATGCACGTAGTAGGCACGATAAAGCTATATTAATACCGCTATTAAAATCATTCAAATGTACAGGGCAACATACATTCTATATATACGATGTAGACAAACGCTATGATGGATTGATAGGCGCCGATTTATTAAAACAACTAGACGCTACAATAGATATGAAAAAACAAATCTTGCGAACACGTAATGCAATAATACCGATTATGTACAGTCCACCTTACGAAATCCATTTGGATCCTCGTACGGAGACCCGTGTCAGAATTCCCACGGATCTGCCTAACGGTGAAGCAATAGTAAATTTTCAAGATTTTGGGAATGGCGTACGAATGCCATCCGCCCTTGTAAAGTGTGTTGACTCATTCGCTTTTACAGTTATTCAAAATATATCTGAGGCAAAAGTGACGTTGACGTTTAATAAACAACTTCCCGTTACAAAACTCCAATGTGAAGTCTGTGAAGCGAACAACTTAAGCGACACTAGCAATATAGATATAGATAGTTTATTAATAGAGAACTTAAACAAGTTACGTTTAGATCACCTCAATAATGAAGAGCAAAAATATATATCCGATCTTTGTTACGAGTTTCGAGACATTTTTCATAGCGACGATATTCCCTTAACATATACAGGACATGTAAAACATAACATACGGACTAAACACGAAGACCCAATCTACGTAAAGCCGTATAGACATCCCCCTGTCATCGACGAGGAGATACAAAAGCAAGTCGATAAATTATATAGGAATAATATTATTGCTGAATCCCATTCTCCCTGGTCAGCTCCCGTACATTTAGTACCGAAAAAGTCAACTGATAGCGAAAAGAAATAGGCTTGTTATAGACTATAGACGCCTTAACGAAATCACGATTGACGATAAATATCCCATACCTAACATTACCGACTTATTCGACAAATTGGGCAAGTCCACATATTTCACTACGCTAGATCTCAGTAGCGGCTATCATCAATTTGAGGTAAATGAAGAGGATAGGCACAAGACCGCATTCACTACCAAATCCGGACATTACGAATTTTCACGGATGCCGTTCGGTTTGAAAACGGCACCGGCTACTTTTCAGCGAGCTATGGACAGCATCCTGAGAGGGTTGCAGGGTCTAGTCTATCTCGATGATATCATTGTGTATTCTTCAAGCTTGCAGGAACACATCGAAAAGCTCAGAAAAATATTCGAAAGGCTTAGGGAAACAAATCTTAAAATTGCATTAGACAAATGTGAATTCCTGCGAAAAGAAGTCCTTTACTTAGGGCATGTAATCACTAAAGACGGTCTTAAACCAAATAGTGACAAAATTGAAGCTGTACTCAAGTTTCCGTTACCACAGACACCTACCGAGATCAAAAGCTTTTTAGGTCTCGTAGGTTATTATCGAAAATTTATCAAGGATTTTTCCAAAATAACGCAACCTATGACCAATTGTCTGAAAAAGAAAAACAAAGTAAAAATAGATCAGTCTTTCATTAATTCATTTGAAACTTGTAAAGAGCTGTTAACCAATGCGCCGTTGCTACAATTCCCCGATTTTGCTAAACCCTTTGTGCTCACCACAGATGCGTCAAATTACGCTATAGGAGCCGTATTGTCGCAAGGACAAATAGGTTCGGATAAACCAATCGCGTACGCCAGCAGGACGCTTAATGAAGCTGAAACGCGGTATAGCACAATAGAAAAAGAGTTATTAGCCATAGTGTGGGCCGTGAAACATTTTCGACCATATTTGTATGGTAGAAAGTTCACGATCTACACTGATCATAGACCCTTAGCATGGTTAGGTTCAATTAAAGACCCAAGTAGTAAATTAACCCGATGGAAATTAAGATTAGAAGAATTCGACTATGATATAGTGTACAAAAATGGTAAACAAAATAGCAACGCAGATGCACTTTCGAGAATTAAAGTAAATGCAATAGGCCAATCAGAAAACGAATCAATGATCGTTAACATAGACGAAAAGGAAAGGGACCTTCAAAGGTATTTAGAAAGTATTACTGAAGAGATTTCGAGGTTAAATCACACAGGGACCCCTCAGAGTCCAATTAATATTTCATCTGATTCCGAAAAAACCGTGAGTGTCAAATCATTGCCAGGACGACGTTCACCTTATTCTATTCCGTCGCTTTCCGAATCGACAATCACTGCATCAGAAAGACCAGACCAAAGTGGTAGCAGTACAGAGACCGCGCACTCAGCGGATGATATAGATACCGATGGTATCCCCATCCTGCATGAGGCTATCGATACTAAACCTCAACAAATATTAGTATATACATGGAATAGAGATGATATTACAGTTAAAGATTTATCCGAAAATAGGCAAAAGATTTTAGAGGTACACATGCCATTAAACAGGTTAGACCTTATTAAACAATTTTTGAAAGAGTATATCAGGCCAAAAATTAAATATTTCATATACTTTGAGGATAAAACACATAGGAAGGAATTTAGCGAAGCTGTTATCAGTTTATTTAGGCAAAATACAGTAAGGCTTATTGAATGCACCGAACGAGTAATATCCGTTAGTGACGAAAACGAACAGCGTGATATTGTTTTAAAATATCACCATGGTAAAACGTGTCATCGTGGTATTAGAGAAACCTTAGTACACTTGAAACGAACATATTATTGGCCGAATATGGAACAAACAGTTGCTAGTATAATTAATTCGTGTGATGCCTGTAAAGCTATGAAATACGATAGAAAACCTTTAAACCCTGTGTTACAATTAACACAGACACAAACAAAACCCTTCCAAGAGTTATTTATAGATTTATTTTCAATAGAAGGTAAATATTTCCTAACTTTAATTGATGCTTTCAGCAAATTAGGCCAAGCGATCGAAATTTCAAATCGTAGCACACCAGAAGTAGTTCGGGCATTGATAAAGTATTTCTCATTTTACGGAACACCAAATAGAATTAGTTCTGACCCAGGTTCAGAATTCAATAATAGCCTTATGTCCGAAATGTTAAGCTTTTATAAAATATCATTGCACCTTAGTACGCCACATAACCCCAATTCTACAGGGTTAATAGAAAGATTTCATTCAACTATACTAGAAATATATCGTTTAGCAAAGTATGAACAAAAGATAACAGATGCCAGTTCAGTTATGACCTATGCGGTGATGGCTTACAATCAAACCATTCATTCATCTACTGGTCTTACACCCTTCGAGGTTGTATTTGGTCATACAGAGTCTAACGATACATTTAATGTACATTTTGATAAGCAATATACACAAAATTTAGTTAAAGAACATTGCAAACGTACTAGACATCTATACAGACATTTAACGGACAAAATGACTCATGCAAAAGAACAAGTAGTAAAGAAACGCGGTGGAGAGAACGCATTTAACATGACACAAGGAAAGGAAATTTTTATTAGGGGCGTTAATAATAGAAGGAGTAAAGATAAACCCAGATATACCAAAGCATTAGTGACAGATAATATTAATAGAAACGTAGTCCCAGTTACAATTCGCGGAAGAAATAGTAGAGTTCATATTAAAGATATTAAACGTCCTCCACAGGTGCGCAATCCTGCTTCTAGTACATTCGACCCTCAGCCAGGCCCTTCTACTAGAGAAGATTGACAAAAACCCAGGATTGTTACCAGTAAAAACAGGTCGTGCTCTAATTCAGTATGACAAATGGACAATAATAAAAGTCATAGATTTAGAACTCATTCATTCTGATCTAGAAATTAACATTTTGAAACTCAACGAATTACTTACAAATGTTAAACACTGCATAGATTTTAATGATACCGAACTCTTTAATGTGATAAGACAGGTTAATTTCATTAGGAATAGAACAATAGAAAAGTATAGTCAAATAGTTCCAATGCGGCGTAGCAAAAGAGGATTAATCAACCCTCTAGGCTCAGTGATTAAATTCATAACTGGAAACCTTGACAATGATGACGCAATTAAGTACGATCATCTTATTAATGAACTTTTAGCAAACCAAAATGCATTGGATAAAAAGATGACGTTGATTCATGAAGTAGTGGGGACCGTAGAGCATTTTGCTAACGCTACACATAGCAATTTTATACAGATTTCTCAAAAACTCAATGACATGGAAGTTCTTGTTAATAAAACGACAAGCATTCAGTATTTAATTACATTATTTAACCTTTTCCTGCATAACTTTCAAACTTTATTTATAACTTTAGATGAAATCGAAACTGCTATAGCCCTTGGTAGACTTAATACATTACATCAATCTATTATTGATACTACTGAATTATTTAATCTGTTAAAACCCTTAGAGAAATTTGTTAAATTGCCTTATGTAATATCGCCAGATAATATTTATAATATTGAAAAATGTATAAATTTAAAAGCATATGTTAAGCGCAATCAGATGGTATTTATTTTGGATATTCCGATAATTGAAAATCTCAGTTACACGTATTATAAAATATTCCCACTTCCTATATTGAATCCTTTAAACCAAACCTTTATAATCTTACCCAAATACCCTATCCTTTTGGTAAATGGGTCGAAAACCATGTCGCTCGCACAGCCCTGTCAGGAACTAGAAGACTCCCTGTACCTGTGCCGTGAAGACAATCTGCAGTCTCTATTAGTGGACGAATGTGTCTCTACATTAGTGACGTTCGCCGACAACGTGACCTCGTGTAAGCCACTGCCAGTGAACATAAAGGACATTAAGTTGGAATCTGTTGGAGCTAATCGATGGATACTATTCACTAAAGATAGAACAGTGATGGTGAAGAACTGTAACAATGAACTTACACGCTACAACGTGCAAGGAACCTACTTGCTGCACTTGGATGATAATTGTGAAGTAACCGTGAAACAATTTTCCTTGAGAAAACGAGTTACGTATGAAAATGGGACTTCATACCATGCCGTGCCCGTAATTGACCTACCCGAAGTACCACATTCAAGGACTATCGCGAATGTTCCAGCATCATACTTCGATGACGTCGACATCGCGAAACTCCACGCATTATCTTATGCTTTGGCGAAAAACGATTTGCAGCTGAAGAAAGTGATTAATGCAGAAAGTGTCAGTGTAGGAACAATAATACTGTACATTATTTTAATTATAAGTATTTTAACTTTTACTTTTTACAAATGGTGTTTTAAGAAAAATGTATTTCGCTTTAATCGAAATTCTCAGGGTAGCAACCCTACCGATAATTTCGATACTTGCGCGGGAGGAGTTATGTTAACCAGACCCCCAGCGTTGCATCCTAGAATGGTAACAGTGCAAACATAAAGTGCATGCTTGCACATTAGAGTTGCGAGAAAGGATGGATCGCCATGATATAGTTTATAGATATCATATTTCTTTTAAATTAGCTTTAAGATTTAAAAGACACTTCTGTTACTAGCATCGTGCAGTATAGTCGCTCTAATTATTTGATATTAAGAACTTAGATATAGAATCTTTGTAACACATATCGTACAAATAAATTATAAAATATATTTTTTTTGTCTGTCGCTCATCGCTCCCATATAAGTAGTTAGTTGGTACTAAAATGCTTACGATACAAAACATACCTCGGTATTCTTAGTTTTGAAGTTATGCATACGGACATTACAAAAACATAGCCTTGTTCTAATATTATTATATTCCGCCAAAGAGTAATAACAGTGAATACATGCAATTGTTTAGGATTTTGGAAAAAATATGCCCGAAGTATGACAAAGTGTTGATAGTGGGTGATTTTAATTTGCCGTCCTCAACGGAGGAAATACAGAACTATTTCAACTATGAGACAGCTTTCTGTGGATTTCGGCAGTTAAACGAAGTAATCAATATTAATAATAGGGTTTAAGATTTGACATTAACTACATTTTTGATTAATGACGTAATAGTAGAATCAGCACAGGAGTCCTTAGTTGCTATTGACAATCAACACCCGCCGTTATTAGTCAGTGTTAATGTGAGTGTAGGCAGGAGTCGGGATGATCACGCTGTGAGTACATGCACATCGCCTATATCAAATACAACTGATGATAACGAGGCGTTTTTCTACAGCAGGCAGTGGAATTTCACAAATGCGAACTTTTTGGAGTTGTATAATTGTTTTTACTTATTAGACTGGAGTTCTTTGTATACCATTCACGACTCTGAAGTGGCTTTGTCTCACTTTTAAACATTGGTGAATGATGTGATTGATAAAGTTGTTCCTAGAAAAAACAAAGTAAATTAATGTAAAAATAAGTACATATATCCAAAGGACATCATTGCAAACATCATGCATAAGTGGAGATTTCATAAAATGTATAAACTGACGAAATCGAAAACGGATTACGAAACTTTTTCAAAGTATCGTTCGATAATTAAAAATCAAATAACTTCATGTTATGACGCGTACAAAATAAAATTACAAGCTAATTTCAAAAAAGATCCTCAGTCGTTATGGAATTTTATCAAACGGAAACAGAGTAGGCATAGTCGAACCCATCTCACTAATAAAGGACAGGAGATTAGGGAGGAGGATAGCGCGGAGTGTTTTGCATCGTTCTTTCACTCGGTTTATAGCGACGTTCGGCCATCGTTGGACCCAGAAAGGCGCAGCGCGCAGCCGCGGGGTCTGGCAGCGTCGACACAGCGCGGGTGCACATAGCTCAGCTGACGTTGGGAGACGTGCGCGGCGCACTTTTGCGTCTCAAGCCTAAATCATCCACAGGGCCTGATGGAATACCTCCTTATATACTAAAAGTCTGTAGATCAGTATTTGAAAAGCCCTTATTACACATGTTTAACTTGTGTTTGAAAGATGGTCGTTATCCCGATCAGTGGAAACTAACACGTGTACCAAAAGGCAATTCGAAAACGGAAATTAGTTCTTTTAGGCCAGTTGCCGTCTTATCTTCGTTCGCCAAAACGTTTGAATCCATTTTACATAATTGTATTTACCGCCAAGTTACCTCTCAATTGTCGGACGCACAACATGGTTTTCGCCCGGGCCGAAGTACAGGTAGCAATTTACTCACATTTGTAAATTACTTAACACCGGTTGTCGATGCGGGGGGGCAGGTTGATGTCGCCTATTTTGATATTCAAAAGGCCTTTGACACGGTAGACAATGACATCTTGTTATCAAAATTGGCAGCTTTAGGTTTCACTCCAGGGCTCTTGAATTTCTTTGCGAGTTATCTGGGTGATCGTAGACAGTACGTAGAGTATGCGGGCTACAAATCTAAAGCTTATAACACGTATTCAGGCGTAAGTCAAGGAAGCAACCTTGGCCCTTTGGAGTTCGTGTTAATGATTAACGATCTCCCGGAGGTGGTGAAGAATGCTAAGTGTTTGTTGTTTGCGGACGATTTAAAGTTATTTCTGGAAATAAAAACGTCCAGTGATATAAAGCGGCTTCAAGAGGATATTGATCGTGTACTTCAATGGAGCTATGTAAATAAATATTTTTTTAATGTAAAAAAAATGCTGTACATTGACGTTCACTCGCGCGCGCATTCCAATGGAACATAATATATATACAACCTGGATGGCAGTGTGATACCGAAGGTTACACAAATTCGCAACCTAGGAGTAGAAATGGTCTCAGACTTACAATTCCGACTACATATTAAAGGTATTTGTGGTAAGGCCTTTCGAAATTTAGGATTCATTTTACGGCAATGTCAGGATTTTGAAAATGTAACAACGGTTAAAATACTATATAACGCACTTGTACGAAGTCAGCTTGAAACTAACTCTTTTATTTGGAGTCCGCATGAAACTAAGTATATTCAAATGGTGGAGAAAATACAGAATAATGAACTTATTAGCATAATGAAGCGTTACCTGTATTTAAAATTATACGGAGTTTATCCGTTTTACCCCCATATGTACCCGACCTTGTTTATATTAGGTATGGTCGGATATAGTAAGCTCGAGGTCAGACGGGAAGTAGCGTTGATGAAGTATATGTGGAAAGTGCTTCATGGAATGGTGCACCATTCAGAAGTACTGGAAGGCTTACGGCTCCGCGTGCCGGACGAGAGCGTGGAGCGGCGCCGCCGACCGCCGCTACTGCATGTGCCCACTGCTCGAACAAACCTACTCCGCTACGCTCCAACAGTATGGGCCGCGTCAAACAATGCGATTGCAAATCATATAGATATTTTCAGTTGAAGTCTGCCGAGATTCATAGGAATATCTTATAAATATGCTGAATGTAATTTATTGTTATGAGTTTTGTTTTTAGTATTGTTATTATGTTATTGAGTTGTTTAGGTAATAGGTTGGGGAAAAAGTCTTTTCGCATTATAGTATGTATGAACTTGTAATAAAATCTCTTTGGCTGTAGTATTTGTTACCTGGCTGGTTTTGGTATCATTGAAAGTCAAATTTAAAGAACATAATTCCAAATTCAAATTAGGCAAATGTGTGATTTTCATTTGTTTTTCGTACTGTCAAGATGAGTGAATCTAATGAAGAAATTCGATACATTTTAAAATTTTACTACAAAAAAGGTAAAAATGCAACGCAAGCCGCGAAAAAAAATTGCGATGTTTATGGACCTAGTGCAGTGTCTGTGAGAGTAGCACAAATTTGGTTTAAGCGTTTTCAATCCGGAAATTTTGATGTCAAAGATGCACCTCGCTCTGGTCGCCCTATTACGGATAAAATGGATGCCATTTTTGAAAAAGTGGAGCAAGATCGACATATCAGCAGTTACGACGTAGCTGAAGAACTGAGAATTGATCACAAAACAGTTTTGGCGCATTTGAAAAAAGCTGGGTACAAAAAAAAGCTCGATATTTGGGTACCTCACGAGCTCACTGAAAGAAACCTAATGAACCGTGTACTCATTTGTGATTCTTTATTACGACGTAATGAAACCGAATCATTTTTGAAGAAGCTGATAACAGTTTTTTTTTATGTTATGGAAGTGGCAAACAAGCATGCAGTTCACATTGATGTTAAGTGATGACTGCAGCCTATAGACACCCACACAAAGACCGAGGTCAAAATGCAGATGCGTTACCACTCCTGAGGCCTAAGGTGTTATGCCTCTGTGCCGGAAATTACACATTATTGGTGATGAAAAGTGGATCATCGGAGCTTCTTTTAATTGATCGATTCGATACATTGTTATTTGAAGAGGGGAGAATCACGGAGAACGTAGATAGGAGAAAGAATAACAATAAATAATGTTGATTCCTACGATATGTGGGAGTTCCAGCGTAGGGACTCCAGGGCGTAGGCACCACCACATTACCTAATCTATCTGGCGCCAAACGGTAGTGTTTAGCACTATCGTATCCCGGTTAGGTGGTAATATATGGCCCCGTAATATCTATCACAGAGACATGACACCTTATGTCTCAGGGGTGGCAACCTGGCAACGCATCTAGATTTGACCTCTGGTTTTTGTATAGATTTCTATAGATTGCAGTCATCATAATATACACATGTTCACATAGATAACATACATGTGAACTGCATGCTTGTTTGCGTTTTTCTATACTAATATTATAAAGAGGAAAACTTTGTTTGTATTGAATAGGCTCAAAAACTACTGGGCCGATTATAAAAATTCTTTCACTATGCGAAAGCTACATTATCCACAGGTAACATAGGACATATTTTATTTTGGAGAAAATAGGGTTCCGTAAGATATTTGGGTTTTTCAGACACAAGGTGTAAAAAATCAACCAGAAAAGTTACTTATTTTGCGTACGCTGCCTAAACTATAAAATATATCGACGAAGGCTTTAGGCTATATCTATAATCATCACGCTAAGACGAAGAGGAGAGGGTAGGTAACATAAAACCCGCGCGAAGCAGCGGCGGGCCGCTAGTCGTTACATAAAAACGTACGGTACCTAAGTTTGTATGTCAATGTCTACATTTGATGCCTAGTAAAGATTGAAAAAGGAAGGGCATTGAAACACAGATGCCAGTGTCCAGCAAACGTGTTATGTCCTCGACTAAGGTGTCAAGTGAACACAAGAACTACACTGTGGTTGTCATGTGACTGAACTTTTTGTACCGAGAAGTTGCACTCAATCGTCTTTCAATACAGATAGAATTTCGAATCAATATCAAATACATATATATTTTTTTATGTAATGGTAGTGGCAAACAAGCATGCAGTTCACATTGATGTTAAGTGATGACTGCAGCCTATAGACACTCACACAATGACCAGAGGTCAAAATGCAGATGCGTTGCCACTCCTAAGGCCTAAGGTGTTATGCCTCTGTGCCAGAAATTACAGGGCCGTACATTACCACCTGACCGGAACACGATAGTGCTGAACACTACCATTTAGCGGCAAGTATATTAGGTAATGCGGTGGTGCCTACGCCCACGAGCTCCGTCACTGGAGCCTCCTCCTCTACCACCAGTAAATAACTATTTTCTCGTTATAGGTGATACTGGGGAGTCTTTATATAACAATCAAAGCTGTGAGAGAAATGAGTATGAAAGGATCATGGTGAGATTTGAATTTTTTTTTTAAAGTACTGTGGTGAGAGTGACTATGTAGGCAATAACTTTGAAATAAGTAGATATTATTTTGAGAACCTATTCAAATTGAAGCAACGCTCCTTAAAAAACTGGATTTAAACAAATCCCCTGTATTGTGCTCGATATAAAACTTGCCCTTGGACAAGAGGTGTGTTGAGGACAGATGGGAATTTCATTCATATTATTGTATTGGAATTCAATAGTGATTCAAGCGGGCCATTCATGGTGCTGATTGTGCTGAATCTAGATAGATGTAGGTACCTACTTACATCGATGTTGAAGGTGACGCGATGTCTGAAATGTTTTTTAACCGACTTCAAATAGGAGGAGGTTTTCAATTCGGTTGGTATATTTTTAGTTTTTCTTAATACTAATAATAAATAAAATCTGGAATGAATATATTTTTATATTTATGGTAGGTATATTAACGACTAGCTGTCCCCGCGACTTCGTCCGCGTGAGAATTTATGATTGTTCAGTATCTACTCGGACGAAGTCGTGGGCGAAGCCAGTATAAAAGCCTAAGTTACTCCTTATCACATAAGCTATCTGCCAGTGAAAATCCCGTCAAAATCGGTTTAGCCGTTGTCAAGATTAGCCCCGCCAAACAGACAGACAGACAGACAAAAATTGTAAAAAAATATGTTTTGGTATATGTACCGTGTATAAATACATATGGATTGAGTAAAAAGCGGTTAGTTTTATATTACAAACAGACACTCCAATTTTATTTATTTGTATAGATTACGTCGAAATTAGTGGCTTTTTTATTGTTATGCAGTGACAAACAGGCATAAGTACAGTTTACATTGATGGCAAGTAGTCATAGTCACAGTCAGTGACAGTCTTTTTTAATACTTTTTTATACTACTATTTGCGAACTTAGTAGATACATAAAGGCAAAGGTCTTAAAAATTACACTGTACCTAAAATACTTAATTGCCATTTGCACTGCAAAATTTCATTCTATTTTTATTAACCGAGTTCAAAAAACGAGAAGGTTCTCAATTCGGCCGGTATATATGTATATATATATTTTTTTGTTTTACTTCATTTTGTTATTTTTGTTCAACGAAGAATAAACTAAAATGTATTGATTTTATTTGAATTCGAGTAAAACGGGGTAGCGTAAGTCCGGATCTGTGGGTACTTAGGTACATTTCTATTCTTGTATCGATTCATAATAACTTATGTGTCCTTAACGGCCCATAGCCTTATAGATTTATCGATGAATTTTTAACCCTTACAGACAATATATCCAAACAATATGGAGTGAATGACATAATTAAAAAAATGTTTTGCACCGTCGCGTCGATAAGTGATCGTCACGTTTGTTTTACTGATTGGAAACATATTATAAATAGGTACATTTATCTCTATGTGACTCAATGAAGGTGAATTAAGGACAATGGCCGCTGTTATTCGGAGGGTATGTAGGTATAATCTATTCAATTGTGCGTAAAGTCGGTAAATTTTGCAATTGTTAACTTAGATAGGTAAAAAACTGATAAAACCCCGTTGATAAAATCCCGGACCTGCCCGGACCCATTTCATTTTCGTTCTTTTTATTTAAATATCAGCGTATCAATGACTAGTTTCGCCTCATGCAGGCAGATAATCTATCTTCTATATGTATCAATAAAAATGAATAGCTAAATGTGTTGCTAAGCGCAAAAATCAATGTATTATATATATGTATTAAAACTAATGTATGGCCTTGTAATTTCCGGCACAGAGGCAACACCTTAAGCCTCAGGAGTGGTAACGCGTCGGCATTTTGACTTCGGTATTTGTATAGGTGTCTATAGACTGCAGTCATCACTAAACATCAATGGGAACTGCATGCTTGTTTGCCACTTCCATTACATAAAAAAAACTCGAGAACGGCTGGACCAATTTTGATATTCTTCGAGAAGGTTTTATGAAAGAAAAATACAATAGAAAGTTGTTCTAAAAATTGGAATTTTCTTCTTCTTCTTTTATTATTTAGTGGCAATTACCGACTTAAGGGTAATTCTGCCATAAAGTGGTTATTGGTTAACTTGGTATATATACATATATTTTTTTTATTATTACGCTCTTACGCATATTGCAAGTGTCAAGTAAATCAATATTTCGTATTCAGAACATTTACAATGAAGTTTTGGAGGCAACCCGAAAGGACGTGTTTTCGTACTAATATTCAATTTCACTATAAACGGGCACTGTAATCGTAATAAGCCTATATCAAACAAAATGCCACCAATTTTATTTAATATAACTCAAAAATACACCAAGAAAATGAAATAAAATAAGAGCACCAGCGCCTCTTTCAAGGTTCCCGCCAAAACCCCAAAGGAGATGTTGCGAGCTCGGCCTTGGTTCGTACATGTCCTCAAAAAATGGGTAAATTATAGAAGAATCCGAAAATAATACAATTAATTTAATCAAGAACATGTTTTAGAGTTACCACCACATTTAATTCAAACGATTTTATCATTTTCAACCATGTTCAACACTGCGGCGATACAGCCAACGCTTGGTATCAATCGATTTCGATAGTACCTATTTATAAAATATTTTTTTCTCCAAGTACTAGATAATCAAAAAACAATTTAAAAAATGAAAATGTCAAAATTACATCATCCGCCATATTCGTCATGTTGGTTTTAAGTTGCAATTCTAACTGCAAATAATGTTTTGTAACTGCAAACAAAGCTAAATAAGTGAAAATATGCATTAAAAACGTTTTTTGCCTGTTTAATGATATTGTGTACAATACATGGCCGGAGGTCCATACATTTTTGCAACATCTTTATATTTTATGAAAATCATAATGAACTTGTGACGCTTGACATAACGGTCAGTCGATTGTCAATCGACTGACCGTTATGTCAGTATTGGCGGGATAGATCGCATGCGCGCTGCAATGACCGTTACAGATAAATCGGTAAGAAAATAATTGTTATAATAATGGTAGATATAGAATATATTCCGAAAATATTACACCATATTACCAGTAATTTCCAGTAAAACCTTCATTGTACCTGTGCGAAGCCGGGGTGGGTTGCTTGTTTGTAATAGAACTATGCAGGTTCCGTTTAGTAGCATAAGCTATAGGTAGTAGTATTAGTAAATTTAGGTAGTTAGTTCACACGAGCATTTCCGCGCCAGTTTTGAGGATTCAGAAAACAACCGTTTGGTAGGTACCTGAAGGATATTATTTTTATGCACAATATTAATTTATAGGTACGTATAGTACCCATATTCTCTGCTTCTGTTTGAATTCGTATTTCTGAAACTGAAAGCCATAATAGCCGCCTTCGATTAATAGTACATAATCGATCGAAGTACTGCTACTAATTTATTATCCTGAAGCACTACAATATACTTTTTACAATACATTTAGTTCACGGGTGAGGACGCTTCGGATCGACAGATCAATTGTCATTTAAATAGAGGTCGGTGATTCCATGCTATTGCTGAATATAGATGAGCTGGCGTTTTCTATTCTAATCGATCGTACGCTTAGCAAATTGGCTGCAGCCATAGAGCAAGTCGGCCCACCGGTCGCGGCGGACCGGAGGGGAGTAGCCATAGCGCTCACACTACAAAAATCGTCTATTAGTACGAAACTCACACCTTGACTTTAACAAAATATATAAATAAAATTACACGCACACATTTAAATATCTGGGCGACAGGCACAGGACCATATTTGATCTTGTACTTTGACAGAGGGGAAAGCCTGCATATGGCTTCCCCCTCCGGTCCGCCGCGGCCGGTGGCCCGTGTTGCTCTATGGCTGCAACTGACAGTGTCCGTGCAACCAAGGGGAGTGTCTTGTCTAGTAGGTACTTTAGTACATATACTTAAGTAAAGTAATACTGCTTGTAATTTTACAGTAGGTATCTCCGAAACAGCCATCCTAATAGACAGAAAATGTGCCCTGAATACCGTCCCGTGTAATAAGTCCATAACTCACGCACAAGGCTGCTCGCTCACGTCAGACAATCGGTGATCGATTTTTTCCGATTTTTTGTAGGCGAAAATTGAACGTACCAATTGTACCAATAGTGCAACGCCCACGATCTACAAAAAGTAGTTTTTTTTATGTAATGGAAGTGGCAAACAAGTACGGCCCTGTAATTTCCGGCACAGTGGCATAACACCTTAGGCCTCAGGAGTGGCAACGCATCTGCATTTTGACCTTGGTCTTTGTGTGGGTGTCTATAGGCTGCAGTCATCACTTAACATCAATGTGAACTGCATGCTTGTTAGCCATTTCCATTACATAATAAAAAAAAAAAAAAGGATGTCTATAGGCTATATCCACACAAAGACCAAGGTCAGAATGCAGATGCGTTACCACTCCTGAGCCCTAAGGTGTTATTTATTTATTTAAACTTTCTGCACAAACAAAGTACATGAGGCGAACTTAATGCTAGAAAGCATTCTCTACCAGTCAACCTAAGGGTTGTGTGGAAAACAAAGAATGGTAGTGCATTTGGAAAATCGTCAAGAGTCGAAAACAAAGAGTGTTATGCGAAAATTACAGAGCCGTACATTACCACCTGACCGGAACACGATAGTGCTGAAAACTACCATTTAGCGGCAAATATATTAGGTAATGTGGTGGTGCCTAAGCCTGCGAGTTCCGTCACTGGAGCTCTACCATCGTTTTACTATGACTATCAGTACGTTCTATTTTTCTCTTGCCTGACGTGGGCGAGCAGCCTACCAATATAATTGCATTATAATATCTAATGCAAATATTTAATTAAATATTCGGGAGTTTATTATCATAAAAGGCTATTACACGACACGGTAATCAGGGTCCGGCAGAAAGGGTGGGCGTGGCCTCGCGCCGGGTTGCCGCTTATTTCACTATCCGATCCAAAGAGAATGATCCGGTCGACAGCGCCCTAACTCAATCACAGTACAAATACACGCGCCGGTCCGGTCGCCCTAATAAGGGTCCTAACTCCTTAAATGTTATTACACTACCCTGACCCTTGCTATCGTACCCTGAATACTGTGTCGTGTAACAAGTCCTCTATTTCATATATTTCTTCCTCTAATTCCATTGTTGTCGCATAGAGGTAGAGGAAAACCGAAATATTTAATAGGAGTATGATTTCATAACAATTCTAGAACTTACACGCAAAATACGATTTCGATAAGGTTTGTAAAGAACAGGAAATTCATAGTCAAATTAAAATCATTATTATACCTACCGAATTACACATTTATTGTGATTACTTAAATTAATTCCTATCAACAACTTCGTCACTTTTTTTTAATTATTATTATGGCATCGCTTTTACGCATATTGCCAGTGTCAAGTAAAAGTATATTATAGTTATCAAGTATAATATGTAAGTATCAAGTATGTAAGTTATCAAATATAATAGGTATGTCAGTCAAGTGAGTTACAGTCAAGTTATTCGAGTAAAGCGATGGCTACTTTACCAGAACATTTACAATGAAGTTTTGGAGGCAACCTGAAAGGTCGTGTTTTTGCACTGTTATTCTACTTCACTATACACGGGCATTGTAATAAACCTGTCAAACAAAATGCCACCAATCTTTATTCAATATAACTTAAAAATACACCAAGAAAATGAAATGAAATAAGAGCACCACACGCCTCTTTCAATGTTCCCGCCAAAACTCCTTCGTCACTTCTCGACTGCTAAATTATTAAATTAGTTCGAAACTTACCTTCAAATAATAAAATTCTAAAATTGATATGTAGGTACTCAATCATTTTGCAAATTAGGCATGCAGAGTGGCGTAACTGGCGTAGCTAACATAGGTGACACCCGGGGCGGACGAGAAAATGGAAATACTCCACATTTTTAGGGTTCCGTAGTAAACAAGGTACCCTTATAGTTTCGCCATGTCCGTCTGTCTGTTTGTCCGTCCGCGGTTTAGCGCAAAACTATTCTTACTAGTGATTTGAAATTTGGCACAAGTATACACCTTAATCACACCGACTAAGATACCGGTATGCCTAAGGTTCCGTGTTCAGTCTCCGTATCGAAGTGTTATTGGTTATTTATTGGGAATTATTTGAGGATAGAGAAAATAATTGAGAATAAAAAAATGAAAAAGAAATTATTGTAGAAATTAAACTTGCGGATTTTCTCGCTGTGTTAAATCCGCAAGTTTAATTTCTACAATGTACGAAGCTCGCGAAAACCTACGAAAACGTTAAAAAGAAATTATTTAGAGTAGCTCCCCTACATGTAACGCGCGGACATTTTTTTTATTTTTCGTTTTCTGTATAGTGAGGGATGTCGTTGGATAGGTCCTCGGAGTCTATTCCGTGGATAGGTCTTTCAAAAATATCATTTATGTCCGAATATAATTTTTCGATTTAGTTAACTGACCGTGACTTAAACTTTTTTTACTGGTATTTTTATAGCAACCGGGACCGACGGCTTTACGTGCCCTCCGAAGCACGGAAACGCTCATTTTAATTTGCCACTAGCGGTCACCCATCACACACCCGGCCGCGCCCGTAATACTTAACCGAGTAGATCGCTTACGATCTACCTCAGCCGCGGGGCCATGCGCGCTTCTAATACTGTTCGTGACTTATTTAAACTACTGACTAATTTAAATAAATTAATCTAAAAATTTTAATCTAAAAAAGCAAATTTTCGTTAAAGACAAGTGTTGAGTTGTTGTTAGAAATTCAAACGTTAGTATTGTTGAATAGTAGCTACACTAGCTACATATTATTATAATGAAATTAAAAGGAAAACCATCACACTTAAGTTGGCTTTACAAGTTTGCGAATGATGGTCGACCAAATTATTTTGAAATGATTTTTATGTGTGTACGTTTTTGTATGTGAAAATCGTATGTCTGTGAATGGAATAAACCTGTTTACACTTAGGAAAGAGACAATCAGCTAGTTTCGACTTCTTAGAGCGTTGTCTCTGTTGCACACTGCCTATGTACTCGTAAGAACTGATAGTGCGGTATTGGTCAAAAAATGATTAAAATGGTCGACAAACGTCACATAGTTATTGTGTGAAAGAGATAAAGCTCTACAGAGCCGAAATCTCTTTCTTAAAATCGATGTCCAATATTTCTTTGTGAGGACCGTACCTGGTCCAAAGGCCAAAGCCGGGTCAAACTCCCGGTGAAGGGAAACCGATTTATTTACATAAGGACGTAGAAATGCGTCCGCGTGCTATTTCTGTCTAGTTCGGATTAGACTCTTACGTCACTACTGTGTCTACCGTTTCGCAATGACATTTCACTCCCTATTTCATTACGGGTAAAATTCGGTTTGGCATCTGTTTTTTTTACGTGGTAAGCAATTATACCACGATACCTTATGCTTACAGTTTATAGGGTAAGAACACACACAATAGAGGTAGGTATTTTGGTACAGGAAGCTTGAAATGAGTTGCTTCTGTGCCATATGGTATCGTACCAGGTATTAAACTAACACGGTAGTCCCTTAAAACTAGCGGTTAGGAACAAATATCTTTGTTTAATAACTCTGGAAAGAACTGTTACTTACTGGAGTTGTACCATCAATAAATTAATAATCTCCAGTAGGTTCAACTCGTCTCTCTCTTCCTGATGATTCTTCCGACACTTATAATGTATTTAGTCGGGTCTTGTTTTACAAATATCTAAAGCACCAGCAAGATTTTTTTATGTTATGGAAGTGGCAAACAAGCATGCAGTTCACATTGATGTTAAGCGATGACTGCAGCCTATAGATACCCACATGAAGACCAAGGTCAAAATACAGATGCGTTACCACTCCTGAGGCCTTAGGTGTTATGCCTCAGTTCCGGAAATTACAGGGCCGTACATTACCAAGTGACCGGAATACGATAGTGCTGAACACTACCATTTAGTGGCAAGTAAATTAGGTAATGCGGTGGTGCCTACGCCCGCGATTTCCGTCACTGGAGGTCTTCCACCAGTAAAAACTTTACTCTGTTAGGAATAGGGTTTTCGCATACCAGACATTTTTTAAAACCCGGGTATCGGGTATTATTTTTGCATATACCCGGATATGCTATGAAAATAAAACTTTCTAATCAAACTCCAACGAAACAAAAACAAAACACAGCGACGTAAACAAGAACGTAATACATAACCAAATCTAACCTCATAGTTACTGGATTTTTCTAAAAATCTCTACGCCTTTAGATTTATTTTTATTGTGTGTCACATTTGCTAATAAGTATTATTTTTTAGACCTTACTTTGTAATTTTGTAATTTGCCGAGGATTTTGATGTATTCCCGAATCAAAGTGGGTGCCCGGGTACCCGGGTCTGGCAGTAAAAAATACCCGAGTGCAAGAAAGGTCAAATACCCGGGTAAACCCGGGTCCGGGTACCCGGGTAAATCCGGGTCCGGGTACCCGGGTAGAAAACCCTAGTTAGGAATAACGTTTTCGTAGGTTTTCGCGAGCTTCGTACATTGTAGAAATTAAACTTGCGGATTTTCTCGCGTATGTGCGCGTGCGTGGTCTGCCCGTGACCACGGTAGCTGGAAAGCGACCGAAACGTCGGGTGTAAGAAGTTTGGGAGTGTTGTATACGCGAGAAAATCCGCAAGTTTAATTTCTACAACCTAGTTAGGAAGTTTAATAATTTCGTAATGTATAATAGTTATTGATCCTGTTTGTTTTTGTGGTCTACAATATTCTATTAACACTAAGTATAAACAGTTTGAAGTAGCACTTTGATCAGTTCAACACTCTTAACTTTAGACTAAACACGGAAATCACGCAGTCAATTTAGGTTTACCAAAAATAATATTTCATACCTTCAATATTTGATTTCCAAACAGTTTTAAAGTATGGCATATAGACTAAACAGTTAGCATTTCTGTGTAAACTCAAGCAGTTCATTAGATTTTGTTTACAAACAATACATATACCTACTTATATACTTACCCCCTTATTCATAAACGTATTTTAGCTAAAGTGTTGTTAATCTCTCCTTTGTCTTTTTCTATCCTGCACATTTGACAATGCAACTGACAAGGACAAAGCATTCTATAGCTAAAACGTATCATATGTACGTTTATGAATAAGGGGGTTAACTTATATGTATACATATACGAGTATACCTACTTATTACAAAACCGATCCTAATTACAATTACCAGCAATACTAATTTATACTATATTTTTAAAGAAAAATGGAAAGAAAAATTTGACTTCAGGCGAGGCTCGAACTCGCGACCTACTGGGAATCTAGTCCAGCCGCTCTTCCAATTGAGCTACTGAAGCCCTGCCCGATTTTGTCAAATCTTTCCTTCACATCTATTGCATTGCTTTATGGTAGCAGCAGCGCCATCTATTACCAACTATGCTAGTTAGGCAACCGATATAATAGACTTTTCAGTTTATTGAATATCGTAAAGAAGTCGCTTTTACCCTTAATAATTGTTTTATATTATTTCGCATTAACACATGCTTGTGAGTAGCTCAATTGGAAGAGCGGCTGGACTAGATTCCCAGTAGGTCGCGAGTTCGAGCCTCGCCTGAAGTCAAATTTTTCTTTCCATTTTTCTTTAAAAATAAAATATATTTCACAAGCATGTGTTAATGCGAAATAATATAAAACAATTATTAAGGGTAAAAGCGACTTCTTTACGAAATTCAATAAACTGAAAAGTCTATTATATCGGTTGCCTATCTAGCATAGTTGGTAATAGATGGCGCTGCTGCTACCATAAAGCAATGCAATAGATGTGAAGGAAAGATTTGACGAAATCGGGCAGGGCTTCAGTAGCTCAATTGGAAGAGCGGCTGGACTAGATTCCCAGTAGGTCGCGAGTTCGAGCCTCGCCTGAAGTCAAATTTTTCTTTCCATTTTTCTTTAAAAATAAAATATATTTCACAAGCATGTGTTAATGCGAAATAATATAAAATAATTTATACTAGTTTACACACTGCGAAGAAGCTTCAATTTCAAATTTTAAACATGCTTTTGTCATAAAATAGGGAATAACATGCTTTCGTGAGTTTGTGCAAAAATTTATCTTGGAAATCACATCTCAATTATTAACCACTGGGGCCACTAGTCACCCTTTCAACCTCACTAAGGGCGAGATTCACAGACCGCACTACGACTTTACTTTCGAGCAAAGTAAGCTTCAAACTGTCAAAACCCATACATTTCTGACGGTTTATTCCCGCTGTCCCCGCGCCCCGTGTCCTCATGAACGGGGACAACGGTACTTTATTTAATTATTTAAAATTACTTCCCGTTGTCCCCGTAATTTGTCCCCGTTAAAAAATTGGTAAAAATTATTTCCCGCTGTCCCTGTTTTTTATTTTTTCACTTATATTATGAATTGGCATCTTTTAGTAAACAAACAAAGTGTATGTTAATTAATCTTTAAACCCGGTAGATTAATAAAGTTTTGTTTTTGTTTTCAAGGTTTTAGTTGTTTTAAAGTTGTGACTTTTTACTAGGTACTTAAATTAAAAAAGGGAATAATTTGGTATGAATATGCTGTCTATGGTGCTTAAAAAAACCTACACAAGCCTGACCTTCTTTAATTACATGTCTATTTTTTTTGTATTGTACATTCAATGTTATGTTTTCTAGTAGATAAACGGAACGTTGTCGTTGTCCCCTTATATCTGAATTATCGATTTAAGCTTAGTTTTTAGCATGGAAAAAATAAAAGTAAGATAAACATAATTGGCTTCCCATCCGGCAAAGATGATCTATTTCTTTCAGGATTCCTTGTCAACTGTTTTCTATCCTTTACGATCCACTCTGTCCTCATTATCTCAAGTGTACATTTAAATTTCTTGGAGTCTCCCATCATCTCAATCTCCGTTCCTTGGATAATCTCATTTTAGAAATTCCTTCTCACCGTACTGGCTTTTTATCCAATTCTTTCGCTGTCACAGCTATCAAGCTCTGGAACACGCTTCCCGCCACTATCAAAAAAGCTCCGAGCAAGTTGTCATTCAAGCGTAATCTACGTAACTTTTATTTAAAAACATCATCATAGACAATTATAATATCTCATCTTACTATCATCATATTATTTGTCGTTTTCTTCTCAATCATGTCGATATATTTACAATATATGTATATATTTATATATGTATGTATAGTATGTATTAATATTATATGTATAGATATATATTATATAAAGTGTAATATTAATTCTTAGGTAAATTCTGTATTACAAACTTAACTATTTATTTTATAAGTTTTACGCGCCTTTCATTGTTTTCTTTTTACCCAAAGGTTGACTGGTATATATTTTTTTAAAAGCGTTGCAGCGCGTCGGCGGTCCGATCCATTCGCGAATTTCATTCATATTCTACATAAACTTACGATCCGGCACCGGTGCTGGTAGTACGAATAGCTTATTATGAAATAAGTATTTAATGCTATCATTATTCAGCCCAAATTATTAAAATTACGCGTTTATAAATACATGCAATTTATTATAACTGTACTAATTATAATACAAACATATATTAGAGTCTAATATATGACTGTATTATAATTCATATTTATTAGACGAATGTTTTTATTTTTACATAAAAATTTGTTTTCGCAATAACACGTGCGAGTTAAACTTTTTGTATTTTTTTCTTTAATTTCTACAATCATAATAAGTAACTGAAAGACTGTGGTACGACAACAAATAAATGACTATAATCAATGAAGCAGTCCATTTAAAGTTCTTACTTTAATTTTAAATTAAATACCTCCAAACATTGTTCCTAAATCAGATTGTTACTGATGACGATGACGATAATACCTTTTTACGCATTTATAAGCTCTCAATATGAAGTTCACAGGTAACTGTATAAGTGTAACCTAAAGTCGAATTTTAGAGTGTGATTTTGCATGAGCCAATCAAAGCTGTTAGTGTAAGCGTATTTTAAAGCTCTGCAAAAAAAAAATATGCATCCTTTTCAACGTCGCCCTATTTATCATAGTTATCTACTAGAAAACTTAACTTTGAATATACGATACATCAAAAATAATTGACATGTAATAAAAGTAGTTCAAGATTGTGCAGTTACTAGCAATTCCCTATTTAAGTTTAAAAAGTCCAACCTTGAAACATCTAGAATTTTGACCACAAGATCAAAACTTTATTAATCTACCGGGTACCTAGACTAATCTACCATACACATTCATAATACTTACTACCACAAAAAGAAAAATGGAGACAGCGGGCAATAATTTTTACCTAATTTTAAACACGGGGACATAGGGATGTAATTTTAATTATTTTATTAAAGTACCGTTGTCCCCGTGCGCTGTATCCCCGTCACGGGGACAACGGGAAAGGAATTTTTAGATGTCCCGCTGTCCCCGTAACGGGGATACGGCGCACGGGGACAACGGGAATAAACCTTTCTGACAATTCTAAGCATACTTTGCTCACTGGACGCTTCGAACTGTCAAAACCCATACATTTCTGACAGTTCTAAGTATACTTTGCTCAAAGCAAAGTCGTAGTGCGGTCTGTGATTCTCACCTCAGATATTTGTTCCTAACCGCTAGTTTTAAGGGGCTACCGTGTTTGTTTAATACCTGGTACGATACGATATGGCACAGAAGCAACTCATTTCAAGCTTCCTGTACCAAAGTACCTACCTGTATTGTGTGTGTTCTTACCCTATAAACTGTAAGCATAAAGTATCGTGGTATAATTGCTTCATCATTTCAGCCGAAAGACGTCCACTGCTGAACAAAGGCCTCCCCCAAAGAATGCCACAACGAACGATCCTGGGCCGCCCTCATCCAACGATTGCCCGCGACCTTAACCAGGTCGTCGGTCCACCTCGTGGGGGGCGTGCCTACGCTTCGTCTTCCGGTACGCGGTCGCCACTCTAGAACTCTTCTGCCCCAACGGCCGTCAGTCCTGCGAGCTATGTGCCCTGCCCACTGCCACTTGTGTTTCACTATTCGGTGGGCTATGTCGGTTACTTTGGTTCTCATGCGGATCTCCTCGTTTCTGATTCGATCTCGCAGAGAAACTCCGAGCATAGCCCGCTCCATTGCTCTCTGAGTGACCTTAAGCCTTCTTATAGTGAGCGACCACTATAATATATAGTATAATTGCTTACCATGTAAAAAAAAACAGATGCCAAATGCCAAACCGAATTTTACCCGTAATGAAATAGGGAGTGAAATGTCATTGCAAAACGGCACAGTAGTGACGTAATATTGTGGTAAGAGTCTAATTCGAACGAGACAGAAATAGCACGCGGACGCATTTCTACGTCCTTACTGTAAATAAATCGGTTTTGACCCGGCTTTGGCCTTTGGACCAGGTACAGTCCTCACTAAGAAATATTGCAACATCGAAAAGAGATTTAAGGTGAAATTCACAGACCGCACTACGACTTTACTTTGAGCAAAGTAAAGTCGTAGTGCGGTCTGTGAACAGGGGCGGGTTAACCTGTAGTGCAGAGTGTGCAATGCACACGGGCGCCGCTGTCTGACACATTATTCCATTGTGAGGCAATACGAAGTTTGCCGGGTCAGCTAGTATCTCAATAATAAACAATGAATCTTATACTGGTGATTGAGTTCCAGGGTCGGAGCTCAAGGCCATAGCCTAGGCACCACTCTATTACCTAATCTAAGCTTCCAAATGGCAGTGTTCAGCGCTTTTGTATGCCGGTTAGATATTGTATGTCTCAAGTCATTCGAATTTTATGTTTCGGCTTCTCCAATGATCTGACATCGGGATTATCATTTAACTAGAAAACTTCAAACCTCGATTACTTCAGACTGTTACGTTCAGAACTGACCTTTGGAGAAAACCAGGGCGAGGGCATTCCAGTGATAAAATGGCCCTAATGTTATTAGTTTAGTGACGAACATCGTGTAGTTGCGTGGGTGTATGTATGAGGTATTTTCGTTTTTTATATGAATAGCAGCTGAAGAGGGCCATCGTTCAACGGGAATTTTTTCATTGAATTTGAAACCGACACTGGATGTTAATTTTGTTTATCTACACTAATCTACGATTTGTTATTGATTCTTGATTTTAAAAGCTTTCGTGTTTCTTTCCTATGGGGTTTAGGCTTAACATTGGAGGTGTTTTATAACTACGTAACTTCAGCGATTGGCCTTGACTGTATTTTATATGTATTTAGCATTTCTAATGCTGTTTTATCAATTAAGAAAAGCGTGAACAAGGTCGTTTTCTGGAGAAACCTTCAGTCTTGTTTTGATTGGATTTTTTTTATATCGGTCGGTAGATTTCAACAGATATTTTATTCTTCTGGGATACAGCGTAGTTTGGTAGCGTATTGAGAGGTTTGAGAGTCTTAACACCATCGCATAACCGAACCTTATTCGGTGTTATCCAGTAGCGGATCCAGAAATATGGTTGCGGGGAACAGCATCGGAGCGGGTTTTACTAAGGTAAAACCTAAAATATCTAGTAAGATTTATGGGAGGTAAGATGGAGTTTGAATTCATATACGTACTATCATTTTGATTTTTTCACTCTTCCAAATACCACCGTTTAGCATAGGATATGCTAACATATGCATAGGGGGGCACTAAATTAAAAAATGTGCACTTTAAAAGTTAAAAATTTCACAAATCCGCTATTTGATAACACTTTATCTAAAGGTGAGTAGGTATTCGGTGTTATCCAATGACGGATCCAGAAATATGGTTGAGGGGTGAAAGGAGGAGATGCTTGCGGGGAACAGCAACAGAGCAGGTTTTACTAAGGTAAAAACCAAAACAACTAGTAAGGTCTATGAGATGAGATGGAGAGCCCCTTATTCCCCAGGATTGTCTAGATCCGCAGTTCCAAACCAGGGAGCCGCCTCTCCCAAGAGCAGCGTAGAGATGTTAATAAATGGAAGAAAGTCGTAGATCATAGAGGATGTCGTAGATCAACTCAAACTCAATTATTTTATTTCAAATTGGTCTACAAGGACACTTTTTCTTTGTCTGTTTTCGAACCACCTATAGCGAATGACTTAAATATAATAATAATTATTACTATTCAATAGGTTTTAATAATAATCAAATTAAAATATTCAAATTAAATTAAATTAAATTTAACCGATTTATACATCAAATCTTTCAATTCCTTCATACAAGAAAAATAAAAATCAATTCAAAAAGAAAAATCAATTCGTCATAAACATTCGGTATTGGGAGTGATAACACTGACAACATATTTTCGTCTGTTTTTGACTATTATGCTAACAGATACTACGTACCTACTCCTTTTATGCTTACAAATGTGTTACAAATACTCCCCTACTCTACCGCTCTTCATGAGTTTGCGTCTCAAACGCGCCGTAAACATACTTATATCTGAAATTAGTCTACATCAAACCAGTTACAAAGTGATGACCATTTTATTATTTTGATTACCACATATTGTTCATGATTGATCAATCAGTTCAAATGACACGCGCCGCCGCCTTGTTGATGCACTCGCATAGTGCAAATAATAGATCTATTGGAGATCTATTAACTCGTTCAGGCTCGACCATTAGTGCTTGTGTTTAAGAATTAGGCACCGTGGCAGTACTTTAACCCCGTAATAACTATCACAGAGACATAACTAAGGTCTCAAGGGTGGCAACACATCTGCATTTTGACCTCTGGCCCTTGTGTTGGTGTCTATAGGATGCAATCATAACTAAACATCAATGTGAACTTCATACTTGTTTGCCACCTTCAGTACAAAAAAACTTAATCTAATGACTCAATGTGGGGAACTGTGGCATTAAATAAGTTCTGTGCTATCGTATGCCTTTTTAGGGTTCAGAAGCATATAAGGAAGGCTAAGGCTGGGTTGCACCAAGATATTTGTTAAAGTTAAAGTTATTGTTACATTTCACATCCTTCTTTAGCTAACTTAAAATAACTATAACTATGTTATCTTTAACTTTAATAAATATTTTGGTTCGACCCAGGTTTATAGTAAGGTATGCTTGGAGCGTATAAGTGAATACTGGTAGCCTATAAACATCAGCATAGAAAGCAGAAATTTCAATGTAGATGCGTTGACAATCCTGTTGTTAAGTATTTGCCGGCGCAGAGGATGTCGGAAAATACAGGGCATCAGACCGGAACGGAACGGAACGATAGCGCTGAACGCTACCATCTAGCGGTAAGTAGATCACCATTTTTAGCGCGGCGAGAGGCTGGTGACCTGTATCACAAGTGGGACTAACACCCATATTCTAAGTCGTAATCTATAAATTAACTAAGTATAATATTAGGTTGGGGAAAAAGTTTCTTCGCATTTTTTAAGATAAATCAAAACATTTTTTAATATAGTTTATTTAAATTATGTATGTACCATTTTGTTCGATAACCTTTTTCCATCTTGTAGGGAGGGACATGATCCCATTGCTATAAAAAATTTGGGACTTCTCATCAAAATACCGCGACAGGTGGATTTGGCAGTCCTCTCATGATGTTAACCTAACATTGCATAAAGAATTCTGAAGAGACCAAAACAGGTGGAAATCTGAAGGTGCAAGGTCAGGACTATACGGCGGATGCATTAACACCTCCCAGCCAAACTCTCTTAATTTTTGCTGAGTGGCTATATATGTGTGAGGTCTAGCGTTATCATGATGAAACCCCACACCCCTTCTGTTGATCAATTCCGGCTGCTTTCTCTCAACTTCTTGCTTTAATCTCATCAGTTGTTCGCAGTAGAGTTCAGAATCGATAGTCCTGCCTGGTGGTAATAGCTCATAATGAATAATGCCCTTCCAATCCCACCACACACACAACATCACCTTATTGCGAGTTAACCCGGGTTTCGCCACAGTTGACCACGACCTTTTCGCACGTTCTTGTCGTACGTGATCCACTTTTCATCACCAGTTATCAGCTTCTTCAAAAATGATTCGGTTTCATTACGTCGTAATAAAGAATCACAAATGAGTACACGGTTCATTAGGTTTCTTTCAGTGAGCTCCTGAGGTACCCAAATATGAAAATCACACATTTGCCTAATTTGAATTTGGAATTATGTTCTTTAAAAATCTAGCTTTCAATTATACCAAAACCAGCCAGATACAAATACTAAAGCCAAAGAGATTTTATTACAAGTTCATACATACTATAATGCGAAAAGACTTTTTCCCCAACCTATTATAATAAATAACTTGCCCTGCCCTAGGGCACTAGATTTGGCGTTAAGTATGGTAAAAAGGCAGATAGATACTATCTACAGCTAGCTATCGGTCTAAATGATGGTATGAGATTCGGCGTAATATATTTTGGCTTTCACCATAGTCGGATTTATGTATGTATACCCATAGAACTATGTATATTCGACGAGATTACATAAATAATAAGCCGGATTTGGACTCTGGAACACGTAACGCAAAAGACGTCAAGCTTATCCCATTCATTTATTTTAGGGACGTCATTATGCGTCAGGTTTGTTTGCTTTGTACTGCATCCATGTAATTTGGCAACTGAGAGACGGATGCACAACTGAAAGATTCCGTGAAATGAATTCGATGTTACAATTTCACCAACGATGTAGAGATTAGTTGGTTCCATCACCTACGCCCGGCGTTGTGTCGTCGATGCCTACGCCATATCCCGTGACGTTGGCATATGTCACGGCGTCTGACGTCAACACACGTCATTCGGTTCTACGGGAGATATAAATACAACTGGTCCTCAGTCCGCACGATGCTTTCCACATGACTCAGTTTAGTTTTCATCAATGATTTTTAGAAACGATTGCATTCAATGATACATTGTACTAGAAACTGACCGTATCCACTAGTAGGTACATATTTACATTACAATTAATTGTATTACACAATGTCTGTGTGACAGATAACGGGTTATTCATTAGAATCAGTAGGTATCTATGCGGACTAAGTTGTGGGCATAACTAGTAGTTAGAATAGAATAGAAAATATTTTTATTTCGAATAGATCTTTACAGATACTTTCAAAACGTCAAGAAATCATAAAATACCTAGAGTGAATAACCATTACATATAGTAAAAGCAAAATTAAATTAAATTTATAATTTATATCAAGCATTGTATAAATTTAATATTGAAGTAAAAGCAAAAACATATATTAATTAATAGTTAATAAAAAAATAGAATTTAAACTACTTAGTTAAAACATAATAATCACAAAATTTTTCAATTCCTTCAAAGATGATAAATTATGAAAAAGAACAACTTATTCGTCAAGTTCAAAGTTATTCACTTAGCAGAGTTCCAAGTGCAGTCACTACTGAGAAGAACTCCGCTATCCAACAAACTCAGTAAGAGCTCTTTTCAATGAGAGCTTAAACCTAGTACAGATTATCGTGAAAAATTAAATAATGTGAACGTCCATAGCATAGATGCAAATAAACTGCTATCTACTAAATGAGTTGTAGCTCCTGCAAACGAACAGACCAGTCCCCACCAACAGCACCCGTTCACGAGTATGACACATGTGACAGCCATTGCCCTCCTCGACCATTTTAGTGGGAAGTGAGCAACCCGCCACACGACGCCGCCAAAGGCAAAGACATTTAAGCGTGCATGACTGTTCCGGATATGCACAGGGCAAAATAAAGGATAGAATAAATAAAAGTTAAATATGCCAACTTTATCATTAATATTTTGCATCTCCATTTAATTTTCAGGTATCGTGCTATTATTCTACTCCATCTTCTACGCGGTCCTGGCTCTGATGTTCGCGCTGTGCATGGGGGGACTGTTCCTGACCCTGGATTACAGGAAACCGGCTTACATCCTCGACAGCTCTCTTATTGGTAAATTGAACTTCTCACCTTAGGCCTCAGGAGTGGTAACGCATCTGCATTTTGACCTTGGTCTTAGTGTGGGTGTCTATAGGCTGCAGTCATCACTTAACATCAATGTGAAATGCATGCTTGTTTGCCAATTCTATTACATAAAAAAAAAACAGTGAAAAATATAGAAGGCAAGTAACCATGTGCCTAGTGAAATATTTTTTCCCATTGTAATAAACCGGCAAGGTTCACGTTTGTACGTTGTATGTGCTAAAGGAAATTGCCAATTACGGGACAGTGTTTTAATTATCGTTTCCCCCCTTTGTGACTATGTGTTTAAATATACGTGGTGGTACGTTAAATACCACGCTGATATGTTTAAATATGGCATTGAGAGATAAGAAATGCCTAGTGGCATTAAGTCCGCCTTTATGTACCATCTTTGTGCATAAAAATAATAAATAAATAAGAGCGTTTGAATGTAAAAATGCTTGTGGAGATTCTACTGCGAATTTTATTCGTAAAAACCAGTAATGATACGAGTTTTTGCTGATACGGGAAACTTGTATCCTTCAGTACTGGGGCTAGTGGTAACTGAATGAGGCAGAGGTCTACAGAGAAACAGAATGAAGGAATGAATGAACCCTAACCAAGGTCCCCGTGGTAAATTTGAAAACAGTCTTCCTGTTTTAATAATGCCTAATAATGCCTTAATGTAAGTTTAACCAAACAAAGTACGGGAATTCTTTTCCTCCGTCATCCGTGTTGGCCAAAGCTTACGCGTTTTTGCTCTGCCTAGCAAGTACAGTAGCCAGTGCCAGATCAAGACTTCTTGATTCAATTCTTCTAAGCAATTTACGTCTATTTCCTGCCCGTGCCCGTGAGATGAGATCTGAGATCACAAGGGCCAGGGTGACCAGATCTAGTAGTATTTGTTAAAGTTGTACATTGCCAAAAAACAAAGGAGATGTTGCGAGCTCGGCTCTGGTTCGTACATGTCCTCAAAAAATGGGTAAATTAAAGAAGAATCCAAAAAAAATACAATCAATTTATTCAAGAATATATTTTAGAGTTACAACCACATTTAATTAAAACAATTTTATCATTTTCAACCATGTTCAACATGGCGGCGATACAGCCGACGCTTGGGATAGTACTATACTTACTATTATTTTTTCTCCAAGTACTATACAATCAAAAAAAAAATTAAAAAATGAAAATGTCAAAATGACATCGCCCGCCATATTCGCCATGTTGGTTTTGAGTAGCAATTCTAACTGCAAATAATGTTTTGTAACTCCAAACAAAGCTAAATAAGTGAAAATATGCAGTAAAAAAACGTTTGTATATTGATTTTGCCTGTTAATGATATTGTGTACAATACATGGCCGGAGGTCCATACATTTTTGCAACATCTCCTTTATTGCTCATCAAATTCTATTTTTTTTTCTTTATTACGGGTTTTTTTCTGAGTTACGTAGTTGGAAAACGCTAAGAGTATCTGTCTAGAAATAGCAGTTTCAAACCTGCAGAAAAATAAACCTATTTGTCGGCCCAATCCGCGTTGTTCTGTGGTTTGTCTATTTCAATTTGAGTCCTGATATTTCTAAAACCACGTGTAATTTTTTCGTAGGAGCGAATCCCGGCGTGGCTTGTCGACCACAGCCCCTGTCTGGCTTAACGGTGGAATACAGGCGAGATGATAACGGGACAAGATCTCAACAATACGTAGAAGAGCTTCGTCAGTTTGTACAGCGTAAGTTATATCTTAAATTAAGGCCTGCGCAGACGAAGGACTTTTGTCCCTAGAGAACAAAAATTCTCAAAGACTTTTCTTGGTATTTTTAGTCCTTTGTGTGCGTTATTCCATACAGGTTATAAGAGATCTCCATATATTGATGGATAAAAAAGTACCCCGGGGTGAGTACCTCGTCTGCGCAGACCTTTAGCAACATAGCAACCGGGACCGACGGCTTGACAGCCGTTGTCTTTTGCCGGTTGCTATCGATAGATAGCAGTCGTTAAACCTTGTCGGAGGCCTCATGGGCGGTTTGACATCCGACAGCGGGTTGGCCACTAACCCGTATCTCCACCAACCCGCATTGGAGCACCGTGGTGGAGTAGGCTCCAGGCCTCCCCTCAAAAAGGGGAGAGACTCGTGCCCAGCAGTGAGCGACTCAAGGGTGCCATTACTATTATTATAGGATAATAATTCAACTGGTGGTAGAGCTCCAGTGACGGAGCTCGCCGGCGTAGGCACCACCGCATTACCTAATATACTTGCCGCTAAATGGTAGTGTTCAGCACTATCGTGTTCCGGTCAGGTGGTAATGTACGGCCCTGTAATTTCCGGCACAGAGGCATAACACCCTTAGGCCTCAGGAGTGGTAACGCATCTGCATTTTGACCTTGGACTTTGTGTAAGTGTCTATAGGCTGCAGTCATCACTTAACATCAATGTGAACTGCATGCTTGTTTGCCACTTCCATTACATAAAAAAAAAATGTACTTAATTGATTATTGATTTGATAACGGATCAGATTTTTTTTTTCCAGTATATGCAAATGAGTCTTGGTTCACATCAAAAAAGGAATGTGCTGGCAATGACAATTATGGGTATCCTGACACACCATGCTTTTTCATCAAGTTGAATAAGGTACCTGCAATTATTTATTCTTAAAATATTGCTAAAGAATCATGGCAAAGCAAAACAGCTTAGAAATTATCTAAGGGCAGATTTCACCGTTTGCTCTGAAAACTGAGTTTATTTAAACGGAACCTTATCTCGAACAAATTTTCGTCGATGAATTCAAAATAAATTCAAAGGTGAAACCGGCCCTAAGACCTTAAGAAAATATCCTATTTTTCTTAATTTTAAAAACATTTTGATAAAAAAAGTTTTATAATGTAGGTGAAACATTAAGTTTCATGTATACCGTGTATGTACCTAAATTAGCGACGCTACCTAAAAAATCTAGCACCCTTCGGTGTTAGGTTTTTTTTTGCTGACAGTATTATTATTTTAATATTCAAAGGTTAGGTATTTGAGACTTGGGTTAGGTTTGCACCGTTGTCCGTTTTAGTCCGCGACCCGGGAATCGAACCCAGGACCCCAGCGTAGTAGTAGTGGCCTGCTACCACTAGGTTACTGAGGCAGTTTTAATTCAATTTAGATTTGAAATAATTTTAGATTTATGGCTGGAAACCTGAGTTTTTCGAGGGTGGTGATTTGCCCGCAGACATGTCTTCTGAGCTGGTGGAACACATCAACAGTCGACCATCTCTTGAGGTGAGCACCAACACTTATGTCAGAGAATATAATAATACCATCGCCTTAGGCGATTCACACACTGGACCGCGAGCCGTCGCGGATTGCCGTGGAGGTGAGTAAGTAAATTAGTCCGCGCGGACGGGCGGTATAAGGTGAACGGTACCAACGTATTTAATAGAGAGGCCAAGCGACATGAACTCCGCTTCACCGCCTACCGTGTGTGAAACGCCTTAGGCCGCGGACCCACCGCAGCGCACAGAGAGGATACGCACGTAGGTCAAGCTTCGCCTTGCCAGAAAACATGAGATTTATTTATTTAAAAATTCAAATTCAAATTCAAATTATTTATTTGTTTATGTAACTGTAATGTACAAAAGAAGGAACTGTACATAAGGCGGACTTAACTCAACTAAGGCATTATCTACCAGTCAACCTTTGGGTAGAAAAGAGATCAACGAAATGGGTGCTAAAAATTAAAAGCTATATTATGTAATATTATTAAATCTATAAGAGATTGTGTGTGTGTCGCGACGGCGTCTTGTCTGGGTCGGGGCCGCGCCCCGTTCGCGCTTGCGTCTCTTCTGTGTTGGCAGAGCCTAAAAGGAGCTCCCACACTGAAGTTATTAACGACGTGATTGAGTTTTTTTTTTGAGTTTTTTTGGTGGGCAGCTTGTAAGACGCGTGTGGTGCTCTTATTTTATTTCATTTTCTTGGTGATTTTTTGAGTTATATTGTATATCAATGGTTATATTACATAAAAATGGTGGCATTTTGTTTGATATAGGCTTATTACAGTGCTTGTGTATAGTGTAATAGAATAACAGTGCGAAAACACGTTCTTTAGGGTTGCCTGCAAAACTTCATTGTAAATGTTCTGGTAAAGTAACCATCGCTTTACTCGAATTACTGTGACTCTGACTGATGGACTGATAAATTGACTGACTGACTCTGACTCTGACTGAATTGACTCTGACTGAAATATCGTTTTACTTGACACTGGCAAAATGTATAACAAGCAAGTTTTTTTTTTTAATGTCATCCATAAAAAAAAACAACAACGTGATTTAACATGTAACATATTTCAGGTAGGTGCAGAAATATAAGACACTTGTGTTTTACTAATTTATTATTCGAATATTCTAAAACTTTCTTTTTATATTTATAAAAAGTACTTACATATGTTACTTGTACTCCAATTCAACACATAACAAGAAAGCAGCCAGTTATTTTATGATTTAAAAGTTTGAAATTTGCACCTGCCATCGACCTATCAACACTGATACACAACACTGCTTTGTTCATTCCGCCAACCATCACCATAATGTCCACCATACATAACATAGCAGAACTCCAGAAAACAGCCCTGACATCTTTTAATCAACGTATGGCGGATTTTGAGTCACATCTCAAGGCATCAACTACAGCTCCAGGTACTACTAACTTATGTGCTCTATCTCGTGACTTTACTGACTTCAAAGAACATGTGAAGAATGTTTTTAATGTGCTCCAGCAGCAAATAATTAATTTAAGTCGGAGTGTTGACATCATTGAGACTCGCCATAGACATAAGTTTTTGATGCTGCATGTTGCATGTCAAAGATCTAGGCTTAATTATTGATAGAGAATTAAGTTGGAAAAATTATATCACCGATATAAATCGACGAGTTACAGTAACAATGCGCTCATTGTATCGTTTTAAAAAATTCTTGCCTATTAGAACAAAAGCGCTTTTGGTTCAGTCGTTGGTATTGCCCATTGTTGACTATGCAGATGTTTGCTGCTCTGACCTAACACAAGACCAGCTTAACAAAATGGATCGGATGCTCAACAGTTGTATTAGATACATCTTCGGACTGCGTAAATATGACCATATCTCCAGCTATCGTTCTCAGCTTAAATGGCTACCAATCCGCGAAAGGAGGTCCATTCGGATACTCCGTATGTTTTTTAGCATCGTTAATGATCCTTGTGCTCCTATTTATATAAAATCTAATTTTCAAATCCTTGGCGATTCTCATGACCTCAATCTTCGTTCTGCCGGCAATCTCATATATGAAATTCCTTCTCACAATTCTGGTTTTTACTCAAATTCTTTTACTGTTAAAGCAATCAAGCTCTGGAACGCGCTTCCCCCAGATATCAAGAAGGCTCCGAGAAAAGTATCGTTAAAACACAGGCTTAAAAAATACTACTTATCTTCCTCTAATGAATGTTAATAATTTAATTGCACAATCATCATTGTTTTATTTTGCTACTGTTAATGAATATGTATGTATATATAATTTTTTATATGTATACATATATAAACGTATGTATGTCTATATTAGTCTATATATGTACTCTGTAGTATAGTATCTATTTTGTCTTTTGTATTTTTATTTATCATATTATAAAAATATTTATGTAATAAATTTATTTTTAAGTAACAATTGTTTTCACCATATTCAACATTTCTTTATATAATGCACCTTCGACAGCTCTATTTGGCCCTAAGGTTGGCTGGTAGAGAATACCACTAGGTATTAAGTCCGCTTTATGTGCTAAAATGATAAATAAATAAATAGATAAATTTAAGATTTATAATCACACTAGCGACCCGCCCTGGCTTCGCACGGGTGCATTAAACATAGGTATACCTCCTTCCCTCTCTACTCCCGCAGCGTTACCCGCTATACCATATTATTGTCTTTCATCACTTCAACAGTTCAAAACTTACCGTTTGTGTAAATACGTTTGTGTAAAAGCCTGTAAACAATATGAAACTGAGAAAAGTACACCCACACCTATACATAGGTACATAGAACATCCATCATCGAGCCTAGGAAAGTGACTTCGGCTTATTTCGGGTCTGTAGAGCGTTATCTCTTTCGCACCGTACCTTTTTACGTTTGTCGACCATTTTGATCAAGTTTTGACCAATACCGGACTGACAGTACTTAACGTAGGCAGTGTGCAACAGAGATAACGCTCTACGAAGTTAAAACGAGCCGATCGTCTCTTTCGCAGGCTCGATGTGCAATATTAATTGTTGATAATAATAATAGATAATAATGGCAACCCATTATATGTCTCACTGCTGGGTACGAGTCTCTCCCCTTTTTGGGGGAGGGCTGGAGCTTACTCCACCACGCTGCTCCAATGCGGATTGGTGGGGGTGGGTGGGTTAGTGGCCAACCCGCTGTCGGATGTTTTCAAACCGCCCATAAGGCCTCCGAAAAGGTTTTACGACTGTTATCTATCGATAGCAACGGGACCGACGGCTTAACGTGCCCTCCGAAGCACGGAAACGCGCATTTAATTTGCAACTAGCAATCACCCATCACACTACCCGACCGCGCCCGTAGTGCTTAACCGAGTAGATCGCTTACGATCTACACCAGCCCCGAGGCCATGCGCGCTTCTTAATAATTAATAGTTGATATTGTATTTAATTTAATCACTCAATAAGTCTCAGTAGTCCAATTTTATGGATTTCAGCGGCAGCAAGTGTGGGTGTCGTGCTGGAGCGAGGGCGGCAATGACACCAAGATCGAGTACCCGTGGGGTATGGGGATCGCCGGTAGATTTTACCCCTACATGAACGAGGACGGTTACCTCAGTCCTCTGGTGGCCGTCAAGATTATACCAACTGGTAAGTTATACAGTGTGGGTAGTGAGTAAGACAATACCAAAATTTTTTGCTAAAAAAGACATGTAAAATTTTACATCCTTCTCTAACTTAAATTGCAGTTTTTTGTTTTTTTTTTAATGTAATAAAAGTAGCAAACAAGAATGCAGTTCACATTGATGTTTAGTGATGACTGCAGCCTATAGGCACTTACACAATGACCAGAGGTCAAAATGCAGATGCGCTGCCACTCCACTAGGTGTTATGTCTATAGGCTGCAGTAATCACTTAACATCAATGTGAACTGGATGCCATGCGGACTAAGGGAGGGGGGCGATCCGCCACGGGTCTTAGGTCCAGGGCCCTGGGGCTCCACAGGTCGTTTGAATCAGTCTCAATCAGAAAGCCAAATCTAGCCTCGGGTTTAGAATCAGGAAAGTTTTGCACCAAATTAAATTTAAGAGATTTTAGAGACAGCGGGTAAAAAAAGATGGGTTTTTTTGCTCACGCATTCTTTTTGATACGTAAAGACAGAGAGGGTAAACATAGCCTTTTTTGCTCCTTTATTTAACTTATGTATATCAGAAAGGGCGCCACAATATTCTTGTTGCTACCCAGACGACATGGCCATTCCGATACTGGGCCTCCAAATGCCGTCTCGACCTTCTGATGACCTTAGTCCTCCACAAACCATCTCGTGGGGGGCCTGGCTACGCTTCGTCTTCCGGTATTTTGTATCTAATGCGTTACAATTTTTCAGTCAACGCTCTCGCCGTGGTTCGTTGCAGAGCGTGGGCGAAGAATATAATTTACAACAAGAGCATCAAAGAGCCGTCTGGTTACGTGCGTATTCAGCTGAAGATTGAAGACCACACTATGTTGGAGTCGACTGCGACCACGTCGATATAGTGCGTTATCGTCGCACACTCGGCTGTCAACACACGGGTTCTAAAGTGGGAGATAAATTCATCGCGAAAGGTTTTTTGATATAGGGAGAATTAATTGATATAGGCATACTTTATTATTATTTTATTTTGTCATGAAGTGGCAAACAAGCGTACAGTTCACATTGATGGTAAGTTATACTGTAGCCTATATACGTTAACATGAAACCAGAGATTTCAGTGTAGATGCGTTGCCTCTCCTGAGGGCTAAGGTATTATGCCCTTGTACTGGAAATAATAGGACCGTATATTACTACCTGACCGGAATACGATAGTGCTGAACACTATAATTTATCGGCAAGTAGATTAGGTAATGCGGTGGTAGTCCACGCCCGCGAGCTCCATCACTGAAGCTCTACCCTTAGGTAACATATAATATCATTGCTTAGGCAATGAGCTTATTGCCCTTAGGGGTCGGATTTACCAAAATCATTTCTTATTGAGCACCCACAATCCTAAAACAAACCTCAATGCATAAAAAAAATTAAACCCCTAGCATTTGTATTTCCTAAGATTTCATGATGAGTGAGTGACTTTTCGCTTGTATATATGTAGATTTCATGAATAAAATAATATAGGTATCTACGCTTACACTCACAGAGCCACACTATAAGCACACCGCGGACACTCCGCCAAAATTCCATACAAACGCTTAATTTTATTACACAGACATTAATCAGTGACGTGTCGCCCATAAGAGGGGAAGGGGTTGAGTGATGCAGGCAAATCGGGCGAAACGTCGAAGTGTCCATTCTATACGTAATATTATTACATATTCTCTGCTATAAGCGACATTCACTGACCGCACTACGACTTTACTTTCAGCAAAGTACGCTTAGAACGGACAAAACTCATACTTTACTGACGGAAGTAAAGTCGACTTTTCAATTGTTTCATAGACCAGTCACACTCTTATTTTACTTTACAATTTTATAGATACAAGTAGTGAAGGACTTTCCGAATTAAAGCAACAGTTTTGATACGTTTGTGCTTATTCTTTGGCATTTCTTAATTCTTTGGGTAAAAGTAGCAGTTGACATATTAAATTTAGCCAAAATAGAATCAGAAACAGAAACTCATTTATTCATTAAGGGTGACAGACACCGCTTATGACACGTCAAAAACAAACAAAATAAATTAAAGTGAATAACAATTGATATACATGTCAAACAAGAGAAAAATACATAGGTACAACAGTACCTATCGAGAAATTTTGCACATCTAGCCTACGAAAGAGAGAATCGGCTAGTTTATCGTTATCTCTGCTGCACACGGTCTATGTAAGTCTAATAGTACTAATAAAATATCGCATAGTCTATAGTCACTTAAAGACCGGTATTGGTCCAAACTTGATCAAATCGACAAACGTCACGTAGGTCAGGTGCGAAAGAGAAAACGCTCTACAGACCTGAAATAAACCGAATTCTCATTCCTAAGGTCAGTATTTCTTGTTAATAATGTTTTTCATGTTTTGTGAATAGACATTGCCGCAACTCGCAGCGCCGCCGTAGTGTGGTCCCGCCTTAATAGAATGCAATACGCACATAAACAATGAAATAAGCCCGAAATCATTCCCTTAAACTTAGTTTTAATACTTATTTACGATCACCAAATTCACTTTTTGGTTCCTTTATAAGTTAAAAAAAAAAAGATCCGGACGAATTTAGAACCTCCTCTTTTTTTCGAAGTTGGTTAATAACATGTATACTGGACAAATACAATAATTGATTACTTACCTAACTCTTTATTCTCGACTATTGACATAAGTTAATGGTCTTTCTGTAATATACTTAAAGTCTGTTTTTTTTCGGTACGGACTAAATTGACATAAGCTGTGTGGCTAGGTTTTTGGGGATCATTAATAGTGATGTGACATTTGCATGTGTCAATTTAGTCCGTAGCGAAAAAAAACGGACTGTAAGTTCGTTTGCACCAACATATTTGTTAAAGTTATTGTTAAAAAAAAGTTGTTAGTTGCTGTTGTTGTAAAATTTGAATTTGAAACGCGAACGGCCCGGCGGCTGGTGTAGATCGTAAGCGATCTGCTCGGTTATGCACTGCGGGCGCGGTCGGGTAGTGTGATGGGTGACCGCTAGTGGCAACATTAAATACGCGTTTCCGTGCTTCGGAGGGCGCGTTAAGCCGTCGGTCCCGGTTGCTATCGATCGATAGCAGTCGTTAAACCTTGTCGGAGGCGGTTTGAAAACATCCGACAGCGGGTTGGCCACTAACTCACCCACCTCCGCATTGGAGCAGCGTGGTGGAGTAAGCTCCAGGCCTCCCCCCCCAAAAAAAAAAGGGGAGAGACTCGTGCCCAGCAGTGGGACGTATAATGGGTTGCCATTATTATAGTAAAATTTTACAATAACTTTTACTTAAAAACAAATATTTTGGTGCAACGGAATGATAGTGTAATGTAGATATTATTAAAAAATATTTGTTTGTTTTTCTAATTAATTTGCGGACATTATTTTGTTTGATTTAGTATGTAGTTAGGTACTTAGTTATTTAGTAAAACGAGTGTGATTTCATAGAATTATGTAGAATGCGACAGTTAAAAGAGTAGGTGGATATATCTACCATTAAGAGGTATATCATATACCTCTTAATTTAGCTCACAAAAATTGCTATTTACTTTGTATTAGTCACATGATTCAACTTAAGTAGGGTAAATAATTATCAGCTTCTCTATTTTTTTTTTTTTTACTTTTTGCTTTACAAAAAAATTAAAACATTTCCCATTATCGGTGTAAGAAATGCGTATGAAATTGAAAAGTTTGAACATAGAGTCACTCGGCCCACCGGTCGCGGCGGACCGGAGGGGAGTAGCCATAACGTTTATTACCGATGCAAAACAGTCTGTCATTTTTTGCGGGGGCAAATACGTGTGACACACACACAAAAATCGTCTATTACTGCGAAACTCACACCTTGACTTTAACAAAATACATAAACAATATCACGCACACATTTAAATATCTGGGCGACAGGCATAGGACCATTTGGTCTTGTACTTTAACAGAGGCGAAAGCCTGCATATGGCTATTCCTCTCCAGTCCGCTGCGGCCGGTGGCCCGTCTTGCTCTATGGGTTTGAATGAAATTTATTTTCATGCGCGCTATTTTATTTTAATTTCGTGGTGTGATGTATTGTAATAATGTATATGAAATACATAAGGTAACTAAGGTATTTATTTCATAACGATTTATACTGTATTGGTCTATACCAATAGCTTTCGAATTACCGCATTGTAAGCAAAGATATTAGCTAATATCTTTGATTGCAAGTTACAATTTTTTCCCAAGATACCTTTGGGTATAGTAAGCTACCCTTAATAGATAAGTATAAAGGCCCCCTAAGTATGCCATCTTTTCATCACTTTTTTGTAGATCTACCAAAGAGAAAATATTCCACTATAGGTACATTGTTTTGTCGAATCTCAAAAGGTTAAGGCAGCGTCTCCGATGAAGGATCCCAGGCGGCTTGAGTTCATGGATACCTCCAACATTGATCGTTGTAGTCTAATCAATTTACAAAACACTTTAAAATTATATTATTATACACAAGCCTTCCTCATGAATCACTCTTTTTTTTCGATGAAAACCGCATGGAAATCCGTGCAGTAGTCTTTTAGTTTATTGCGACATCAAACAGACTGACAGACGTGGCGGGGACTTTGTTTTATAATTTATGTATAGATAAGATACATCCATTTATTTATTAGTTTTTTCGCAATAGGCATTTAGGTTTCTTTTATTTTCAAAGTAATTCTAGGTATAATGTAAGTTTAACTTAATTTTTTGTCATTGGAATTTAATCTCTTTTTTATAACATTTCGTTATTCAATGTGCTAACTATTATTTCATAAGAAAAATAACATTTGAGATATGAGTTATTACAGTTTTTGTGTATGCTGCTTACCTGGAGATAGTACAAATTCAAAATTTTTGTAGGCGTAAAATAAGTAAATTGTTGAAAATGAATTTGTTTAAATAAACTCTACAAAATTTGCTTATGTTTTATTTAAATCCGCTCTCGCTACACACGACCGCATTCGGTACGGCGGACCGAATCCGCAGACCAAATCCGCTCTCGCTACACACGACCGCATTCGGTACGGCGGACCGAATCCGCAGACCAAATCCGCGCTTGCTACACACGACGGGATTCGGTACGGCGGATTGAATTCGCCGACCAAATACGCGCGAGCGGACCGCATTGGCCTAGAATAATAATAATTATGTCCACCGGACTCCTCTACACATGGCCAGATTTGCGTCAGACGAACCGAATCCGCTGTCCGCTCCGTACCAAATCTGGACGTGTGTTACTACCGATACTGTTACATTTGTGGAGGATCAACTCTAATAAAGCTACAATAGACTACGAAGATATATATATAATAATGGCAACTCATTATACGTCCCACTGCTGGGCACGAGTCTCTCCCCTTTTTGGGAGGCCTGGAGCTTACTCCACCACGCTGCTCCAATGCGGATTGTTGGAGGTGGGTGGGTTAGTGGCCAACCCACTGTCGGATGTTTTCAAACCGCCCATAAGGCCTCCGACAAGGTTTAACGACTGCTATCCATCGATAGCAACCGGGACTGACGGCTTAACGTGCCCTCCGAAGCACGGAAACGCGCATTTAATTTGCCACTAGCGGTCACCCATCACACTACCCGACCGCGCCCGTAGTGCTTAACCGAGCAGATCGCTTACGATCTACACTAGCCGCTGGGCCATGCGCGCTTACTAAGATAATGGTAAAATTTTATTTTTCCTCACTGCTGCCTCGGTAGCATAGTGATAGCAGGCTATTATTACTACGCTGTGGTCCTGGATTCGATGCCCGGGTCGGGGATATTAGCGATAACGGTGTAAAATCCTTTATCTCTGGTTCTATTCGGATTTTTCTATTTTTGGAAATTTCCCAGTACCTCAAAGTTAAATAATGTGCCCGGTGACGTCAATAGGCTTGCAACCAAAACACACGTAACCGGTGATTAGTGGATGTTTGCATATTATATGCATGCATTTACCTCTGCCTACCCCTTCGGGGATTACATGGCCTTGTAATAACTGTCACGGAGACATTAGGTCTCAGGGGTGGCAACGCATCTGTATTTTTGAGTAGATGCCTATAGGCTGCAGTCATCACTTGACATCAATGTGAGCCGGATCAGCTGCATGCTTGTTTGCCACCTGTGACTATGTCTATCTTTTTTACTATATGAAAAAAGTACTGCATTATAAAGTATCCTATGGTACAAAATAGTACAAAGACGTGTGTAGTGAAACAAAATAGGTTCCGACAGTAAAACTTATCAGTCTCACTTAAGATACAACTCCAAACGAGTTTGTTTAAGTTATTTCGTCACTTAGCTAATAACTGAGTTAGGTAAGGATAGGTGAACTAATTGTAGGGCAGGGCGGAGGCCGCCCGCCCCTGCCCGGCTGGTTTCCGCTAGATTCAGGCGGCTACAACAGCAAAGATTATATTATGTAGACGCGTAATGAAGGTAAGGTGTTTTATGCCTACTTCTGAGGGTTAACTTAAATTGTTAATGAACTAAACATGGGAAAATATGAGATATAACTGCATTTTATTACCCTATACAATAACGAAGACTTGTGTAGCAAAATAAATAAGGTATCAAGGTATTTTGCCATAAAACAGACACTAAGCATAAATGAGTTTCAACTAGACACAATTCCAAACAAGTTAGTTTTGTATAAGCATTTGTTTTGAAAACTTAAGAAAGAATACTATCATTCTATTAATTTTTAAATACTAAAAAAATATTATTTTATATTAAAAAAACTTTAAACCCAACAAAAAATAATAAAAAATTTAAAGAAATTGGTAAATATCCCCTTCAACATAAATATATTAATTTATCATAACGATATCGAGGCAATGTACCCCGAATCTTAAGTTATTTCATCACTTAGCTTAACATTGAGTTAGGTAATGATAGGTCCCTCGAGGGTTTCCACCTTGTCGTGGCGGGGGGGCTCAGTACCCGGTGGTTGTCCCCACACCGGCGAAGCCAAGAGTGCACGTGTTCCGCACGCCACTAGTGTTGGTTGGAGCCAAAGAGCGCAACCTGCGTCGGGATCGGAGACGAGCAGCCGCCGGCGGGGTCGCGGATGTGTGCGAAAGCGTTCCCGTGACCCCGCCACTGATGGCGGAGGAGTCGGAGCACCGCGGGGTTTTAGTGAGTACGAGTCTCACACTACCCGCCGTCTTTTCCCCTAGACGGCGGGTGACCATGAAGGATTCTCCGGATAAAAAAAAGGTAATGATAGGTGATGCAATTGGCAGGGTGGAGGCCGCCCGCCTGCCCGGTTTACGATAGATTCAGGCGGCTACAGAGGCAAAGACTATTTTGTGTAGCTGCTTAATGACGATTATTATGTTTTAAGCCTAACTTAAATTAATGAACATGGGAATTTATGACTGCATTTGTCTTCGTAGCAAAATAAATCAGGTATCATGTCAGGGTATTTTCCCATAAAAGAGACATTTAGATGTAGGTTAATGAGTCTCAACTAGACACTAGTTGGAAAAAATTGGTCTAAGTTCGATCGTCACACAATAAACTACCGCCACTACGATTGTCACTTCGCGTAGCAATTATAGCACTTTACCTTGTAAGGAGACTTTTGTCCAGCTGTGAACGTTTATCGACTGAAATAATGATGACGTTTATAAAACTATATCCATACCAATAATTGCTTAGAAAACTTAGAAAACTCTAAAAATATTTTTGGCTGTATGCGTCAGGCACAAGTACTTTTAACTGCATTTTCACTGCAACATTTACATGAAACGCCAAAAATAAACAATTTTAATCACAGGAATAAAACTATGTAGGTAATGGAAGTGGCAAACAAGCATGCAGTTCACATTGATGTTAAGTGATGACTGCAGCCTATAGACACCCACCAAAGACCAAGGTCAAAATGCAGATGCGTTACCACACCTTAGGCCTAAGGTGTTATGCCTCTGTGCCGGCAATTACAGGGTCATACCTTACCACCTGACCGGAATACGATAGTGCTGAACACTACCATTTAGGTAATGCGGTGGTGCCTACGCCAGCGAGGTCCGTCACTGTAGCTCTACCACCAGTAACCACCATTATAAACTAATTTTATCACTTAAAATCAATGATAGTTAATTCAATTATATTTAATTTAAAAAATGGTCAATAATATCGAACACACAAACCCATCTCCCAGAGACAACGAAGCTAGGCATAAAGCCGTCCATGTCGCGTCTACAGCCCTCACCGGCTGACCGCGTTCAGTCTACCACCGGGTACTGGACACGATGGGCGCCGACAAGCCCAACGGTGTGGTCAACTACTGCCGCCGCCCACCGGAGCGTCCGTTCCTTCAGAGGATCCAGTACGCGATATGGGACCCCGAAGAAAGAACCTTCTTAGGTAGAACGGGGAAGCGATGGGGTGAGTTGAAACTTTTTTTATGTCATTTTGGAATGTTATTTTATTTTGTAATAACACAGGTTCTATATTTTTAATAGGCATTTAGAACTCGTATCTTATTTTATAATATTTTGTTATTCTCATTTATTTAACTTGTTAAATATTTTATATATTTTTACATACACATAATTTTATTTATTATTATTGTAATAGATATTTTGAAATAACGGGTTATGTTATGGAATAACCCGAAAACAAATAACCGATAATTGACAACTTATGTGTTTAACTATCACTTTTCGGTTAGGTTTTCATGCACGAGTAGATACGAAGGAACATTATTCTATACTAGCGGCCCGCCCCGACTTCGCGCGGGTGCAATGTCCTAACTAATTTTATCACTTAAAATCAATGATAGTTAATTCAATTATATTTAATTTAAAAAATGGTCAATAATATCGAACACACAAACCCATCTCCCAGAAACAACGAAGCTTACCTACCCTCTTATTCATGTAAGCATGATGTTATATAGCTTTCCTCGATAAATGGACTATTACACTAAAATATTTTTTCAATTTTTCAATCACTCGGTTCCGAAGTTCTGGTTCTGAGATTAGAGTTTTTTTTTTTTTTATGTAATGGAAGTGGCAAACAAGCATGCAGTTCACATTGATGTTAAGTGATGACTGCAGCCTATAGACACCCACATGAAGACCAAGGCCAAAATGCAGATGCGTTACCACCCCTGAGGCCTAAGGTGTTATGCCTCTATGCCGGAAATTACAGGGCCGTACATTACCACCTGACCGGAACACGATAGTGCTGAACACTACCATTTAAGTAGTGTGTAGTGATTCACAGCACACAGTGCCTTACAGAGTAACTTAGACCTCAGTAGCAACGCATTTACGTTGAAATCTTTGGCTTTTATGTAGATGTTTATGGGTTAAGTTTGCACTTATCATCCATCATCAAGAAAACCAACAATAAAAATCCAAACCGAAGGCGTGTGTTTGTTTAATTAAAAAAAACTTTCCAACTTGTTACAATGTTTGAAGCAGTACCAGCCATGTTAAAATGATTTCATTCAACCTGCAATCTTTTTTTTTTATTAAAGTGGCAATGGCAAACAGAGATTCCCAAAAAAAAATCAAATACATATTTGTATTGATCATGATGGTTTATTTACTGGTGGTAGAGTTCCAGTGAAGGAGTCCGAGGGCGTAGGCACCTACGCATTACAAAATGGTAGTGTCCAGCTCTATCGTGTTCCGGTTAGATAGTAATGTATGACCCCGTAATAACTATCACAGAGACATAACAAGTTATGTCTCAGGGGTGGCAACGCCTGGTGGGTTTTTGTGTAGATATCTATAGGCTGCAGTCATCACTTAACACCAGAGATGGGCGAAACTATTTATTTATTATTATAGTAGTGCTAATTACGCAAATGAAAAGATTAAACTTTATGAAAAAATCGAGGTCAAAGTTTTGCCCAAAAATTTTATGTAACAGCCCTGTTTTGACGTCACTGATCTCTACTTCTCGCCGCGCCGACGCTACATCGCCGGTATTACTTCGCGTAAGCCCGTCTTTGTATAGGGTTGTAATTTTTTTTTACATTAAACTAAAAAAACGTAACTTCACGCCTGTAATCCCCAAAGGGGTAGGCAGAGGTAAATGCATGCATTCAAGCATACATGCAAACACCCACGATTCGCCAGTTACGTTTTGGCCCATGTAACAGGTAGCGAGCCTGTTGACATCTCCGGGCACATTACCAAACTTTGAGGTACTGGGAAATTTCCAGAAAATGGAAAAATCCCAATAGAACCAGAGATAAAGGCTTTTTCACCATTATCTCTGATAACCCCCTACCCGGGAATCGAACCCAGGACCTCAGCGTAGTAGTAGTGGCCTGCTACCACTAGGCTACCGAGGCAGTTAAACTTACATTAAACTAATAAATAAACAATGTACGGAATTTAAGTATAGCGCTATGGATGTCGATAGTTTGCTATGGTTGTGGATACGCGGGCATTAATACGCTTAAATATTATTTCTTCATTATTTTACATGTTGTATAGTTATCAATAAGCGGTTACACGTTAGGTATAGGATAAACGTTATCGTCGCAGTTAATTGGGGAAGAGCAGAAATAGAATGTATGCAACATGGGTATTTATATTTGTTTACTATGTATATAATATATTTATGGAATTTCCTGGATATTCCAGCTATCTGTGTTATGTAGGTATAGTTAATTAAAAATAAAATATGGCGTTGTTACTAAAACATTTTCCTTTTTTGTTCCATTTTTGGAATCGAGGTGAATTACCTATAATGTACGATATGCATAACTATTGTAAAAACCACGCCTTACAATATTCCAGAAAGCTGAAAATCCATGCGCTTGATGCTGCGCGAAATGCTTTAGGTGGATACCTACGTTGCGACTTGTTATCGGGGGACTCTAATGCTTTCGTTTATTTTATTTTATTTTTTTATGTGATGGAATTGCTGGAACCACCCCAATTATAATCACCAGGAATCGCCACTGCTAAGAACATACTACTTTGTATTCTTTTAGGCACAAGTTTTTTTGGGTTTAAGAGCCACCAGCATGATGAAGATAATGCTCTAGTAGCATACAAGTATTAAGAGTATTCAATTAGAGTTCATTCTTTCTGATAGAACCCTTTTTATAATGAAAACCCGGCTTCAACAAACTGCGAATAAACCTCGTACATCACGATGTGATTGATGAATCACTTTGTAAGCTTTCAATACTTACAGTTAAAAGATTTATTACACCTACTGGCTGATTGCGGGCAGTACAGTGAATCAGATTGCGAAATAGTTCATTTAAATGAAACTATTTTTAACAATATTTCAGTCATAATATATCTAATGTTATAAAATAATTTAAATCTATATCTATACTAATATTATAAAGCTGAAAAGTTTGTTTGTTTACTTGAAAGCTAATCTGAGGAACTACTGGTCTGTAGAAATTAAACTTGCGGATTTTCTCGCGTATACAACACTCCCAAACTTCTTCATACACCCGACGTTTCGGTCGCTTTCTGGAGTGTTGTATACGCGAGAAAATCCGCAAGTTTAATTTCTACAATGTATGAAGCTCGCGAAAACCTACGAAAACGTTAACTACTAATCTGATTAAAAAAATCTTTCAGTTTTAGATAGGCCATTTATCGAGGAAGGCTTAAGGCTATATAATATCACGCTATGATGAATAAGCCGAAGCCGGGAGGGCCGCTAGTAAAATTAGCGTCGAGTAGATATCTTAACTGCCTCGGTAGCCTAGTGGTAGCAGGCCACTACTACTACGCTGAGGTCCTGGGTTCGATTCCCGGGTAGGGGGTTATCAGAGATAATGGTGAAAAAGCCTTTGTCTCTGGTTCTATTGGGATTTTTCCATTTTCTGGAAATTTCCCAGTACCTCAAAGTTTGGTAATGTGCCCGGAGATGTCAACAGGCTCGCCACCTGTTACATGGGCCAAAACGTAACCGGCGAATCGTGGGTGTTTGCATGTATGCTTGAATGCATGCATTTACCTCTGCCTACCCCTTCGGGGATTACAGGCGTGAAGTTACGAAGTTACGTAGATATCTTACGTACATCATCGACATGAAATTGATCTGGTCACCCTTTTAGACCAGCCGTGAGACATAATTATGTTTTACCACCACTTTTAGTTTTTATATATTTTTATAACTTCTCGATAACATGCATAGCATGAGGATAGGTATCATAAGCCCTTGTTGTTTGGTGTGTAAAATGTAAAATTGTGTTTGAAAAAAGGAGATGTTGCAAAAATATATGGACCTCCGGCCATGTATTGTACACAATATCATTAACATGCAAAATAAAAAATAAAAACTTTTTTTACTGCAATTTTTCACTTATTTAGCTTTGTTTGCAGTTACAAAATATTATTTGCAGTTAGAATTGCAACTCAAACCAACGTACCCTATATACTGTATAATCTATGGTGGCGAGTATGGCGGGCGATGTCATTTTGACATATATTTTTTTAATTGTTTTTGATTTTAAATTACTTGGAGCAAAAAGTAATATTTTCTAATTACCTACTATCGAAATCGATTTCATGTGTTAATACTAAGAACTTAAACTAATCGATTTCCAATTTAAAGAAGCGTCGGCTGTATCGCCGCCATGTTGAATATGGTTCAAAATGATAAAATCGTTTGAATTAAATGTGGTAGTAACTCTAAAATATATTCTTGAATAAATTAATTGTATTTTTTTAAGATTCTTCTTTAATTTACCCATTTTTTGAGGACGTGTACGAACTAGAGCTGAGCTCGCAACATCTCCTTTACATCAATCTCTAACTTCAGGATATTTGTTAAAGTTAGAGAAGGATGTGCAATTTAACATTAACTTTAAGATATTATTACAAGCAATGAATTTTTTTTGAATGAATGAAGGTAGACGAGGCACGAGAGGTTTGTCAGGACCGGGATATCTAGCGCTATACACTCTCTGCCTACCCCGTTAGGGACCTGGCGTAAGGATACATACAGACATACATACATACAATGAAATTTACAAGCAAAAAAACATTTTCAACAATGTAACCGACCCTTAGCGTGTTAGTTACCTAAGAAATAGGTGCAGCATGTACACGCCATAACATGGCTAGGGAGAGGCTGTATTGGTTTGCAATTAAGTACTCGGATATTGCCTTACGACCGCCCGTTCACGCTGTTTCCATTTCAGTGGAATTTACTCCGGTGACGTCAGAGAACTCGCCTGCTATAGATATTGAAACTACATGTTTATATTTAGCTAGGTACCTTCTCTACTTACACTGTATTTCAAAAAAGTAGACGGTGGCAGTGGAAACAATATGACATATTTTTTAAATTTTTTCACTGGTGGTAGAGCTCCAGTGACGGAGCTCGCGGGCGTAGGCACCACCGCATTACCTAATATACTTGCCGCTAAATGGTAGTGTTTAGCACTATCGTGTTCTGATCAGGTAGTAATGTACGGCCCTGTAATTTCCGGCCCAGAAGCGTAACACCTAAGGCCTCAGGAGTGGTAACGCATCTCTGCATTTGGCCTTGGTCTTCGTGAGGGTGTCTATAGGCTGTCAGTTTGCTATGTGCAGTCATCATTTACATAAAAAAAACTGGTTGCCTGTAAAGTCAGTTTTACGGGCGAAGATTTTACGTGACAACGTCTTTTTCTCGGTAGAAAGGCATTCGCCGGTCCGGCAGGCCTCTCTCTCGTTCGGTGACTCATCGTTACGTTACCGGGCGTTACACTTTTTCATGAGTGACTCCGAGCCGCAACCTAATTTAAGACGTTGTTACGTCAAAAAGTTTCCAGCCCAGAGACCATAGTTCTTATATCTCTGTGGCCATAGAGCAACACGGGCCACCAACCGCGGCGGACCGGAGGGGAGTAGCCATATGCAGACTTTCCCCTCTGTCAAAGTACTAGACAAAATAAATGGTCTTATGCCTGTCGCCCAGAAACTGGTAGCAGGCCACTACTACTACTCTGAGGTCCTGGGTTCGATTCCGGGGTAGGGGGTTATCAGAAATAATGGTGTAAAGTCCTTTATCTGGTGGTTCTATTGTGATATAACCATTTTCTGTAAATTTACGTACGGCCCTGTAATTTCCGGCACAGAGGCATAAGACCTTAGGCCTCAGGAGTGGTAACGCATCTGCATTTTGACCTTGGTCTTTGTGTGGGTGTCTATAGGCTGCAGTCATCACTTAACATCAATGTGAACTGCATGCTTGTTTACCACTTCCATTACATAAAAAAAAAAAAAAAAAAAAAAAAAAAAAAAAAAAGTTTGGTAATGTGCCCGGAGATGTCAACAGGCTCGCCACCTGTTACATGGGTCAGAACCACGGAATAGATAAATAAGGATGGCCTTTGCTTCAATTTAGTATTAGAACCAGTGTCGCCGCTTTTCTCCCACCATGCAATTTCTTACACGAATGTAACACCATCTCGACAATCACCCACATATTAATCCTCAGGGCAGCTATTCGTTTGCATATTAAGATGTAACGCCCGTAGACAATAAACAATCGCACGCACACAACAATATACTCACCATTAAACTAGTCGAAGTGTAGCGGACGCATTACATGCTGTACATTGTAAGCGGAGACAGCAATAGCGTTAATTGAGCGAGTGCTTAACGAGCAACGTATTCGCTAGCAGTAACGCTTAAAATATTTATATTCCTTTGTATATTCATATGTTTTTTACAATTAATATAACAATAAATGTTATTTGTGACTTACCGATGAAAAGATATATCTCCTCGCTTTATACTTGAGGTCTGACATTTCATAATACATGTTAAAATTGGCATTACATGGTATTTTACCAAGAGATGCGCCGTTCGAAGCAGTCTACACGACACTACAAGCGGCGAACGAATGGTTCTGCCGAACTGTGTGTGTTCACGCATAGTTATGGCGCGCTTGCCACGCCCACATTACCATTCAATCTTTATTTATCTATTCCATGGTCAAAACGTAACCGGCGAATCGTGGGTATTTGCATGTATGCTTGAATGCATGCATTTACCTCTGCCTACCCCTTCGGGGATTACAGGTGTGCAGTTACGTTATTTTGTTAAAGTCAAGGTGTGACTTTCGTAGTAAAAGACGATTTTTGTAGAGTGAGTGTGTCAGTCACACGTATTTCCCTGCGTAAAAAATGACATGACTGTTTTGCATCGGTAATAAACGCTATAGCTACTCCCCTCCGGTCCGCCGCGACCGGTGGTCCGAGTTGCTCTATGTCCGTTGTTGTTATGACGGGTCCATACATTACCCTCTAACCGGAACACTATCATTTGGCGGCAAATAGAAATATAGATTTAAAAAGTTCCCAACACTATTTAGTAAAAAGAACTCTCTCACCAATCGCCTCGAAAGCCACTGTAAAACTAAACTCTATGTCAGGCAAGTAGGTCTGCGTTTAGCAAAACATAACAAAACGAAGGCAATATCAGTGACATGACAAGCATTGAGGGTTTGTGGTGAACAAATATTTCAGTGTGTTGTGGCGTCGAGTTGACAGAGTTCTGGTGTGAAGTAGACAGGGAAACAATATTGGAACCGAAATAAATGTTTGTTTATTTAGCAAACCTCTGTTTTTGTTTTTATTTTGCCTGAATAGCATACAGTTCACTTTGATGGTAAGTTAGTATAAAAACCAGACATTTCAAGGTAGATCCCTTGCCACTCCTGAGGCCTAAGCTGTAATGCCTCTGTGCCGAAATTACAGGGCCGTAGCTCCTGCCCGAAAATACGTAATAATACTACGTATAGAATGACACTTCGACGTCCCGCCCGATTTATCCGCCTCACCCAACCTCCTCCTCTCTTATGGGCGACATTTGGTATTCTCTACGTGCTACGCACACAGGTGCACGTGTAAATACACGTCACTGATTGATGGCTGTGTAATAGGGACCAAATTAAGCGTTTGTATGGAATTTTGGCGGAGTGTCCGCGGTGTGGTCTGGAACTCTTCCACCAGTATATTACCAACTAACAGGAATACGATAGCGCTGAACTGTTTAGCGGCAAGTAGATAAGGTAATATTTTATTTTTAAAGAAAAATGTAAAGAAAACATTGACTTCAGGCGAGACTCGAACTCGCGACCTACTAGGAATCTAGTCCATCGGTTGCCTAACTAGCATAGTTGGTAATAGATGGCGCTGCTGCTACCATAAAGCAATGCAATAGATGTGAATGAAAGATTTGACAAATCGGGCAGGGCTTCAGTAGCTCAATTGGAAGAGCGGCTGGACTAGATTCCCAGTAGGTCGCGAGTTCGAGTCTCGCCTGAAGTCAATTTTTTCTTTCCATTTTTCTTTAAAAATAAAATATTTTTCACAAGCATGTGTTAATGCGAAATAATATAAAAAACAAAGATAAGGTAATGCCGTGCTTGTGAGTACAATCACTACAGCTCTTTTATCTACCATGTATCCTATACTGTGAATATAGTTGGGTATAATATCATTTTTCATGATTTTATTCTACCACTTTGTCGGCGTGATTAAGGCGTATACTTGTGCCAAATTCAAAGTCTCTAGTACCAATAGTATTTGCGGACAGACAGACAGACAGACGGACATGGCGAAACTATAAGGGTTCCTTATTTACTAGGGAACCACGTCACACGGCAAATTACGTCATAAACCAGTCTTAATTCCGATCGCCAGTAGTTACTCTAATAATATAGTTTACAAAACGCATATAGTTGTAGTTTATGATATTTGCAAAGTAAGTGTAAACAGGCCGTGACCGTTTTACCGGGAACACGTATTCGTGCTATTTCGGCTTTGCTATCGGCGGAATCAATTTGCAATGGTTTTACTGTAGGGTTATGCGTTTCAAGATGGCGGATATTGACTTGTTATAAAGTATTTTTGGATTGCTACTATGAGGTTAAGCTGTTTCGCTCAGTGTCGGATTAGCTATATAGCAAGCGGCAGCAAATTTCAATCTGACTCTTAGCTGAAGTAGCAGACACAGAAGTGCTTTTACTGTTCTGACTAGCTCTCCCTTCATCCACACTGTCTTCACATGTTTTTTCTTTCGAGTTCGCTCTCTTACTAGTGGTCGCTTTTGGATCTTCGTTCTCATTCTCATCCATTCCAAACTTCTTTCTTATTTGATTCACTAAACTGATAATTTTGTTGTAGTAAAATTTTTATTTGGTTCATCTAAAATTTGTGCGACGCGCGCTCGCCTGTTCCAAAAAAAACACAAATATGTAAATTAAGTAATACACCTTAGCTATTCTCAAAGTGAGCGTTGGCCACCAATTGGCCACACCGTAATTATATAGGTATATTATTATGTTGCAAGTTGGCAATACCACAATACTTACAGTGGGAATCTCTTAATATTGTTTTTCGATTCCTTTTCCTAAATATTCTGTTTTATTTACATCCTACATTTCAGTAGGCAATGTAACTCTAGGGCCCCATGGTCACATTAGCTACGGGCCCCGCAACGGCTTTATCCGGCGCTGGTTTCGCTTTCTTTTTTTATGCACTGTATACATAGAGCAACACCGGAGGGGAGTAGCCATATGCAGGCTTTCGCCTCTGTCAAGGTACAAGACCAAATGGGCCTGTACCTGTCGCCTAGATGTTTAAATGTGTGCGTGAAAATGTTTCTGTATTTTGTTAAAGTCAAGGTGTGAGTTTCGTAGTAATAGACGATTTTTGTAGTGTGCGTATGTGTCGCACGCATTTCCCCCCGCAAAAAATGACAGACTATTTTGCATCGATAATACACGATATGGTTACTCCCCTCCGGTCCGCCGCGACCGGTGGGCCGCGTTGCTCTATGACTGTATAGTATGATTTGCAGTTTTTACAACATCGTTAAGATATCGCTGTGCCCTTATATTTTATTTTGCGCAATAACACATGCGAGTGAACTTTAGAAATTTTCTTAATTTTCGCATGTGTTATTTAAAATATTACGAACAACGGCTGTCAAATCATTCCAATAGGTTAGGTAGGTAGGTAGGGCAGTAAATATAATGACGCGTGATGGTCATCAGCGTCCCGCAATAAAATTGTTGCCACTGCGAGACGATTATGGCATATTCTCCCCTAATGATGCACAACACTGTTGTGGGCGTCTTTTGGAGCAGTCTTTGTCCAGCAGTGGACTAAATATTCTCTTTGGGATTATAACTGTATTATTCTTCACTTTATGGTGATGCGGTTATCTAGTTTATTTTTTTTATATAGGTTATTGAAGTGGTATAAACAAGCATGCAGATCACATTAATTTTAAGTGATGACTACAGCCTATAGACACTTACACAAAGACCAAGGTCAAAATGCAGATGCGTTAACACTCCTGAGGCCTAAGGTGTTACCCTTTGCCTCTGTGTCGGAAATTACAGGACCATACATTACCACCTGACCGGAACACGATAGTGCTGAACACTACCATTTAGCGCCAAGTATATTAGGTAATGCGGTAGTGCCTACGCCCTCGAGCTCCGTCACTGGTGCTCTACGACCAGTAAAGTTTTATGAAGTCGAGATTTTGTATCTAGTTAAATAATAGTAAAATTCATCAGAGCACATCAGAATTATAGTTGCTAAGATAAACAACTACCTACCTAACTAGTGCTTAGTTTTTTTGAACTCTACAAACTAGAGTTAGTTTGATTCTATCGTTTATTTTTTACTCTATTTTATAATAACATGGCCAAGGTTCAAATAAAACATACACACCATATATTTTATTTACATTACGTCAAAGGTATAATTTTAAACGATGATAAAAATGTTGGCGAATTTGAGACGAGTGCAAACCGTAGTGTATTGAAATGGGTTTATAGGAAGGTTTATTTTTGGAGATTCTATCGATTTATGCGTTTTCAGTTTCTGTATTAGGTATGGTCAAAAGATTTCAGTTAGTTTATATGTATAATCGTATGCCAGTTCGAGAATAGACGAATACATAAAATCAGAAAGGGAAAGAAATTAAATTGACGGTCAGGTTACAAGTCTACATTCAGATTTTGCAGCTTTGCTTTTTTTATGTAATGGAAGTGGCAAACAAGCATGCAGTTCACATGAATGTTAAGTGATGACTGCAGCCTATAGACACCCACACTAAGACCAAGGCCAAAATGCAGATCAGATGCATTACCAATCCTGAGGCCTAAGGTGTTACGCCTCTGTGCCGGAAATTACAGGGCCGTACATTACCACCTGACCGGAACACGATAGTGCTGAACACTACTATTTAGCGGCAAGTATATTAGGTAATGCGGTGGTGCCTACGCCCGCGAGCTCCATCACTGCACCTCTAGCCTCTACCACCAGTAAAAGTACAGTAGTTCTTATAGTAGGTAACGGCTATTTCGCCGGTATTATTGTCGCTCATGTGATTTCATTTCATTTGTGATTTCATTTCATTAAGCACCATTCAGAGGACACGTGCTTTGATGTGATATGTAACTCCTGCGGACTGAGGGTGACACTAACACCCATATTCTAAGTCGTAATCTCGACCTTAACTCAGCCTCACTCAATGGAATTGGTATTCTTAGTTGTAACTAATAACGTCAACTAGACATTCTGCCTCCGTTTGAGATAAGAAAGCAATTGTCAAACTCCAAGGTACCTCACGACCTACCTTGAAGTTTCAAGTGTTAACATTTACGCCATATCCTTGCGCTCAATAAGTTTTTCGTGTCGAAACTGTCTGGAAATCATTAAAATGAAATGAAAAGATATGAAATGAAACTTCTTTATTTGATGTAACCCTAAGACAGTAGATTTTATTTCTTTGAAGTTTGAAGTCGGTTAAAAATATATTACATAAATCGGCACGTTACACAGTAGGTACAAAAAGGTAATTTTTGGACAAAATATTACCTATATCAAAAATGCCTGAAGTCGATTCGGTTATCGATTCTGAACTAACTAGTTTCGAGTTGTACATTCAATCCTGTTACACGTTGTATATAAATAAAAAAAACTAAACAAAAAAAAACAAAATAAAATTTTTTGTTTAATTTATTATTGTAAATTTTTACAATAATAACTTCTAACCTACTGGAACTCTACCACCAGTATATCAGTTGCCGATATATTGCCAAATTTCAAGTCTTCATACATACTCGCTGATGTAAGAGAATCTTGACTCTTGATCTCTGATCTTGGGATCAACCTCTAACGTAGGTATAACTGGATCGGTGGCTTAATCTCCCACTTCCAGGTCGCCCCTGCTAGGTTCTAGGCTCATCTAACTAGGCAGCCCAGGCTGGACTATTATTTTTCGATGGAGCAGTTTCCTCATAGCATCAGTTTAGTATGATAATGAGCTCAAAATTTAAGTATGAACGGATAACTTATTACTTAGCAGACCCCTCCTCGGAAAGATTTTTTTTTAAGAGTTTACCAGATTTGTTTTTCTTTTAGCTACCTATCGAAATCATTTGCGATATTTACGACAGTCTTGATAAAAGTTTGATCAAACAATAAGTATACTGTTTTTTACAAAGGCACAAAAGTCGTTGTTATATATTTAACACCTCGTGCGTGATAAACGGACCGACATACCAATAACGAGATTAATTAGAAACCTCGCAAGTGTCAGTTTTAGAGATCCGCACGTGAATTGTGAAAAGAAGATTCTTTACAAGTAAGCTGTCAGTATATTAACTTCAATGAAATAACAACAGGCAAACATAAAAAAATATACAGATAATAAACATAGAATAGGGTTCCGTTTCTATAAGTACATTTTTTCTGTTGATGGTATAAAAAAAATCGTAAATTTGCGGGACAGTTTTCCTTTTAAAATAATTAAATAAATAATTTTTATTTTCATTTTTATTTCGATTTTAAAATGAAAACTGTCTCGCAAATTTACGATTTTTTTTTATATACGAGTAATACGACGAACTGCCGTGACTTTTTCACAGATTTGGGTCAACAAAAGAAAAAAAATCATGAGTAACGATTGCAGCCTATAGAGATCTTTACAAAAACCAGCCAGAGTCAACCAGTGATAGAGTCTGTTGTTTCTATATTATTTAAAATTCCAATATAAAATCTTTTTGTAGTCTAAAAAGTAAAGGTACATTTACGCCTTCGAGCTCTCGAGCGTCGACACTACGGTTCTGTCACCAGTAAAATAGATATAAGTCCAACTAACAGGTATTTTATCTCTATTACAGGTGTGATTGGACTGATATACCTGGTGATGTATATCTGCATCATCATATTCTTCTCCATCTGTATGTGCGGGCTGATGGCCACCATGGATGAAAGGATACCCTACTTCACTCTCGCTGAATCCATCATAGGTAAGAACACCTTTGAATAGCCTTAACTCTTGCAGGACTGGATTAACCAAGCTATTTTTCTCTATATTCATTATACATAATAGGTTGGGGAAAAAGTCTTTTCGCATTATAGTATGTATGAACTTGTAATAAAATCTCTTTGGCTGTAGTATTTATATCTGGCTGGTTTTGGTATCATTGAAAGTTAAAATTTTAAAGAACATAATTCCAAATTCAAATTAGGCAAATGTGTGATTTTCATTTGTTTTTCGTACTGTCAAGATGAGTGAATCTAATGAAGAAAATCGATACATTTTAAAATTTTACTACAAAAAAGGTAAAAATGCAAAGCAAGCCGCGAAAAAAATTTGCGATGTTTATGGGCCTAGTGCAGTGTCTGTGAGAGTAGCACAAATTTGGTTTAAGCGTTTTCAATCCGGAAATTTTGATGTCAAAGATGCACCTCGCTCTGGTCGCCCTATTAAGCATAAAATGGATGCCATTTTTGAAAAAGTGGAGCAAGATCGACATATCAGTAGTTACGACGTAGCTGAAGAACTGAGAATTGATCACAAAACAGTTTTGGCGCATTTGAAAAAAGCTGGGTACAAAAAAAAAAACTCGATATTTGGGTACCTCACGAGCTCACTGAAAGAAACCTAATGAACCGTGTACTCATTTGTGATTCTTTATTACGACGTAATGAAACCGAATCATTTTTGAAGAAGCTGATAACTGGTGATGAAAAGTGGATCACGTACGACAAGAACGTGCGAAAAAGGTCGTGGTCAAACTGTGGCGAAACCCGGGTTAACTCGCAATAAGGTGATGTTGTGTCTGTGGTGGGATTGGAAGGGCATTATTCATTATGAGCTATTACCACCAGGCAGGACTATCGATTCTGAACTCTACTGCGAACAACTGATGAGATTAAAGCAAGAAGTTGAGAGAAAGCGGCCGGAATTGATCAACAGAAGGGGTGTGGTGTTTCATCATGATAACGCTAGACCTTCTTCGCCACACATCTATAGCCACTCAGCGAAAAAATTAAGAGAGTTTGGCTGGGAGGTGTTAATGCATCCGCCGTATAGTCCTGACCTTGCACCTTCAGATTTCCACCTGTTTCGGTCTCTTCAGAATTCTTTATGCAATGTTAGGTTAACATCACGAGAGGACTGCCAAATCCACTTGTCGCGGTATTTTGATGAGAAGTCCCAAATTTTTTATAGCAATGGGATCATGTCCCTACCTACAAGATGGCAAAAGGTTATCGAACAAAATGGTACATACATACTTTAGTTAAATTTAAATAAACTATATTAAAAAATGTTTTGAATTATCTTAAAAAATGCGAAGAAACTTTTTCCCCAACTAATATAAAGAAGAAATATTTTACGAAAATGGGCAATTCAATCCGAAACATCCAATACAATAAAAACAAAGAAATCGGTAGATAAATATATATAATGAAATGCACGATTATGATAATTAAAACCACAATTTCAAATAGTGCGAAAAATATATCCATTCAAATTTTTGAAAAAATTATGATATCCTAACGTCAACCACATCTTTCTTAAAAACAGCTCTTTTCCAAATAGTGTGCTCCAAAGAGTACATTATTGCTTTGCTCTCCTCTCCTCACCGCACCAAATCACACCACACCTCACCACGCCACGCCTTCCCTCGCCTCGCCTCTACCCTCGCTTCTCCCTTCTTACTATTCATGCCAGCTCCTCTATTTCCGTTACATATAATTTGACAGCTTTTTCTCTTTTTTTATGTTATGGAAGTGGCAAACAAGCATACAGTTTACATTGATGTTAAGTGATGACTGCAGCCTATAGACACCTACACAAAGACCGAGGTCAGAATGCAGATGCGTTACCACTCCTGAGGCCTGAGGTGTTACGCCGCTGTGCCGGAAATTACAGGGCCGTACATTACCACCTGACCGAAACACGACAGTGCTGAACAACACTACCATTTAGCGGCAAGTATATTAGGTAATGCGGTGGTGCCTACGCCCGCGAGCGCCGTCACTGGAGCTCTACCACCAGTAAATGTATAAATTGCTCTACAGCTTATAATTTTCCTATTTCCCAGGAAACAATCCTGGAATGGGTCACAGGCCAATAATATACGAAGAAGGGGCTCTTATCTTTTATCGCGCTGACAATGCCTCTCAGGTGAAGAAGTACGTGGATAATATCAACGAATTTCTTGCCCGTAAGTATGTTTATGGATTAGGTATTGCACATTCTCAGGGTTTTTATGTTATACTTACCTAAAAGTGGAAGAAAAAATACAAGCAAACAGTTCGCATTAGGAATATTGATACTGTCGTCTAAAGATAATCGTATAAAGTATAAAAAAGAGATCCAAAAACAGTGGCCAAGTAATTGCTTGCACAGAGGCAAAAGAATTTCAGCCTCAGAGGTGGCAACGCGCAGGAAATTAAACAAAATAATATCTAAAAAGAAACAGAAGACACGTGGTAGAAATTAAACCTTCAAAAATGTTGGCTTCTATAATGAGACGAATTTTAAAATAAAATGAAAAAACTCTACGAACGTAGACGTAATACAAAACACCACGGTTGCTATGATGCCTTTTCTCGAGCTTTGTACTATACATGCGCGCATAATGCTTCCTCACAAATTTTGTCCAACGTAATTCATAAGATTTACAGAATTGTATAAGAATGAGTATGTGCGTTTTATACCATCCCTACAATGGTGAGTGCTCTGCTGAACTGTTCGATATTGTGCCACCGTCTCATTTCCTACACCGTACTACCCGCCGAAGGGAGAAGTTCCACCCCCACCGACAAGACACCTATTCACATTCGTTTCTGCCCACAACCGGTAAATTGTGGAACGAACTTCCTCTCTCTTAGTCTTTTGTCTGTCAAACAAAAGACTTTAAAAAAATTGATGTGTCTGTCTCTTTTTACAGTTGCTTTTTCGCTTCATTGCCTTTAAAAACACAAAGATGCTAGAAAAGTTTTCACTTTAATATTTCAGCGTACGAGAACAAGACGCTTCTCATCAACCACGGTGTGAACCAGAGAGAGTGCGGTGACATGAAACCTCCTCGGGAGGAAGTTTGCGCGTTCAACCTCACCCAGCTCGGCCCTTGTTCCCGGGAGAACAATTACGGCTACCCAGCAAGGACTCCGTGCTTCATTATTAAACTTAATAAGGTATCAAAACTTAGATCTCAAATTTTGGGAAAAAAGAAGATTATAAATTTTGATTAAAAATTGGATGACCCGGTTAGTCCAGCGGTGTGAGATGACCGTTCGATTCATAGAGTCGCGGGTTTGATCCCCGCACTGGGACAAATATTTGTATGGCTTACAGATATTTGTTTCGGGTCTGGGTGTTTGTGTATGTGTTGTATGTGTACAACGGCACCCACAACACCGGTTTATACCTACTGTGGGGCTGTGAGTGTAAGCGTTATTTTTTTTTTTTTTTTTTTAAATGTGTTATTTTTGTTTTTTATAATAACACATCCGAGTAAATTTAGAAATTAAATAAAAAAAATGCTTTCGGGGAGGGATTGTACTTGCGACCTCGGGATATCCAGTCTTCGACCTCTGGTCTTTGTGTCGGTGTCTATAGGCAGCAGTCATCACTTAACATCAATGTGAACTGCATGGTTGTTTACCACCTTCATAACATTAAGAAAAACAAAATCCCAATAGCTCTTAGCTCACCATTATCTCTGATGACCCCCAACCCGGGCATGAAGCCCAGGGCCCTAGCGTAGTAGTAGTGACCTGCTACCACTAGGCTACTGAGGCAGTTTTCAAGTACGAGTTGGAAGAAGTAGAATCAATATATAATGAGATATAACGACAGCATATTTATATTATCTGCTTTTTTCATTATAGTTATTCGACTGGAAGCCACATTTCTATGATGACCCAGAAAATTTGCCTCCTGACATGCCCGCTGAAATAAAAGAGTATATTGAATCCACCACATTACCACAAGAGGTAAGCAGACTAAATTACTTTAAAAAATCTTCATATAAAAGAATTCGCCGAACCATTGAGGTCTTTTCTTGAAGTTGATCGATAAAATAAATAAACCTATGCAGTTTTACCTCAAGCTTAAGGTAATAATACTTTTACTATATATATAATAATACTTTTTTTACTGGTGGTAGAGCTCCAGTGACGGAGCTCGCGGGCGTAGGCACCACCGCATTACCTAATATACTTGCCGTTAAATGGTAGTGTTCAGCACTATCGTGTTCCGGTCAGGTGGTAATGTACGGCTCTGTAATTTCCGGCACAGAGGCATAACACCTAATGCCTCAGGAGTGGCAGCGCATTTGCATTTTGCTCTGAGGGATCGTACTTGCGACCTCGGGATATCCAGTCTTCGACCTCTGGTCATTGTGTGGGTGTCTATAGGCTGCAGTCATCACTTAACATCAATGTGAACTGCACGCTTGTTTGCCACTTTTATAACATAAAAAAAAAAAAAAAAAAAATAATAATAATCCAACAAATTAGTAACTATTAAACGCATTTAATTCCTTTTCCAATCATGATTGTATTTCTACACCAGCGCCGCAAAGTCTGGTTGTCTTGCAAAGGCGAGCGGCCAGCCGACGTGGAAGCACTGGGTCCCCTGAAGTACTGGCCGTACCCTGGTCTGGCTGAGACGTTCTTTCCTTACGACAACACCCCGGGATACCTCAGCCCTATCGTTGCTGTGCAGATGATAAAGCCCATGAGTAAGTTGGTGCGGTATTTCCAAAGATATTCTCATTTTCTCTCCAGTAGCGCCGTAAAGTAAGTAGGTATAGTTGTTTTGCAAGGGCACCCGGCTGGAAGACTGGGAGGCTCGGAGGCTCTAGATCAGAGGTTCCCAAACTATTTTTCTTGTAGACCCCTTTCAATTTTTTTCTGGTTTCGGAGGACCCCCTTGTTAACATTTATATCACTTTCCCATATATCCCATTTTTATTTACGCATATACGTAGACCCCATCGAGTCTCCCATGGACCCCACGGGATCTATATGGACCACTTTGGGAATCACTGCTCTAGATCCTTTTAAGTACTGGCCATCCCTGATATGTCCTCACTCTTTTACCAGGGTTGCTAAGTTTTGTAATTTTACAAAATCTAGCGGCTAGAAGATTTGGAAGGCTCTGGATGCCTTATAGTTAGTTCTAACTGACACCAGCCTACCTGAGACTTTCTCCCCTCAAGTCACCACCCGGGATACCCCAGCCCTATTGTCACTGTGCAGATAAAGCCCTACATTAACGGGTAAACGCTGCTACATTAAGTTAATGCAGAATTTCCAAGCGCTTTCTCATTTCTTTACCAGGGTTGCTAAGTGTGATAGTTCCCTTGGCTGTCCTATTAGGTATCCAATATACGGCGGTTAGATATAGTTCATCAGCGGAGAGACGATCATTTTCTACCAATTGGTCGGTCAATATCCGCCAAACTTTTTAACATAAAAAAATCTTTATTCCAGTGAACCAGATTATCAACATTCGCTGCCGCGCATGGGCTCGCAACATACAGTACACGGATAGCCTGAAGGAACGCATTGGTTCCACCCATCTCGAAATTATGATTGATTGAACATACAACAACAGTGCTAGGGCAGGCCCTAGCCCTAAGTTGGGATGTATGGAGGTCAAGCCTAGCCATTATTGCTCCATATCTATTTGTATTATTTCACGTGTCACTGTGTTTGTTGATGTAATTATCTCTTCATTTTAAAGTTTTGCTAAGTATCAACCATGATAGACTCATAATGTAATGTATCAATGTATTATTTGGTAACACATGCCCTCGTGTCTATACAATAATATGACACAATGGGTTGAGAAATAAAAATGATGCCCAATCCTCGTTAGTCGATTCAGAAGATTTTTAAAAGGTTTTTTGTAGTTTACTCCGTACGTTACTCAGTACGGAAATTGATTAATAATGGCAACCCATTGTACGTCCCACTGCTGGGCACGAGTCTCTCCCCTTTTTTGGGGGGAGGCCTGGAGCTTACTCCACCACGCTGCTCCAATGCGGATTGGTGGAGGTGGGTGGGTGGGTTAGTAGCCAACCCACTGTCGGATGTTTTTCAAACCGCCCATAAGGCCTCCGACAAGGTTTAACGACTGCTATCTATCGATAGCAACCGGGACCGACGGCTTAACGTGCCCTCCGAAGCACGGAAACGCGCATTTAATTTGCCACTAGCGGTCACCCATCACACTACCTGACCGCGCCCGTAGTGCTCAACCGAGTAGATCGCTTACGATCTACACCAGCCGCTGGACCATGCGCGCTTCGGAAATTGATTATGAGGAGTAAAATCAAGTGATGATGATGAACACGAAAGTTGAGTCCACTCGGTCGCACACTAGCGATCTCCTAACGCACACCGAGTAAACTCCCGTCGTGCGTCGGAGCCACAGAGTACTATAACACATACTGAAAGTAGGAGCTGACACACAACTAAAGAGCCGCAGTTTCATATCCGAAGAGACGCATGTGGCTCGCGAGCCGCACGTTGCCGACCCCTGGTGTAGCCGATAATGAGTAGCTCTTCAAGGATCCCATATTCTTAGGGGCCGTTCAAGTATTACTATAGGGGGGCGGGGGGGTCTTTGCTCTGCTTATTTTAGATGACATGGGGGGTAGGGGAGTCTAGATGATGATTACGTCATCGGTAGTTATTTACTTATTACGGTAACAGTAAAATCTAATCTCTATCCTTAAAGTATTTCCTTTTTTTTTGAAATTATAATTATAACTTTATACATAATAATAATATTAAAAATACAATACATTAATTGAAAAATGTTTACGTAAGTATGAGGGGAGGGGGTAAGAGCTTCGCTTACTTTTGCTGACAAGGGGGATGGGGGGGTAAAGAATCGTAATAAATCTGCTTACGTAATACTTGAACGGCCCCTTATTATGTGGCCTAAACATTTGAGAGTGACTCTTTATATCTTTAATGCTGATGTATTTTTAAAGGTCTTGCGAAATTACGTCCGCGATCGAGTATTCCAGACCTAAATTCTAGTGCATTTACTTTATTATTCACTACAACAGGTTACATTTCATTAAATTGAATTCGGTTCCATTTTATGTTTCTTACATAAAATGTAACCAAATTATTCACTCGTCTGGTATTAAATCCCTCACGTTCGAAAAGCCTTTTTACTGGTTTTCTACTGGTGGTAGAGCTTCAGTGACGGAGCTCGCGGGCGTAGGCCACCACCGCATTACCTCATATACTTGCCGCTAAATGGTAGTGTTCAGCGCTATTGTGTTCCGGTCAGGGTAATAATGTACGGCCCTGTAATTTCCGGTACAGAGGCATAATACCTTAGGCCTCGGGAGTGGTAACGCATTTGCATTTTGACCTTGGTCTTTGTGTAAGTGGCTATAGCCTATAGGCTGCATTCATCACTTAACATCAATGCGAATTGCATGCTTGTTCGACACGTCCATTACATTTTAAAAAATGTAACCAAATTATTCACTTGTCTTATATTAAAACCCTCACGTTCGAAAAGCCTTTTTACTGTGTATTAAATCCCAAACGAAATAATCTGGTTCCCTATGTGGGCCTGTAATATGATTCATATCAGAAGTGAGCTCAGAAAGCAGTGTGTTAGCTTTATAATGATACTGGCTTTTACAAGCGGCTTTGCTCGCATTTTTTGATTTTTCGTAAATGACATATATTTTTTTTAATAATAAATAAAAAGTATTCCGTGTTACTTTTAATACCTCCAAGAATATGTGTACAAAGTTTCGTGATGATTAACCAATCATCACGAAACTTTGTCGAAAAGATATTTTGTTACATTTTCAAGCAAAAACTATTTAACCAAATAGTTTTTGCTTGAAAATGTAACAAACAAACTTTTCGATAAACAAAAAACAGACAAATTCGCAATTGTATGATTGCGCAGCACACCTACAAAATTTTGGGTAGGTTTAGTAGCAAAATTTTGTAGGTATGCTGCGTAATCATACAAAACGCAGTATCAAGTGGTTCCTACTATTTAAAAGATTACGAAAAAGTCATTCTGATTAATTAATGAGTCGCAGAAATCGTCTATCAGTAGCAAATTAGTGAAAAGCTTAAAATTCTTATTGATTCATGACATATCTATCTATATATTTGATACTGTGAAATAATTTACTTATAGCATTTAATTTACATTATTAGATGTAAAACGACATTAAATATAGTGAAATTCTTCTTCAAGTGAAATTCTTCTTCACGTCTCGTATAATATACAAAATATATTTTCCTAAAGATGTTATTCCTACCCAGTGTAATACTATCTAAGAAATGATTGTAGGTATTTTTTTAAGATTTTGTATACGTCGTACTTGTAGACCACAGAATAGCTATTCCGTGTTGTAGACTTTGTTAAAGGACTGGAGATGTAAACAATAAAAATATTGCTATTTTTTAATTTAAGGTTATTTTAAGGGTTCCGTAGAAACAAGGAACTCTTATAGTTTCGCCATGTCCGTCTGTCTGTCCGTCCGCGGTTTAGCGCAAAAACTATTGGTACTAGAGAGTTGAAAATTGGCACAAGTATACAACTTGATCACACCGACAAAGTAGTAGAATAAAAACATGAAAAGAAATATTTAGGGTAACCTCCCCTACATGTAACGCGCGTTATTTTTAGTTTTCTATTCAGTGCGGTATATTGTTGGATAGGTCTTTCAAAAATGTTACGGGTGTGGAAATATCATTTTTCGATTTAGTTAACTGTTCTTGACTTATTAAGCTTTAAAGTGCCAATTTTCGTTAGAGTCCTGTGTCTCCCCCCCTCTCTAACTAAACAGTTGTTGTTAGAAATTCAAATTTTGCGGTAGTAGTAGCAACATATACCGAAATTAAAAAGGAAAATTTAACTATTACACTTAAGTTGGCTTTACAAGTTTGCAAGTAGGTAATAGTCGATCAAATTAATTTTGCTCGAAAATTTTGAACAACGCCAAAGAATTAATAAACACTACGGAACCCTACACTGCGCGTGGCCTGACACGCACTTGATCGGTTTTTGGATATTTTTTTTTATATATGCTTACACTCACAGCCCCGCAGTAGGTATACACCTGTGTCGTGGGTGCCACACATACACATACAACACATAAACAAACACTCAGACCCGAAACAAATATCTGTAGCCTATACAAATATTGGTACGGGGATCGAACCCGCGACCCTTCGCATCAAATGGCCATCTCATACCGCTGGACTAACCGGGTCGTCGGGATATAGTGTTCTTTTTAAATATCTACTAAAACCGGACGCAATTTGACGAGCCAGTTGTCCAGCGGTGTGTGAAGACCGTTTGAACCGAGGCTCACGGGTTCGATCCCGGCACCGGGACAAATTTTTGTATGACCTACATATATTTGTTTCGGATCTGCGTGTTTGTGTATGTGTTCATTCAGATATGCTGCAAACCTAATTTTATGCATATTTATAATCTTGAGAATATTATATCCACTAGGTTGCCAATCAAAATTTGGCCGCAAGTATTTTTAATTATTATTTTTTATCTTTAACAGCCCGCAACTCATATTTGCTGACGATTTAATTTGGCTCCCGTATATCATATCATATTAATGAGAAAAAAAATAGCTTTAATTTGATATATGAATAATACATGTACGTTAAGGACGTAAAAAGTTATCGGGGCGGAACGAAAATAAGTAGGGGCGGCCAAGTGCGCAACGGCAGCCGTGATTTTTCAGTCTTTATACATATTGCCGTGAAATGAACTATATTTTACTAAAAAAAAAAAAATCTTTAAAAAAAAAAATACTTGCGTACAAATTTTATTTTGATTGGCAACCTAGTGGATGTAATTATATACCTACTCTGGATTATAAATATGCATAAGAAATAGGTTTGCAGCTTATCTGGATGAACAAAATGATTCTGCAGTAAGATCCTAAAATATAAGCGTATTTAAAAATTATACAAAACTAGCTGTTGCCCGCGGCTTCGCTCGCGTAGATGTCGTTTTATAATCCTGAATTTTCTTTGCTATAAACCTCACGGAGCCCGAGACCTTTCCAACGAATGCAAAACCGTGGAAATCGGTTCGTGCGTTCTGGAGTTATAGCGTCAGGAAGGAAAACCCCACTTATTTTTATATAATAGACTAGCTGTTGCCCGCGGCTTCGCCCGCGTGTATATCGTTTTATAATCCTGATTTTTCTTTGCTATAAACCTCACGGAGCCCGAGACCTTTCCAAGGAATGCAAAACCGTGAAAATCGGTTCATGCGTTCTGGAGTTATAGCGTCAGGAAGGAAAACCCGACTTATTTTTATATTATAGATTAATATGGCGATAGCTTGTTAGTCAACGTTTACATGGATCAATGTTAGTAAGCAAGTATAACTTAGTTGTGTGTAAATCGTTATTTAATACTTACTGTCTAAGTATACTCAGGGAAAGAAATACAGTTTACAAATTGCATCTATATTAGTTTTATTTACCCGTAAATAAGATTCATGATGCGTCGAAAGTCAGGTGGGTACATAGAGCAACTCGGCCCACCGGCCGCGGCGGACCGGAGGGGAGTAGCCATAGCGTTTATTACCGATGCAAAACAGTCTGTCATTTTTTACGCAGGGAAATACGTGTGACTGACACACTCACTCTACAAAATTCTCTATTATTCGTCTATTACCACGAAATTCACACCTTGACTTTAACAAAATACATAAACAATTTCACGCACACATTTAAATATCTGGGCGACAGGCATAGGACCATTTGGTCTTGTACTTTGACAGAGGGGAAAGCCTGCATATGGCTAGTCCCCTCCGGTCCGCCGCGACCGGTGGCCTGTGTTGCTCTATGAGTGGGTACAGGCAGGAAGGTATATATATGAGTACTTATCTACCTTCCTGCCTGTACCCACCCATAGAGCTTGTTAGCTTGATAGCCCTTGTTGTGTGCTGAAAACATTTTTTTTTCCTGTAATAGATCTGGCAAACAAGCATGCAGTTCACATTGATGTTAAGCGATGACTGCAGCCTATAGACACCCACACAAGGGCAAGGTCAAAATGCAGATGCGTTACCACTCCTGAGGCCTAAGATGTTATGTCTCTGGGCCGGAAATTACAGGGCCGTACAACTAAGGTAACGTATATCTAAGGTGTTGGTCACTACTGAGTACTGCTTCGATCCCCGGGTCGAAAGGTAAGTAGGTAAGTAAGAAGGTGGTTTCCACTTTTATTGAAATCAGTTTTTTTTTTTAAATAAAGTTTCCTAGTGCCATAAACTATTACATCTGACTAGGCTTTACTTTTACAACCTTATATTCATAGATTATACATACATACGCTTATACAGTAGAAGCTCCTTATTCGCGGGGTATACGTTCCGTAAATATGCCGCGAATACAGAAATCGTGAATATGGAATGGTAATTTATATTGAATTATATGAGATACGTTCCTAGGCGACGAAATAAAAAAAAAGCAAACACATAAAAATCAGTTTAATTTAAGCTTTTGACCATACATTTTGATAAGTTACATAATATCTTCAGGTTTAGGCAATGGTTCAATTGTGGCAGCATACAATAATACACCTACTTTATGTTTGGAGTAACAAGTTCATTTTATCTAAATTTTCTGTTTGTTAACATACATAAAAACACCGACCGCGGCGAAGGAGACTTTACCTCAAATGAACCGTCGAACGAAACTAACAACGCCGTTAGCTGGGACATATAATAATACTAGCGACCCGCCCCGGCTTCGCCCGCGCTGCTCTGCTCCTATTAGTCATAGCGTAATGTAAGCTATCCTATCTCTCAAGTTGGATCGAACTGCACATGGTGTGCGATTTTTATTATAATCGGTTAAGTGGTTTAAGAGTCCATTGAGGACAAACATTGTGACACGAGATTTATATATATTAAGATATATTATATACCGAAGTACCGATCCAATCCGCGAATAAAGAAATCTTAAGCCGCGAATATAGGACTTCTACTGTATTGCGCGTCGCCCGATACACAGTTGCCCGAACGTAACTTCACGCCTGTAATCCCCGAAGGGGTAGGCAGAGGTAAATGCATGCATTCAAGCATACATGCAAACACCCACGATTCGCCGGTTACGTTTATTACTTAGATACCTATAAATAAAAAGGAAGCCATTACATTATTATTACTTTATTAAAATAAATATTTTCAATTTCACAAGAAACACACACGTCGTTTTATTGCTGCCACACAACAATGCGATGATAAAATACTGTGAAAGTCAATTCAATAATTAATCAACAAAAAAAAAACTTCTGACCCGGCAAACTTCGTATTGCCTCAGAATTAAATAATATGTCAAAGGTTTGATAGATACGGACTATTTGTATGGAAAAGTGAAATTGTGGATTTGACTATTTCCCTTCAATTTCTTCATATTTTTTTACCTTTTGAACCTTCCCTAGACCTTCCAATAATCATTCAAAACCAAAATTAGCCAAATCGGTCCAGCCGTTCTCGAGTTTTAGCGAGACTTACGAATAGCAATTGATTTTTATATATAACTAGCTGTTGCCCGCGGCTTCGCCCGCGTGGATGTCGTTTTATAATTCTGAATTTTCTTCGCTTTAAACCTCACAGAGTCCGAGACCTTTCCAACGAATGCAAAAGCGTGGAAATCGGTTCGTGCGTTCTGGAGTTATAGCGTCAGGAAGGAAAACCCGACTTATTTTTATATTATATATATAATATATAATATAATTAGGATCAACATAGTTAAGAAAAAAAATCATCGGTCTTCTGTCAGTGTGCTTGTGTATATTATGTGTGATACATTTCAAACAAAAAAGAATTCATTTACTTGATGGAAGTTTAAAATCGAAATCAATTTCGGTCAACCCTATTTATTTGATTTTTCACGATAATCTGTACTAGATTTAAGCTCTCATTTAAAAGAGCTCTTAATGAGTTTGTTGGGTAGCGGAGTTCTTCTCAGTAGTGACTGCACTTGGAACTCTGCTAAGTGAATAACATTGATCTTGACGAATAAGTTTTTCTTTTTCTTCATTTATTATCATTGAAGGAATTGAAAAATTTTATGATTATTATGTTTTAACCAAATAGTTTAAATTTTAATTTTTAATTTACTATTAATATATGATTTCGCTTTTACTATATGTAATGGTTATTCGCTCTAGGTAGTTTATGATTTATTGACGTTTTGAAAGTTTCTGTAAAGATCTATTCGAAATAAAAATATTTTCTATTCTATTCTATTAATTTATTATTAAGTAAACCCAAAAGTCGGGTTATTCGTCATCTCGCCCGACAAAAACGGGCCTGATTGGGCGACTTGGCACTTTTTAAATTTTAATAACATTTCTGTCGTCAACTCGCACGCTCATACAAAATACAGACAGGTAAATAAATTAAAAAAAAAATTTAGCAACGACTTCGAATAGAACGATTTATATTTATCTGAAACAGATTTATACATAAAACTATTTAAAAAATCGACCGTACACTATCAAAGAGGATTCTGACGCGAAAAGAATAGCGCTCTTGTCTCGTTTCTTCATACGCGCTATCACATAAACAAATGAAACAAAAATTTGGCAGTTTCTAAATTGAATCGCAGAGACGTCATGGTACGGAACCTAATGCCAAAAGTAACAAAGAAAACGGGCATCATTCGTGTCTTCTGTGGCGGTCTACTCGATCATGATCTCGATGTGTACGGAGCCCATGCCCTCGTGGCGGTCGTACTTGATGTTGTGCGCCCACGCACGGCACTCTATGTTAATCAGCATGCCGGCTGGAAAAGAAACACATAATGATATGAAGATAAACGATCGTGTATGAGATGAGCAATGGAGTGAACTATGCTCGGCGTTGACCAGTTTGATCGGAGGAGGTGGACCGACTTCCTGGGGGCAATCGCTGGATGAGGGCGACCCAGGACCGTTAGCTGTGAAAATCTTTGAGGCAGTCTTTTGTCCCTATTTTGTCCAGGATGTCTTTCAGATGAAATTATGATAACGAGCAGTTACAGATTGCCGTTGTGTTTCGACTTCAAGACCTTGAGTATAGCAACTAGTTCTTAGTTAAATATAGGCATTTTACTGACGGTGGAGCTCCACAGCGTAGCCACCACTTTGTACAGCTTTATTGTGCTTCGGTCAATTTATAATGTACGGACCGGACCAGTGATTTTAAGGATTATGAATACATGGAACTGCCTCGGTAGCCTAGTGGTAGCAGGCCACTACTACTACGCTGAGGTCCTGGGTTCGATTCCCGGGTAGGGGGTTATCAGAGATAATGGTGAAAAAGCCTTTATCTCTGGTTCTATTGGGATTTTTCCATTTTCTGGAAATTTCCCAGTACCTCAAAGTTTGGTAATGTGCCCGGAGATGTCAACAGGCTCGCCACCTGTTACATGGGCCAAAACGTAACCGGCGAATCGTGGGTGTTTGCATGTATGCTTGAATGCATGCATTTACCTCTGCCTACCCCTTCGGGGATTACAGCGTGAAGTTACGAACGAATACATAATTGACGTATGGTCTAAAATTCGCAAATTATATTCTGCGTCCAAATCTGTGAAGAACATTTCTTGGACTGTTTTCTTGTCGAACTGAGTAGCTTCCATTAAAGATGATCACTTTCTATAGGAGGTGTTGTTCCAAAGCAAAAATGTTTTGGCTGAATTATAAGACTGTCTTACTTTTCGGCCTCTGCAGATGCACGGCAACGAGCGGGCTCAGGTAACCATCTTGGTTGGTGTACGGGAAGTAATAGCCGGGGAATCCCCGGTAAGGTAAATATTGGATGGGGCCGATGTTCTCCCGGTCGGCCGGGTTTTCCCCTTGGCAGGACACCCACACCATGTTCAACTGAAAAAAGAGGAAAGATAATTGATAAAAAGGAGACGTTCCAAAATGTATGGAGCTTGGGCTCGACCCGCACCATGTACACTATATTGAAAGATGAAGCATAAAATACTAAATCATTTTCAGCTATTCAAATCGTTTATTAAATCTTCAATTAATTGCCGTAAGCATATTTCGAAAACAAGAATGTCATAGTAGCGATATGGCGACATATTGCTCTCATACAAAAATTACGTAAAATAAATATTTCCGACAAAAAACAATGATTCAAATTATTTTTTGAGTCTTTTTCTTTTTTTTTTTTTAATGTTATGGAAGTGGCAAACAAGCATGCAGTTCACATTGATGTTAAGTGATGACTGCAGCCTATAGACACCCACACAAAGACAGATGCGTTGCCACTCCTGAGGCCTAAGGTGTTATGCCTCTGTGCCGGAAATTACAGGGCCGTACATTACCACCTGACCGGAACACGATAGTGCTGAACACTACCATTTAGCGGCAAGTATATTAGGTAATGCGGTGGTGCCTACGCCCGCGAGCTCCGTCACTGGAGCTCTACCACCAGTAAAAAAATTCTCTCTATCTTTTGATCTATTGAACTTCTCCTTTGTTAGGGAAACATTATCAAACCTAAAAATATTACGAACTGTAATATATATATATATACGAATTTCGATGTGGCGGCAGTTTTTTTACAATTTAGATAATTTATCCCTAAAGTTTTTTTATGTAATAAAAATTGGAGTATTTAGAAAAAGTTTTAAAAATAACGAAAAACAGTGAGATTTACTTAAGAATTAAAATAATTTCAATATTACCTGTAATTTCCGGCACAGAAGCGTAACCTTAGGCCTCATGAGTGGTAACGCATCTGCATTTTGACCTTGGTCTTTGTGTGGGTGTCTATAGGCTGCAGTCATCACTTAACATCAACGTGAACTGCATGCTTGTTTACCACGTTAAATACATAAAAAAAAAAAAAAAAATTACCTAGAATTTTTGTACAACTTCCAACAACTTTTAGTAAATCAACGTTGCCAAAACGAAGTAGTATTGACGAAGATATTTTAATTTTTTTTGATTTTACCATTCAATTCCCCGATGTTTTACCACGCTGTGACTCACAAAGTGCTGTAATTTTAGATGGGCCGTTTTTGAGTCATATCACTACTCGCTACGTTTTGTATTATTTTTCAAAGGCAAAATACCTAAATAGTATTTGGTGTAAAACTTGAACTAGTTAAAAAATTGTCAATTTTCAAATTATCCCAAGCTTAGCCTTCACGTATAAATAGAATGTTAGTTTACTTAAATACTAATATCACAGTTAACACGGTCGTTTTCTTTAGACAGCGTTAATATTATAAAAAAGGTAAATTTTGCAACTTTGTTTGTTTGTTCGTAGGGGCTAATCTCCGGCAATACTGAACCTATCATGAAATTTTTTTCACAATCAGAAAGTTACTCTATTGGCTTCATTTTATTATTATAGTATATTCATTTATAACTGACGCAAGCCTATTGAGGTTGGCCCGAGCGTAAACGGTATTTGTGTTAGTACTTAGTTCTGGATTTTTTTGTGGTTTATGTAGATATAATCAACAAAATATGTAATGTTTATCAATTTTATATTAAACGATCACGTAAGACATGGACTTCGTTTCATTGGGTAAAACTAGAGTAATCTGTTGTCATGTTACTTGTCATGGGCCTCAGTAATTCTAGTAAAACTCAGCTTTACCTATGTCAACAATAATCACCAGTAATTCAATAATAGGGAAACTTAAAATCCAATTATGATTACAACTTTATCTAGCACTAGCGACCCGCCCCGGAGTCGCACGGGTGCAATGTTACATAATATATATTGCATTCAGATAAACTTGACGCAAACAAACATCCCTCAGTCACAAATGACGATATTCCGAAACAATCACACACTGCAATTGATTGAGAAGTTTGAGGACACTAGTTTATAGCACAAATACCTAAAATACATTGATTTCCACAAAAAAAACAGTGCAAGTTCACTTATTAAATGATATTAATTTTACATTTAACGTAAATGCGGCCAAAATTGATTTCCACAGATTATAAAGACTGTGTACGAGTTTTTGGTTCAGTTATAGTGACTAAATGAACAAAACAAGGATTGGAAACGGATTGTTATCCGATGTATTTGATGATTTCTGTTTTAAGATTCCATAGCCTACATAAATAACAAAATAACATAGTAATTGAAAAATGATCTTTTCAAATCCTCAGTGTTTTAAAAACATATTTAACGATACTCCATGATGGAATGCAAAAATAAAAAATAGCATCAACACTTTACGTATCCTAAATGCATAGAGCAACACGGGCCACCGGTCGCGGTTGACTGGAGGGCAGTAGCCATTTAGCGTTTATTACCGATGCAAAACAGTTTGTCATTTTTTGCGTGCGACACACACGCACACTACAAAAATCGTCTATTACTACGAAACTCACACCTTGACTTTAACAAAATACAGAAACAATTGCACGGACACATTTAAACATCTCGGTGACAGGTATAGACCCATTTTGGTCTTGTACTTTGACAGAGGGGAAAGCTTGCATATGGCTACTCCCCTCCGGTGCTTAAATGAGAATTTTTGAATATTTCATTGCACCACTTTGTCGGCATGGCTAATATATATACATTCGTAACAAATTTCAGCATACGATCTTAGGTTCCTTTCATTCGGCAGCGTGTCGCCGGTCGCGCCTCACGCTTCGGCGACACGCAGTACAAAAACGCTACCGGTAAGCACGCGGCACAATGAAAGCCACTATAGAGCTTCATACAAATTGCACACGACTTGCATGCAATTGACACGCTGCAGTATGAAAGGACCCTAGGTGTGAACAGGACGGACAACTATAACGGTTTATTGTGGGCTACGAAACCCTATAAAAGGTCATATACAAAATTAACTCACATAATTCTTATCATAAGCAGTCTTATTGCGTATATGCTCCTTCAAGTCATCAGGCATGGCTGCAGGCAGACTATCAGAGCTATTGTAAAAGGCTGGTTTCCATCCAAATATCTTGTTGAGCTTCAACAACACACAGGGCGTGGATTTCTGGTAGGCAAAGTTGTTGTCTTCGACGCAGGGCCCCCAGGAGCTGATGTCGACGTCACAGACCTTGCCAGCTGGAGGTGGCAGCTTGAAGTCACAGTTGTGGATGTTCTGGCCGGAACCCGATTTCTTGCCGTCGCGTTTGTAGGCTGCGAAGTAGAGATGTTTTGTTAATTTTAGGATGGTGGCCAACAAGCATGCAGTACATAGATGTTTTTTTTTTAATGGATGTGGCAAATATGCATCTAGTTCACATTGATGTTAAGTGATGACTGCAGTCTTTAGACACCCACACAAAGACTAAGGTCAAATGCAGATGCGTTACCACTCCTGGTCACCTCAGACAGAGAGATCCGACCACAGATGTCATAGGTGTTTGACGTAATCTGTTGTTCGTTGGCTCCTTTTACCTTCAGATTCATGGTGTAAAGTGACGGTAGTACGAAATCCACAGAACTAATAGTTGGTGCGCTTCGTATCCAGAATGTATGGGTAGATAGGTAATATAGCCTAGAATGGCCGAGATTAAATAAGTACGAATCAGTAAGTAAACCCACCTGTCAAGAAATGCGAGAGCTTATTCACCCAGAACTTGTAACTACCGGGATCGTTGCCCTTGTACCAAATGACGCTGCTGGCGACCTCTGGCGGCATCGGCCGGAAGCCGAGCCCAGGGTTGGTGCCGATGATGCTGCGGTCCAGCTGCCACTTGGGCTGCCTCGCGTCCAGGAGTTGGAGGAAGGTCCACATGCAGATGGCTACGAGGATCGCGAGGGCCGCGTAAAATGTGAAGTAGAACAACGATATCTTGTCTGCAAAAAGCGAAAAAAAAATGTATTACGTACTTATTACTACGTGTGCTCCACGCTCCACACTCTACATACATAAATACTTTTTTATTTTCATGTCAAACACACATGCAGTTCACCTGGATGATAAGTGACGACTGCAGCTTGTAGACATAATAATGTACAAAAACCGGAGGTCCTACTCCTATTAAGTACATTTGTTGACTACCCCTAAAGCACACCGCGGAAACTCCGCCAAAATTCCATATAAACGCTTCATTTGGTCTCTATTACACAGACATCAATCAGTGACGTGTATTTACACGTGCACCTGTGTGCGTGCCACGTAGAGAATACCATACGTCGTCCATAAAAGAGGAGGAGGTTGGGTGAGGCGGGGAAATCGGGCGGGACGTCGAAGTGTCCATTCTATACGTAGTATTATTACATGTTCTCTGTCTGAGGCCTAAGTTGTCTCGCCTCTGTGATAGTCAAAACGGGACCATACATTACCATTTAACTGGATCTCGATAGTGCTATATTTACACCACCATTTGGCAGCAGATTAGATTAGGTAATATAGTTGTGCCTAAGCTCTCGAGTTCCTACATTGAAAAGAGTATCATATACTCGTGCACCTATACCGACAAGTTATACATCCATGTGTTTATTTCACACTTTTGTTTAGTGAGGTTAGGTATATTGGCGAGCCTATTTGTTAAAATTCATCAGGAATATTTTCAAATAGCATTACACGTGCCATTGCAGATTTTCCCAAACGGCAATATAGTCCATCAAATCCACTGGGCAATTGCACCAGGAGCCTCAAGCATGGTTGTAGTGGTGAGTCATATTAAGTAGTTATAAGAAAGGAATGTTAATTAGCTATCTTCCAAACGCAAAACACCAACTAAAAATCACTTTGATTTAGATCTAGGTCATCCAATTACCATAATTGTGAGCTACTTCCTCGTTAACAACTTTAAGACAAAAATATATATATATTTCTAATTTAGAGATGAAAGAGATATCCGTTGGGACGTTACGACCCCACCGCCTACTAGTGGAAGAGAAATCTACCGCTAGTGTAGTCAATTAGCCGAACAATGGCGGTGAAACCATTTCAAATGGGCGGTTATAAATGCGCTAAGGCAGGATTGTTAGCTGGGTCCTGCAATAAAACTTTTCTTCATCAGTGGACGTCTTGCGAAGGAAATTATTGAAGATGAGAGAGCTAAACCCCTGGACTTCTACCACCCGTAAAAAGCTGAGTATCTTGTATTCACATTAACTGACAGGAGATTATACCTACTGTACCCTTGAGCTACTAGAAATGCAGTGGAAAAAAACTGTTACATTTTGTGCGAGCGTAATTGAATTAGGCTAATAGAGTTTGAATTGAAACGGAGCTAAGCAAGCAGCCTAAATACAAATCTGGTTAATTAAGGTCCAAGAGCACAAGCCAGAACGTGCGCCAGCGCAGGCAGGAAACGCTCGCAATGAGTTCATTGCTTCAATTCGCCGCCGGCCGACATTTCCGGTGGTCGTCTTGTGATCACTTTGCGACTATGTCAGCCAAGGTCTCTGTTCTAAACTCATTTGCTTGACTATGACTATGTTCTTGAGCTATATTATGAAAATTACAAACAAGAATGCACCTAGGTAACGGTACTGATTTTGGTTGAGTTCTAGTGATTTAGGAACACCGTAGTACCCTTTTTTTACAAGTTGGAAAACCTTTGCATTCAACGAACTCTTTAGGGGAAGAGTCGGGATATGAGGGACTTGGACCCTCTAAAACCACCTCGGATGATGGATGAAAGGGAGGTACCTATAAACACTGCTCCGGTTCCCCTCTTACTTCACTTCCATCCAAGGCTCGTCCACGTGGGTTTTCTAAGCCCGTCACTTGCCACCGTCCTACGGAGCTGTGTGTGCTACCAGGGTTGCCACTCTTGCCCCCCACGGCTCTTTACCCCTTTTAGTCGCCTCTTACGACAGGCAGAGGACACCTCAGTCCTTTTCTATAGGGCCGCAACTACAGGGCGCAACCTATCTGCATCTAAATAATTTTGAGCACTATGATGTTTATTAAAAAGATACACAGGTTCCTAGTAGAATCAGTAGAAGTACAGAATTCTTACCAACAATATGAACTGTATGCATACTTGATAACCATTTTCGTGTCAATGGCACCAGGGTCGGACTGAGCCAGAAGGGTCGGCTAGCCCAGTGGCTCTATTAACGCCCAGGCCCTATTACTGGAAAGAAGACCCGGGGCCCAAGACAATGCTTGCGTCAAGTCCTACCAGCCAGACCCCTGGGGAACCCGAGTACATTAGACACGATAGCGCTGAACACTACAATTTATTAGCAAGTAGATAAGGTAATGCGGTGATGTCTACTCCCGCGAGCTCCGACACTGGTGCTCTACCACCAGTAACTTACCAAGGAGGGAGTTCATTATAGTGAGAATTCTTTATACCACTCAGCCTAGGTATGTAGAGTAAGTGACGTTACAATATATATCCTGGATATACCTACTCACACCACTGAAGCGCGTATGGCCCGTGGCTAGTGTAGATCGCAAGCGATCTACTCGGTTGTGAGATACGGTCGGATGAGTGATGGGTGACCGCTAGTGGTAAAATTAAAATGAGAGAAAGAAAGAAACGAAAACGTTTCCGTGCTTCGGAGGGCACATTAAGCCGTCGGTCCCGGTTGCTATCAATAGATAGCAGTCGTTAAACCTTGTCGGCGGCCTTATGGGCAGTTTGAAAACATCCGACAGCGGGCCACTAACCCGTGTCTCTACCAGCCCGCATTGGAGCAGTGTGCTGGAGTAAGCTTCAGGACTCCCCCCAAAAAGGGGAGAAACTCGTGTCCAGCAGTGGGACGTATCAAGGGTTGGCGTTGTTTATTTATTATACTCACACCAGCTGGAACCCGTTCTACCACAGAACTGCCTCGTCTTGGGGTTCCAGACGAACCTCTTAGCTTTCTGGCCCGTAGTCAACTTCGGCTCACTCTCCCGGTAGTACATGTTGAACCGCTCCAGGCTGGTCAGGTCTGACACCCGTTTCTTCACCGTCATCTTGGATTGATTGTTGTGCTTGATATCTGGAGGGAAAACGAGAGTAACAAAAGGGTCATTTCTAGTAGATCTATTACTGCTTTGATTAATTACCTAATCTACCTAAACAGAAGCGAACGGTGCAGCAGTATCGTGTTCCAGATGGTATTTTCTAGTATAGGGGCAAGAGATCTTAGGCCTCAGGAAAGGCATACGCTTCGAATCCTTTGGCTTACGTCTGGAAAATGTAGAGATATCTATGGACTGCAGTATGCTCTTATCATCAATATAATGTACGATGCATGCTTCTTCACCTACTTAATTGCTTAAAATAATACTGTCAGCAAAAAAAAAAACCGAACGGTGCCTTTGACCTAACCTGGCTTAGTCGGGGACGAGCGCACACGGCAGTCCTAGATTAAGATTTTTTTAATCAAGTATTAGAATGAAACATATTTATGATAACAATATTTTATGAAAATCTTCTTTTACGTTAAAGCTAATAAAAAAATGTAAGTCACAACTTGACTGCAAATATGTACATAATTTCTCATTTCTGTATGAGTGAATTTCAACAACTACGGTTTTTTAACTAATTTTGGTAAAAATTTTGGTTTTTGAATTGACCAGTTATTCGTATAATTTATTTTCAAAAAATACCTATTAAGTTATAATTTTTTAACTAAATGTAACAGAAATCTATTTAAACTAAAAACTTCTAATAGGTATATTGTCAACACCGAAATTTGTAAGATACCAAAATTGATACCTGACTCCAAAATGAATAAATATGACAACAAAATTGTTTTACTTCAACGTAATAAAATGTTTTTTACTGGTGGTAGAGCTCCAGTGACGGAGCTCGCGGGCGTAGGCACCACCGCATTACCTAATATACTTGCCGCTAAATGGTAGTGTTCAGCAGTATCGTGTTCCGGTCAGGTGGTAATGTACGGCCCTGTAATTTCCAGCACAGAGGCATAACACCTTAGGCCTCAGGAGTGGTAACGCATCTGCATTTTTACCTCTGGTCATTGTGTGGGTGTCTATAGGCTGCAGTCATCACTTAACATCAATGTGAACTGTATGCTTGTTTGCCACTTTTAAAACATTAAAAAAAAATGTTTATTCACTTTCTCTATCTTTATTTTTTCGCAATATTTCTAGCTTGACAAACCTGTTTTTTTTTCTTTTCTCCTCCTTTCTGCAACCCTTTTCCTATCCAAGTACTCCGTGTGTGTTAACTTCGGCTTTTTCCATGCATACAGAAATATGAATAATTTTGGTGTAGGTAAACAATTCTTGTCATATGTAAAACACCACCAAAATCACCAAAATTGGACCACCAAAATTAGCAACTTGTATAAAATATTTATTTATTTTATACAAGTAATATACAATAAATTATATTTGTGTCATTTTTAATTGATACCAAACCTTTATATTATAAATATATATTACAACACATACTATTAAAAGGAACGATTAAACATCACACCAATATTGCACTTTTTTTGTCCGATCACTTTGAAAAGACTTACTTTCGTTTTTTACAGGAAATAACAACAGGATAGCACGAAACTGTCATTGCGCCCCGTGAGCGTCTTATTGGTCCTACTAAACGAAGAGAATGGTGGAAATGTCATCCTTAAGGTGTACGAGCTAAATAGGAAACATTTAGTTTTTTCTCTAATTTCTAAAATGTTTTCTACAAATATATTCACGGCCTGATCAAGAAATATAAGGTCTATTTTCCTAAAAAAATAAACTGTATTACGTATAAACAGGCATGTAGTTTAAGATATGATTTTCAGCGACGCCGTCTAAAAATGTTATTTTTTAAATAACAAATAAAAAAGATGATTCCGATTCTCAATAGAGAACATTCCTTTTTTTGAAAATACGTTATGTTTCTCTAGGATTAGATATAAAAACAAAGTTAAGTCCACAGTTCTTCCACATTTACCAAATTATAAAACTTCAATTATGATTTCGATTATTTCGTTGACCTTGGATCTACGCAATGACATAAAAGCTTAGCTAATAGTAGAAATGTTGTATGTTGTTCTATCACAAAATCTTTCACCACAATACTCACAATATTAGAGATCGGGAGCGGCGCGTGAGTGGGGACACAGCGGTGACTGCGACGCGCATCGAGCACGGCGAGCAGGATAATGGGATCGCCGTATGCAATATCGTGTTCTGGTTTCATCTGGTTGTAGTCAAATCAAACCATTTGTCGTGGGCTTTATACCTAAGGGACGTAACCTAAAATACGATGTTTTTAATCGTTACTTTATTTTAAATGTGTAAAACTTACAGCGTCTTTTACATAGCCACATACCGCTTCCATTCTATGCAGGATACTGTTTAGTGGTGTAAGTATATATTTCAATGAGTGTTCAAGCAAACATACTGTATTGCGGTATTATAGCGCTTACCTTAAACCCGTGTGAAGGAAGGGTTACCTGTGTGAAGGTAAATAAAAAAATCCTCCCATAACGTTTGAAGTGTCTCGTCTACCTAAAATATAAATCGTTTTGCATCTTTCTATGTTATTCCCAATTTCTCAATTAGGAAGCTTAAATTACCATCCCACCAAAAACATTTTAATGTAAAACATTGCCAAGACGAAACCACATGGCTCGCACTGTTAAAATATTCTCAGATCTTATGTAGAGTCACGTTTGTAATTCTACAAGCCTAAATTCACAAACTCTACACCTTAGTCAAAATGCGTGGGGCTTGTACTGTTCATTACTTTTTTGCTAAGTAAAGACCACGATTTACCAGTTATATTTTAAAACCCGATGCAATAAGAGTAAAATAGGTGGTGAGGCTTTTGATGTTCATTGCATAGGTAAATCGCTGAATTCTAAGAGTACTAAGTACTGGGTTTAATCCACCAACCAACCCACTGACCTGTTTAGGCTTACTAAAGTAAAATATTTATATATGTATATTAAAATTGCTTTTTTCATTTTGACTATTGCATTTATGCATAAAACCATTCCCATCGCCCCCTCACGAATGCAGTCATTATAACTTGTCACCTAGCTATCAGATCTGCGGTTAGATAGCCTTCACCTCGAATTTCAGGGTCTTATTGATTAGGATTTCTAATCAGGACTTACTGGTAGAGCTTCCGTCCACATTAGGTGTCTGATTTATTTGCTGCTAAACGGTAGTTCAGAGTTACCGCATTCTGGTAAGATGACGATGTATAGGGGGGTAATAGTGGACTGTATATTATGGGCTCTTTAAATAAATCTTGGGAACTTTTTATGAGATACAAATTTTTGCCCGCGACTTCGTCCGCGTTACTTTTAATCATTATCGTAGCCTAGGTATATGGTATTCCAATGTAAATGTAACCTATATTACTGTAAAGCAGAGGTTCCCAAACTATATTTTCTTGTAGACCCTTTACAATTTTTTCTGGTTTCTGTGGACCCCCGTCCTTGCTACATTTATATCACATTCCCATATTTCCATTATTTATTCACGCCAACGTAGACTACGTAGAATCACTGGTATGATGTAAGTAAATTGGTACTATCAGTGTATGTGTTGAGATCCATTATCGTGGACCCCCATTTTCATTCTGACGCAGATCCCTTTTAGGTTGTCATAGACCCCCAGGGGTCGATATAGACCACTTTGGGAATCACTGCTGTAAAGTTTCATTAAAATCCGTCCAGTCGTTTTTCGTGAAAGAGTAACAAACATCTATCCATCCATCCACACTCACAAACTTTCGCACTTATGATATTAGTAGGAAGTAGGATATTGAACTGGTTTAGAATTACAAAAAGTCTAAAGGGAAAGATATGAATGTAAGTAAAGTAAGCGTCAGATTGAAGACTGATGGGCTGCATGATTGAGTCGATTGAAGGCTGCCCTATGGTTGGTCGTCGCCGTCTACAAATTTTCTAACATTAAATTGGACTTTGAAGCGCGCATGGCCCAGCGGCTGGTGTAGATCGTAAGCGATCTGCTCGGTTAAGCACTACGGGCGCGGTCGGGTAGTGTGATGGGTGACCGCTAGTGGCAAATTAAATGCGCGTTTCCGTGCTTCGGAGGGCACGTTAAGCCGTCGGTCCCGGTTGCTATCGATAGATAGCAGTCATTAAACTTTGTCGGAGGCCTTATGGGCGGTTTGAAAACATCCGACAGCGGGTTGGCCACTAACCCACCCACCTCCACCAATCCGCAATGGAGCAGCGTGGTGGAGTAAGCTCCAGGCCTCCCCCTAAAAAGGGGAGAGACTCGTGCCCAGCAGTGGGACGTATAATGGGTTGCCATTATTATAAAATGGACTTCTGGATAGTATAATATGCAAGAATGTTTTATGGACTTGTGATTTATGCTACAGTCTTGAGGCTGTTACTAATGAAGTAGATACTTATTCAGTACGTCTCCACAACTCGTTATGCGGACGCAGGCGATTGTAGCGGGTTCATTTGTCGGTTACGGCTGGATACACCGGCTCGGTTACTTTGTAAACGGTGGCCAGACGAGCGGAAGTGACGAATGAGCCAATGAATCTCTCAATGGAGACATATCTATGAACGGGCCCGGTGCTACCGCGCACACCATCACTTGAGGCGCGTCAACATTTGATGCTTCTATGCTCCTGGATTTTTTTATGTAAGGAAGGCGGCAATCAAGCTTGCAGCTCACATTGATATTAAGTGATGACTGCAGCCTATAGACGTCTACACAAAAACCAGTGGTTCACTGGTTTTTATGTAAATGAAGGTGCCAGACTAGCCCGCAGCAACCGCGGACACTCCGCCAAAATTCCATACAAACGCTTAATTTGGTCTCTATTACACAGACTGATGTCTGTGTAATAGAGACCAAATTAAAAAAAAAATCAGTGACGTGTATTTATTTACACGTCCACCTGTGTGTGTAGCACGTAGAAAATACCAACCGTCGCCCATAAGAGGGGAGGAGGTTGGGTGATGCGGAAAATCGGGCGGGAAGTGTCCATTCTATACGTAGTATTATCACATATTCTCTGCCCGCAGCTCACATTGATGTTGAGTGATGACTGCAGCTTATAGACGTCTACACAAAAACCAGTGAACCACTGGTTGTTATGCAGATGTCTATTGGCTGCAGTCATTACTTAACATCAATGTGCTCACAGTGATCACTGCAACCGGCTAGTTTGGCACCTTCTTTACAAAAAAAACCACATAGGTATTATGTACAATAAAAAAATTAAAAACTAGAAGCAATTTTTTTTATTTATTCTTGTTTGTTTTTTGTTTTTATTCAGCATGTCTCAGGACTGCTCTAATACAGGCTATTTTTTTTTCTTTCTAATTTACGACATTATCAATTTTGACAAAAAAATACGACATTATCAATTTCCTTTGGCCCTTTTCCATCAGAGAATCCTCCATTTTAACATTGTCACTGACAAAGTTCCCTTTCGAAGTTCATGAAATGACAAAATATTATAAATTGTGAAACCAATCAAATACAAATGATCTCCCGAAAATATATCACGAACAATTTGCAATCAGTGGTATAATGAACAGTAATTTTGTTCCAGGAAGGCGGCTTGTGTAATAAATCCTTCATTGACAAGGATACAACGTTAAAAAACAAAAACCCTTTAATCGATTACCGCGTCAATCATAACGGTGGTTAGCTAGTGATGCGCGAAGAATTTCGTCGATATCGATTAAACTTCATTAAACGATGACTTGAGGTGATTTGTTGCGTACCTATTTAACAAATTCTTAGAGAATACGTCAATATCCCAATATGGCAAAAAAAAATAACTTCACGTATGTAATCCTCAAAGACCTCTTTGAGGATCTACCTACCTAGGTAGAGGTAAATGCATGCAATCAAGCGTACATGCAAACACCCACGATTCGCCGGCTAAGTTTCGGCCCATGTAACAAATGGGAAGCCTGTTGACATCTCCGAGCGCATTACCAAACGTCGAGTAGATTATTTGATACGAAAATGGGAAAATCCCAATAAAACCAGGTCTTATTCCATTATATCTGATAGTTTTGTGATCTGTTTTGTTTTATGTATCTGCACGTCATGTTAATGTGACAGCGGCCAGCAGCAAATTATTTCAGTTCTTATGCACTTCTTATGCTTCTTCCTGCACACCTCCTGACACCCTGCTATAAAAAAAACACACCACCCAAAGAGCAAATGCCGAAAGAGGCATTAAAATTAAAATCCACGGAGAAGCCGTTAGACAAGCCTATATCAAAAACAAAGGAAGAAGATGAGTTACCAGAGATTCTCAATCTATCTTTACAAACTTCTACATTTTTTTACTTTTTTTATACCACCTCTATACATATTTTTCTCTTGTAACTTGACGCGTCACAAGATACATATAAAACATTTTATGTGAATTATTAAATATTGATTTGAATTGTATTCAATTCAATTGATTCAATATTTAACGGCTAATTATTGAATATGAATTTCGTTTCTTTAGAAATAAGATAACGAATGCCTATGAAATCTACGTGACGGTAGCAAAACGGCCTAGCCACACGTTTTAACTAGAATGTTCAGTATGTGAAGTTAGGTCTGGTAAAGTTAGGGTGCATATATCAAAAATCTTGGCTCTACATGAGATCTGACTATTTTTTCATACATTTTGACTAAAGTGTAGTTTGTGATGTTAGGGTTTGTAGGTTTAGAGCGCGTAGTCTATGGAGCTTGGCTTTATACGATATCATAAAACTTTTTCAAATAGTAAAGAAAATAGACTCGTCTTGGTAACATTTTTACGTGAAAATGTTTTTGGGAGGATTAATTTTTGCAATATTACTTCACGAAATCACTATATTCGACTGCCCCAGTAGCGTAGTGTAGTAGCAGACCACTACTACTACGCTGGGGGTGCTGGGTTCGATTCCCGGGTCGGGGACTATCAGTGATAACGGTTTAAAATCCTTTATCTCTGGTTCTATTGGGATTTTTCCATTTTCTGGAAATTTCCCAGTACCTCGGATTTTGGTAATGTGCCCGGAGATGGCAACAGGTTCGCCACCTGTAACATGGGCCAAAAACGTAACCGGCGAGTCGTGGGTGTTTGCATGGCTTGAATGCATGCATTTACCTCTGCCTACCTCTTCGGGGATTACAGGCGTGAAGTTACGTTTACGAAATCACTATATTTTATTATTATTAAAATATATTTTTTCATCGATATTATCGATGCGCACACGCATGTTTGACATCGACACTGGAACCCGGTCAAGGGGTAAGATATCTCGCACACCGCCTCTTCCATCAACACGCGATCTGCGACGCGCCAGGGCTGTCACTCAACTTTGATTATAAATAATATTAAATAGAAAATTTGATTATGATATCAAAATTAAATTGTAGTTTGGGCCATAACGTTTCATGTGGGTATCCTATTTTTCTGATTTAGTTTAATGAAATCTAGAACTGAATAAACGCTTTCAGTGAGGCATAATTATTTATGAAATACATTAACCCCCTTATTCATAAACGTATTTTAGCTAAAGTGTTGCTAATCTCTCCTTTATCTCTTTCTATCCTGTACATTTGACAATGCAACTGACAAAGACAAAGCATTCTATAGCTAAAACGTATCTAATGTACGTTTATGAATAAGAGGGTATGTTGTTAAGTACTTAATAGCTATAAGTTTTTTTAAAGTGATGGACTTATGTAGGCGGCACGTCTCGAGACGGCATAGTCTACTTCACGGAAATAAATAAAAACAAGGTGAGGATTTCACAACGATGTTAATAAAGTAGTTAGTAGTAATTACTTGCAATTATCCTTGGTTTGGTACGAGACATTGGAAGTTCTAATTTGATCCACGGCACCCTCTGCACAGCTGCAAAATCCCACCTCCGCGTCTCTTGAGTCGCAAGAGTTTTCTACGGTCCACTGAACCTCTGGATTGCACACCTGTAGAGGCCAAAAAACATCTATGGGCTGCCAAGTGTCCTCCTCCTTCAGGTTTTATACCACCTTCGGAGTCCCTGCCTCCTGGCTATAACCTGCAGTGGCCAATATGGAAATCGCTTAATCGTTTGCGAACCCAGGTTGGTCGCTGCAGGGAAAACCTGGTTAAGTGGGGTTTCTCAGCCAATACGATGTGCGACTGTGGGGAATCCGTTCAGACAATGGCTCATCTGATGGTTTGCTCTCTGTATCCCACTAGCTGTTCCACAAGCGACCTTAGCGGGGCTACAGACAATGCGGTGGCCATTGCCAAGTTTTGGGTCAAGATTCTTTAAAACTTAATACATTTCGCTTTGAAGTAGTTGACACGAAGAAGAAGATTGGAAGTTCTTGTATGATGGTAGAGTTCCAGTGCAGGCTCTCGGGGGCGTAGCCACCGCTGCATTACCTAATCAATTGCCGCCAAATGGAAGTGTTTAGCACTATCGTGTGCCGTTTAATGTATGGCTCCGTAATAACCATCACAGAGACCATATATATATATATATATACATACATACTTAACAACCAAGGCCTCAGGGGTTGCAACGCATTTGCATTTTTACCTTTCTATTTTGTGTAGATGTCTATAGGCTGCAGCCACCTTCTTTACATAAAATGGAAATGAGATTTTGCTGCTACTGCAGTTAGAGATAATAAGTAGCTACCTATCTATCTGTTAAGTCTCATTATTCCTCTTTATCTATTGACCATTCTCCTCCTTAACATTCTTGTTGGAGGTAAAAGGGTAATATCTGTTACAAAGGTAATAATAATATAACTCAGGTCTCAAAGGTAGCAACTCATCTCCATTTTTACCATCAATTTTTGAGTAGATATCTTCAGACTGCATCATTGATAATTATAAAAAATCAATTTCCATATATATATTTTTTTATCTTAATTTTGACAACCCTAGCAATGCATTTGTTTTGTTATCAATCACAATCGACAGGCCTACAGGAGTGCGAGCTATATAACCGCGTCCTTGGACCACCACCACCAGTTCAGGGTGCACCGACGAGACATCAGCATGGACGCTCCACTTTGTTTTACATTGCTCGTGAGTAATCATTGTTTTCTTAGTTAATTCTAACTTGGATAACATTGTATACAAAACATTATCTTTCGCAAAAAAACCTAGCTATTTAAGTTTTGAAATAAGAAACCTTGATATGGAATAGACTGAAGTTGTTTAAGAAATTAGGGAATTTAAACATTTTGGAAAACAAACAAATTTTTCCAAAAAAGTTTTATTTCGGTTCGATGTTTGAAACTTTACTAATTCAATTCAAATAAAGGTAATATTTAGGTAAAAAGATTTCTTTTGTGAACATTTCTTTGAATAATTCAATTTTCATCGAATTGCAATGCAAACTTTTAGATTGGATTAAGTATTATTTATGTTCACTCATGTTTAATTGAAAACTGAAGATTTAGAAGAAGTCTTAAAATAATTAATATCTTATAGAGTTAATGTGGTGGTTCTTACAAGCTCTTCCTTAAGTTTTGTTTTTTTTTCTTGCCAATATGACCAATTTAAATACGGTAGGTATTTAAATTGGTCATATTGGCAAGAAAACCAATATTGGCCCTTATTCATAAACGTATTTTAGCTAAAGTGTTGCTAATCTCTCCTTTGTCTTTTTCTATCCTGCACATTTGACAATGCAACTGACAAAGACAAAGCATTCTATAGCTAAAACGTATCTAATGTACGTTTATGAATAAGGGGGTTAGCAATTATTCTACAGCTCCTCGAATAGTCAGTGTTACCTTAATGAATTGTACAGTAACCGATCTAAACGTATCTGATTAGATTTCAAACGAGAGTAAAAAAAACGTTTAAATCTATATATATAAAAAATATATTAATTGCTGTTCGTTAGTCTCTCTAAAACTCGAGAACGGCTTAACCGATTTGACTAATTTTGGTTTTGAATGATTTTTGGAAGTCAGGGAAGGTTTAAAAGGTATGAAAATATGAAGAAATGGAAGGAAAATAGTAAAAACCATAATTTTATTTTCCCATACAAATAGTCCGTATCTATCAAACCTTTGACATAAAGATATTTTTGCTTTGACACACTATTTCATTCTGAAGCAATACGAAGTTTGCCGGGTCTTAAAAACTGACAAATGACCCAGCTGAATTATTTAAATAACCTTTAAATGGATTTTCCGGTTAGATATAACCAAAAGAAGAGAATCATCTTAGCGTCATGCAGCTGTGGGAGACCACAGTCGCATTCTCCCTAAACACAGTTTAATGAGTGTTATTATTACAAAACATATTTTACAGATTATCACACTGACATCTCTTCGTGATGTATCATCAACGACGGAGACGCGTGTTGGCGCACGGATCATACCTGAAAAAGTTATCAATGGGGTCATCGACATCGTTCAGAGTCACAAAAATAAACCTTCAAACCAGAACTACCCACAGACTTATCCGCAGTACCAGACCCCTTCGCCACAATACCAATGGGGTCAGACGAACCAAAATCAAGCATTCCAATCACAATATCAAGGACAATACTCCAATCCGTCGTATCCCCAAAACAATTATAATCAAGCCCCAAATTATCCCCAAAACTATCCCAACCAAGGATACACCTCTACAGCGTCAAACGGGTTCTCACAAAATCAGCAATTCCAAGGATATCAAAATTCGGGACAGCAGGGACAGTATCAAGCATCTGCACCTAATCAAATTTATCAGAACCAAGGCAGTCAAACTGGTCAATATCAGACAGCTAGCCAAACAACAGGGCACTATCAGAATCAAGGTGCCTTAAATCAGTACCCGTCGGGGCAATACCAGACGGGGCAAGTTTCTACAGGTCAATATCAGAATCAGATTTCGACGGGGCAATATCAGAATCCAGCACCGGTGAACCAGGGATATTATCCAGTTTCTGGTGGTACCGGAGGGCAGTTCCAAGCGACTGGAGCGCAGTCTGGTGGTCAAGTATCTGGAAGTGGAGCACCAACTTGTATTTGCCAAGCATGGACAAAACCTACGGGCTCCTCTCCTTTGGCTGACGTCATGAGCGATACACCCGTGTCTGAAAAATCAGCAGAGCCCGAAAACATAACTCAGGCTACTCAAGTTTAAAACCATTGCCAATATCGTAAATAGTCCAATTTTGTATAAGTATTTAAAGTTTACTACACCGTCTTTCAATCCAATTTAATAATATGTTCAGTACCTTAATGATTGCACTAAATATAGCTATTTAAAAAGTATTTTTGAGATTAATTTATTATAGAAGGAAAGAAAGAAAAAAATCTACTTAATTGGTTGAGTCGTGAGAACCTGCGACACAATTCTTAAATAAAACCCATTTGTTTACATTGTTTATAACAGTAAACGTGTAGGAATACATTCAACTTAATTAATGATATTATATTCCTAAAGATCCTGTATTAATAAAAAAATGTATTAAAAAGATATAAGTGCAAATTTTAAATATAAGTAGCAGTGTCTGGCACGGCTTTACAAAATAGATTCCAGTTCAGAATAAGGTCTTATTATATTACTTATCTTCATTTGGATGAAAACTTTAAGTTTAGTGTTGACTATTTTTAGTCGCCTTAATGAATTAAATAGCAAACTTGTTTAAGTGCAAAACGGTGTTAAAATGAAAAGGACATTGATCTCTCGCACCTTGCCTTTTTGTAGAAATATCCAATTTATTGTTAAATGGGCTTATGATAAGAACTGGGACTACTGCGAGTGTATTTATTGATAAAAATATAAAGTTTAGTAGAAGAACATGACATGTGTCTTTTCTTTATACTGATTCTAAGGTAGACCTGCCTACCTGTGCTGTAAATATGTAAAATGCCTATTTTTGGCCATTACTGGTGGTAGAGCTAAAGTGACAGAGCTCGCGGGCGTAGGCACCACCGCATTACCTAATATACTAAATGGATATATAGTGTTGAACTAGTGTTCAACACGATAGTGTTAAACACTAGTTCAACACTATCGTGTTCCGGTCAGGTGGTAATACACGGCCTTGTAATTTCCGGCACAGAGGCATAACACCTCAGGAGTGGTAACACATCTGCACTGCAGTGGTAGTACATTTTGACCTTGGTCTTTGTGTGGGTGTCTATAGGTTGCAGTCACCACTTAACATCAATGTGAACTGCATGCTTGTATGCCACTTCCATAACATAAAAAAAACGAAAATGGGATATTTATGTAATTTCTTAGATCACTTCTCACATAACTACCTACTAGGTAAGCTCACAGGGTAAGCTCGACTGCCTCAGTAGTATAGTGGTACCAGTCTACGGTAAGGTCCGATTCCCGGGTCAGGGGCTTTCAGAGACAAAGGTGTAAAATCCTTTTATCTCAGATTGTATAGGCTATATCCCATTTTCTGGAAGCTTCCCAGTAACTCGGAGTTTGGTAATGTGTCCGGATATGTCAATAGGCTATCTGACGCTACCTGTAGGTACAAGGGTCAAAACGTAACCCGCGAATCGTGGGTGGCGTGGTCTACCCCTTCACGGATTACAGGCGTGAAGTTACGTCTTAGGTCACAAACAATCTTTTTACTGGTGGCAGAGCTCCAGTGACGGAGCTCGCGGGAGCTTTGGATTCGTTCATTTTCAGTTACTATTTTAGGATCGAACAAACTGTACAAGGGAGATTAATCTTTGGACGCAAAGAAAAATCATAAACATTCTTTTGCACAGATAACGGCTAGCCACAAATATTTTTCTAAATAATAATATATCTTTAAAACGACAAATCAATTCGATAGCATTAACCTGGCGCATTGACCAGGCCGGCGCAAAGTTACCCTCGTCACCAGAATCTTAAAATCAGTCTTATCCCGCAGTAATAGAGTTGCAAAGATCGCAAAAAATAACTTGGCAGTCCTATTTTCCCACCAACTTACAAAGAGCTCCGGCAACCCGCGGCTACTGTGCCAATTGGACGAAATCGGGGCAAATCCGTCTTTTCCGGGGTGTCTTCGTGTCTAGGCAGTGAAAATGAGCACGGGGTGCGCGCGCCGCCTTACGTAATCGTTACGTAAGGGTGTATGGGGTTGGCTAGGCGAGGGGCTCGAGGGGAGGGGCTGGTTGGGGCGAAGGCGCCGACAATCGATTCGCCGCCGCAGTCGGCAGCGTCGATCATGGCAGACAAGACTAAAGTAACGGAACAGTATTACGCGCCACCTCCCGATCTAGGAAAATGGGAGTCTTTCAGAATTTTCCTGTGGAACTCGGAGACCGGACAGTTCTTAGGCCGCACGGGATCCAGTTGGGGTAAGTTGAAAATTTTTATATTCAACGGGCTCTCTAAGGGGTTAACGATATAAAATGTTTCGTAGTTCAAGCAGTAGGCATTTAAAAGGAAAAGGTCACTGCAGTATTATAATATTCAATTATCTTTTTTCTGAATGAAAAATGTTTACGTAACCTTTCCGATGATATTTTAGTTCACCAACTAGACAAAAACAAAATTAAATGTTTCGTTTCATTTTATTTACTTAAATTGTAAAATGAACGCTATTCTAATTATTGCCATTAAATGCTTAAATAAGTAATCAATAAAAGTGTCGGTTTAATTCACCATTTTATCTCATTTAAGTGCTCATTACGTAATTATAATGTTTTATGTCATGAATTATAAATGTGACAGTAGCTGCGCATGCGCAGATTTCCGGCTAGCTGATAACTTTGCTACAACGTATGATAATAAAAGAATATTTATAAATATCATATTATCATAATTTTCGCACTCTGCCTACCTCGTAAGGTACTTGACGAAAAGATACTTTGTCATTTATACACATAATAGGTATGAAGCTAAAAAAAACCAACTGATAACCTAAAACTTTTGAAAACAAAAAATACGACAGTAAGTATCTGCGCGATGGAGAAAAAAGACAACTCCTCAATTCACGCTGGGAGGTGTACCTACGGTTACGAAAAAAACCGGCCAAGTACGTGTCGCATATGGCTCCGTAAAATTGAACGACCAACTACCAATGGTATTAACTTCTTATAGGTTTTCCTGTAATCTTTAAGTATTTGCATACTTTTTCCGAAATTAGATAGTGTAGTTTCGGAGATAAGGGTTTTATTCTATTGGTGGCAGGGACTCAGTGTCGGTGTTCGAGGGCGTAGGCACCACCGCATTACCTAATTTATCTGCCGCCAAATGGTAGTGTTCAGAACTATCGTGTGCCGGTTAGATGGTAATGTATGGCCCCGTAATAACATCACATAAGATCACAGGGGCGGCCACGCATCTGCATTTTGACCTCCGATTTTTGTGCAGATGTCTATAGGCTGCAGTCATCACTTAACATCTATGTGTACTGTCTGTGGTGGCAAATGTCACTGTACGCTTGTTTGCCACCGTCGTTGCATAAAAAATTGTTACATTTTCGATATTTTGTCGGCGATAAGGGTTTCATTTTAAGTAGAGAGGTGGTAGAGTTTTTTTTTTGGAATGGAAGTGGCAAACAAGCTTGCAGTTCACATTGATGTTGAAGACCAGAATTCAAAATGCAGATGCGTTGCCACCCCCGAGACCTTAGTTGATACGTCTCTGTGATAAGTTACTACGGGGCAGTACATTACCATCTAACCGGAACACGATAGTGCTGAACACTACCATTTAGCGTTAGATTGATGAGGAAATACGGTGGTGCCTACGCCCTCGAGCTCCTACACTGGAACTCTAACACCAGTTAATAATAGGTTAGGGAAAAAGTCTTTTCGCATTATAGTATGTATGAACTTGTAATAAAATCTCTTTGGCTGTAGTATTTGTATCTGGCTGGTTTTGGTATCATTGAAAGTTAACATTTTAAAGAACATAATTCCAAATTCAAATTAGGCAAATGTGTGATTTTCATTTGTTTTTCGTACTGTCAAGATGAGTGAATCTAATGAAGAAATTCGATACATTTTAAAATTTTACTACAAAAAAGGTAAACTTGCAACGCAAGCCGCGAAAAAAATTTGCGATGTTTATGGGCCTAGTGCAGTGTCTGTGAGAGTAGCACAAATTTGGTTTAAGCGTTTTCAATCCGGAAATTTTGATGTTAAAGATGCACCTCGCTCTGATCGCCCTATTACGGATAAAATGGATGCCATTTTTGAAAAAGTGGAGCAAGATCGACATATCAGTAGTTACGACGTAGCTGAAGAACTGAGAATTGATTACAAAACAGTTTTGGCGCATTTGAAAAAAGCTGGGTACAAAAAAAAGCTCGATATTTGGGTACCTCACGAGCTCACTGAAAAAAACGTAATGAACCGTATTTGTAATTCTTTATTACGACGTAATGAAACCGAATAATTTTTGAACAAGCTGATAACTGGTGATGAAAAGTGGATCACGTACGACAAGAACGTGCAAAAAAGGTCGTGGTCAAAGGCCGGTCAGGCTTCACAGACTGTGGCGAAACCCGGGTTAACTCGCAATAAGGTGATGTTGTGTGTGTGGTGGGATTGGAAGGGCATTATTCATTATGAGCTATTACCACCAGGCAGGACTATCGATACTGAACTCTACTGCGAACAACTGATGAGATTAAAGCAAGAAGTTGAGAGAAAGCGGCCGGAATTGATCATTGATGGGTGTGGTGTTTCATCATGATAACGCTAGACCTCACACATCTATAGCTACTCAGCAAAAATTAAGAGAGTTTGGCTGGGAGGTGTTAATGCATCCGCCGTATAGTCCTGACCTTGCACCTTCAGATTTCCACCTGTTTCGGTCTCTTCAGAATTCTTTATGCAATGTTAGGTTAACATCGCGAGAGGACTGCCAAATCCACTTGTCGCTTTATTTTGATGAGAAGTCCCAAAATTTTTATAGCAATGGGATCATTTTCCTACCTACAAGATGGCAAAAGGTTATCGAACAAAATGGTACATACATACTTAAGTTAAATTTTAATGAACTATATTAAAAAATGTTTTGATTTATCTTAAAAAATGCGAAGAAACTTTTTCCCCAACCTAATATTAATAAGGTCTAAGTTGTTATGCCTCTGGGTCGGAAATTATATACCCGTACATTACAACCCCATCGGAACACGATAGCGCTAAACACTAACATACATTTACCAGCCAGTATATCAGGTAATGAATCAGAGTCAGAATCAGAATCAGAAACTCATTTATTCATTTAGGGTGACAGGCACCTCTTATGACACGTCAAAAACAAACAAAATTCAGATTTCCACCTGTTTCGGTCTCTTCAGAATTCTTTATGCAATGTTAGGTTAACATCACGAGAGGACTGCCAAATCCACTTGTCGCGGTATTTTGATGAGAAGTCCCAAAATTTTTATAGCAATGGGATCATGTCCCTACCTACAAGATGGCAAAAGGTTATCGAACAAAATGGTACATACATACTTTATATATATGTACATACATACTTTATATATAAACTACATTAAAAAATGTTTTGAATTATCTTACAAAATGCGAAGAAACTTTTTCCCCAACCTTATATTATCTGTATAACTTTGGGAAACGGAACTCTATATATAGTGCTTGGCCCAAAAATAAAGAATTAAAAAAAAAGTATATGGCGTCTCTCAGTGAGTTTCCCTGCGTACCAGTATCCCCTTCTATAGATCACGCCACGACGCTTCGGGGGCAGATAGACCCGGGGAACGAGGACTCGACACCCGAAGCATCCCCTTCCTTTGTTACGCTTCACGTGCGGAGGGAGGGATGATGATGATTATTCCGATCCGATCCGAAACTTCGCCTTGTTGATCTAAAGGCTGCAGAATTCAGTTCCCTTTTTTTATGTCATGAAGTGGCAAACAAGCATACAGCTTACATAGATGGTAAGTAATACTGCCTATCCATATTAACTGCCTCAGTAGCGTAGTGGTAGCAGGCCACTACTACTACGCTGGGGATCCTGAGTTCGATTGCCTGGTCGGGGACTATCAGAGATAACGGTTTAGAATCCTTTATCTCTGGTTCTATTGGGATTTTTCCATTTTCTGGAAGTTTCCCAGTACCTTGGAGTTTGGTAATGTACCCGGAGATGGCAACTGGTTCGCCACCTATTACATGGGCCAAAACGTAACCGATGAGTCGTGGATGTTTGCATGTATACTTGAATGCATGCATTTACCTCTGCCCAACCCTTCGGGGATTACAGTAAATAAAAGCAGACAATATCTACATGAATAAGATGTAGATGCATTACCAATCCCGAGGCTTAAGAGCTTAAAATGATATGCCTCTGTGCCGCAAATGACTGAACACAGCGACTGCGACAAATAGCGTAGATAATGCGGTGGTGCTTGGGTGGTGCCTACGCCTGCGAGCTCGGTCACTGGAGCTCTACCACCATTAAAATCATTGAGCTCTACCACCACCATTGTGCAATGGTTCACAAACTTGGAGCAAGTTTATGAGCCATTTCATCACAAAAATGCATTTAATAATCAACAGCCCGCTAAGTATTGTGCTATTCAAATAAAACGCGTCTAAAATAAACATAGTTGATTTTGTAAAGGTCGTCCGTAACAACAGTTAATTGGTCAAACTATTTTCGTGCTTCAAAATTAATAGTTAGTTAATTTTCAGTTGTCGCCGCATTACCATAATGCCTACAAGTTCCCGAAGTAGTTCAGCACGTACATGAACTCACGCGATGTTTGAAAACTATTATGTAAGAGGTCAGTGAGAATTGTTCTGAGGTATGAATAAGGATTTTAACAAATCTTGCTATGCTTTGATGAAGTTTTCACAGGCCACTTCACGGGGCCAGCCCACATAAATGCATGTATTCAAGCATACATGCAAACACTCAAAAATCGGTTAAGTTTTGGCCCATTCACAGATGGCGAGCCTGTTGACATCTCTGAGCACATTACCAAGCACCGTGACCCTAGGCAAATTTCAGAAATAGGAAAAATCCCAATAGAACCAGAGATATAATACACACGAGACCTGTATGAGAACCGAGATAGGATTTGCCAGGGAATTCTCGGGGTATTGAATTTTTCAAACTTCCCTCCCAATTTTGTTGTAAGATCTGCCAAGAAATATGACGTTTTATATTTAAAGAGCGACCAAACTGTAACATATTTAAACTATCACCGCTTCTATTAAAAGCTTCCTTCTTTTGTTCACAGTAACCGGGTAACCGCGCGAGAGTAATTAAAAATTGATAGCAAACAATATAATAATATGATGTCATTCTTAACCTATACATGTACTCTTTCCTGCTATTACTAAAGTGACCATTTTTATAGTCACTCAAAACGGGACATTCTCAAAATTAACCTTCAAGGAATCAGGTGGGAAAACGCTTACTTACGAACGCCCAGCGATAACACCATTTTTTAAGTATCTTAGGAATCGTCATCGATTGCTTTTGAGATTATATTAAACTAGCTGTTGCCTGCGAATTCGCGTGGATGTGTTTTCTCAAAGTCAACTCTATCTCTGTACCAAATTTCATTAAAATAGGTTCAGTCGTTTGGACGTGAAAAGGTAACAGACAGACAGACAGAGTTACTTTCGCGTTTATAATATTACTAAGGAAGTAGGGATAGGGATTATTAAAAAAAAAAAAAACTTCGGATTGACAGTTACTTCAGTCGGGTGCGCTAGTTTTCTATAGGTACATATTTTTGCTGGCATTATCAATAACGGGACATTTTCCATTCCCTTAAATTTTCCTGGGACACCGGAACGGGCTGCATGATAACAGGACTGTCCCGTTCAAAATGGGACGTATGGTCACGTTAGGTATTACACATGTTGTTACTAGATTTGTAACTAGGAAATAAGTAGGACTACTTATAAATAATTTGAATAACAATGAGAATAGAATAGAATAGAATAGAAAATATTTTTATTTCGAATAGATCTTTACAGATACTTTCAAAACGTCAATAAATCATAAACTACCTAGAGCGAATAACCATTACATATAGTAAAAGCAAAATCATATATTAATAGAAAATTAAAAATTAAACTTTAAACTATTTGGTTAAAACATAATAATCATAAAATTTTTCAATTCCTTCAATGATAATAAATAAAGAAAAAGAAAAACTTATTCGTCGATCAATGTTATTCACTTAGCAGAGTTCCAAGTGCAGTCACTACTGAGAAGAACTCCGCTACCCAACAAACTCAGTAAGAGCTCTTTTAAATGAGAGCTTAAATCTAGTACAGATAGATTATCGTGAAAAATCAAATAATGTCAACGTCCATAGCATAGATGCAAATAAACTGCTATCTGCTAAATGTGATGTAGCCCCTGCAAACCAGAACAGACCAGTCCCCACAAACAGCACCCGTTCACGAGTATGACGCATGTGACAGCCGTTGCCCTCCTCGACCATTTTAGAGGGAAGTGAGCAACCCACCACACGACGCCGCCAAAGGCAAAGACATTTAAGCGTGCATGACTGTTCCGGATATGCATACGGCAAAATAAAAGATGGAATTCATTTTCAGCCAGGGTATTCACATTATTTAACCCTTAACAATAGTAGATACAAATGAAAATATTATGTATATTAACTCCACCATCGCTTTTGTGCGTATTAAGATATATGTCCACAGGCAAAACCGAAGTAGGGTTAACACAACTATAGCTTCCAATACCGGTATTATTGAATTCAGTATGTTCTTATACCGGTATTGAATTCAATATTGGTATTAGCCATATTTTTCATAATATAGTTCATAGAGTTAGGCTTCTGAAGAGGACTTACACACCGTCGTTTTTTAAAAACTATTTAGAGTGAATAACCAATAAAAAAGAGACAAAACAATTATAATATAAAAAGAGGTAAGAATGACAAAGAATGACTCTTTTTCTTTTCTTTTTACTCTTTGTTATCAGTTTGTAAAGGGGAAATGAGACATTCTACTGATATACTTTTTACATTAGTTTATTACATTTAGTTTTATCTTAGTGATATTCTTGACTTTACATATATTTTTTATCTTGTTTGACATGTATATCAATTGTTATTCACTTTAATTTATTTTGTTTGTTTTTGACGTGTCCTAAGAGGTGCCTGTCACCCTAAATGAATAAATGAGTTTCTGATTCTGATTCTGATTCTGGTAATTATTTACAAATTGCCCAATTATTCCGATTTCAAAAAGAAGAAAAGGCTTTCAATACCTATTACTATGTTACATACATTAGTGGCAACGCTTTGCATCCAGAATTTATTTTTTATACATTACCTATACCAGTATTCATTTATTAACAGTATAAAGTGAACATGTGTATTTATCTCCCACTTGCATAACATAAATAAAGCTTTTCACTTTGGCCGATAAAAGCAAAGGTGGTCGCCCTCGGAAACTAAGTAGGATCTGTTTAAAAACTGAATTTCATTTGAAACTTCAGCCATAGAGCAACTCGGCTCACCGGCCGCGATAGACCGGAGAGGAGTAGCCATAGCGTTTATTACCGATGCGAAACAGTCTGTAATTTTTTGCGGAGGGAAATGCGTGTGACACACGCACACACACTACAAAAATCGTCTATTACTACAAAACTCACACCTTGACTTTAATAAAATACATAAACAATTTCACGCACAGATTTAAACATCTAGCCGATAGGCATAGGCCCATTTGGGCTTGTACGTTGACAGAGGGGAAAGCCTGCATATGGCTATTTCCCTCCGGTCTACCGCGGCCGGTGGCCCGTATAGATCTTTGTTTCAGCCACATCAAACCGTTAGAGTTTCCAGCAATCATTACTGAATTCCAAACAGAGTGTACGAGGAACTTTGCTACTTTAATGAGTGCACTCGGCCCCACTTTATTGCCCTCATATCGCGCGATCGATGCAGCTTAATGCAACGTGAGAGCTACTGCATAGGTTTTAAATTAAATACGGCTAGTCTATACTAGTATTATAAAGCTGAAGAGTTTGTTTGTTTGCTTGAACGTGCTAATCTCAGGTACGACTGGTTCGATTGAAAATGTCTTTTAGTGTATTCATCGAGGAAGGCTAAGATGAACAGGAGAGGGTAGTTAACATTGCACCCACGCGAAGCCGGGAAGTAAAGTAATAAAATTGTGATGTTAGATGTAAAACACCGCTTACAACGATTTAAGACTGTAATCAGAGGAGGCCAACCGCCCAACTATAATGCTTTCGTTTATGAAATCATCTTGTTAGTTTCGTACCGCCTAACTTTTTCCGAGCAAAATATTTAAATAGGCGGAACGAAACTAACAAGATAACGTCCTAGATACGAAAGCATTAGAGTTAGGCGGTCAGATTGCAGGCTTAAAACCTGAAAATAACTTAACTAATTGCTTAATTTGTGTGCAGGACGCTCATGAATAGTGTACAGTGTTAGTGATTAAAAAACAGTTTTGATAGTGATCGGCCATACAGTCCTCAATAGTGTACGTTGTCAGCGCGTAGACAACCAATAACAATCGTGTTGTGTAGTCGTCAATAGCATAGTACACAATAGTATACGTTATCGGAACGTAGATAGAGCTTAAGTGACCAATAGCGTTAGAGTATTGTATAACTTCTATTTTTAGATTTTGACTTTGTTATGTAATATTTGTGTAATTTAGAGTATAATTAATAGTTTTGTGTCACTTAAAGCTCGTTTGTGTTTAATATTACTTTGTTTTGTATAATTTAACAGTTTTTTGTGCATAATATTATAGTTTTTTGAATATGTTTACTTTTTTTGACTTCTGTTTGTATCTTTGAACATTTGTAATAGTTTTATGTAAGTTTTATAGTTGAAATATGTTTATGTTTTATGAAAATAAAGATTTTTGATGTCTGTTGTTTCCTTTCGGTAATGATCTGAGATACATAGAGATTTTAATTGGCCAAATAAATCTAATAGCTGATTGGTTGTTCGAATCAACCAATCATAGATAATAAAATTTGTTTGCTTGAAATTTAAATATCTCTTATGATTGGTTACTTGAACCAACAACCAATCACAGGAGGTTTTCTTAAGCTCGATGACCTTGAGATTTTAGAATAAAAGTAGGGCACTTTTGTATGGCCGGTACGTTCGTCATTCCGGTTCGTGCGCTCGTCCTGAACGCACGCTTCCTTTGTTCTCGCTCTCCCTTCTGGTAGAGCGCTATCGCGAGTGTATTGTTCGCGAGTTTCGGCTTATCGCCGCCCTAATCTGCGATAACGACGGTTAGTCCTTGACCGACCGCCCGTTTCGAGGAATTGGGGTTTAAGCCCTAATAACCGATAACGACGATTAGTCCTTGACTAATCGTCGTTTCGTGGAATTGGGTTTAAGTCCTAATTACCGATAGCGGCAGCCAGTCTTTTGACCGACCGCCGTGTTTCGAGGAATTAGGGTTTATCCTGTTTCGGTCTATACCGACGTGCAATCAAATCAAGTTGGCCCCCTCAGGGCAAGTCGGCTGAAACTTAACAGTGCCAACGAAACCGACTAAACGAAGACCCGTGACGTTGCTGCGCCCTTCAGGCTAAAGCGAAATCGGAAGTGTACGGTTAGAACAGAGGCATTTGGAGTGACCCCATAGTCTCTGCCGTACAAGTACTGACAGACAGACGTTACCTTAGGGCCCCTCGGCACATTAAGATTGGCCGAGGGCGATACAAGCTTAGGGCTCACCAGTAGGACCCACCCTCCTCGCCTATCCCGGCGAGGAGGTAATTACACCTCACACACTCCCGGGTTGTCCCACCCGGGAGGTAGGGATAAATACCCCGCGTTTAATTTATAGGCGCGTTTAAACACACGATTGCCCCGGGTTTGTTGTGGGTTCTTCCCGGGGAACGTGTTCGATAACCGAACCCTCCTGTTTCGTGCGTTTTTAGGTCGAGATAGGGATAAAAACCACCAAGTCCGCAAACGTCCATTTCCCCCTTTCGCTGAAATCCTTTTCTCCCCAGACAACATGTCTGAGGAGAAAAGGAAGCATGAGGCAGCTTTTGCCATCCTGCTGAAAAGCAGTAAAATCAGTTCCAAATTCGCCCGCATTATGCAGGAGTTACCGGACCCCCTGCCCGACGGATTCTTGGAATCCATTTGTGAGGGTGCAAGACTCTCAAAGCCCCGCTCATGCTCCCCGCGCTCTCAATCGCCCACTCAGAGCCGCTCTGTCTCGGACCATTCAGAGTCCGTTTGCTCTCCGGACACATCCCAGTCCGCAGCCCCCCCACTCTTGGACCAAGCAGAGTCCGCCACCCCCTCCCCCACTCCCGGCCAGGAACGCTCTACGGACTCAGACGCAATGTCCGTAGGACAGGCGTCCAATGAGGAGTCCGCCTCCGACACAGACGACTTCACGCTCGTCAAAGGAGGCAAGCGAAAGCGGAAAACCCGCAAAACCCAGGCCGAGGAGCCCTCCGTTCCCGCCAAAGCTGTGAGAATCACAGCCTCCCCCCCCACCCCCAAGATAACCTCTCGAGGTAGCGCATCTCCCGCGCACCAATCCCAAGCCAGCTCGCCCTCAGCGAGATCGCAGGCTAGCGCCCCAGGAGCGCCTAAATCCAAACGTCCCCCCCCACTCAAACTCCTAGGGTCCGACAAATTCACTTGGACCGACCTCTCAGCATCGCTGAAGGTCAAAGGGGTCGTCCCCCTCCATACCAGGTGGAATCCCAAGGATGGTTGTTACACCATCCAACTGGAGTCCTCCTCCCACCACCGTACAGCCACCTCGCTCTTTGACGAGAGAGGCTTACAATATTTTACTTACGCTCTCCCAGAGGAGAAACGGCGTCGCGTTGTCATACGCAACCTCCCCATTTTCCTCACACCCGAGGAGATTATGACCGACCTCAAAGAGGTCAAAGCCCTCCCCGTGCAGCAAGTGCATAGGATGCACCGCGGGCACAGGGGCCAAAACGGGCACCTTGAAATGGTGCTAGTCATTCTTGACAACACCAAGGAAGCCACCGCAATCTTCAACATCAAAGATGTTGCGGGACTCGGTGGCATCCGTGTCGAGCCCCCTAACAAAAGGGGAAACATAGGGCAGTGTCATAACTGCCAACGATACGGACATGCCTCAGGTCGGTGCAAAATGCGCCCCAGGTGCGTAAAGTGCCTGGAAGACCACGGCACGGCCGATTGCACACGCCCCAAGGACAGAGCTGCATGCTCGGAGCCCCCGAGCTGTATACTCTGCGGGCAGGCAGGCCACCCCGCCAATTATAGGGGATGCAAAGAGGCTCCCAAAGCGGCACGAATCCCCACCAGGGGTCGTCGCCCAATCCCACCCAGAGCGGCCCCTCAATTCGAGAGGACCCCCAACCCCATCTTGGCCCCCGCATGGAGGACCGGTCCGCCGCCCTCCCTCATGAGCACCACCCACTTCCCCCTTCTTAAAGGAGTGATCCCGCCGCCCACGACCACCCCGGTCGCTCGGGCACCCGCGAAGGCCCCTCAGGCCGCTCCAAAATCGGTCCCAGCCCCAGCCCCGGCCCCGGCTCCCGCCCCGGCCCCGGCTCCGGCCCCCGCTCCGGCCCCCGTGCCAACTCCCATCAGGCCCCCGCTGGCCGCTACGGCCACACCACGCCACAAACCCACCCAGGCCCCTCAGGCTCAACCCATGGCCCTTCAGGCTCCCGCCCCCGGCCCCCCTCAGGCGCCACTCGACCTCATCAGCGAGGTACTCTCTTTTTCGCTCATGTTTGACATGAGCATACTCCAGCCCCTGCTGGACAGATACTGCTACTTTAAAGCAAATCCCCACCTTCCCAACGCCAGGGTAGAAATGGTCCTGGCCGCAGCCGACGTCAACCGGCTGATAAACAACACCCCCCGGTAAACCCAAAATGAACATACGGCCCTTAACTAATTTATCTAGCAGGATAAAACCCTATTCACTTAGAATAGGGTTTTTTAACGCCAATGGCATGTCAGGCCTCCGCGATGAGCTGGGAGAATTTCTCCGCGATAAAAATATTGATGTCTTCCTCATCCAGGAGACATTTTTAAAACCCGCCCGCCGTAACCCAAGCTTGGCCAATTATAGGTTAGTACGAAACGATCGTACAGACGGTGCCTTCGGAGGCACCCTTATATATTACAAGAGGACGCTGCATTGCACGCCTCTATCCCCCCCCGACGACCTGGAGAACATTGAAGTCTCAGTTTGCCTATTAGCGATGACCGGTCATCAGCCGATCACTATAGTGTCGGCGTATCTATCTCCCCAACGCGATCTCTTAGTAGGCGACCTAGATCGTCTATTTAAGCTTGGCGACTCCGTCATAGTGGCAGGAGATCTCAACGCCAAACACATAATGTGGAGCTGTAACTCGTCTAATGCACGAGGGACAGTTCTTGAACGTTATCTTGACAGAGCACCTATAGACATTCTAGTGCCACTCGAACCCACCCACTATTGTTATGACGACAACATGGGACGACCCGACATACTCGATCTAGCGCTAGTAAAGAATGTAAACCTGCGTTTGCACTCTATACGAGTGCTACACGAGTTAGACTCTGACCATAGACCTGTTATCATAGAATTTATCCCCCATAGCGGTCCCACTGATACAGGTCGTAGCGACATCCCGATGAGAGTGGTGACCGACTGGTCTCAAGTGAGATCCAAGTTGGCCGCCACCACATCCGCAGACTTAGATACGATCCCCTCCCTGATAGAGACCACTGACGAAGTCAATAGTGCGATCCTTGCTCTCACTAATCACGTACAATCTGTCGTAGACGGATGCTCAGAGGAAAAACCCGCGACTGTACCCAGTCACGCCGTTATCCCTGAGCACGTACGGGAGATAGTGAGGGAAAGGAATGCAACTACCAGAGCTTACTACTCTGCCCCAACGGCCGATAGAAAATCCACCATGCGATACTGGCAACGTCAGGCCAAGAAATGCAAGGTGGAAGTCTATAACGACCGCTGGGAGCAAAAGCTCATTGACCTTGATCCCTCTCATACAGAGTACTGGAGGCTTTTCAAATGCTTCAAATCCCCTATGGAGGCATCCATGCCTCCCCTCATTCGCCCTAACCAACCGCCAGCCTTCGATGACTTCGAAAAGTCCGAATGCCTGGCGAACGAACTCGAGATTCAATGCTCTCCAAGTACGATGCCGATAGCTGCCGATCATTTAGACAAGATCAACTTAGAAGTCGAAAGTAGGAACGCGAGACCGCCAACCCCCCCGCGCGAAACCGGTCCCATTCCCGACACGCCAGTCGATGAAACCGCTATCGGTAATAGCGAAAATAATGATGATCCTCTCAGACCTGTGACAGTCGCAGAGGTGACAGACCTGATCAAGCGTCTAAAAGTGCGGAAAGCGCCGGGTGCGGACGGCATTTCCAATCGCACAGTTAGAAACTTCCCCCCTTTGCTCATTGCCCTTTTGGCTGCGATACTCAACGCAGCGTTTAAAAATAGTATGTTTCCACCCGCGTGGAAAGAGGCCACAATTATCGGGTTCAAAAAGCCCGGTAAGCCGAGCAACCAGGCCTCGTCATACAGGCCGATAAGTCTGCTCAGTTCTCTAAGTAAAATTTACGAGCGCGTCGTGTACGCTCGACTCTTAGATTTCACCCGAGTGCGGCACTTGATCCCGGACGAACAGTTCGGGTTCCGTGCTCGTCACTCCTGTGTCCATCAAGTACATCGAATCACTGAGCATATACTCAGTAAATTCGATAGAAAGATTATGACGGGAGCCCTCTTCTTCGATATCGCTAAAGCGTTCGACCGCGTGTGGCACAACGGCTTATTATATAAGCTGTACACTCTCGGAGTGCCCACCCAAATCGTGCACATCATTCGCGATTTTCTGTCGGACAGAGGCTTTCGATATCGAGTCGAGGGTACCCTCTCGAACCGTCACACCATAACAGCCGGTGTTCCCCAAGGATCCGTACTCTCCCCCCTCTTGTTCACGCTATACACTAGCGATATCCCTGTCCGCCACGGCGTTCAGGTGGCAATGTACGCTGACGACACCGCTATTTACGTCTCTGGCAGAAAGCCAGAGATCATAAGGAAAGCCCTGCAAGCGGCGGCCAAAGACCTTGAGTCTTGGTTCCGCCGCTGGCGTATAGAGGTAAATCCGAGCAAGAGCGCTGCCATACTCTTCATAAGGGACCGCGCTCCCAGACCCAACGTAGCCCCAGTCCTTATGTTTGACGAGCCCATCCCATGGACGGACAAAATCAAATACTTAGGAGTGACGCTTGATCGGCATCTGTCCTTCGCTGCACATGTAAAAGCAGCGCGCGCAAAGGCTGCATTCGTGTTGTCCCAACTACATTGTCTCTTAAACAAAAAGAGCAAGCTATCGGCCCGGAACAAACTCCGTGCCTATACGTCCTGCATAAGGCCCATTTTATGTTACGCGTCCCCGGTATTCGCCCACGCGAAAAAGACAATACTTCGCAAACTCCAAACCTTGCAGAACCGATTCTTACGTAGAGCCGTAGGCGCGCCTTGGTACGTACGTAATAAAAACTTGCATATTGACGCAAATCTGCCTACCATCCAGCAGTTTATGAAGCGAGCTTCAGCTCGCTATTTCGATCGGGCGAGTCACCACCCGAATCCGCTGGTCAGAGCGGCCGCGAAATACACTCCTTTTGATCGCGCCAAAAGGAGACGTCCAAGGCACGTCTTAAAAGATCCGGACGATGAGACCACGTTGGCCATCGCCGCAATGAACAATCGATTACAGAATCACACTGCACAAACCGCTAATAATACAACGCGCCGACGCGTTTCGCGCCGCGCCCGCCCCTGATCCCGACCCTATCTCCGGCCCCGCGAGGCCGATGACATTCCGGTTATCGCCAACCGAATGGAGTAGAGCGAAAGTTGCAACGCCCATAATCGCATATGTCTCATATGTCTCTCCGCAACGTCCTAAGCCGAGGCACGGACCCGCATGGGTCACCCTTAGGCAGTTGCGCTAAAATTTTAGGCTGGAGCGCCCTCTGCGCTCGCCGATTGCCCGGTGAAGTAGACTAGTGCCGTCTCGAGACAGGCCGCCTACACAAGTCCGACCTAAAAAAAAAAAAAAAAAAAAAAAAAAAAAATATGGCCGGTACAGTTCGTCGACAGCACTCGGAATACTCGGATCACTACCTAAGGAAGAAATCAGAAGGAAAATAATAGTGAACAGTGAAAAAGCGTTTTATTAGAACATCCAGTAGAGCGTGTCACCCTGGTTCGCTTGCGCTGCTTTATCCGCCATACGGCGTGAGTCTTCAATCCAGTCAATAGTAAAGTGTCGTGTCTGACATTTTTTGGTCCAGTTCGAGCCGGATAAGAAGAAATTACGCCGTATACGCAGTCAAGATGCCAATTACGCGTTCTACAGGAAGAGGACGTACACAGCCATCTACAGCGGAATCGTCGCCAACTACAGAAGAATCGACGCAGTCTGGTACTACCGAAACTACCAGTTCTGCGAACAACACATCAACAGAGGCGACTACGACCACAGCCACGTCCGCATCCGCGTCCACGTCGAAGACAACAGAAACGGAACGCAAGAAATCGAACAACCCGTCAGATCCGAGTACCGCGCCCGATCCGAGTGCTGTCGAAAGGCGAGCTGTCAATCCGAGTCCCGCTCCCGGCCCGAGTGCTGTCGAGCCGCGAGCAGGCAATCCGAGTGCTGTCAATCCGTATAGTAAAGGTACCGCCGCGAGTGTCGTCAACCCGAAAACCGTCGCTAGTGCCGCCACCGCGAGTACCGTCGTCGCGAGCGCCGTTATCCGGAGCGCCGCCGCCGAACAGACAGCGTCTTCACAAATGAAGAAACAGGGCGTCACGCCACAAATAGAACAGGAGGCAATGAAGAACCTCAACAAGCCAAGATCTAGAAGATCTACGAAATCATCAAAGTTGGCCAAGGCCAAAGAAAATCTTGCGCGTGTTCAAGTCGAGCTAGCACAAGCGCAGATCGCCGTGATAGAAGCGGAGTCCGACAACGAGGACGACGGCTCCGTGTTTACACAGATAGAACAGCATGATAGAATCGATGCCTGGCTGCAGAACCAGCCACAAGCGCCTACGATGTTCGCCATCGAACCCATTCGAAGAATAGAGGCTGAAGAAATTAGAAGATCGCCTATAGAAGCGGAACAACAGCAGTATGGACAGCAACAGCAACAGAATTATTATAGAGCTGCGCCATCATTCACTCCGCACCAACAGCCGCCTGCCGGTCCGCAGCCTTCATCAGAGCTTGTACTACTGGCAGACGCGATCTCTCAATTTGCGAAAACAGCCAACAAACCAAGGGCGATCGAACTACCGATATTCAATGGTGCATATCAAGACTGGCTGTACTTCCGTGCTGCGTATCAAGAGACTGAGAACCTACATACGAAGCTGGAGAACTTAAACAGACTCAGGAGAAACCTGAAAGGAAAAGCGAGAGAAGCTGTGGAAGCACAACTGATAACGAACTCCGATCCATCTATTATTATGGAAACTTTGGAAGCCAGGTTCGGCAGACCAGATGCCATAGCAGCAGCTGAGATAGAAACTCTTCGTGCCCTACCCCGTCTGACGGAATCGCCAAGGGACATCTGCATATATTCAACGAAGATTTCTAATGTCGTTGCCACTCTGCAAGCTCTCAACTGCATCTACTACCTGTACAATCCAGAGGTCGGCAGATCAATAGTCGAGAAAATGGCTTCAACTCTACGCTTCAAGTTCTACGAGTTCGCAGCGTTACTACCAAGAGAAACTCCTGAACTTATCAAGCTTCAACGGTTCCTCAAGAGAGAAGCTGAGATCTGCGGTCCATACGCGCAGCCAGAAATAGTTACAACGCAGTATCAACAGTCAAGTCAACAATCGAGTCATCTAAATAGACGAAATCATCGAGTTAACACAGTAACAGAGAAACCTATAGTAAAGTGCCCAGTATGTGAAGAAACTGGACATGCCGTCATCAACTGCGATATCTTCAAGAAACAGAATAGTAATGAGAGATGGGATACAGCCAAGAATCATCGACTGTGTTTCAAGTGTCTTCGCTACCGATCGAAAACGCACTTTTGTCAACAGCGTGTCTGCGGTATCGACGGTTGCAAGTACTATCACAATAGAATGCTACACTTCAGAAGGAGTGCCAGCAAGCCAGAAGATGATCACATAGAGAAAACAGAAGCCATCAACTCAGCATGGGTGTCAGCAGGAAGACAGTCATACTTGAAGATCATTCCAGTAACAGCGTCAGGCCCTGATGGCGAAATAGATACTTACGCCTTATTGGACGACGGGTCAACAGTTACATTGATAGATAATAACATCGCCGACAAAATAGGAGCAACAGGACCCGTCGAACCACTCCGCATAGAAGCGATCAACTCACTTAAGACAGGAGAATCTGCATCAAGGAGAGTTAGCATCACACTGAGAGGTGTCAATAATAGAAAAGAGTCCATACAAGCCAGAACAGTGAAGAACTTGCATGTCACAGCACAAGAAGTGTCAAGGCGCCGCATCAAGGAGTGTCGACACCTGCGTGGCATCACTAATTTCATCACCTACAGTGAAGCAAAACCTGGAATACTCATCGGTCAAGACAACTGCCACCTACTGTTGTCTACGAAGGTGAAGAAAGGCACTAAGAACCAACCAGTGGCATCACTCACGCCACTGGGCTGGGTCTTGCATGGCAGCCACAGCAACGCGTCGAACAGCGTTGACTTCGTTCACCACCTGACTGAAGAACCGACCGATGAAAATCTGGATGATATGATGAAACAGTACTTCGCCATGGACTCCTTGGGCATCACTCCGAAGAAGCCTCAGTCAGACCCAGAAGAAAAGGCCCTTCGTATTCTACAGCGTAACACAGCACAGAGAGAAGATGGAAAATATGAAACTTCACTTCTATGGAAAACAGAAGAAGCAACTCTGCCTGATAACAAACAGAACTCACTGAAGAGGCTCTACAGTATAGAAAAGAAGCTTGATCGCGACGATGGCCTGAAAAAGAAGTATACAGAACAGATGGAAGCTCTCATCTCCAAAGGTTACGCGGAGCGCGCACCTGAACAGAAAACAGAAAATAGAACCTGGTACTTGCCACATTTCGGCGTGGTGAACCCGATGAAACCAGGCAAGCTGAGAGTTGTCCATGACGCAGCGGCTAAAACAAAAGGAGTCTCCCTCAACGACCTGCTCCTCAAGGGACCTGACCTTCTCCAGTCCTTGCCTGGGGTCGTCATGAGGTTCAGACAGCACTGCATCGCCGTCACAGCTGACATCGGAGAAATGTTCATGCAAGTGAAGTTAAGAACAGAAGACAGAGACGCTCTTCGTTACCTTTGGAGAGGAGATCGAAGAGATGACCGTCCACCAGAAGAATACAGAATGACTTCACTTATTTTCGGCGCATCGAGTTCTCCGGCTACAGCTATCTATGTCAAGAACATCAACGCAGAAAAACATAGAGAAACGCATCCTGAAGCCGTGAAGGCCATAATAGAGAAACACTACGTTGATGATTACTTAGACAGCTTCAAGAACATCGAGGACGCAGTTCGCATCACCACAGAAGTTCGTAATATACAGAAGAAAGCGAACTACGAACTCAAACAGTGGAAATCTAATTCTACTTACCTGCTTGAAGCCATTGGAGAAATAGAATCAACAGACAGCATAGAGTTTCATAGCACAGAAGATAAAATAGAACGAGTACTGGGTCTCGTATGGAAACCGAAGACAGATGAGTTCACCTTCAACTTGAACATGGCTAGAATACCATCGGCACTCATCGAAGGTCAGACACCGACAAAGAGGCAAGCTCTACGGATCGTCATGTCTCTCTTCGACCCACTGGGCTTCGCATCACCAGTCACCATAATAGCCAAGCAGATGCTTCAAGAAGTGTGGCGACGTGGTACATCGTGGGACGACGAGATCGAAGAAGACCTCGCAACAGAGTGGAGAGACTGGCTGACACACCTGAAGAGCCTCGCCGACGTCACAATACCGAGGTGCTACGTAGGTTACTCAGATGCTACGACGCTACAGCTACACATCTTTACAGACGCCAGTGAGTCTGCCTACGCAGCAACCTTGTTTTGGCGAACAATAGCACCGAACGGCGAAGTCAACGTGTCACTCGTCATAGCTAAGGCGAAAGTTGCACCTCTGAAGCTTACCTCGATACCACGATTAGAACTGCAGGCCGCAGTACTAGGAGTCCGTCTTGCCGAAACAGTAATACGAGAACACGAAAGAAAACCAGACTCGAAAACATTTTGGACAGATAGTAGAACAGTGCTTTCCTGGATCAAGACAGGACCTCGTGCCTACAAACCTTATGTAGCACATAGACTCGCCGCCATAGAAGAAACATCAACAGTCAACGAGTGGAGATGGATCCCGAGTAAACAGAATGTAGCTGACGATGCCACCAGAAAGGTGCCACCATCATTTAACAAGCACCACAGATGGTACACGGGTCCAGAATTCCTCCTGGAACCGGAGGACACGTGGCCAGCGGACACTTCAGCTCCAGCGCCGTCAGAACCTACAGGCGAAGAGGCAGTCCATCTTATAACAGACAGAAACCAACCGAGACTGTCAGAAGCTCTACCAGTGCCCTCTCGCTTCTCTAACTGGGAGAGGTTGCGCTACGCCACAGCACGGGTTCTCCTCTTCATTCAGCTCTGCAAGCCATCAACAGAAACAGTCAACTACAGCAGAACTGTGAAAAACAAACAACAAGATCCAGACTGGAGAAAGAAGATGAACAAAACAGTCAAAAAACATATACAAAAGAAGACTGAAACAGAAAAGAAGTTCATCCACGTATCTGCCGAACTCCTCATTCGGGCAGAAGCTCTTCTGATGCGTGCTACACAGGAAGAAACCTTCAGCCAAGAAATAGAAGACATCAGAAAACAGAAAATAGTAAACAAAGATAGTCGTCTTCAACAGCTCAGCACAGAATACACCGAAGGGGCTCTACGTTTACGCAGCCGCATAGAAGCTATAGAGAAAGCTCCAGGAATTAATAGAAGTCCGATGATTTTAGATGGCAATCATCACACAGTAAAACTATGGATAGAAAACATTCATCGTAAGCTTCACCATGCGGGCGTCGAAGCAACAGTAAACGAGTGTCGTCAACAGTATTGGATTCTACGTGTACGACCGATTACTCGTACAATCGTACGACGCTGCCTTCACTGCAGAATGAAGACACAGATGCCACCGTATCCGAGAACAGGGGACCTACCATCGTGTCGTCTCGCCCATCACCGGCGACCCTTCACCTACACAGGGGTCGACTACTTCGGTCCGCTTTCAGTTTCGACTGGCAGATCCCATCAGAAGAGATACGTGGCGATCTTCACCTGCCTCACGACACGCGCCATACATCTAGAAATAGCGGGCTCTCTCAGCGCAAGCTCCGCTATCATGGCCCTACGCAGAATGGTAGCACGCCGAGGCTGCCCGACGGAGATTTGGTCCGACAACGGGACCAACTTGAAGGCCGCTGACAAGGAGCTACGAGAGGCAATAGACAGATCTACGATGGAAGAGGCAGCGAAACGGAAGATCTCATGGCGCTTCATACCACCCGGTGCACCCTTCATGGGCGGTGCCTGGGAACGAATGGTACGATCAGTGAAGACAGCGATGACAGCGACGCTCCATGAAAAGCACCCTACAGAAGAAGTTCTGCACACACTACTAATAGAAGCAGAATATACAGTCAACAGCCGTCCGTTGACCCACGTCTCAGTGAGCGCAGAAGATCCTGAGGCCCTGACTCCCAATCACTTCCTATTGGGAGGTTCCGGTGAGGTCTCAGCTCCCGGGACCTTTGACGACGGAGACCTGCAACCCAGATCCAGCTGGCGCGCCGCCCAGAGGCTCGCTGACCTGTTCTGGGACCGGTGGCTGCGAGAATACCTGCCTGGGCTTCAACACCGGCGGGAGCCCCACGACAAGGGGCCAACAGTCCAAGTTGGGGACCTGGTCCAAGTCACGGACCCCAACTCACCTCGCAACACCTGGCTTCGTGGCCGGGTCATCGCTACGTTCCCGGGACCTGATGGCATCGTGCGCACCGCAGACATACAGACGAAGACGGGGATACTACGGCGGCCTGTAAGAAGATTCATCATTCTGCCAGTGCGATATGACATCGCGCCTGCACCGGTACCTGATGCTGAGTAGCACGGCGGGAGAAATGTGCAGGACGCTCATGAATAGTGTACAGTGTTAGTGATTAAAAAACAGTTTTGATAGTGATCGGCCATACAGTCCTCAATAGTGTACGTTGTCAGCGCGTAGACAACCAATAACAATCGTGTTGTGTAGTCGTCAATAGCATAGTACACAATAGTATACGTTATCGGAACGTAGATAGAGCTTAAGTGACCAATAGCGTTAGAGTATTGTATAACTTCTATTTTTAGATTTTGACTTTGTTATGTAATATTTGTGTAATTTAGAGTATAATTAATAGTTTTGTGTCACTTAAAGCTCGTTTGTGTTTAATATTACTTTGTTTTGTATAATTTAACAGTTTTTTGTGCATAATATTATAGTTTTTTGAATATGTTTACTTTTTTTGACTTCTGTTTGTATCTTTGAACATTTGTAATAGTTTTATGTAAGTTTTATAGTTGAAATATGTTTATGTTTTATGAAAATAAAGATTTTTGATGTCTGTTGTTTCCTTTCGGTAATGATCTGAGATACATAGAGATTTTAATTGGCCAAATAAATCTAATAGCTGATTGGTTGTTCGAATCAACCAATCATAGATAATAAAATTTGTTTGCTTGAAATTTAAATATCTCTTATGATTGGTTACTTGAACCAACAACCAATCACAGGAGGTTTTCTTAAGCTCGATGACCTTGAGATTTTAGAATAAAAGTAGGGCACTTTTGTATGGCCGGTACAGTTCGTCGACAGCACTCGGAATACTCGGATCACTACCTAAGGAAGAAATCAGAAGGAAAATAATAGTGAACAGTGAAAAAGCGTTTTATTAGAACATCCAGTAGAGCGTGTCACCCTGGTTCGCTTGCGCTGCTTTATCCGCCATACGGCGTGAGTCTTCAATCCAGTCAATAGTAAAGTGTCGTGTCTGACAATTTGTTTATGGGCTAAGCCGGAAATCTCTGATTTTCTGTAGATGTTTTAAATAGGCTTACTTATTATCAATGTAAACTGAATGCTTGTTTGCCAATACATGACATAAAAAAACTCTAATGTGGAGCTTAGGAACCTTAAAATAAAGCAAACACCGCTGGGCTAGTGATCCAAAAATCGCAGGTACAAAACCCGGCCGATCATTTTATTTTATTTCTTAAATAATCTTCTAAGTTATGCTTCCCAAAGTAGAGGTTAACGCGCATGTGACTACTGTTACTGGTGGCAGAGCTCTAGTGACGGAGCTCGCGGGCGTAGGCACCACCGCATTACCTAATACACCTACTTGCCCCTAAATGGTAGTGTGCAGCACTATCGTGTTCCGGTCAGATGGTAATGTACGGCCCTGTAATTTTCGGCACAGAGACATAACACCTTAGGCCTCAGGAGTGGTAACGCATCTGCATTTTGACGTTGGTCTTTGTGTGGGTGTCTATAGGCTGCAGTCATCACTTAACATCGATGTGAACTGCATGTTTGTTTGTCATTTCCATTACATAAAAAAATGAGATTCTATTAGAGTTTAAAGTTGCATTATCATTCAAAGAAAAGTCTCTGTCCAGTCAGTGAATATCACACTTAGTAACGCACGCCCTTGTGAATATCAGACTAGTGTACACGCATTATTGTTTAAAGCCACCGCTGTTAATGTGCCCATCAAAATTTATGGTACCAAAGGGAACGTTGGTTTCACGACCTTTCCGAGTGACGCCATAATAATGTAATAATAAGGGTTTTCAGGCGTGAATGTATGAAATTCATACACGTTGTAGCGTCCACTACATTAAGGCGCCAACTAGTGGAATACAATGAAACCTTACAGTACTTGTCTAGTACGATAGATGGCGTGCAGTCAAATTACATCGCACATACGAATATTTCTCAAGAGTTGGCATATAAACAACTTCCCAACGTCAATCGTTGGGCTGCGGCCCGCCAGGCGCTACCACCTCGCCTGGTCGGAGGATCTTCCCTTTTCGTCGGAGGAACACTTCCACCGGTTCCTCTACAACGTTATTGATGGTAGAGTTCCAGTGTCTGAGCTCAAGAGCTACGTCCACTAGGCACCACCACATAGACTAAATGTCTTGCCGCAAAATGACAGTGTTCAACACTGTCGAGTTACATTTACATGGTATTATTTGACGGCACTGAAATTTCAATCAGCGATCAGAAAAAAGCTCAGGCGTTCTAACGCATCTGCATTTTGCCTGTGGTGTCTATGTAGTTGTTTATGAGCTGCAGAAGTTACTTACGTTATAAATCGTGTGAAATGCATGCTTGATTTCCATCTTCATAACAGTAAAAAACTGGCCAAAGTTGACTCGCGCATGGTTGGTTCCGTACCATTGTCTATAAAAACATCACGTTTTTGTATACATACATATTTTTCCTAAATATTTATTTAATTTTATTTATTTATTTTAAAGTGAATATAGAACTTAGTATTCTGTGATTATTTCAAGAGTCTTCCGTCTGTCTCAGACGGACAGGCAGCCTTACAGCGGAGTCCACAGACTACACTGTGTAGTCGAAAGCGGAGTCTCAGTAGGTAATAAGGTCCCATTTAAGCCTTTGGGTACGGAACCCTAAAAGTGATTTGTAGCAACCCTCTCGTATTGTGACTAATAGATAGATATATTATGCAAAGCCTTTCCTCTCCATTTAGATCTTACATCAGTATCAAAAGCTTTTACGCTTATACCCCGTATTGCTTTTATCGTGGCAGCGTTGTATATCTACAACACACTCTGAAGACATACACAATACTTACACACACATTCATAAGACTGGTATTCGTACCAGTATATCTATAGGTAGGGTATGGAATACAGACATATTAATCTGAATGCGGGTATCAAAAGCGTAGCACCTACGTAGAATTTTCTTGGGTTCTCAGTAATGTGGGCTTTGGAACTCTGCCAGTGAATGATACAGAATGTCCCTTATTCTTTTAATTAGTCTTATCTTGCCGTTTGTAAAAGGGAGTACGGAACATTCTGTTGATACCTAATTTTATTTTTAAGTATTTTTGGACCATTATTTATTTTATTTTTGTTTACTTTGACATATATTAATCAACGTATCAGTTGTTATTCGCTTTAATTTTCATTTTGTAGTTTGACCTATCACAAGCAAATTCTATTATTTCCAAGTGATTAAATACATTTTTGAGTTTGAGTTTGGTCTCCCTAAGGCGGTTGGGTTAAATTTATTTAGACTAGACCCCTACCTATTAAAAAAAACATCTGTGCAATTCACACATTGGTAGAAATGAAACCTTCAAAAACTCAAGCTCTGTACTCGTACTACGCCAACAACTACCTACTACCTCATTTTCTCCCACATTAAATCATATGAATACATGTGTCTCTTTTAACTGTCGCTTTTTCGTTTCGTCGACTTTCAAATCACATAGATGCTATATCTATTAAGCTATTTTCATTAAAAAAAAAACTTTGTCTACGGGCAGGAATTAAAGTGGGACTTCGGTAGCTTAGTGGTGAAGGGGCTGGACTAGTTATCCAGAGGTCGGAGGTTCGATTCCTGCCCGAAGTAACAAAACTTTTTCACCATTTTTTCTTTACTTTCCAAAGATCATTTGCATGCATAATAGCGAAAAATTTAAATTTTACAATTAGAAACGTTCAGTTAATTTAAATTTTAGTAAAAATGAAAAAAGGCATGCAGAGATGGTTCAACCATGTAAAAAAAATGTGCGAATGATAAAACAGATGTACAATGCGAATGTAGATAGTTGTAGACGTCCAGTAATCGAATAAACCTTGTATTATCTGAAGGTGGTATCAAAACCTTTCGGAATTGGCGTGCATCTAGGTATATGAAAAGGGTACGAATGTGGAGAGGCGCGAGAGGTATGTAAGAACCGGCACATTTGACGCTCCACGCTCTGTGTCTACTCCGTAAGAGACTTGGCGAGACGGTACAGCTCGAAATATTGCACTTCGAGACTACGAAAGAGACAGTCGGCTACTTTCGAGCAGTGTGCAGCAGAGATAACGTAGAGCCTTACTGCTATTGCTTACCTAATGACCTAAGCATTGATATTCCGGTATAGGTCAAAACTTGATCAAAGTGGTCGCCCAACATCACATAGGTAAGGTGCGAAAGAGATAACGCTCTACAGACCCGAAATAAGCCGAAGTCTCCTTTCTAAGGTCGATGAGCAATATTTCTTTTTGGATACTGTTGACCTCTAGTCAATAATAACTCACCACCAAAGTTTTGTACTTTAGTTTTTTAAGCGTGCAGTTCATATTGGTTTCTAAGTGATGACTGCAGCCTATAGACACCTACACAAAGACCAAGATCAAAATGCATATGCGTTATGCTTCTGTGCCGAAAATTACAGGGCCGTACACCCGGAACACGATAGTGCTGAACACTATTATTTAGCGGCAAGTACATAAGGCAATGCGGTGGTGCCTAAGCGAGCTCCGTCACTGGAGCTCTACCACCAGTAAACATTTTCGTCTGCCATTACCGAGCCACAAATTACCTCAAAGTCTAGACTACATAAAAGGGTAGTCCCAAGATAACAATCGCGAATACCCCATTATTATAAGCGGGAGCTTCATCAACGATACACATGCGACAAAAGATAGCAGTCGTGAATACCCAATTATTTTAAGCGGCGGATTCATCAACTACACAGCGAGGCGGCGCCGGTCGGGGTGCGCGCGCTGCGTCCTTCGCCCCATCGATCCAAGGACAGGAAAGACCAGCCTTGGGTGTCTTAGATTGGCCATTTCGCAAATAGGCCATCGAGAGTTTTTAGGGAACTTGTTATGCACAGGCATAACAAGATGCAGTGTAATGTAGGGCGTTCGTTGCCTACTGCCATCGACGATAGAACTACATTTTTTTATAAAAACTTAACCAAACTATCTTAAAATTTAATAAATAAATAAATTGTAAGGATCGAAAATAGGAAAAGATAAAAAAAGTTTTTTAATTCCTTAATTGATTCCCCAAAATTAACTTATTTTTATTACACGTCCGTTTGAGTCAGTAACATATTATGTGTACCGAAACGCAACTCAATTGGTAAAGTATTTTCAGAGAAAATTGACTATGATAGATGTACAGACAGACGAGTGATCTTATAAGCATTCGGTTTTTTTTCATTAAACGAAAAAATCCGAGGTACAATGAAAAAAAACAAACATATAATACAATAGGTATACGAGATATTCTCTTTCAAACTATCATCTAACGAAAATAGAATGAAGATCAACAAATCTCGTTCAATTTTATCTAACCTCTTATTTAATGATAAACGTTCATTTGATCGTTTGCACATCTCAATTTTTCACATAAATAATTCACTAGGCAAACAGACTATTACAAACCTATTCATTTCATAACTTATTACTTTTTAAATAATTTAGTTGAAAAAAATATTCTCTAGGGCCTCTATTATTTTTAATATATATAAATAACATCCAAAATATAGGTCTAACTGCTGACATATCGTTATATGCAGATGACACTAGCTTATTTTACTTTGGTCATTCAATGAAAACTATAGTATCGAAAGCTCAAAGTGATTTGGATCTTCTTAATGACTGGTTTCTATCATATTTCCTCACAATTAATACTACTAAAACTAACTTTGTTATATTTGCACCAAAAAATAAACGAATAAATGATACCATTCAATTAAAGATTAATGACGAAATACTAAAGGAAAAAACACATGAAAAGTATCTTGGTCTCGTTTTGGATTGCCAACTTAGCTGGAAAAAACACATAGAAACTATTAAAACCAGACTAACATCATTATCCGGTATAGTTCGTAGTATAGCAAAATGTTTACCTCTAAAAGTCAAGCACCTCATTTATAATTCTTTAATTAAACCACACATAGACTATTTAATAGAAATTTGGGGTACAGCAGCCAAGTCTAATTTAGAAATAATACAAATAGCACACAATAAATTAATAAAATCTCTATTTGATTATAATTTCCGCACAGCATCTAAAAAAATCTATGAGGATACTAAAATAATGAACATCAAACAAACATACACTTATTACACTAGTATATTAATATACAAAATTCTCAACAACCAGATTCATACGTCATTATCATTCCGTAAAAAAGACCGCACACAAAAAATAAAATTAAGAAATTCCAATCACTTAGTATCGCGTCCTCCGAGAACCTTGAACTATGGTATCAAAAATATTGAGTTTGAAGGTGTAAAAATATATAACAAATTGCCAACAGAGATAAAAGAGGCAAAATCACTTTACAGTTTCAAAAGACAACTTAAAAAGTATGTTTTAGACGCAATATGAAAATAATAACTAAAATATATTTGTTTAATTAGTTGTGAAATATAGGTATAAAATAATACTGTAGGCACAATAATTAATAAAATTAAGTAAATAAGTCAGCATGTCAGTTAATATTAAATGGTCAACATTATACGCTTAAATACTTTAAGTTGGTATAATATATTAACTGCTAAAAACTTTATAAGTATATATATATATATATATATATATATATATATATATATATATATATATATATATATATATTCTTATAATTAATCCAAATTAACTTAAAATACCAACACATCTGCAAATTTTCCACTAAATGTAAATAGACATATCTAGTATTAAACTACGCTCAGCGCACTTTATATCTGTGGTTGCTCGATCAAGTACGCAAAACTGTCGACAATTGTTATTGTTTTATTTTAAATGTACCCGAAATCAAAATAATATTTGTTTGTAACCGATAGAAATGTTAATAATTGTATACTCATCATGTTTTTTGTTTTACATGTTAGAAGTTTTTTCTCAGTAAGTGAATTGATGTAATTCTTTTGAGAAAATAAAAGTTCTTAAACCACAAAAATATTCTCAAAATTGACGACATAGTCAGGTTTGGTCGAAGGGTGCGGTGTTAGATTTTTTTTTGCTGACAGTATTATTATTTTTTACATTTACTCATTGATATACAAAAAACCGGTTTTTTATATATCAATGCATTCACGTAATCAAATGTTTGCGAAATATTTAGTACACGAATCGTTGAGTAGCGAAATCTTACATTTCCGGAATTACATATTTGTGAAATGAATAGTGTACAAAACGTTGGTTTTGAAATGAAGATTTGCATAACGTTTGTCGGTGAAACATTAGTGAACCTCTTATTTTATGATAATAAACTATATTTGTACAAATTATATTAGATTGACAGTTTACTAATGGATCGCATCGGCAATCAGCTTGATGATAATCACGGTACACACTGCGCATGCTCCATCCCCACTGCGCACCCTCCGTGACCCGGGCCTACCCCAAACCCGCGCCAATTATGCAGTATCGACGTGCAGGCATTTTACTCCACGAATAAATTATTAGAACTCTGAACGTTAGTTTCGGATTAGGCTTTAAGCAAATTGAGCAATTTCATAGGGCATCGTCGTGGTTCCCCCACAGACAATCAGAGACTGAAAATTTGCTTATGTGGCACACAGGCGTAGATATATAATATGTATGTATCTTCACGCCAGGTCCCTAACGGGGTAGGCAGAGAGGGTAGAGCGCCAGATATCCCGGTCCTGACATACCTCTCGTGCCTCTTCTACCTTCATCATTCTCTTCATACATGCACGCCGATTCCTAAGACTTTTGACCCCACCATCAGACAGAACTCGACCTATTTGGTCATGGTAGGTCAGTCTTGGTTTTCCTGGGCCTCTGCAACCATCCACATTCACATTGTATATCTGTTTAGTCATTCGTCAATCGGAGCATGTCTTTTTCATTTTTACACCGGTACTATCATTCACACAAGGTCTCTTTCATACATCTTCATTACGAACGCGATCGGTGAGTACACCACAGATCTTGCGCAAAGATCTCATATCGACCGCGTTTAACTTACTTTCATGCTCTTTCCTGCATACCCAGCTCTCGCTTCCATATGAAAGTGTTGGAGTAAGTACAGCATTATGTACTACGGCTAGTCGAGCCCGTTGGCTGAGATGTTTTGATTCTAGCAGCTTACCCAACGCTCCATTCACGCAATTCCCAGCAAGCACTCTTCTTTCTATGTCAGTGAGATAGAAAGAAGAGTGCTAGTAGATATATAAGTTAGGTACAAAAGTACTGGGCAGAGTTACAGTGCAGGAGCTCGAGGGCGTAGGCACCACCGCATTACCTAATCTATCTGTCGCCAAATGGTAGTGTTCAACACTATCGTTCCGGCCCGTAACTGTATGCTAGTTCACCACTTCTAGACATAAATTATTGTAGAAATTAGTCCCATACAAAATTAAAATAACAAATTAAAATTTAAGTAATTAGGTTTATTATATTATAAGATTTAAGTGTTAACATCTACAAATTTTCATATTGTGTTTACCTTTAATTGGGTTGCATGACTTGCATGCTAGATAAGACGCGTTAACTGTAGTTTGTACTCATTGTGAACATGGAACCTGTTGGTGTACCTAATGAACAAATAAATCTAAAATGAAATTGTAATCATTATTTTTTTTTAACACTTTATGTATTGTAAATGTGTTTTTGCTATGGCAGAGAATATATAATAATACTACGAGTACGTATAGAATAGACACTTAGATGTCCCGCCCGATTTTCACCAGTCCCTCTTTAATGTTACAGGAACACAGAGTCTTGTTTATTACAGACATTAGACAGATACACACGTGATCTTATAAGGGTTCCTTTCAAATTTTGAGGAACCGCAGAAACAGGAACTGTGGCATAGATAGATACTTTTTTAACGAACGGAATCGTTAAAAAATTAATCGTGACATATTTATTGATCTTTAGCCTTCCACATTGACCCGACAGATTTAGCCGGCCTGGTTTCATAATAATTATGAGTGCGGCACTAATTAGTCGACGTAAATTAACTCGTGCTGTTAACACATTGTAACCTTTACTATGTGACAATAGATGCTGAAAAGGTGTCATAACAGTGGACCATATCATATACAACATTACCTAGTAACACACGTCCGGATTTGGTACGGAGCGGACAGCGTATTCGGTACGCTCCGAACACAGATGGAGATGATCTGTGGCTCCGAACCAAAACTAGCCGTGTGTAGAGGAGTCCGGCGGACATTATTATTATTAATCAAGTCCGATGTGGACCACCCGCGCCGTACCGAATTCGCACGTGTGTTACTTATTATGAGTATCATATTGGTATTAGGTACATACGTACCATAAGCGATCTTTTTGGAGACTTCTTTTTTAAAGCCTTTATATAGGCCTTTATATTTATTTGTAGACATATATAACCATTGTTCTGAATGTTATATGTATCAAGAGTATCAAATATTAGGTAGATATATTGCACCCTCAGCAATAGGTATAACGGCTCAAGTCAACATTTTAGAAAACTTGAGATTTTGAAAGCTACGAGCACAAAAGGATGTATATCCACAAGTTTAAACGTAGGTATGGGTTTTATCTTATTTTTTAAATTAAATTATTGTTGTTTATTTTATTAGATTTTTGGTTATAACACATGCAACTGATATATTTCAAAAAAACATTTTACAACAGGCGGGACTTGAACCTGCGACCACTGGGATCAAACAATTCAATCAAACATTACTTGACTTTTTTTTCCACATTTCATTGCATCGCCCCTGGAGTGGCGGTAACTCATCGACGATAGACCTGCGTTGTGTCGTCGATGCGGTAACTAACGCTAGTTAGGCAACAGATATAACGAACTTATCAGTTTATTCGTAGTGATGTTGCTATGGCTATACCCATTATAATATATATTTTATTTATATTATGGAAGTGGCAAACAAGCATGCAGTTCACATTGATGTTTAGCGATGACCGCAGCCTATAGGCACCCACGCAAAGACCAAAATCAACTTGCAGATGCGTTATCACTCCTAAGGCCTAAGGTGTTATGCCTCTGTGCCGTTAATTACAGGGCCGTACATTACCACCTGATCGGAACACGAAAGTGCTGAACACTAGCATTAAGCGGCAAGTCTATTTAGGTAATGCGGTGGTCCCGACGCCCAGCGTACCGACGTCCAGCGTCCCGACGCTCAGCGTCCCGACGTCGTGCGTCCCGACGCCCAGCGTCTCGACGCCCAGCGTCCCTACGCCCAGCGTCCCTACGCCCAGCGTCCCGACGCCCAGCGTCCCTACGCCCAGCGTCCCGACGCCCAGCGTCCCGACACCCAGCGTCCCGACGCCCAGCGTCCCGATGCCCAGCGTCCCGACGCCCAGCGTCCCGACGCCCAGCGTCCCGACGCCCAGCGTCCCGAGGCCCAGCGTCCCGACGCCGAGCGTCCCGACGCCCAGCGTCCCGACGCCCAGCGTCCCGACGCCCAGCGTCCCGACGCCCAGCGTACCTACGCCCAGTGTCCTGACGCCCAGCGTCCCGACGCCCAGCGTTCCGACGCCCAGCGTCCCGACGCCCAGCGTCTCGACGCCCAGCGTCCTGACTCCCTGCGTCCCGACGCCCAGCGTCCCGACGCCCAGCGTCCAGACGCCCAGCGTCCCGACGCCCAGCGTCCCGACTTCCAGCGTCCCGACGCCCAGCGTCCCGACGCCCAGCGTCCAGACGTCCAGCGTCCCGACGCCCAGCGTCCCGACGCCCAGCGTCCCGACGCCCAGCGTCCCGACGCCCAGCGTCCCGACGCCCAGCGTCCCGACGCCCAGCGTCCCGACGTCCAGCGTCCCGACGTCCAGCGTCCCGACGCCCAGCGTCTCGACGCCCAGCGTCTCGACGCCCAGCGTCCCGACTCCCAGCGTCCCGACGCCCAGCGTCCCGACGCCCAGCGTCCCGACGCCCAGCGTCCCGACGTCCAGCGTCCCGACGCCCAGCGTCCCGACGCCCAGCGTCTCGACGCCCAGCGTCCCGACTCCCAGCGTCCCGACGCCCAGCGTCCCGACGCCCAGCGTCCCGACGCCCAGCGTCCCGACGCCCAGCGTCCCGACGCCCAGCGTCCCGACGGCCAGCGTCCCGACGCCCAGCGTCCCGACGCCCAGCGTCCCGACGCCCAGCGTCCCGGCGCCCAGCGTCCCGACGCCCAGCGTCCCGACGCCCAGCATCCCTACACCCAGCATCCCGACGCCCAGCGTCCCGACACCCAGCATCTCTACGCGTCCCGACGCCGTCCCGACGCCTAGCGTCCAAAGCCACTATTCCACGCGAACGAAGTTGCGGGCACAGCTAGTATAGTATAAAAATACTTCGACTATGACCTACCAGAACATTTGTATCGTGTGTCGTATGTATAAATAAAAATAATCCATCTGGTAAAACATGCAAGTGTAGGATGTAGGAATCGCGGTCAATGGTCTGCAATTATCTAGGAAACCGTCATTGTCGCCGGTTACGATCAATTATCGATACTTAGTACGCGGATCGATTGTTCCATTTACAAATTGTGCGCTATCAGAGTTTCTTGGTATGGTATAGGCTGAAAATATTAATTGCTGGCATTTCCTTTTTGGTGGTTATTGCTTCGGCTGCGGTCCAGGGGTGCGACCGCTTATTGAAATTGTTGTCGACATTGTTACTGAGGCCAAGTTTTCATGTTATACCTACCAACCCCTACTACCTTGCTCCATTGGGAACTTATGTTAGATTCTCGGGGAAAAGTAGGCTTTATGCTATTCTAATATACCCAATCCGTTCAGTTATATTTTAAGTGTGAGAGTAGGTAATAAAGACCCATCCTCAGCTACTTTTCCATTTGGGATAGTATTATAACTGGCGAATGGTGTGTTGTGATAAAATCTCTGTTTCGATGTGGTTCTTGTTTTTTTTCGAGTAAGGAAATCCATTATCGATTAGCCACAATCTCCAACATATTTAAAAATACTGACGGTGGCACTGGGCAATTTAAAAATTCAGTCGTTTTCCAAACCATCAGATCTTAGAAACCTCAGGGTGGTAGTAGTGGGTCTCTTTAAATTATTACATATACTATTCTGTTATGTCATGAAGTGGCAAACAAGAATACACTTCACATTGATGATGAGTTAGTACTGTCTTATCATCATAATTTCAGCCAAAACACGTCCACTGCTGAACAATGGCCTCCCCCAAAGATTGCCACAACGAACGGTACTGGACCGTCCTCATCCAGCGACTTTCACCAGGTCGTCGGTCTGTCGGACTGTAGCCTACGTGAAGTAAATAATGTAGATGTGCAACACATCATGGACATGAGATTTCTCTTAGTTGTACATTACCACCTGACTGAACACGATAGCACTGAACACTACAATTTAGCGGTAAGTAGATCAAATAATGAGATGGTGCCTAAACACGTAAGCTCCATCACTGGATCTCACCACCAGTACGAAATTCTTCGTCGCTGGACCTCTATCGCCAGTACCAGTTATACCATAAGATTGTGCTAAGTTTGAAGCTATTTCAACGTATTTTCTTTATTTGCAGCGAAAATCCTGCTATTTTATTTGATCTTCTATGCGATCCTCGTGGGATTCTTCGCCGCGATGTTGGCGATCTTCTACCAGACGCTGGATTCTAAGATGCCCAAATGGCAGATGGAGAGTTCCTTGATTGGAAACAATCCAGGTAAGTTTATTTCTTGTATTCAGGTTTTATGTTGAGGTTTGATTTTGGTGGCATCCATGTCTGAGATACAAAATAAGAGCGTTATATATTATGTCCGCTTTTGCCGTCAGGGCATGATCAGCCCACCACCCAATAGTGGTGTAAAATTCTTGCCCTAAACCGTATAATGGCGGTGTAACCATTAAACGGCGGCAGTAAATACATCAACGCAGGATGTACAGCAGCGTCCTGCGATTAAACTGCCTCCATTGCTATCGCCAATCTGTATTATGCCAAACGTAGCAATTATGGCATATTTTCCCTAAATGACGCACAATAATACTGTTGTCACCATCTTTTGGGAAGACTTTTGACCAGCAGTGGACGACTTTCGTTTACAGTGACAGCGAATAATGTGTCTGTTTACAATAAAATGATGTTTCGTGTTCCCCAGGTCTAGGATTCCGACCGATGCCAGACTCTGCCAACGTCGAGAGCACACTGATCTACTACAAGGCCAATGACAAGGGATCCGTGCTCAAATGGTCCAGGGTCATTGACGAGTTCCTCGCTGGTAAGAAGTTTGGGACAATATTTACTAAGACTATTTAAATTTTTCATGGAAAACTACCTTGCTGGCATAGTGGTTAAAGAAACTCCTGGTTGGTCTTCTATATATATAAAATGACTGCGTTGTTTAGCTGCTCCCCGGGTTGGGCTCACACTCTCTCTTCCCGTGAAAGATCTATCGCGAAAATACAAAGTTTTCAATATTCGTAGATAAATATCCCTAAAATTTCATCAAAAGCCTACCGCAAGAAGGGTAGCGGCAGCGGTGAGGCCTCCGGCGCCGAGAACCGAGTGCCCTGTTCACCCACCTCCGGCGCGCTCGGCGAAAAGCAAGTGTGCGACGTGCCCGTCGACGACTTCAACCCTTGCACCCACGGCAACCAGTACAACTTCGAGCAGGGCGGCCCTTGCGTGTTCCTCAAGCTGAACAAGGTATACCAAAAAAGGGAAAATAATATTGATCACCATTTTAATCAATAAAAGTCCTCTGCTGGACAAAAGCTTCCTCCAAAGATTGCCTCCTTGGATTATCCATAAGAATTTATCGAATAACGACCGCGTTCAGAAGACGAGCGAGAATATTAATAATGATTATTGAAATAAAACTAGTTGTCGGATTTATCTCGCGTATATTAAACTACAATGATTATTTAAAATCGAACCCGACGTTTCGGTTTCTTTTCAGCTTCCGTGGTCTCGGGCAGACTAAGGTGGTAATCGTCTGACAGCAGTTTTAAAAAGATATTATGTGCAGCTACCTCCATCTATTTCGCAAACGTCCAGGATTAACACAAAAGTTACTAATTGTATCTTGAGGTCTTACAGACTGTTGCGGTTGGGCTTTTATTCTACTGAGTATTGGATCCCATGTTGGTAACAATCGCCAACCATCTTCTCTATTGAAATTTGGATGTTTTTTAATCTCAATAGCCTCGCGAACCATTCTTGGAATTGGTCTGTGTTCTGTGGCGAGTATTCGAGTTTGGTAAAACCGAATATAATGAGTTGGTTTGTCCGCTATGTGATCACAGACTGCAGACCTCCCTGCTCTACGGTGTTTGACATCAGCAATATGTTCTTTAATTCTGGTGGAAACCGCTCTCTTTGTTGGGCCTATATAAGAGAGTCCACAATCACAATAGAGTTTGTAAATACCGGAATTTTGTAAGGGAATGCTACTTTTAATGGGTCTTAAAAACTGATGTATTTTCTTGTGAAGTTTAAAAATGTTCACGTTAAATAATAATTATTTTAACGTGAACACGTCTATTAGAAGCTTCCGTCGGGGTGGAAGGAAACTCAGAACATCAATTATTCTGACGTAAATACATCCATAGGTTTCTTAATTGGTACAATTCTGAAATTAACATGAACAAGGAACAATATCCACCACATACCCAAAACTTTATAACACTGCTTGACCTTGAATATTTGTAAAAGAATTGCTAACGTCGAATGAGGCCTATGACTGCTTTTCTATCTCTCTCTGGCTCCACTTGTTTCCATCCCTCTATATCAGTGCCTCTCTTGTCGTGTCTCTGCCTGTGCCTTTACGTTTGTCTGTATTAAAAACAGACTACACTAGACTGCAAACGCATCTCGAAACACTCCATTCTGTGATAATTTTTAGTGCAAGCCGCCTAAACTTTATCACAAAAAACTTTACACCAACAGATTTTCAACTGGACACCGAAACCCTACAACAACACTGAGGAGCTGCCAAACAAAATGCCCGAAGATCTCAAACAGCACATCAAGCTTGTTGTAAGTATCAAAGAGTATATAGATACTACGGTAAGTATATTTTTAAAAAATTGCGTTCCGTTGAGTTGTTTTCGCATACAACAAGTCGTGATGATAGATACTACAGTTAATATTCTTATCAAAAATTTGGTTATTGTATAACGATATTGAACACCGAACACTATATTCAACATAAGCTCTGACTTGCAGCAGTTAACTGGTTTTCGGGAGAGAAGCTGCATTGTGTCGTCAATGTCGTAGATAGATCATGAAGCAATTCAATGTCATGTACAGTGCTCATCAAGAAATATTGCACATTGAGCCTACGAAAGAGACAATCGGCTAGTTTCGACTTCGTAGAGCGTTATCTCTGCTGCACACTGCTTACGTAAGCACTGATAGTCCGGTATTGGCCAAAACTTAAACAAAATGGTCGAAAAACGTCACATTGGTAAGGTGCGAAAGAGATTACGCTCTATTGACCCGAAATAAACTGAGATCCCCTTCCTAAGGTCGATGTGCAATATTTATTTTCTTGTTGGAACTGTAATCTCATATACAATATAATAATTTTTCCTTTCCTTACCTTTTGCTCGTTCAAAGTAACATATCCTTCCAGTCTGGCAAGCCCGAAGCCAACACAGTGTGGGTGTCCTGTGAGGGCGAGAATCCCGCGGACATAGAAAACATCGGACCCGTCCAGTACATCCCTCGCCGGGGTTTCCCTGCTTACTACTACCCCTTCACCAACAAGGAGGGCTACCTGAGTCCACTGGTCGCAGTCCTCTTTGAGAAGCCCAGGAGTAAGTAGATAGTTGCTCCACTACTCTATCAGATGAAAGACGCTTATTGCTGGAATAAACTAACTTTATTTATCTGCCGCCCGAGTCACTTTTACGTTCCGGTTAGAGAGTAATATATGGACTCATAATAACGATCATAGAGACAAAACAACTAAAGCCCCAGGTCTGGTGGCATCTGGGGGCTGGTGGCATTTGGCATGTGGCATCTACATATCGACCTCCGGTTTTCGTGTGGAGGTCCATAGGCTGCAGTGTTCACTTACCACCCATGTGAATTACATGCTTGTTGCATGAAAAAAATACTAACGCTTCCCCAAAGCCTTTACAACGAGCGGTCCTTGGCTGCCCTCATTAAGCAACTGGCGGCCTTCGTATTGTACCTCGGTTGATTGATTAATTTGTTTTTATAAGAGTAAATCTGCAGATTTTATCTCGGCATAAATATACAGTTGTAGAATATCATAGCCTTCAAGACATTATGAGAAATTACGTAGTATTTGGTATACTCTTTGATGTGGAGTTTCTTTTGACTTTAACTTATGACAACATTTGTATACTCTTTGATGACAATCTACATATCTTTTTTAAAGTTCACAGCTGTGCACAGGAAAATACAAGTTCATATCGAGAGACATTGACATTCAAACCAAGCGAAGAGGAACTAATATTTTCTTGTGTGCACAAAACGGTAAATTAATTTGTCTATGATCTACATTATAAATATTGTTTAGTAGCCAATGTCTCTCGATCTTGTATGCTTTCCTGTGCACAACTATGGGACTTGGTTCAGTTATGTAAATTGGTAACGTGTGTAGCAACGTCTTACTACCTGGCTTGACTGACTCTCCAAATAAATTACGAACCCTAAATGGTTGTAGACACATACTTTATTTCCCCACTAATTTTATTATACCGCCATTCCAGCTGGTGTACTCATCAACATCGAGTGCAAGGCGTGGGCGAAGAACATTATGATCGACCGATACGAGCGGCGAGGCTCAGTCCACTTCGAGCTGATGGTGGACCGGTCCTAAGCCAGCAGCCGGCAACCGTGCGCCAAGCAGGACGCGGCGACCTGGCGCCAGCTACGAGATAGTCGCATTCAAGCACGCTAGGCTTTGGTTTTCTGGATCCAGGGTAGTTGTTTCATTTTGTGAGCGGTGCATAGCCTTTCCTTTTTTGGGTTCAGAGTGAAGATTTTGTTGTGTGAGCGGTGCATTTAGTCTATTTGAGATGCTCTGAAGTTGGGTTCAGGGTAGGGTGATATTGTAAGATGTCGGAGCAGCCTCAGTCTATTTCTTCTTTGCGTTTTTATAGGGATTCAGAATAAATAATTTTGTTCACGTGTGGGCAATGCAGTCTAGTATAATTTCTTGAACTTTGGTTTATGGAATGAAAAGTAACATCTTGTTGGTTGAGTGAGTTCGAAACTTCTAGTTTATCACTTCGTAGGCTTTGTTTTATGAGGTTCAGAATAAAAGAATTTGGTATGTTTGTGATTGATGCAGCAGGGTCCTTCAATAACCTTAACGATGCGGTTAACCCTGATGAAAACTGATGAAGGCGCTACGGTGGTTAGGTGATAGAAATCTTAGATATTAAGTTAATACGGAAATATTGTATGAGAATCTTGCTCCATCCTAAAATTTGACACAGATTGTCTAGTCTTCTTCGTGGTAGGCGTTATGGGATGAAATTGGATGGACTAAAACCCTTTCTTTTACAACTCTAGTCTTTTCCTGCGTCATGGTTGTCTGCTATTCAGTTAACGTGCAAATTTAAGTAAACAAAACTGGAGTGGCAAATTTGTATGCGACAGTGCTGTAGATATAAAGTATTTTATAGTAGTTAATCCCTTTTTTTGAAATTTTAGAAGGCGTATCTACAGCCCTAGTCTATCATCGTGTTATGGATCCCGTTACCTTCCACTGTGAACCATTATTGTAGCTGACAGTCAAAAATCCATGAGATCACAAGAATTAAAAGTGTCTGCAACTATCTTCTTAATATGTCTGTTTTCTCTTCAAAAGCGATAGTCGTAACTGCTACTAGTGGAAATTTGTTTGATAAACACTAACACTCGGGCATTTCAGGCTTACAGGTGTAGTTGGTCTACTCTTTCTAGATACCGTGGTTTTGCTGATATGAGTGGAGTGTTATTTGAATGGACAATCATAAGTATTTCTTCTTCTTCTTCTTTCTTGGATAGTTACCTCTGATCTACTTATGGATCAGAACCTTCTTCTTTCTGGGCCAGATATGTTGCCTATTGTTAAAGCTTGTGAGGTCTTCTGAATGCAAGTCTTGTCTATGTGTGTAAAAGCCACGGTTCCTTAGAAGGTTTGTCATTGGAGTCTACGCTGGGATGTTTTGCCGCTCACTTAAGTTGAATAAGACCAAAGCCACTCGCCATATCGTCGCCAGCATGCTCAAGGGTCTTATAGCGAACGGTTGTAATCGGTCACAGGTGCTTCAGCGCCATAGCAATATAGCCACATAGTCGGCGATTCATTTATATTCGTTTTAGAATAGCCAGAGGGCGCCACTTTGTTTCGTTTCACGCTTAAAAATTAAAATGTATTTGAATAACGTTTCAAATTTATCTTATATTTATTAATTAATTAATGTAAACGTTCTGGACGGAGAGTCAATAAATACGCAATAGTTTGTTCCAATTTAGCCTTTTAGTGTTGTTTCATTTTAATACCTAACTACCAATTAACAGAAATATAACTTTGTAGAAATTATATTGCCGGATTTTCCCAACTTCTTCTTATACCCGACGTTTCGGTCGCTTTCCAGCTACCGTGGAGAGGAAATTTTACAGCTACCGTGGAGAAAATCCGCAAATATAATTTCTACAATGTATGAAGTTCGCGAAAACCTGCGAAAAGAAATGTAACTGTCCACTATCACAATTGGAGGTCTACTTCGCATAATATTATAATATAATCTACTACTTCATCGAACTAAGGACAGCTTTCTTTTTTTGAATTTTGATTCATTCAAAGTAATAGTGTATTGATTATGAGATTACATTCCGAGCTACGCGACAAAGTCGCGGCAGCATGCAATGGCAGCACTGCTATAGGTCGCGCCACGTAAAAAGAACGCTGGAAGAAAGTAGAAGGGATGTGTTCGCGCATCGGTACACTCGCGCACGAAAATACTAGCCCTATTGGTTTATTTTTGATCTAGCTTTCGCTTGCGGTTTCGTGTATTGGTAGGCAGATTGAAAACGCCGCACCTCATACTACCAAATAGATCGATAAATCGTCTACTGCGCAGCTTGACCGCCAGCGTTCTTTTTACCTGGCGCGACCTATACGTGCAGCGAAGTTCGGAATCACACCCTTACAGAACTCTGCTAAATGGATGATTTAAATTGTGACGAATATTTTTTTCTGTTTCCACAAAAATAACCAAATTATGAAGACACAGAATTGAAGAATTTGATACAATATCTATACTGAAAATATTTATTATAATAAAAGCGTGTTATTCTGAGTAGGTACCTAAGTGATATTTCGAAAATGTCTGAAGATTTGCTCGATATAAAATATTTGATTGATTGAATAAGAACATACGTGTGTATACTCTTGTGTCCATAAACTATTATTTTGTTAATTTTTATAATATACAAACAGCGAATTGTAGGTGTTTGAATATATGTCTGAGTCTGAATGCAAATATTATATTATCTTATACCTGCGCTCACCTTGTGCAAATAAATAAATTTCACTACGAATAAAAGATCAATAGAAAGTAAAAGAACTAAAAATAAACTTCAAGATAGTCTATTTACGTATAATTTACTCCCTCGTTAAATCATTAAAGCGATGAGATGAGAGATTTCCCTCGTCAAGATGTCACGTGGCGTTATTTCGATGACATAATGAGAGCCGTAGTACCTCATTACAGAGTCTTTGTCACTCAATTGGACTGTAGGGTGGTAAGACAAAAGACAAAAAAAACGTTTTTCTTATGTAATGGAAGTGGCAAACAAGCATGCAGTTCACATTGATGTTAAGTGACGACTGCAGCCTAGACACCCACACGAAGACCGAGGCCAAAATGCAGATGCATTACCACTCCTAAGGCCTAAGGTGTTATGCCTCTGTGCCGGAAATTACAGGGCCGTACATTACCACCTGACCGGAACACGATAGTGCTGAACACTACCATTTAGCGGCAAGTATATTAGGTAATGCGGTGGTGCCTACGCCCGCGAGCTCCGTCACTGGAGCTCTACCACCAGTAAATGAGTATTTTCACGCCTGTAGTCCCTGAAGGGGTAGGCAGAGGTAAATGCATGCATTCAATCATACATGCAAACATCCACGGTACGCCGGTTACGTTTTGGCCTATGTAACAGGTGGCGAGCCTATTGACATCTCCGGACACATTACCAAACTTCGAGGTACCTACTGGGAAACTTCCAGAAAATGGAAAAATCCCAATAGACCACAAAAGACAATGATCTAAATAAATATATTCCAGTCCTCTAATCAACTTATAAACTTTTATTAGTTAAATATGTAACAAATGAGTATAAGTAATTCCTTTTGTTTACTTTATTAACTTAAATGAAGAGGTTTACCTACAATTCGAACCCCAAAAAATTAAGTGATTATAAAATAATCATAAATTTTACTGGTGGTAGAGCTCCAGTCACGGAGCTCGCGGGAGTAGGCACCACTGCATTACCTAATATACTTGCCGCTAAATGGTAGTGTTCAGCACTATCGTGTTCCGGTTCGGTGGTAATGTATCCTGTAATTTCCGGCACAGAGACATAACACCTTATGCCTCAGGAGTGCCAACGCATCTGTATTTTGACCTCTGGTCATTGTGTAAGTGTCTATAAGCTGCAGTCATCACTTAACATCAATGTGAACTGCATGCTTGTTTGCCACTTTTAATAAATAAACATAGTTGTATTATTAACTCCTTCACTATCTGATATGTGATAAGCTACAAGAGTCGACACATGACCGTCAAATTTCTCTTCCGCGTTTAATCCCATCGCCTTGAGGTGGTGACGACATCTACTGTCAACAATGCTAGTTAAGTAACTGGAACTATAAGCTTTTAGTGTATTGAATATCGTAAAGATGTCGCTGCACCCATTTTTTTTTTTCTTTCCATTTTGCTTTAAAAAAATATTTTACTAGCGGGTGTTATTGCGATAAAGAATATAAAACTTATAATAATTGTTAGATTTAGTGGGGGTGTAGAGAGACCCTGAAAATGGTGCGGGGGTCAAGAATCTTAGGAATCGGCGTGCATGAAGAGAATTATGAATGTAAAAGAAGCCCGGGAGGTGTGTCAAGATTGTAGAAAGATAGAAAGAAAGAAAAATAGATTGGGATATCTGGTGTTCCGCACTTTCTGCCTATCTCGTAAGGGACTTGGCGTGAAGATACATACAATACTTTAGTAGGATTCGCCATGTACCTAAGCGCAAGAAAATGTGTTACAACATCAGTAGAAATCTCTAAAATTATCAGTGTTGCTCTTTTATGCATTATATTAATTAGTTTTACAGTACATATTAAAAATAGCTGAGTTAAGACACACCGCGGACATTCCGCCAAAATTCCATACAAACGCCTAATTTGGTTTCTATTACACAGCATCAATCAGTGACGTGTATTTACACGCGCACCTGTGTGCGTAGCACGTACAAAATACCAACCGTCGCCCTTATCAGGGGAAGGGGTTGAGTGATGCGAGCATATCGGGCGGGACGTCGAAGTGTCCATTCTATACGTGGGAAACTAGGGTTTGTAAGCTATGGAACCCTAAACATGAAACGAAAAGCTAGACTTCATATGACACTAGCACAGTCTAAAGAAAACGAACATGTTAATACACTAGGATTCGGTTTCACTAAAATATTTGTTATTATTATTTTTTTTTTTATGTAATTGAAGTGGCAAACATATTGAAGTGGCAAACAAGCATGCAGTTCACATTGATGTTAAGTGATGACTGCAGCCTATAGACACCCACACAAAGACTAAGGTCAAAATGCAGATGCGTTACAACTCCTGAGGCCTAAGGTGTTATGCCTCTGTGCCGAATTACAGGGCCGTACATTACCACCTGACCGGAACACGATAGTGCTGAACACTACCATTTAGCGGCAGAAGATATAATGTTACATTTTACATCCTTGTCTAACTTAAACAAATTTGTTTAAGTTAGACAGAGAGTTAACAAATTTTTGGTGCCTTAGATTCGGTTGCACCTGCAAAGTTATAGTTTTTTTAAATTTTGCATCCTTTTACAAATTTTGTTAAAGTTAGAGAAGGATATAAAATTTTACATTAACAATGTTGGGTATGCAGGAAAGAGCATGAAAGTAAGTTGAACGCGGTCGAGATGAGATCTTTGCGCAAGATTTGCGGTGTATCACTCACCGATCGCGTTCGTAATGAAGATGTAAGAAAGAGACTTTGTGTGAATGATAGTATCGGTGTAAAAATGAAAAAAGGCATGCTCCGATGGTTCGGGCATATAGAAAGAATGTCGAATGAGCGAATGACTAAACAGATATACAATGCGAATGTGGATAGTTGCAGAGGCCCAGGAAGACCAAGGCTGACCTACCATGACCAAATAGGTCGAGTTCTGTCTGATGGTGGGGGTCAAAAGTCTTAGGAATCGGCGTGCATGTATGAAGAGAATGATGAAGGTAGACGAGGCACGAGAGGTTTGTCAGAACCGGGATGTCTGGCGCTCTACACTCTCTGCCTACCCCGTTAGGGACCTGGCGTGAAGATACATACATACATTAACAATAACTCTAACAAATATTTTGTCGCAACCGAACCTAACAGCCAGACACTAACATAGATTTTGCTAACTAGCTGTGCCCACGATTTCATCCGCGTGAGAATTTATGCTTATTCAGTATCTACCCAGACGAATTCGTGGGCGCAGCTAGTATAAAAGTGGCCTTAGTTACCTACTCCTTATTACATAAGCTCTGCCAGTGAAAGTCGCGTCAAAATCGGTCCAGCCGTTGCCGAGATTAGCGGAAACAAACAGACAGACTAAAATTGTAAAAAATGTTGTTTTTTTTTTATGTAATGGAAGTGTTTAACAAGCATGCAGTTCACATTGATGTTAAGTGATGACTGCAGCCTATAGACACCCACACAAAGACCAAGGTCAAAATGCAGATGCGTTACCACTCCTGAGGCCTAAGGTCTTATGCCTCTGTGCCGGAAATTACAGGGCCGTACATTACCACCTGACCGGAACACGATAGTGCTAAACACTACCATTTAGCGGCAAGTATATTAGGTAATGCGGTGGTGCCTACGCCCGCGAGCTCCGTCACTGGAGCTCTACCACCAGTAAAAGCTCTACCACCAGTAGTGTTTTGGTATATGTACCGTGTATACATACATATGCATTTAGTAAAAAGCGGTTATTTTTATATTACAAACAGACACTCTAATTTTATTTATTTGCATAGATGTACAATGTATATTCATGACAAACAAATAGGGATAAAGGAATCTACTCTCTCTCTCTTTCCCCAAAACAAGTGCAAAGTTTATTGACCTTAATGTTGTTGGAGACAGGATATGTAGGGTAGGGGGCCGGTAGTCCCGGCAGAGGCGACAGCGCGGCGCCACACTTAGGGGGAACCCCCTCAAATCTGCGCCAAACGATACGCGGATTCTATGACCTATTTTGATTATGATTATTTATAATACAATATTTATATATAACGTTGTAAAATATTATACCTATTATTATTATTGCTACCTATTTTGTTGTGATATACTATCGTGTAACTGATTGACATCCGTGGAACACCCACAGGGACCCAGATGAAAACCAGCGTCAAGTAGATAGATAACATCTGCTTGGCATAAGCTGATCTGGGTACCCATTCGGATCGACATTGAGACATACTTGTCTTCATACCTTCGTACCTGTCGGTTATACCTTATTATTTTTATCTATTGTCTAATGTTGTTGTTTGTTGTTACTTGTTACATGTTATACTTTGTGTCTCTGTTGTCTCCGAATAAATGAATTGTATTCTTGTTGTTGTATTCTTTGTGTTCCTTATTCGGTACCTTAAAAGGAAAAACGGAAACTTTGTAAGATTCCTCGTCTGTCTGTTTGTCTGTCCGTATGACAGAACCATATTTGGCATAAATGAACTTAAATGTGGAGACCATTGGAATTTATCTGCCTCCAAATGGTAGTGTTCAGCACTATCGTGTTCCGATTAGATGGTAATGTATGGCTTCGTAATATATTTTTACTGGTGGTAGAGCTCTAGTGACGGAGCTCGCGGGCGTAGGCACCACCGCATTACCTAATATACTTACCGCTAAATGGTAGTGTTCAGCACTATCGTGTTCCGGTCAGGTGGTAATGTACGGCCCTGTAATTTCCGGCACAGAGGCATAACACCTTACGCCTCAGGAGTGGTAACGCATCTGCATTTTGACCTTGGTCTTTCTGTGGGTGTCTATAGGCTGCAGTCATCACTTAACATCAATGTGAACTGCATGCTTGTTTACAAATTCCACAACATAAAAAAAAAAATAAAAAAACACAGAGACATGACAACTTAGGTGTCAGGGGTGGCAACGCATCAGCATTTTGACCACTAGTTTTTGTGTAGGTGTCTATAGGCGGCAGTCATCACTTGACATCAATGTGAGTTGCATGCTTATTTGCTACCTTCCGTACATAAAATCAAGATCAATTTGTGCTTGTAAAAACAATTAATTCCACGTAACCAACTTTTGCAGCTATGCAGACTGTGTAATGAACGTAAAATAGATTGGCTACGCCGCCGCCTAGAGCGTAGACCAGTGATACGTGTCTACGACAAAATGCGGTTGTGCCTCAAGCTCCATTTTGTAGACATTTGCTACTATGCTACTTAGATAATATTCTTATTATCACAAATAATACATACAACAACTTCACTGAATTATAAAGTATTTGTCTAATATTTTTATAATTGTGATTTCAAAAAGTGTATGAAATGTTAGTAAATATCGTCATTGAAACTACTATAACTAATAGTTGTGAAATAATCACCAAGGGCTCATATTTTACTGGTGGTAGAGCTCCAGTGACGGAGCTCGCGGGCGTAGGCACCACCGCATTACCTGATTTACTTGCCGCTAAATGGTAGTGTTCAGCACTATCGTGTGCCGGTCAGGTGGTAATGTACGGCCCTGTAATTTCCGGCACAGAGGCATAACACCTTAGGCCTCGGAGTGGTAGCGCATTTGCATTTTGACCTTGGTCTTTGTGTGGGTGTCTATAGGCTGCAGTCATCACTTAACATCAATGTGAACTGCATGCTTGATTGCCACTTCAATTACATAAAAAAAAATAAAAATTCACTCACAAAATTGTACAGGCTTGTGACGTCACATGCTTGTATACACTTATGAGATCAATGGAATTCAAGAAATCTTAAAATATCTTCGTTAATATTGGGTTTTTGTAAATAGTTTGCATTCGTAGAAGTTGTTGAGATTTGTACAAGGAATCTAATACTGTTATTATATTTAAACTAAATCGAAATACATTTATTTACTTTTTTTCCCTTTTTTAATTTTTATAACTTTTCTACAATAATGCACTGATTTAAAAACTTTCATGTATATACTTCTACTCGAGATGCAATTAAAAAATAATTTCACTGAGACCCCTTTTAATTTTTTAGGATTCCGTAGTAAACAAGGAACCCTCATAGTTTCGCCGTGTCCGTCTGTCTGTCTGTCCGTCTTCGGTTTAGTGCAAAAACTATTAGTACTAGAGACTTGAAATTTGGCACAAGTATACACCTTTATCACGTAGACAAAGTAGTAGAATAAAACTATGAAAAATAAAATTATTTAAGGGACCTCCCCTACATGTAACGCGCGGATATTCTGTTTATTTTTCGTTTTCTATATAGTGTGGGATATCGTTGAATAGGTCTTTCAAAACTGTTACGGGTGTTTTAGCATCATTTTTCGATTTAGTTAACTGTTCGTGACTTATTAAGCTTTAAAGTGCCAATTTTCGTTAGAGTTAAGTGTTGCCCCCTCTACCAACTAAAAAAAACACGGTTGTTGTTAAAAATTCAAACGTTACGGCAATAGTAGCTACATATAACGAAATTAAAAGGAAAACGATCACACTTAAGTTGGCTTTACTAGTTTGCGAGTAATAGTCAACCAAATGTAATACTCGAAATTTTTGAACAACTCCATAGAAAAAATTTTTTTTTCATTGCAATAATCAAACCTAAAAACTACGGAACCCTACACTGCGCGTGGCCCGACACGTACTTGACCGTTTTTATTTTATTTTCATAACTCTTCTACAATAATGCACCGATTTCATAATTTTTATGCATATATATACCTATTCTCGAAACAGCTCGAGATGCAATTCAAAAATAATTTCACTGAGACCCCTTTTAATTTTTTCTTTAATATCTACAACGTCCAAGCGGTCAAGTTACATTATGAATAGAAAAAAAAATTGTTCAGGCGGCACATGAACTCCCGACCACTGGGATCTCGTGTATACCCGCTTTCCCGAGAAGCCTACACCCGACTGTCGATTTTTTTACTTCTTATTTATTGCATTGCCTTAGGTGGCAGACTTATTATGTGTATAAATAACGTATAATTCTTTTTTTATGTAATGGAAGTGGCAAACAAGTATGTATTTCACATTGATGTTAAGTGATCAAGGTCAAAATGCAGATGCGTTACCACTCCTCAGGCCTAAGGTGTTATGCCTCTGTGCCAGAAATTTACAGTACCGTACATTACCACCTGACCGGAACACGATAGTGCTGAACACTACCATTTAGCGGCAAGTATATTAGGTAATGCGGTGGTGCCGAAGCCCACGAGCCCCGTCCCTGGAGCTCTACCACTAAATGGAATGACCAGACTACTTAATCAACGCATTAAAACTTCTGATTTGTATGTGTAGAGTATACTGCCTAAGTAGCAATATTAATTTACAGCCAAAGTTAATGAACTAGACACTTAGGCTGAGTTGATCCAAGATATTTCTTAAAGTTAAATTTATTGTAACATTTCACATCCTTCTCTAACATAATCAGATTTCTTTAATTGTACTATTCATTTTTCGCAATAACACATGCGAGTGAACGTCAGAAAATAAAGAAAAAACGGAAAGAAAAATTTGACTTCGGGCAGGAATCGAACCTGCGACCTCTGGACTGGTTACTGGTGACTGGTTATCCTGAGGTCGCAGGTTCGATTCCTGACCGGAGTCAATTTTTTCTTTCCGTTTTTCTTTATTTTCTAGATTTCTTTAAGTTAGAAAAGGACGTGAAATGTTACTTTAACTTTAACAAATATCTTGGTGCAACCCAGCCTTAGGTACTGCTGCCTTACTACACACCTTCTAGTCGTAATAAAAGGCCATGACATCACCTAATTACCTCAGCGAACGTAAAACAGCCTGAAATAGTAAACTATTGAAAGGGCATTATGTAAGTTAGCTCGTAGTGTGTAGCTGTAAGGTCGAGGGGATGTTTTTAGCGTACATGAGCGGCGCCGCGGCGGCGGCGGCCGGCGTCGGCACGTCGCCGTCTGCCCTCACCGATTTGCGCGTACATTGCTGGCTTTGATTAAGATGAGAATAAATAATCAAAATCAAAATTGATATTTATTGTAGTTTTGTAGTAGGTACATACTTGAATAGTGATCTTTGCAAAGTATTATGAAATATGCCTACCTATATCGTTTTTTGTTGATAGATAGAATGGGATGTATTTGTATTGAGTCGATGTTTTCAACTCTTCTAGTTCAAAATGTATTTACTGGTGGTCCAATGACGGAGCTCGCGGGCGTAGGTCCTGTACCACCGCATTACGTAAGATGAAATAAAATAAAAAGCCTTTTATTTCTTGCATGATAAAAAAAAAATTAACAAATGGTAAACTTAACCTCGATAATTTAACTTCAATTCTTAACTTATCTTTTCACTTCATAATTTGTTAATATATATTTTTATATTTCATAAATTGCGGTCTGCAAGAACCCCTCTGCAGGTGAAGGCCTCCTCCAAAGAAGCCCAATTTTTCCTGTCTTAAGCTGTTTGTGTCCAGATCGGTCCAGCAATTTTAGTATTGTCATCCGCCCACCTGGTGAGCGGTCTTCCTCTTTGTCGTTTCCCAGTAGGACCTTTCCATAATGTGATCCTTTTAGTCCAACGCTGACCTAAGATACTTGCCGCTAAATGATAGTGGCACTATCGTGTTCCGGTCAGGTGGTAATGTACGGCCCTGTAATTTGCAGCACAGAGGCATAACACCCTAAGCCTCAGGAGTGGTAACGCATCTGCACTTTGACCTTGGTCTTTGTGTGAGTGTCTATAGGCTGCAGGTGAACTGCATGCTTGTTTGCCACTTCCATTACATAAAAGAAAAAAAAATACACTTAAACTGCCAGCATGAGGTTAAGTTTTACTTTGTCTTAGATCCTAGGTATTCGGATCATTTTAACAAAATAATTTATATTGTGAGTATTGTGACACATTACCTGCCTTCTCTCATTCCAAATATTTGCGCCCTGTAATTTTATTTGTTACTGAAATGTATTTATCTAGAAATATTTTATGTCACCATACTCATGAAGATCAGAAGCGTATTTAAATACAATTTACATTCATCTAGATACTACAACCCTAGAGACATCTTTTTTATCTATGCCCAGAGGCTATATAGACAGGAATCAATAATACTGCGTTCTATGCATAGGTAAAAGTTTGATATGATAGCAGTATGCCTGTTTCGTTTATTCAGAGTAGTATTTATTACCTATTAGTTATCAAGAAACTTGCATAATAACCAATTACAGTACTCAACAATTACAAATCGAGCCTGCGAAAGAGACGATCGGCTCGTTTCGACTTCGTAGAGCGATATCTCTCTTGCACACTGCTTACGTAAGCACTGATAATCCGGTGTTGGTCAAAACTAGATCAAAATCGACAAACGTCAAATAGGTACGGTGCGAAAGAGATAACGCTACACAGACCCGAAATAAGCCGAAGTCTCCTTCCTAGGCACGATGTGCGATATTTATTGTTGAGCACTGTAACTTTACAATAAGGAGCAGCTTACACACAAGTCTATTGATTAAGTAACAATAGAAAAACATCAATCCGACGCGTTATAATAATTGCGTTTCTCTCTGCATAGCTCATGTATTACATGATTTTGTAGAATCACAGGAAAATATTTAAAAAGAAAAAGTCTATAAAGTGGCTTACGCTGTGAGTTTATTTTCAAATTCTCTTATAAGGTTTTCTAATCCATATTTACCTCCCTATCTCTATAACTTTATAATTCCGCAACTTCGCGTCGCAAGATAAGTCTTCATTAATAGTAGTATTTAAGTAAGTAGTACGTAAGTTAAACGTAAGTATTTTAAATTGCTTCGAATAAAACAAAATTAAAAACAAAGAAATAAACCATGCAGCAATGTACATCGTCCATATTCATCCCGATTCTTCCCTTAGCATTTCTGTTCCCGGGTCCGATTCCAGTTCAGTACGGTGGCTGACGCACACGCACCAACTCGCGAAACCTTTGCCCTTATTCAATTAAAAAGTTACCAACAAACATGGGATTTGAAAAGAGAACGGTGAAAATTATTGTGATTGTTGTGGTGACGTTCCTTGTTATTGGTGAGTTTTGTGTTTAATTTTTAAAACTTAGATTGCATATTCTACAAAGTTTGAAAATATCACTTTAGGTATAATTTATTAAAAATAAAGGATTGACTCAATGATAAGGTTCATTTTCACATTTTACCGATTGCGATTGAGAGAAAGGAAGAGGAGTTTTGTCAATACGTACTCAGAAATTTTTTTTTTTTTTGCTATAAAAATACAGTCCAGGTACACACGCTTTTTTTTTTTTTTTTTTTTTTTTTTTTTTTTTTTTTTTTTAATGGCATTGTAAATAATAATTGCGCCCAACGTGGGGCAGGAACCTACACACGCTTTATTATTTTCTTCCAAAAATAACCTTAATTTGGACTTAAAAAGTTACCTACTGTCATAAATCAATACTGCCAGAAATGATAGAAAAGTGAACAAATACAGTTGGAGACTTGGAGATCTATTAGTTGCCATTAACCAAAAGAAAGAAAGAAGAAGAAGTCCACATTCTAATTAAAGTCGCGTGTATTTTTTTTTTTTTTTTTTTGTATGAATTTCTAAATAGTGTCTGTTTTTAGGAAAAGGGGAATTACACGACTTTTCAATCCCCCCATAGGACCATTTAGAAATCATAACGTTGTACACTGCATTCAAGCGTAGGTAGGTACACATGCAAATACTCTCGATTCGCCAGTTACGTTTTGTAGCGAAGCCTATTGACATCCTTGGACTCCTTGTCCAAGCCGAGAAATAGCAGCAAAATGAAAAAATATCTATAGCATAAATGCTCACTGCTTTATCTATCAAACCCAGGCACCCAGCATCGCATTTGTGACCTTCTTCCACTAGACTACGAACTCTTTTTTTTTTTTTAATTTTATGGCATCGCTTGTTTTGCATATTGCCAGGGTCAAGTAAAAAGATATTTCCAATTCGTATTAGGCAACGTAAAAATTCAGAGTCAGTCATTCAATTTATCAGTCCGTCAGTCAGAAGTCATATTTTAATAATGTTAAGTATAACTGACAGGTGTCAGAGTGGCATTCTGAAAGTAGTCGTACTATAGTGGAGATATACGCATCGTATATAGCGCATTAGTCGTCGTTGTATGGCTTCTGTGTCCCACTCCCATGCAAAATACTTATAGGACAATGCACTTGTGTTAGTGTATTTACTTTTCTTCAATAGTTTTATTAAGGAAATAACCTACAGCTTACCTCTTTACAAGGAGTGTATTGGATAACGGATTCTTACTTATGTTCATTATGTTACTGTTATGATAGTTTTCATAGCGTATTTTATATCATCTTATATTCATAAGTAATTTTGGATCCATGTTTAAATTTAACTAGTTGACTCGCCATACGTTGTCCTGTCATACGTAGATACAATAAATGTATTAGATAAGCCATTGCCTTAAACAAAAATAAAACAAAAAAAGGCCCTTTCATCTGTTGAGCAACGCGTTGGTTTGAATTGAATTCTTGCGCTATTTCTTGCAACAAGTTCTAAAATAATTTAATATATTTTTCCAATAGAACGAAAATAAATTTTAACCAGGTACCTACCTGGTTATCTATACAAATAAATAAAATTGGAGTGTGTTTGTAAAATAAAAATAACTGCTTTTTACTAAATGCATATGTATGTATACACGGTACATATACCAAAACAACATTTTTTCAGTTTTTGTCTGTCTGTCTGTTTGGCGGGGCTAATCATGGGAACGGCTGGACCAATTTTGACGGAACTTTCATAGCTGATGTAATAAGGAGTAACTTCGGCATCTTTTATACTAGCTGCGCCCACGACTTCGTCCGGGTAGATACTGAACAATCATAAATTGTCACGCGGGCGAAGTCGCGGGCACAGCTAGTCGATAAATATGATTTGATCAATACCTATACATATTTGTTGTATTCCAAACTATATAGGTGGCATGTTTTTGATAATTAGGTAGTAGAAGATGTCTACTATATTTTATATCAACATTGTTGTGTTGCGAAATACTTTCTTCTATTTGTTACCTACGGATACCCGTTAACTTGATACCTACCTGCATGACATCATCCCCTGAGAACCGTGGATTCGAGCCGTGGGAACAATAAACTGCTGACATCCAAATCTCTCTATCGTGGGACATAGGAAGAGTGTGGAAAGGACAATTATTTCCCGATCGCCGTAGCAAGTAGTCTTAAGTCTTAGAATTAATCATTTTATTTTGTAATTTTACTTGATAAATTAAATTAAGTTGTAAAAGGACAAACATTGACTTTTTTAAAACTCCCACCCGGCGGCCAAGCACGTAATTCATTACTAACAATATGGTACGTAAACATCAGCGTGTACAATCAGCGTCAGAAAGAACCAGCAAAAAAATTTACTGTTTGTAGCGTTTGAAAATGTTTCTTGTATGTTCCCAGGAGCGATCATCGGGTTATTGTTGGGACTATTACTGCCTAGGAGTTATGTTGGTGAGTGAAAATCACTTATGGCCAGTACGTGCAAGAAATACGACCTTTATGTTCACTTTTTTATAATTGTTTTTATATTATTTCGCATTAACACATGCTTGTGAAATATATTTTATTTTAAATAAAATGGAAAGAAAAATTTGACTTCAGGCGAGACTCGAACTCGCGACCTACTGAGAATGCCTGGAAATGCCTAACTAGCATAGTTGGTAATAGATGGCGCTGCTGCTACCATAAAGCAATGCAATAGATGTGAAGGAAAGATTTCACTTTTTTATGTAAGGAAGATTGCAAATAAGAATGCAGTTCACATTGATGTTAAGTGATGACTGCAGCTTAATTAAAGACATCTACACAAAAACAAAAAAAAACAAAATATTAAATAAAAAAAACGAAAATTGCGTTGCCACCAAACAAAAAAATGCGAAGAAGACAATTTTACTCAATGGCATTCAACTTTCGCGCGTACCTACTGTATCTTTAACTGATGGTAAAAACTAGTTTATTTAATCAATTGCACATCCGAATATAAATTGTAAAGAAGAGAAAGATCTGTGCAATGTGTACTTATCTAAAACGAATATTTTTTAGAACTGGAGATATGGCCTCGTTCCGAAGATTACAACTACAGGCAACCGCTGATCCGTTTTCGAGCTAGCGACCCTGGAACATGGCATCCGTGGTTCAAACGCATCAGTGAATTCTTGCAAGGTAATATTTAATTAATTAACTTGTGTATGAATGAGGCATAGATAGGATGTTTATTTTAAGAATCGCTTCTAAATACGGTATCAGTAGGTAGGTACTTAAGCATGAATTATTCCGATGTGTCATCCTGCTTTGTCTCCCAAGGGAGGGAGGGGGGCAGAATCAGTAGGTAGGTACTTAAGAATGAATTATTCCGATCTGTCATCCTGCTCTGTCCCCCAAGGGGGGGGGGCAGAGTCAGTAGGTAGGTACTTAAGAATGAATTATTCCGATCTGTCATCCTGCTCTGTCCCCCAAGGGGGGGGGCAGAGTCAGTAGGTAGGTACTTAAGAATGAATTATTCCGAACTGTCATCCTGCTCTGTCCCCCAAAGGGGGGGCAGAGTCAGTAGGTAGGTACTTAAGAATGAATTATTCCGATCTGTCATCCTGCTCTGTCCCCCAAGGGGGGGGGAGGGGGCAGAACTAAAAAGAAAAAAGTTTTATCTATGGGGATAGATAGAAAGTAGCAATAAGGTGGCTGTTAGCAATAAGGAGACAGTTCGAACTATATATACTTACGGCTGAATACTCAAACGTCACTTAAGGTCTAATGCAGTAGTCATATGACATTAACACATATAAACAACAAAAAAAGTTGTACAACTATAAAAATCAGTCAGTGCAATCTACTTTACCTACCGGATAATGAAAGTATATGACATTAGGTACGTAACTTCACGCCTGTAATCCCCGAAGGGGTATACAGAGGTAAATGCATGCATTGAAGCATACATGCAAACACCCACGATTCGCCGGTTACGTTTTAGCCCATGTAACAGGTGGCGACCCTGTTGACATCTTTGGGCACATTACCAAACTCCGAGGTACTGGGAAACTTCCAGAAAATGGAAAAATCCCAATAAAACCAGAGATAAAGGATATTAAACCGTTATCTCTGATAGTCCCCGACCCGGGAATTGAACCCAGGACCTCCAGCGTAGTAGTAGTGGCCTGCTACCACTAGGCTACTGGGGCAGTTGACATTGTTAATGTAAATAGTATAAAAACTTAGTGAATCGATAGGTATGGAGTATCGCAGGGTTCTATGATTGGCTTGCGTCTTTTTGAAGTTTACATTAACTGTTTCGATTATTTCTCCATCATACTTAAGTTTTCTAAATCATTGAAGTGCATGCTATATTTGTTCTACCATATTCTCACTTCTTACCTAAGTGTCTGTCCGAGGGTCCAAGAAAGGAGCGCAATCAAAACAATGTTTCAAAGCGAGTACACAACACAAGTAATTAATCCTATTGGTATAAAAAGCAGACACCATATAGGTCGCGCCAGGTAAAAAGAACGCTGGCGGTCAAGCTGCGCAGTAGACGATTTATCGATCTATTTGGTAGTATGAGGTGCGGCGTTTTCAATCTGCCTACCAATACACGAAACCGCAAGCGAAAGCTAGATCAAAAATAAACCAATAGGGCTAGTACTTTCGTGCGCGAGTGTACCGATGCGCGAACACATCCCTTCTACTTTCTTCCAGCGTTCTTTTTACGTGGCGCGACCTATATCTACAATATTTTCTTTCTTAGTTTACGAGACAACCGTACCCGAGAATCCACCTCGGGCGCCCTGCTCCATCCACCGCATGGACCACCGGCTGCCAGTGCCGGGCTGCGAGCAGGCCCTCAGCATGTGGGCGCCCTGCAACGCTGACAACTTCTACGGGTACCCGTTAGGGAAACCATGCGTGTTTTTGAGACTGTCGCATGTAAGTGGTTCGTTAGCGATCGACTTGAAAGCATAAAAGACCAGTTTTTCTTTGTTTTATATCAATAACCCTGGTACTATTGTAGTGCAGGCTTCCCCTCCCTCCCGCCGAGGTCCCTGTTCCAGTATTTAAGCGCAACGTGCGAGTGAACTTTAAAAATTAATTAAAACTTCGGTAGCTTAGTGGTGAAGCGGCTGGACTGGTTATCCTGAGGTTGCAGGTTCGATTCCTGCCCGAAGTCAAATTTTTCATTCCGTTTTTTTTAATTTCTAAACTTCTATGGGTATTCACTATAGTACTGGTACTCTAGAAGCTTTCTCCATTTGCTGACCAAATAACAATTTGATATTAAATGATTCCTTTAACAACTCTACCTATACCTACCTATTTATTTATTCTTTTTATGCACGAAGATGGTACATAAAGGCTGAATTAATGCCACTAGGCATTATCTCTCAGTCAACCTTTGGGTTATGAAGAGAGCGACGATGTAGGTGAAAAACGGGTCTACCTATCGTGCCTATCACAATTGATTCTATCATTATAAGTAGTTATTTAAACAAAAATTGTTTGTTGACCCAAGTGTGTCCCATTTGGAATACTGGTCTCATTTTTGGCCGCCAAATACCAGTTTGGTCTACTTGACTCCCTACAAAAACGCGCCGTTCGCATTGTTCACGATCCAGGACTTACTCGACAGGCTCGAACATCTGAGCCTGCGCAGAGATATTGTGAGTCTGTGCGTGTTGTAGGTACCGTCTCTACAATAGTGAGTTTGACATGGTGCCACCGTCTCTTCTTACACCGTACTACCTGCCGAAGAGAGAAGTTTCACCCTCACCGACTGGACACCTGGCAGTTCTCAACGGTGCGGTTTTCACGTTTGATCCTGCCCAGAACGTGTAAATTGTGGAACGAACTTCCCTCTGAGGTGTTCCCTAGGTGCTACAATATGGGGTTCTACAAAAATTGCGTCAAAAGAGTCCTTCAGGGCTGGCAGCGCGTTGGCAACTCCCCTGGTGTTGCAAATGTTCATAGGCGAAGGTGACCACTTTCCATCAGGTGTCCCGTTTGCTTGTCTGTCAACCTTCAGACATAAAAAAAAGTTTAGAAATTCTATGAATTGTAAGTGTATTCGATTAAGGTACATGGTCTTCAACATCCAGCATTGTACATTGAGTCAATGATGACAACAAGTCTTAGAAGTTATTTGAATTTATTGTTGCAGATTCACTATTGGGTACCGGAGCCATACAATGCAACAACTCATTTGCAGATTCCACATGATATGCCCGAAAATATTAAGCAATTTATGGTGAGTTATATACTTGACTTATAAATAGTGCCGGATTAGCCATATAGCAGGAGTAGCAAATGCTACGGGCCCCGCGCTATTGGGGGCCCCGTGCCTGTGCCCAAAAAAAACACAAATATGTAATACACCTTAGCTATTCTCAAAGGGAGCGTTGACCACTAATTATATAGGTACCTATATTATTTTGTTGCAAGTTGGCAATACCACAATACTTACAGGGGGAATCCCTTAAATTTGTTTTCGATTCCTTTTCGTAAATGTTGTTTTATTTACATCCTAAATTTCAGTAGGCAATGTAACTCTAGGGCCCCATGGTGACATTTGCTACGGGCCCCGCACCGGCTTTATCCGGCACTGCTTATAAATCTTGGTCGCTTTCTCGGCTTCCGTGGCGACCAAAGGACCTTCTATTAGGTACATAATATTATTTTAACGAGTAGATTGCACAAGGTTAAGAAGTCATTAAATATTCACTGTGACCAATTTCATTAATTGTTATGATTTTCTTGCCTTTGTTTTTTAAGATTCGCTCACTCGAGTCGTAGAGCAATGTTAGGTAACTTCAAATGTTCAACTGGCAATCGAGCAATTTCATGTTACTTTACTAGTATTCCCAAATATAACAATAGCAAATCGATCAATAAATTTAAGAAAGTAATGAAAGAACGTTTAAATAAATGTAATTACTATAAGACCAGTGATTATCTTAATGATAATACGTCTTGGGATTATAGCGATCGCTGCCAGGCTATTTCATGATCCTGTGATTTCGTGTATTCAGTAATTAGTATCTACTATTGTTAAGGGTTGAATAATGTGAATACCCTGGATGAAAATGAATTCCATCTTTTATTTTGCCGTATGCATATCCGGAACAGTCATGCACGCTTAAATGTCTTTGCCTTTGGCGGCGTCGTGTGGCGGGTTGCTCACTTCCCTCTATAATGGTCGAGGAGAGTAATGGCTGTCACATGCGTCATACTCGTGAACGGGTGCTGTTGGTGGGGACTGGTCTGTTCTGGTTTGCAGGAGCTACATCACATTTAGTAGATAGCAGTTTATTTGCATCTATGCTATGGACGTTCACATTATTTGATTTTTCACGATAATTTGCACTAGATTTAAGCTCTCATTTAAAAGAGCTCTTACTGAGTTTGTTGGGTAGCGGAGTTCTTCTCAGTAGTGACTGCACTTGGAACTCTGCTAAGTGAATAACATTGATCTTGACGAATAAGTTTTTCTGTTTCTTCATTTATTATCATTGATGGAATTGAAAAATTTTATGATTATTATGTTTTAACCAAATAGTTTAAATTTTAATTTACTATTAATATATGATTTTGCTTTTACTATATGTAATGGTTATTCGCTCTAGGTAGTTTACGATTTATTGACGTTTTGAAAGTATCTGTAAAGATCTATTCGAAATAAAAATATTTTCTATTTCTATTTCAAAAAAAAATATTTCTTAAAAAAATATTGAGCATAGATTAGTATATTACTTACTTTCATGGTCACGGGAGAAGTCTTTTGGAAGCAGGCAAACTACCGAAAAGTCAAAAAAGCCTTGACGTTTTTTTGACACAAAATATTTTATTTTTCATAATCCGTTCGGTCCGTTAGGGACCTGGCGTGAACATAGTTGAACATACCTACATACATACACAATTTTTTTCTTTAATTTCAGAAGAATATTCGTTCAACATACCAAGCTCGTTCAGTAGAAACTTACCATTATCACAACTTGTAACAGGATGAACCTTAAACTTTCTAAATATGATTTCGTCATCAGCAACAACGACCGGCCACCCAATACGGGGACTACATCTGGGTGTCCTGTGAGGGAGAATTCAATTCGGACAAGGAGAACATCGGGCCCGTCCAGGTCATCCCCGGCATGCTGGCCCCCGGCTTCCCCGCCGCCAGGCTGCACACGGCCGACAAGATCTCGCGCTACGAGAGGGACCTCCCGGACCAGGTGCCGCCACCACTCGTCGGCGTGTTCTTTGAGAATCCACGACGTGAGTGCATAGAGTATTCCCGTTTGCCACTTTCATTACATAAAAAAAAACCTTAGCTATTCTCAAAGTGAGCGTTGGCCACGCTGTAATTAAATAGGTATATTATTATGTTGCAAGTTGGCAATACCACGATACTTACAGGGGGAAGGGGTTTTTGGCGGGAACGCGGAAAAGAGCTGAGTCGCTGCGTGATATTATTTTCGAAATTTGTGTATAGTCGCGTTTTTATGAGTAAAAATGGTGGGATTTTTATCATAAAGCATTCGATAATGTTCACGAGTGTAAGAAAGTGATATTATGAAGTGAAAATTGATTTTTCGTATTGCCTCCAAAACTTCATAAAACTCCTAGTAAAGTCCCCATCGCTTTACTGGAGCCACCCCATCATCTCATCATATTCCTCATGGAAGCATTTAATAATCGTCATCTTCCATATGGATATTCATTAATTTTAAGAAATATGAAATTCAATATGTATACGACTGAAAGACTCTGTATCTATGGTCATGACAAATTATTAAAAAAAAAAATACAGGTGGAATCCCCTAATATTGTTTTCGATTCCTTTTCGTAAATGTTCTGTTTTATTTACATCCTAAATTGCAGTAGGCAATGTTGGTAACCCCAACCGTTCCGGATTATGCGAAACCGTCCCGTTCCGTCATGTTGGATGTAATCCCGCTTTGCAAGAATTAATAAAATAATCTCGCAAAACATTGGATGCGTCCCGCATGTCCCGCATTCGATGCATTGTCGTACCATGCCTATTTTTTTCAAGATATTACATAAACACACAGTCACACGCATACATAATGCAAAGTGGAAAACAACAGCGGAGCATCTACGTATACTAACACGCATTGTGTGAATTCAATTGAAAACTGTTTGCGTGTGTGTATGTGAACGCTTTGTTCCATTTTGCATTCTTGTAAAAAAAGTGTCACTCTAGTGAATAATATTTTGAAAATAAATTACTTCAGTACCTAAGTATGTTTTGTATCGTCTATTTCTTCTATTTTGTTGTCTCTATAATGTATTGGTGTACAATAAAGTATAAAAATAAAATAAAAAAATAAATATCTATACTGACAAAACTTCATACTTCGCATTCACCAATATCCACAAAAAGTCCCGCATGCTATTTTCAGAAAGTTGGCCGCCTTACTCTAGGGCCGCATGGTCACATTTGCTAAAGACCCCGCATCGGCGTTATCCGGCACTGGTGTGGATGGTGCATTGTATTTACTTCTATTCACTTCTTCTACTATACTTCCTGCAATAGTATTAAAAATAGTTTCTTTTATCAGGTGGTGTGCTGATCAACGTGGAGTGTCGCATCTGGACGCGGGACATTTATTACGAGCGCGGCAGCCGCTACGGACGCGCGCGATTTGAATTACAAGTCGATTAAATTTTATATCATCTACCCTCATTATAGTGGTTAAAAGTTTCCTCTGCTTGAACTTCAGCGATCTGAGTATATCTTATTATACAATGGAAGTTATTGTCTTCTAGATTAACTTATTCTAGTATAGCATGTCAGATTTAAATAAATAAATAAAATAAAATACGCTTACACTCACAGCCCCACAGTAGGTATAAACCTGTGTCGTGGGTGCTGTTGTACACATACAACATATACACAAACACCCAGACCCGAAACAAATATCTGTAGGCCATACAAATATTTGTCCCGGTGCGGGGATCGAACCCGCGACCCTTCGAATCAAACGGTGGTTTCGCACTGTTGGACTAACCGGGTCGTCGATTTGATGCTATCGAGTGAAGTTGGCTGTGTAAAGTTTGTGATTCTTCAATGTTGGTCTAATGAAAGCTGACTACTGCCACATTTCCATTCTAGCGTATCCCTTCTCTACCATAAAATAGCCTTCATCGCAGCGACCCAGCAATAAGGAAAATTAGACTTTCTACTGATATACATAAACATTTGTAAAATTGCTGATTCTGATTCTGACTAGGTTCAAGAACCTTCAAGTTTTTAAGTTTTGCGTGTGTTGTACTTGAGCAGCGTGCTGCAATGATGAGATGAGCAAATGAGCAAACTGCTGTCAGACAAATGTCACCTCAGTCTACCACGTAAGCTGAAAAGCGACCCAAAAAAAAGGAAATGACCTCCGCGCGAGTTTTTCTGCATGCCAGCATCCGATCACGTCCTCGACGCTTCGGGGGCAGATAGGCCCGGGGAATGAGGTACACCTCGACCCCCGTGCGGAGGGAGGGATGATATTTAGTTAATTAGTTACCTCGGGTTAATTTTAAATAATCATTTTAGTTTTTAATATACGCGAGATAAATTCTAAAACTAGTTTTATTTCAATGATAAAATGAATGTAGCCTGTTCTGTCGGGTTTTCCTAAAATCGCGTTCAATTATATTAAAATCTTATGAGGTTTAAATGTAAGTCCTACGTTGTAGATGTAAGCTTTTCTGTGCCATGTCAAGCTTTAGCTAGTAAGGTAACTTGTTTGATGTTGTACTTAAAGCAACACCGGAGGGGAGCCATATGCAGGCTTTCCCCTCTGTCAAAGTACAAATGGGCCTATACCTGTCGCCTAGATGTTTAAATGTGTGCGTGAAATTGTTTCTGTATTTTGTTAAAGTCAAGGTGTGAGTTTCGTAGTAATAGACGATTTTTGTGCTGTGCGTGTGTGTCGCACACATTTCCCCCCCGCAAAAATGACAGACTTTTTGCATCGGTAATAAACGCAATGGCTACTCCCCTCCAGTCCGCCGCGGCCGGTGGCCCGTGTTGCTCTATGGATGTTGTATAACGTCTTTTGAATTTAAAGTACTTTTTTATATTTAAGCTTTAAATTGCGCTAGGTGTGCTGATATCTACGTATTTCTTAACTAGTAAAGTAAGCTGGTTAGATTTCTAATAATTTAGTTATGTTAGTGCCAACAACAAAGTGAAGATGTAAAAATATGTTATTTATAATTTGTAATTCAATTATGACTTACGGTAGTATTGTTAAACTTATTTGAAAATTCTGAGTAGTAGGTTAGGTGTTTACGGAAATATATTAATAACTTCTATACCTCAAATTTTAGTGGCTTAGTGGTAAAGCGCCTGGACTGGTTATCTATATTTTTCTTAAGGAAGGACTCCATAAGGCACGATATAAGGAGTAAACACTTCAAGTTGAGGCGTTACGCGCGGTTCCAACGCGAGCGCTGCGACCACAGAGTACTATAGTACATGCTGCGACCGAGCGGACGTGTTTCACTCGGCCGCACACGAGCAATCTCCGCTCCACACTGATGGTGATAGGTGGTCGATGGGTAATACCTACCCATCGACTATCCTATTATTACCTTCCTTAAATTATGATCGATAGTATTACCTCTGTAGTCAGTGCCGGATTTAGACTTCAGCGGCCCACAGGCAGAGCATGTGGTGGAACCCCTCAAATCACCATCTTCCACTTGCACTTTGAGGGCTCGGTAGAATGTGCGAAAGACGCGTTGTTTGTTCATATTTCGTGTTGCTTGATCTCGAAGAGAACTTCTCCCGCTCAAAGTAAAAAATGTTAAAGGAGTTTGGACGTCGATTTATTTTTAATTGTTTATAAAAATAGAATGTCATTGTCATATACATTTTTGTTAGAATTTTTACGTCTTAGTTACGAATAAAATCGATCTTGTGAAAATTAATAAACAATTATTTTTCATTACAACACGAACCTCAACAAAAAATCGAGATTTCATCTGACTTTTTGTAATAAAACTCAGTACCTTTATTATGTTTGTACTGAGCTAATATCGCTTTTATTTTGGTGTGGCTCAAGTCCGGCACTGCCTGTACTCGTATGACTTTTCTTATCACGAGCTGTACCTTCTTAAATATTCTTATTAAACTAAGTACGTACCTATTTTGTGTAGTATATTATTATGTTAACAGAAACTTACGAAAATACTAATGTATTTACCTACTGTTATGAATAATTATACCTACCTATAAGATTTGTAAATTTATGAGTGTTGTAATTAAAAAAAAAAAACAATGTAGTGTTTTATTCCTTTTATTAATCCATTGAGTGCCAAAGGTTAGCGTCAAATCGTAGGTAATCGGTGGCCACCATGCAAATGCTTTAAACTACGCAATTTTATCTGGCATCAACTTGAAAAAATATCCCATCGGTGCCAACCTACGCAATACTACGTATTCCTTATATTGCGTAGTCCGGCACCAACTACAACCCTTTCATCAAATGATGCCGTTCCACGCAATATTGCGTATACGTACGTAATATTGCGTTTATTGCCATCTGTGTCTATTTTTTTTTGGTCAATTTTATATTTCTGAATGATAATTTTACTTTTGCGATCGCGCTACCCCTTTCCACCAAATTACGCAAATTATTGTCGCCTATCGAGTAACATAGCTTTTTTTATGCAGTGAAGGTTAGCGCTTGTCAGTTCACATTGCTGTTAAGTGATGACTGCAGCCACCACCACAAAGACCAGAGGTCAAAATGCAGATACGTTGCTACTCCTGAGGCCTTGGTTGTTATGTTTCTGTGATACGGGGCCATACATTGCCATCTAACCGGAACACGATAGTGCTGAACACTACCATAATTTAGCGGCAGATAGATTAGGTAATGCGGTGGTGTCTACGCCCTCGAGCTTCTGCACTGGCACTCTGCCACCAGGTAAAAGTTACACGTGTTTCATTATAAAACCTTGCATCACTTAGAAAAATTACCACCTACCGCTAAAAGAACCGTTACAGCAAAAACATTGCCGCGTTTGCACGAAAAAGATGCATCTTTTTTTCTATGCTACTTGTCCTAAAAGACAAACATCACTGGTGGCGTGCGGCACACTAACACGCCAACCAGCTTGGGGACCTAACTCCAACGTGGGGTTGGACTTCTCCTAGTCCATCACCCGGAAATCGCTTACGGCAACCAAGTCGGAGCGAGACTCCGCCCAAGTCGGGCACTCGGCCAATATGTATTGTGCTGCGTCGGTGCAACTATATTCGTGGCATGTTGTACTCGGCTCCGATCAAAAGCGCCGTAAATTGAATGTTCTTTGAAATTCCATCGGCTGTCGAGGACTCTAAAAGACCTGCCTTATGTTTATGAAATTATTAAAATTTACCTTATATAGGTACCTTCGTTTTACACACACACACACACACACACACATATATACAATGAATACTCAGAGGTATGGTTACATTAATGACCTAAAATTTATCAATGATTGGGAGTTTTTGGCAGGAACGCGGGAAAGAGCCGTGTCGCAGCGTGATGTGTATTGTCACATTTTTATGTGTAAAAATAGTGGGTAGGGTAGTAATCATAAAGCATTCAATAATGTTCTTGGTTATAGGAAAGTGATATTATGCAGTGAAAAGTTATTTCTTGTGATGCCTCTAAAACTTCGTAAAAACTCTTAGTAAGGTTCCCATCACTTTGCCAGACTCATCTCATCATATTCTATATGGAACCATCCAATCAATGTCATCTTCCATACCTATTATGGATATTCGTTATAACAAATGAAGATTATAAAAACTATATACTGAATATTGGCTGTTAAGGATAGGAATCCGTGGCCGTTAAACGATAAAAAAAAATATTTATGATTGGCCGATGAGCGAGATATCGCTACTTACAAGAAAGTTATATTCGCGACCGATTATTTAACACGGGCCAACGGCCGCGGCGGACCTGCGGGGAGTAGCTTTAAGCAGGCTTTCCCCTCTCTCAAAGTACAAGCTCGAGTACAAGTATTCCTTCACCGTCACCCAGATGTTTAAATGTGTGCGTGAAATTGTTTATGTGTTCTGTTAAAGTCAAGATGTGAATTTCGTAGTAATAGATGATTTTTGATTCTCACACCTTTAACAAAATACAAAACAATTTCACGCTCACATTTTTAAACATCTGGGTGACGGTGTAGGAATACTTGTACTCGAGCTTGTACTTGTTTGTACTTTGACCAGAGAATACTTTGTCAGAGTGATAGCCTGCATATTATTATTATGGCTACTCTCTACCGGTTCGTCACGGCCGGCGTCCCGTGTTGCTCTATCTTTGATACTAATAGAGATCATTTTACAATACCATTCCTCGCACCAGAAAATCCACTAAGTTCTTACATAAACAAGTACTTAGTAAGCAAGCACTCCAGTAATAATAAAAACTCCTTGGAATTATCAAATTCATTTCAGACCAGAGATTATGTAATGCGGGACTGTAAGACAGGAAAATAATGAATGGCCTACTTTATGACTTTAGTTAAGTAATAGTAGATAATATTGTATTTATCTGGTAACACCGCTCAGCTGTACGCCATACGGACGGCGTTTTTTCGATGACATTTCTCATTTCGTGCGTGAACTGAAGCGTTGGATTGATTGTTACAAAATCACTTGGTATTTGCTATTCACCCATTAGATTGTTCGCGAATAGAGTAACCATATTGAGTATCGCAATTAACGTGTAAAGTGAACGAAATGGCTAATTTCAAGTATTACTTGTTCGCGGCGGTGTTATGTGGGCTAACTGTTCACGGTAAGTCGTGTGTCGTAGTTTCTTTGTTATCTCATAACGCGCATTCGTCGCGTCCATTTCTTGGGCTCGGGATTTCAATAACGCAATTTCTTTCGGTCAGGTCAAGGCGGACTCACGACTCCAGAGCCGGTGACGATAAATTTGCCCATATCGCCCTTGCCGGCGAGTACGGAGGTGCCGAGTTCAAGTGCTGAGCCGAAACCGACTCCTGCCCCGACCTCTACCAGTACCACCACTACGACTCCGAAGCCTACAACTCCACCCACCACCACCACCGAACCCACCACAACCGAGAAACCTACCACCACTCCCGCCCCAGCGCCTACGCCCAAACCAACTCCTCTGCCCGCCCCCACGCAGGGCAAGTGGTCATATGCCGACAAGAACACTGAACAAGTGTGCATCCTCACCCAGTTTGCTGCGCAGATGAATGTCACATATACTAAGGCAGTGAATGCTTGTAAGTACCTTTTATTATTATTTTTCTTCATAGTTCCTTCCAACCTTACAAAGGATCTGCGTTTTTGCCTATTGCTGTAATTGTAGCACCATAAAAATTTGTTGCAATCTGTTTTTCTGACTATTTGATACAGATATTTCAATATTAAAAATTTGGAAAGCCATGTTCTTAAAGCTGCTACTAAATTATGTAAATTATGTAAAAAATATTCAGATGAGGTGATTTATTTCAATAGTTGCTTTACAATATGTCTCCTTTTGTTTATCTATTGATTACAATCTGTCGCCTTCAAGCAAACAATGGATGTCACACCATTAAAAAATATGGGCTGCAGCATCCTGCCATCCATCGTACTGGTGGTATAGCTCCAGTGACGGAGCTCGCGCATGTAGGCATTGCTGCATTACCTAATATACTTGTTGCTAAATGCTATTGTTCATCACTATCGTCTTCCAGTCAGGTGGTAATGTACGGCCCTGTAATTTCCGGCACAGAGGCATAACACCTTGGACCTCAAGAGTGGTAACGCATCTGCATTTTGACCTCGGTCTTTGTGTAAGTGTCTATAAGCTGCAGTCATCACTTAAGCTGTATGATGACCACTTCACAAAAAAAAAACCTGCAATAAAACTACCACTAACCACTGCAAATGCCAATCTACATGCCAAGTGAGGTGATTATGTCATATCTCCCTAATGGAGAGGCTTTGGTCCAGCAGTGGTCTTTCAGCTGAAATGAAGAAGCCTCAATAAAAATCCAGTTATTTGGTACAAGGTTTCAAGTTTAACTAGGTACATTGTTAACCATGTTATGTAAAATAATAATCAGCCCTCATAATAATATGGCCCTCACTAGAGTACCACTTATAGACTTATTTATTTAGAAAATATATAGGTATACATTTCTATTTGAAGTATTAACTAAGTACATTGAAATTATTAAATTTAGCTTATTGGTAGCAGAGCTTCTGCAACTGTGCCACCATGTAGGTACCAATGCATTATCTATTTCACTTATTATAAAAAAATATATATGCTGTGTTGTTGGTGCCATTATACACACACAACACATACACAAACATCCAGACCCGAAATAAATATCTGTCAGCAATACAAATATTTTTGTCCTGGTGTGGGGTGAATATTGGTTCACTCGCCACATACCTAATAGGTTGGGGAAAAAGTATTTTCGCATTATAGTATGTATGAACTTGTAATAAAATCTCTTTGGCTGTAGTATTTGTATCTGGCTGATTTTGGTATCATTGAAAGTTAAAATTTTAAAGAACATAATTCCAAATTCAAATTAGGCAAATGTGTGATTTTCATTTGTTTTTCGTACTGTCAAGATGAGTGAATCTAATGAAGAAATTCAATAGGTACATTTTAAAATTTTACTACAAAAAAGGTAAAAATGCAACGCAAGCCGCGAAAAAAATTTGCGATGTTTATGGACCTAGTGCAGTGTCTGTGAGAGTAGCACAAATTTGGTTTAAGCGTTTTCCATCCGGAAATTTTGATGTCAAAGATGCACCTCGCTCTGGTCGCCCTATTACGTATAAAATGGATTCCATTTTTGAAAAAGTGGAGCAAGATCGACATATCAGTAGTTACGACGTAGCTGAAGAACTGAGAATTGATCACAAAACAGTTTTGGCGCATTTGAAAAAAGCTGGGTACAAAAAAAAGCTCGATATTTGGGTACCTCATGAGCTCACTGAAAGAAACCTAATGAACCGTGTACTCATTTGTGATTCTTTATTACGACGTAATGAAACCGAATCATTTTTGAAGAAGCTGATAACTGGTGATGAAAAGTGGATCACGTACGACAAGAACGTGCGAAAAAGGTCGTGGTCAAAGGCCGGTCAGGCTTCACAGACTGTGGCGAAACCCGGGTTAACTCGCAATAAGGTGATGTTGTGTTTGTGGTGGGATTGGAAGGGCATTATTCATTATGAGCTATTACCACCAGGCAGGACTATCGATTCTGAACTCTACTGCGAACAACTGATGAGATTAAAGCAAGAAGTTGAGAGAAAGCGGCCGGAATTGATCAACAGAAGGGGTGTGGTGTTTCATCATGATAACACTAGATCTCACACATCTATAGCCACTCAGCAAAAATTAAGAGAGTTTGGCTGGGAGGTGTTAATGCATTCGCCGTATAGTCCTAACCTTGTACCTTCAGATTTCCATCTATTTCGGTCTCTTCAGAATTCTTTATGCAATGTTAGGTTAACATCACGAGAGGACTGCCAAATCCACTTGTCGCGTTATTTTGATGAGAAGTCCCAAAATTTTTATAGCAATGGGATCATGTCCCTACCTACAAGATGGCAAAAGGTTATCGAACAAAATGGTACATACATACTTTAGTTAAATTTAAATAAACTGTAATAAAAAATGTTTTGAATTATCTTAAAAAATGCGAAGAAACTTTTTCCCCAACCATATATAATAATAATTAGAATACCTATGTGTTTGCAAAGAACACTTTCTTTGTATTGTTCTGCATACAATAGACCTACAAATTATTTAGAATGCTAATAGACCAAATAAAGATCTTGCAAAAATAACTTAAGTACCTATCTAACCTTGATCTGACACCTTGATGTTAATAAATAAACTTGCAATCTTTTTAAATACAGCAACAGTTGTCTAATTTATTTCACAATTAGGTTTATGCATCTGTGAGAAAGCACAATTTGCACTACTGCAATGCGATGTTACAATAGGTTTATTTAAGGCCTTATTATATTAATTGTACATAGGTACTGAATTGATAATTACTTAACTTCACGCTTGTAATCCCTGAAGGGGTGGGCGAAGGTAAATTATAGAAAATGATAGATGTTGTATACCTATATAGATTTGCCGGTAACGTTTTGTGGCCCATGTAACACAGGTGGTGAGCCTGTTGACTCAAACTTGAGCCAAACTCCTAGGTACTAGGAACGTTCCAGAAAATGAAAAAAACCCAAGTATAAGAATTTCACACCCTTATCTCCTAATAGCCCCAGACCTGGGAATTGAACCCCAGCGGAGTAGTAGTGACTGGCTACCACTAGACTACTTTGAGGTACGGAACACTGAAATAATAGTGCATCATTCCAAAATACGTGTACATACAAACCAATGACGTCAATTGAAACGCATGAAAAAGTCCTATTCGAAAAATGTCAGGCAGTTGTAAGTAGGTACATATAGCCCACGACGGCCACTACACGGTAGCGATTCGCGAGTCGCGTGGATTGTTCAGATGACTGCATTTAATATTACTGTTTTTACTGCTACAGTTCAATGCGTGACCCACTTTTGGGGCAACACTGCGAGAATAATGTTTTTGCCCACGATAGTTATTAGGCAATCGATTTTATACTTACATACCTACCATACTTACCGCAGATTTAATATTGGAAGATGGAAGAATGCTAATCCCCACTTCATTTGTTGAAAGGACCAGAAGATGGTCCTCTGGTCCTTTGAGCTGACCGTTCAGATTAATGTGATTGTGGTGGCCAACAGGCTTGCATTTCACATTGATGGTAGGTGAATACTGCCTATGCGTAGTAGATGCGTAGCCACTTCTGAGGCCTAAGTTGTTTTGCCTCTTTGATTAGTTAATGGCTATTCAAATTTCTCTAAAACAGTATGAATTAAAGTATTATCTGGGGCCACGGCAGTGCCCCCGCCAAGTCGAGCGCGAAGCGACACAGCCCATCCTTTTCTGGAACCATTTCGCTGCATTTTCAGACCTTTGTTTAAGATCGTATTGTCTCTTATTTAGGTATTTATTTTATTGAAAGTTGCACCGACAAAGTGGACTCACACTATACATTTACAGAAATATAAAATAAAAAGTAAATTGTTTAGTGCCACCTCAATTACAGGTGCAAACTGCTTAAGTAAACAACAAAAATCAGCATTAAAAAAAATTAAATAATATCTCTCTTCGAGAATGAGTTGGTATTGTGGTATTGTAAAGCAACTTAAAATGTAGTTTTTAGTGCGTGCCCACTTATTTACATCGGGAAGAAGGCCAGTGTAACAACCTGATAGTCAATCTGAGACAGAAGGTACATGGATCTACTGTCTCGGATTTGACCTACTGGTGGTAGAGTTCCAGTCCAGGCTACCGCATTACCGGATCGTCTGTAGCCAAATGGAAGTGCTCAACGTTCCGATTAGCTGGTAATGTATGGCCCCGTAATAACTATCACAAAGACATAAATTATGGTTCAGGGGATCTGCATTTTGTCCACTGGTTTTTGCATAGATGTCTATAGTCTGCAGTCATCACTTAACAATATGAGCTGCATGCTTGTTTAACACCGTAGTTCTATAAAAAATGTACTTGGTGTATAAATACGTGTATAATACCTATGTCGTCAGTGGAAACATAAATAAGTTCAATGCGAAAAATGTCGTGCAGTTTTAAGTATAGCTCACGAGACGGTCGCGTGTCTATTACGTTAACTACAAGCCGTGAATTGTTCAGTTAACTGCGTTTACTGTTTTTACTGCTAGAGTTCAATGCATGATCTACGTTTGGGGTAACACTGAAACAGTTAAATGTTACCATACTTAGGTACCATAGAATCAATAGTGGAGTTGAGAAAAAAAAAATTACATACTCCAGTAGTTCAAATACCAGAACCACAGATCACCTCCAATAGATACCGCATTCAGGGCAACCGACGCTCACAACATATTAGTGCATTTTGCTAGCATAGAACGCAATGTTCGCAATCGCGACGTTGCCTGACAGCCAATCACAGCGCTTTAGTTACGTCTCCCGCAACCCCCGCGTACCTCAAAAACGGTGAACACGGATGTCATGGATCCGAACAAATATTCACTAATTCGGTATCTATTGGATGATCTGTGACCAGAACATACTTGAAGGTTGAAATTATTTAAAGAGTTATGTAATTTGATACTTACTGTTGATCCCGGATTTATTTAACTCGTATGGATTACCTAAAAGATTCAAGGTTGTATATTGTTTCTTCTAGAAGTTGCTATTGCAACCTGATCTACGTACGTACATAATATAAATGGGTCCTACGTATGCCTACCTACATATTATATCTAGAAGGAAGCCAGTACCAGAGCCCGACTTGAATGTGTAGAGGTACTGGAGCAACGAAGAAGCGAAGGCTCCATATAATTAAAAAAAAATTTACTGGGTCCAACTCTTGTGTTACCTAACATTTGGCCCTGCCTTATACAACACAGCTTAACAGCTAATCCAAAATACAGTAGGTGTGTGTACTGTATTTGTACGTTTGATGTGTTCTATCGTTCCAAGAATTCGTAGACACCGCTAGAATTTTCCAAAGATTGAGTTGTACCGACAGTATAAAAATTCGAACAATCGACCACCAGTTCTAGATTAATTAGAACAGGTCTTTGTTGCCTAATCTGCTTATGTAAAACGGCTTTTGTATGAAAAAAAAGTTAAGTAATGAAAAAGTTGTTTGTTGGTCATACTTTTCTCGGTGATCATTATCAAGCAATTTATGACGCATAGACAAAAAAAAAGCAGTAATGACGATTTTTTTTTATTATTCTCTATCGAAATAGCCGTAAATTGACTTCGATGTAATGTTGAGATTTTTGGAAATTCTACGCCAGCGTAGGCGATGCCTTTTTTCCCTTTTTTGTCTTTTTCAAATAACGGTACTAATATCGAAAGATTTTTTCTCAATACCGAGATTCCGGTATTGGCTGCTATAGTTACTACCCACAATTATTTACTCTTTCACCTTGTAATGGTTATTGGTATGTAATGGTTATTCGCTCTAGGTAGTTTATGATTTATTGACGTTTTGAAAGTATCTGTAAAGATCTATTCATCTATTCGAAATAAAAATATTTTCTATTCTATTCTATTCTATTTCTATAGAATGGACACTTCCCCTCTTATGGGCGACGGTTGGTATTTTGTACGTGCTACACACACAGGTGCGCGTGTTAACCAAATTAAGCGTTTGTATAGAATTTTGGCGGGTCGTCCGCGGTGTGCCAAAACGTAACCGGCGAATACGATTAACTGTATGCATTTACCTCTGCCTACACTTTCGGCGGATTACAGGCGTGAAGTCACGTGATCTTATTATTCTTCAGTAAAATGATGATACAATTTTCCTGTGTAAAATGTATTTTATCATTCAAACACGGTAACGCCCCCTGAATGGCGCGAGATAAAAGCAACAGAAGCAGAAACTATTGTGACGAAACTGCATAGCTTGGGCATTGTTGTCCGCCGACTTTACTACGCTCTCTCAGAAAAACTCTTTGTTACCACAGAACAACGATACTTTGTGAAATCTAACAATCGAATGTTTAACTCGATATGATTTTAACAAAAATGTTTAAAAAACCAGTCACAGTAACGATAAATTAAAATTTGGTTACTTACTGGCTATGTCTCATGTTGTTGTTAGAGATTTAGGTCTGAAATTTAGTAAGAGTCAAGTGTCAAACCTATATGTTTTTAGAATTTTCCAATTCATATGAAGTTGTTTTAGTAATCAAGGTGACAAACAAGCATGCAGCTCACATTGATATTAAGTGACGATTATGGCCTAAACCGGCGTCGGGACGTGTGGATTCCGCCGCCCATTAGCGGCAGAATTTAATTCTATTGGAAGAGAATTCTTCTTTTAAACCTTCCCTGGACTTCCGAAAATAATTCATAACCAAAATTAGCCAAATTGGCCCAGCCGTTTTCGTGTTTTAGCGAGACTTACGAACAGCAATTGATTTTTGTATATGATGATATGATGATGAAGTAGCTCGTGAACAAATCCGGAGTAGTCCACTAAAATTTCCAAAGCATTGCTTTTCGAATCATGATGTCCAACACCCGTTGCGTTGATTCCTGTAAATATTTTCATTCAAAACCGGCTCTATGTTAGCCAAAAGAGGCTTTAAAAAGTGCATTTTCAAACAAAACCGGCAACCTACAGCAAAAATGTAATTTACTTAGAAGAAAATTGTATTTTTTAGACGGGAACACGTGCATTAATCTAGCAATTAAATTATGATAAACAAAATATCAGCTGTTGCAATCTATACCTTTTGTTTAAATTAAAGTTCATATTTTATACAAAACCGGATTTGTCAGATACTAATAAAACCGGACTTGTCACACGTTTGCAGTCAGCAACCGGTCAAGTCCACCTTTTTTAAAGAAATCCAGATTAATCAATTTTTATTTATTCTTTATTAATAATGAAGTAGGTACGCATGCAACAATAGAACTAATCCATCTACATAATTATAGTGTAATGTGTGTAAAATTTATTTTTGCGGACTTATCCGGTTTTGTTCGCCAGCTCCTCATTATATAGATAATAGATATGTAAAAATTTAGTTAAAGGTCTCCGCAGACGAGGTACTGTCCCCGGGGTACTTTTGTATCCATCAATAAAGATCTCTTATAGACTGTATGCAATAACGCTCACAAAGGACTAAGAGTACCCCGAAAAGTCTTTGAGAATTTTTGTTCCCTAGGGTCAAAAGTCCTTCCTCTGCGCAGGCCTTTAGAGATATATGTACATATTTTATTACAACCACGCAGCTGATTCGCAAGTTTGCCAAATAATCTCTGTAGTGTTACCCTAACTGCGTTCCGATTCCCAGACGTGATTTTAATGGTTCCAATGATTTGTAACACGAACCCGAATATGACACGCCATAAAAATGAAACGAAATCTTAACGGGATAGCAAAACAATGCTGTCCCTATGTCGGGTATTCCCTTAGTGGCACGTATCAGCTGCTTAATGTTGATCCAACACAAGTGAGATCATTATGCAAAGTTTTCATACTTAACAATAGTGATTGATACATTTTAGTGGGATCAAATTTCTAACATTATTGTATTTTTAAACTCTATTTGGCTGATAGGTGTTTGTTTTTAAGATTATGTGTTATGTGTATTGGATACAGAGTTATATAATTGAACTCGCTGTCCAGGCGAACTTCGTATGGCTTTAGTGATTTATACTCGTAATTAGTTTACGACCTATTGTTCGACCTATCAAATATACACATACCTATTACTGGTGGTGGAGTTCCAAGTGTAGGAGCTTGAGGGTGTAGGCACCACCGCATTACCTAACCTATCTGCCGCTAAATGGTAGTTTTCGGCACTATATTCAGTTTATTCAGTTTATTCATTTATTTCATATAATTAGGCTCCTGGAGAGCACTTTTACATCGTCATTTTTTTTAAACTAACCTAGAGTGAATAACCACTAATAATAATCAAAAATACATAATAAATTAAATAGACACTGAACAATTTTGTATAATATGGAAAGCATCAATTATTTACAAATTCCTCCATTTCCCCATTTCAAAAGAAACTGAGAAAGAATGAATTTGGTCGTCATAATAAAGGTTATTCACTTGGCAGAATTCCAAGGGCAGTCAATACTGAGAAGAACTCCGCCACTGAAGAAACTCAGTACAGCTCTTTTGAATATAAACTTAAATCTAATACATATATTCTCTGCTACCGTGTTCCGGTAAGATGGTAATGTATGGCCCTGTAAAAACTATCACAGACATGACACCTTAGGTCTCAGGGGCATTTTGACCTCTGTTTTTATATGTATATGTAGATGTCTATAAATACTCAAATACTCATATATTGGTAAATATAAACTTACATGTCACGTTTTGTCATTAAAGATTACAATTATTTATTTTTATAGGCTGCAGTCATCACTTAACATCAACGTGAACTGCAAAGTTGTTTGCCACCTCCCTTACATAAAAAAATACCTACGCAAAAAGAGATCATAAAAATTGGTCTAATAGTTTTTTTTTATAAAATAATATTAGCATAGGTATCAATATAATAAGTCCATGCCATAACTTACCACCTTCATAATACGTATAAAATTAATAAGGTTCAACTGTAGCTGTCATAGAGCAACACCGGAGGGGAGTAGCCATATGCAGGCTTTCCCTTCTGTCAAAGTACAAGACCAAATGGGCCTATACCTGTCCTAAATATTATAGGCCTAGATGTTTAAATGTGTGCATGAAATTGTTTCTGCATTTTGTTAAAGTCAAGGTGTGAGTTTCGTAGTAATAGACGATTTTTGTTGTGTGTGTCGCACGCATTTCCTCCCGCAAAAAATGACAGACTGTTATGCATCGGTAATAAACGCTATGGCTACTCCCCTCCAGTCCGCCGCGGCCGGTGGCCCGTGTTGCTCTATGGTAGCTGTATGTAAACTGTTATTCCGTTCTAAACAAATTTATGTGCTAATGAGTTGATTCAATGAATAACAATACGCTTAAATAATGTTAAGCAATTCGGCTCCCCTAAATTATGAGTTGACGAGATATTAACCATGGAAAGAAAATAAGCTATTCCTTTTTGATGTCGGTTAATCAGTTCACGTCATTCTTTCACGAACAGTGGCGTAGAGTGCCTTGGCAGGGTCCCGTAGATAAATTTGTTTGGGGCCCTTTTAGTGGGTCAATATTTTCTACACTTTGTTTTTTTTTATGTCTGAAGGTTGACAGACAAGCAAACGGGCCACCTGATGGAAAGTGGTCACCGTCGCCTATGAACATTGGCAACACCAGGGGAGTTCCCAACGCGCTGCCAGCCCTGAAGGACTCTTTTGACGCCATTTTTGAAGAACCCCATATTGTAGCATCTAAGGAACACCTCAGAGGGAAGTTCGTTGTTAAAATACAACTGAATATGAATCCGAGCAAAAATACTACTTTGTCCCTGCGTGCCCTCTCAGAATCTCCATTCATTCATCCATTTGGTCCAATCCAATTTCGGAAAGACGCGTAAGCATAAAAAAAACATTTTCCTTCATAGCCTACAGAGATACGGTTGGCAACGTAGCAGTCTTTTGTTATCCATTATTTATTGTAATGGACTTTGTAGGTACCTACTTGAATGGGTAAAATTGAGGGCTCCGCCCACGCACATTGGGCCCTCTAGCCCGGAGCCCTGTACATTTGATATGGCAGACACGGCGGTAGCTACGCCTCTGCTTACGCAGGAGTAGGCAGTATATTGCACTTGATACCACAGTTTGATTCATCTCCTTTTTCCTTGACATTACAGATATGTATTAAGATTCGCCATAGTGTTATTTGAATTGTTAAATGAATGAATTGTAATGAATAAAGTGGTAATGAATCACGAAGTTCCCGCTTTCATCCGGAACTCGTCTTCCAATGACGCGTTGCAGATTTGCATGTTGACATACCTTTACCTCCGCTAGCGCATTGCACCGTGAATCATTAGGCGTGTTTATTACCGTCCGTCATTTAACACGGCTCCAATGTATTTGTTTAAAATTTGCATTAAAACATATACTATTAACTTTTTTATGTAAAAGGATTGACAGACAAGCAGAGGGACGACCTGGGGCCATACCGCCATCTTTGTTTTATGTAATGAAGGTGGCAAACAAGCATGCAGTTCACATTGTTGTGAAGTGATCACTGCAGCCTATAGACAAAGACCAGAGGTCAACGTGCAGATGCGTTGCCACCCCTGAGACCTTAGTTGTGAGGTCTCTGTGATAATTATTACGGGGCCATACATTACCATCTAACCGGAACACGATAGTGCTGAACACTACCATTTAGCGGCAGATGCGGTAATGCGGTGGTGCCTACGCCCTCGAGCTCCTACACTGGAACTCGACCAGTAGTGATGTCAACGTTTGTCAATCGTTTTGATCAAATTTTGACTAATGACAATGTTTTCTTGGCGTGTGGGTTCTGTAAATCTTTCAAGTCTTCTTTGTTGTATGCAATGACTTTTTTTGTGAGATGAACGTTTCTGAACTGAATTTCTGTCTCAACTTCTCGGTCTAGTTACGGTATATTTCCTATACGTTTTTTTTGCGTCTAATGCAACCTGTTTCCTAAAGTTTCCTTGTTCGACTTGAATCATGACTTGATGTAATGATTTTTTGATTGAGTTGATTGATTCAAAGATATTCCCATGTGACTATGTTATAATTATAAGTAATTTTATAGATGTTGAGATGGCAACAGGCTCGCCACCTGTTCATTGGGCCAAAAACGTAACCGGCGAATCGTGGGTGTTTTTGCATGTATGCTTGAATGCAGGCATTTACCTCTGCCTACCCCTTCGGGGATTACGGGCTGAAGTTACGTTATAGATATCCTCATAAAATTGTCTGGGACAAAATCCAGTTTTTTTTATGTAATGGCAAACAAGCATACAGTTCACATTGATGTAAAGTGAAGACTGCAGCCTATAAACACCCATACAAAGACCAAGGTCAAAATGCGGATGCGTTACCACTCCTGAGGCCTAAGGTGTTATGCCTCTGTGCCGGAAATTACAGGGCCGTATATTACCACTCGACCGGAACACGATAGTGCTGAACACTACCATTTAGCGGCAAGTATATTAGGTAATGCGGTGGTGCCAGCGACAACAGAACCACTAGACACCCTATGTCATCGTTTCTACTAAGAAACATTTCAGTCAAAGCGATGAGGTATGAAGGGCCGGGGAGCGGCAAAAGAGAGCGTCGTGATTGGTTGATTCAAGGTTTGCGACAGGTCAAAAATTATAACTAGTGATGGGAAAGTTTTCGTTTTGATTGCAAGAGGAGTAAGTTTTAATTTTATCATGTTCATTTCAATTTCAACTCGTTTCATATACATACTTATAACGTTTAGTTAAGAAAATGTATAACAATAATTTGACATATTTTAATATAAATGCATGTCAAAATAAATACTCAACATAATTTTTGCTATATTTCTTTATGCAATTGTATATTTTATATTTTTAATGTTTTGTTCAATACATTAATAAAGACTTTATTATCATTATAAGTAATAATCAATGATAGAGCTCGAAGGCACCTAAATATTACGTGAGTAATATGGGTAGGTATGTCAGATAACCTCTAATGATGGGTGTCAATTTTGTGGTTTCTTGGCGTGATGTTAACGAAACATCTTTTTCTACAAGACAATTTTTTTTTTCACAATATTCCTTTTTGGGGTTGTTGATTACGAATACGTCTTTTTATTAAATATGACATGTTCGAAGTGGTAGTGGCGTGGACGTGGAACTTTGACACCCATATCATATTCTACTAACTTATTAAACTTCAAGAAATTTTGAGGTTAAAGAAGAAAAAAGAAGTTTAAGGGGTCTGTTCGCCATCTCGGATTTGAAAAGTCTGCACCCGTGAAATTGACATCCATATCATATATTCGAAAAATATCATTTTCGTAACCATCACCAACATTTCTTTTTTTGTATTTTTTTTAATACTATATATTATTGTTTACAATAGGCTACATTTAGTGAAATATGCATTAGGAAATGCAGTGGTGCTCGTACTTCCTGGAGCTCTACCACTGTATATTACCACCTATCCGGCAGATGATAACGGTTGACATTGAAGAAAACCGATAACAATTTACTGCAGATCAAATCGGTAGCATGTAGGTGTCACTAGGTGTTCACGCCTTCGAACTTGTTCAGTGGAGCTCCATCAAATAAATAATAATTCATTCAGCAAATAAATAATTAATTCATATCTGTTACCGCCGAACACAATAGCCGTGGACACCATAGATAAGTGGACACTACCACTTCGCGTCAGGTAGGAAAATAAAGTTTATAAAATATTCCATTTTCAAATTATTTAAACATCTAGCTCACGACCTTAGTTTATTAGTCACCCAACTGACTTACCAAGAGCTCAGAGCGGTTAGGAAGGTGAATCAGATGGAACATCGAAGTGTCCATTCTATAGATACGTAGTTTTATTAAATATTCTCTGCCACCGTATTACCTACTATATCCACAAAATGATAGTATTTAGCTCTATCGTGTTCCGGTTAAATGGTAACGTATGGCCCAGTAATAACTGTCACAGAGGCATTTTTTTAGGACTCGGGAGTGGAAAAGTTTCTGCACTTTGACCTCTGGTTTTCGTGAACATGTGAACTTCATGTTTGTTTACAAACTTCGTTACAAAAAAAAAAACAATTAAAAAAAGTGCACGAAAGAAAATCAAGTAATATTCAGTTGCATTAATTGTCATCATTCATCAGTTGATTGAGGTGTCACATCACTATTCTGATACGTACCAAAATGGACGAAAGGAATAGCAATATTTATTTGAATGAAAAGAAAGGGATGCACTGTAAAAAGAGATCAACGGGTGCTGTTTTTGACCTGTCATGACCTGTGTAAGTTGAACGCCGAATTAATTTTATTTTGGAAAATTATAATCGTGAAAACAGCATTCTTGTGAAAAGTTATGTCGTCTTTTTTGAAATTAGATGTTTTGCTACATTTGTACAACACCATTTTATTGAACAAGATGTCATTTTGCTTCACTTTCTTATTTTTAAATTTAATTAATTAATATTTTATTTAATTAATTTATAAATTTAATTGTTTCGCGCTCGTAAAACGACGTACACAGGTCACATACGTGGTCGGTACTGAAGTCGAGCTCGCGCGCAGTTTCTTTTATCATTACTGAATTACCTATGTCCCCCTTTGTGTTGTCCAAAAGCGTTCGCCTGCGATGCGGTATCTTTTAGGTTGAGATATCGATGGGTGGTGCCTACGCCCGCGAACTCCGTTACTGGAGGTCTACCACCAGTAAAAAACCAATTCACACCAGTTCAGTCTCTCACGCTATTTTTAGGCGTGTACGTAAAACTGGTTCCAGATACTAGGTAGTAATATACATTGTTCTTAAGGCATAGGGAGTTAATAAATAGAAAAATTTATCTTTGGCGGTCAGTAGAATGGGTAATACCATCAACAAATAATTACAATATCCTCGGATTTCCATTTAACTGTAGTGAAACGTATTTCGAAGTGCAAGAGTATCAAAGGCTGCAAATTTTTGTGTGTCTAGACTTTCGATTTACTTTACTGAGGTTCTCCTAACGCTTAAAAAAGTACATTTGTAAGTTGGAAATATTTAATGCTTAATGACCTTCGAAGCGCGCATGGTTCCGCGGCTGGTGTAGATCGCAACATTGCAGGCGATCTACTCGGTTGCGCGATACGGGCACGATCGGGTGTGTGATGGGTGACCGCTAGAGGAAAATTAAAATGCGCGTTTCCGTGCTTCGGAGGGCACGCTGAACCGACAATCTTAACTCGGTTTCTCGGGGTGAAAGTCTCTCGTTCAGCGAGTGGTCAGCTGATCCTCCATGCCGTTTTGCCAAGAGTTTGAAGCCTTAAAATCAATAGGAATTGCAGGTTTAAAAGGTTAAATGTACAATGCTCATCAAGAATTATTGCACGTCGAGTTTAGGAAAGAGACAATCGGCTAGTTTCGGTTTCGTATAGCATTATCTCTGCCGCACACTGCCTGTGTGATGTTTGTCAATCGTTACGACTTCTAAATCCGGCAGTAAAACCCATAGTAATAAAATATGCTCACACCCATTGCCCTAGGTTATAAACCTGTGTCGTGGGTGCCGTTGCACACACACACAACACATACACAAACACCCAGACCTGAAACATATCTGTAGGCCATTCAAATATTTGTACCGGTGCGGGGATCGAAGCCGCGACCGTTCGAATCAAACGGTCGTCCCACACCGCTGTACTAACCGGGTCGTCATGATGAGAACAAATTAAGTTCGTCAAAACGAGATGTTATTCATGATTAAGATTACTACGAAGTGTTATTCAGAAAATATTATAATCTCTACCTTACCTCCGTATATGATGCGGTATCAAGTATTTATGTAGCTTATCTGCAGCGTGTCCGATAAACCAACCAAGGGTGCTTGGGTACCGTAAAATGGGTTCCTCTAACGGTCGCATTACGCGGAATTGTGTGTATGCGCTTCTGTGTGAAGCACGTGAGTGCAATTTTATGTATGTGTCGGGCAGTTGATTCATCGGTTTCACACTTTCAAAACATGTCGTGAAGTGGCAAACTAGCATACATTTCACATTGATGGTACGTCTGGAGGACCCTCGCCAGGAACATAGTTCGTCACAATAAAAAGTGTTATTTTTTATGTAAAAGTGTTGATAGATAAGACGGGTCACCAAAAAAATACCGAACACAAAAAAAAAGATCTTAGGGAACTGTGTTCCAAAAATAATGATAAAGCTATTTTTGTTGTATAGAATCTGCGAACGAACACGATAATCTGCGATGACGCGAAATATCAAATAGAGCGAAAGATGAGGAAAATGGTAAAAAATACACCCGTTTTAAGATACCTACGTCGATCTATAATATTATAATGTTGCCAGTTACCAGTCGATGAATTACCTACATGATTTGTGCCACTTGACTCGATCTTGTTTTTTTTTTATATTCCTACTAGCTGACCCGGCAAACGTCGTTCTGCCATACAATAAATGTTTAGAGTCAAGAGCATAGAGCAACTCGGCCCACCGGTCGCGGCGGACGACCGGAGGGGAGTAGCCATCATGCCCATCATAGCGTTTATTACGATGCAAAATAGTCTGTAATTTTTTGCGGGGTGAAATAGGTACGTGTGACACACACACTACAAAAATTGTCTATTACTACGAAACTTACACCTTGACTTTAACAAAATACATAAACAATTTCACGCACACATTTAAATATCTGGGCGACAGGCATAGGACTAGGTATTTGGTCTTGTACTTTGACAGTGGGGAAAGCCTGCAAATGGCTACTCTCCTCCGGTGCGCCGTGGCCGGTGGCCCGTGTTGCTCCATCTCTATGGTCAAGAGTCCATGGCCTTAAAATACATTAAAAAACAACACCAGGCGGGTGCCATCATCGGTTGAAAGTTTGAATGAAGTACTTATATCTAAATCCCGCGTGATAATTTTTGCGACATGTTCTAAATATTTACCCCCTTATTCATAAACGTACATTAGATACGTTTTAGCTATAGAATGCTTTTTCTTTGTCAGTTGCATTGTCTAATGTGCAGGATAGAAAAAGACAAAAGAGAGATGAGCAACACTTTAGCTAAAATAGCTTTATGAATAAGCGGGTAATTCTATTGTGAAGGTGAAGGTAACTAAAATTTTTAATTTGATCGGGATTCATTTCCTTTTCTACCAGGCAAATAATTATATGCGTCTAATTAAAATTATATTACCTACTTACTTACCTTTTTAAAAAAAAACTAGTTTTCCTACCAGTTTTCCTACTATAAATCAATCATGGGTGGTGGCAGGTAATGCGGTGGTGCCTACGCCCGCGAGCTCCGTCACTGGAGCTCTACCACCATTAAAAATAATTAAAAAAAAAAACAGTAAAAATGTGCAATATATCTGGGTACCTACAGTAAAGTAACGTTACGTTTTTATGTTTATACTAACGGCCCGCCCCGGCTTCGCCCGAGCTGCTCCGTTCCTTTTAGTCATAGCGTGATGATATAGCCTATAGCCTTCATCGATAAATGGGCTATCTAACACTGAAAAAAATTATCAAATCGGACCAGTAGTTCCTGAGATTAGCGCGTTCAAACAAACAAACAAACTCTTCAGCTTTATAATATTAGTATAGATAAGTTAGTCCTCTTCATTTCAACTGGCCTTGTGACGGTCGAGAATCACTAGCGATTGTCAGTGAGCAAATATTGCAAAAGTGACGCATATGAAGCCGCGGGGCGACACAGCTGTGTGTATTTTTATGCTTATCTTTGAGATTGTGTTGCAGTTTTTTCAACGATTCATGTAAACAGCATCATCCCTATCGGCATAGATCAAGGATATAAAAAGGCGAGAGGCCTTAGCTATTTTAGACGCTCACTTATAAACTACAGTCAGGGGCGGCTTGACCTATAGTGCAGGGTATAGAGAGCAACACGGGCCACCGGTCGCGGTTGACTGGAGGGGAGTAGCCATAGCGTTTATTACCGATGCAAAACAGTCTGTCATTTTTTGCAGAGGGAAATGCGTGCGACACACAGGCACACTACAAAAAACGTCTTTTACTACGAAACTCACACCTTGACTTTAACAAGATACAGAAACAATTTCACGCACACATTTAAACATCTTTGCGACAGGTATAGGCCCATTTGGGCTTGTACTTTAACAGAGGGGAAAGTCTGTATATGACTACTCCCCTCCGGTGTTCCTCTATGGTGCAGGGTGTGCAATGCCCACGGGCGCCGCAGTCTCTAAGAGCATCGTCTTGGACCATCATGGTACAACAATGATATGATAGAAGCGGCCAGCCAGCTCGATGGCAGCAGCTATCAAACGTGAGCGCCCTATGGGCGGCTTCATATTCGAACATTTTGTTTCAACTCGAAGAAAACCTTATTTCACGTATAATAGTGTTCGTCTTGTGTTTTAAGTTTTATGGACAGCGAAATAGAAGCGAAATGTATCGAATTTTTATTTTGCTGCCCATAGAACTTAAAACACAAGACGAAACATGAACTAGCTTCGCCGCTTAGTTTCGCAACAGAGATGTGCTGCAGGCATAAATAAAAAAAAAATAAAATAATAATAATAATAAAAAAGCCTTTTATTTCCAGATTTGCATTAATTTGTTGCTTATAAAGGTACCTATGATTATGTATTATATATTTAACTAGAATGAGTTAGAATTTATATGTAATTGTATCTATAAACTAATGTTGTTTTTATTTACTCATCTTTTATTCTATTTTTTATTAGTTTTTAAGTCACCAACAACGCCATAAAATCTGCCTGCGGGATACTAGCTACAGGCATAAAAACAATGACTATTATTCTGCCGTCATAAGAAGAAACTGTAACCTATACCTACCTACTTTTAGAATAGCTTGTTGGAATATGAAAAAACTTTCTTGTTACGACGGCAAAGTTAATAGTTATAGCCGCGCGGGGGGGGGAGAAAGGGGGAGGTTAAGGCTTAGGGGGGGGGGGGCAGGGTTTTATTGCACACAGCCGCTACATGAAGGAGACTTCGGCTTATTTCGGGTCTGTAGAGCGTTAACTCTTTCGCACATTAGGTAGTTACCTATGTGACGTTTGCCGAGCACCTTGATCAAGTTTTGACCAATAACAGCCTATCAGTGCTTACGTAGGCAGCTTAATTCTATGGTAGGCAGTTTGCAAAGGAGATAACGTTCTACGAAGTGGGAACAAGCCGATTTTCTTTCGTAGGCAGGCTCGATGTGACATATTTCTTGCTGCGTTCTGTACTTTACAAAATACAAATACCTATATGACGATATTGTTTTGTCTTTGTCTTTTGTTTTGATGGATTTGAACAGTCTGCCATGAAAGTGGCGGAAATAAATTTGCTTACGGCATGTCATCTACTTAAACTACCTACTGTGTCCTTATGTGTCAGTTATTTCTGTTATTTATGTTTATTTGGTAATACAATAAAGAGTTACTAACTTACTTGTCGGTCGCTCCGTGAAACTAGGCGATTAATATGTACCATATTTACTGGAACTCTTCAAAATGAGACCATGACCCATTTTTAGGGTTCCGTAGTAAACAAGGAACCCTTATAGTTTCGCCATGTCCGTCCGTCTGTCTGTCTGTCTGTCTGTCCGTCCGCGGTTTAGCGAAAAAACTATAAGTACTAGAGACTTGAAATTTGGCACAAGTATACATCTTAAATACGCCGACAAATTGGTAGAATAAAAACATGAAAAAATATATATATTTAGGGTAACCTCGCCTACATGTAACTCGCAGATATATTTTTTTAATTTTCGATTTCCATATAGTGTGTAGTATCGTTGGATAGGTTTTTAAAAAATAGTATGGGTGTCCAAAGATCATTTTTCGATTTAGTTAACTGTACGTGAAAAAAAAAAAAAGTTTCGTTAGACTCAAGTGTCCCCCCCCTCCCCCTACAGACTAAACGGTTGTTGTTAGAAATTCAAACGTTACGGCAATAGTAGCTATATATAACGAAATTAAAAGGAAAACTCACACTTAAGTTGGCCTTGCAAGTTTGCGAGTAATAGTCGATCATGTGTATGTCATGTATCTTCACGCCAGGTCCCTAACGGGGTAGGCAGAGAGTGTAGAGCGCCAGACATCCCGGTTCTGACAAACCTCTCGTGCCTCGTCTACCTTCATCATTCTCTTCATACATGCACGCCGATTCCTAAGACTTTTGACCCCACCATCAGACAGAACTCGACCTATTTGGTCATGGTAGGTCAGCCTTGGTCTTCCTGGGCCTCTGCAACCATCCACATTCGCATTGTATATCTGTTTAGTCATTCGCTCATTCGACATTCTTTCTATATGCCCGAACCATCGGAGCATGCCTTTTTTCATTTTTACACCGATACTATCATTCACACAAAGTCTCTTTCTTACATCTTCATTACGAACGCGATCGGTGAGTGATACACCGCAGATCTTGCGCAAAGATCTCATCTCGACCGCGTTCAACTTACTTTCATGCTCTTTCCTGCATACCCAGCTCTCGCTTCCATATAAAAGCGTTGGAGTAAGTACAGCATTATGTACGGCTAGTCGAGCCCGCTGGCTGAGATGTTTCGATTCTAGCAGCTTACCCAACGCTCCATTCACGCAATTCCCAGCAAGCACTCTTCTTTCTATGTCAGTGGTGTACCTACCATCCTTGCTAATAGTCGATCAAATGTACTTTACTCGAAAATTTCGAATAAGTCCTTACAAAATATATATATTTTTTATTTCATCTTTTAAGATGTAACTACGGAACCCTACACTGCGCGTGGCCCGACATGCACTTGACTGGTTTTTAAAATTAATTTGAAAGTGTCAAGTATACCTATTAACCTTGTAACTGAAGGACAAATCAACACAACAAGTGAATTTTATATTAAAGAATATATATAAAATTAAATTATTAACTGTCTCGGTAGCCTAGTGGTAGCAGGCCACTACTACTACGCTGAGGTCCTGGGTTCGATTCCCGTGTCGTGGGTTATCAGAGATAATGGTGTAAAGTCCTTTATCTCTGGTTCTATTGGGATTTTTCCAACAGTCCACATTTTGTCAACAGGCTCGCCACCTGTTACATGGGCCAAAACGTAACCGGCGAATCGTGGGTGTTTGCATGTATGCTTGAATGCGTGCATTTACCTCTGCCTACCCCTTCGGGGATTACAGGCGTGAAGTTACGTAGATTACTTATATATTTGCGACACATAGGTACCTACCAACATGCGAGTCCATTCAGCACTTGTGTCACAATACAAATTGCTTGTGTGAATGAAGGAGAGTCCAGTTACAAACAAAACAATATACATATATAGGTACATGTCGCTTATGCAATGGAAGACCGAGGCCGCGACCCCAAGGTCCCCTTTTAGTTTCAATTCTATATGTAGGTATACCCGGCACTGCAGGTTACTAAGTCCGCAGTCAATATAATTTATTGCATCACAATTTCGCATCGAGTTGCTTAATAGATTTCTTGGCTAGGTTAACAATTCTACTTTGTTTAAATTGAACGGGAAAGCTCCTCTTTCTATTTTTACGTCGTAAAAGCGGACGCTTAACACACGAACGTAAGCGTAACCTTTGGACCAATACAGATATTTGATGTTAAGAATGTACCGAAGTACTCAAAGTATTCAGACATTCTGACATCAGGGTGTCTCGACAACTTTTTGTTTTATAGTTCGAGTAACTAATTTATCTGTTTTCTATTCTCATTCTATTTTACGTTGAGTTAAAAAGCTAACGTTTAACATCCACAAACGTAAGCGTGAGAACCTTTGGACCGATACAGATATCTGATGTTAAGAATGTACCAAAGTACTTAAAGTAGTCAGACATTCTGACATCAGGGTGCCTCGACAACTTTTTGTTTTATAGTTCGAGTAACTAATTTATCTGTTTTCTATTCTCATTCTATTTTACGTTGAGTTAAAAAGCTAACGTTTAACATCCACAAACGTAAGCGTGAGAACCTTTGGACCGATACAGATATTTGATGTTAAGAATGTATCAAAGTACTTTTATCTTTTTGCTACTGTTTGAAACCTAACTCCACATATTTAGTACCTCTCCATGGACAGCGAATAAACGCATAAAGAAAGTAGTCAGACATTCTGACATCAGGGTGTCTGAACAACTTTTTTTTTCATAGTTCGAGACAACGTAACTAATTTATCTTTTTTTTACTAATTTTACGAACCGGGTCGGGACGCGATATAGATATTGGGTAAAAACACTTTTTACCTTTATTACGACGTTTCGACTCGGTTGCAAAGCCGTGGTCGCGGACAGAATGGACGACTCGGTTCGTAAAATTAGTAAAATAAGTGTTAAACGCGAGTGTTTTTAAAGTTATAATTTATCTTTTTTCTTTTCTTTTTAAGTCCAGAGTCTTGATATTATATGTACACAAGATCAATTTTTTCTTAATGTAATGCATTTAGTGTCTGTCTTGCAACGAATATTTGTAGGCCATACAAGTCCTTTTTTTTACTTTTTTTTAATGTTATGGAAGTGGCAAACAAGCATGCAGCTCACATCGATGTTAAGTGATGACTGCAGCCTATAGACACTTGCACAAAGACCAAGGTCAAAATGCAGATGAGTTACCACTCCTGTGGCTTAAGGTGTTACACCCCTGTGCCGGAAATTACAGGGCCGTACATTACCACCTGACCGGAACACGATAGTGATGAACACTATCATTTAGCAGCAAGTATATTAGGTAATGCGGTGGTGCCTACGCCCGCGAGCTTAGTCACTGGAGCTCTACCACCAGAACTTGTCTCCGTACGGGGATCGAAGTTGATCGAACTCGTGTGCCTCGGTTCAAACGGTTGTCACACAGCGCTGGACCAGTTGGCTCGTCAAAAAACTATATAATATACTAAACTATATATATATATATATATAATGATCATCATCTTGTTCTAGCGACGGTGCTGGCGTACGTGGTGTTCAACATGCCACCCAATGCGACCGTAGTCGACGGCAACTGCAACGGCACGGACCAGTGGCTGACCATCTCGTGGCCTGAGACGAACGTCAACAGCATGGAGCTGGTCTTCACCTCCAACAAGACCACGAACACTTACGCCCTGAGGACGGTCAACCTTACCCTCGACGCCTCCAACTTCCCTGATGCCGGTGAGTGTTCCCTTCACAATGGCGATGGATTTGGTGGATTTTCATAGCTGTTCTTATCCTAGTCTGTGGATAGTTGTACTGCAGGATTCAAGTAAGAGTCTCTTAGACCTTTTTAGTCATCTCATTCTCATCTTAGGAATCAAATATTACGGAACGTTTTGAGGGGGGGGGGGAAGTAAAAAACGTTACGATGCCTTACAAGGGCAGGAGGGGAGTTCAAACAACGTGTTTCGTAACATTTTTTTTTTTTTATACATATTAAATTAAAAAATTTATGGGTGAAAACAAAGAGCAACGCGGGGCCATCAACGGTCGCGGCGGACCGGAGGGGAGTAGCCATAGCGTGTATACGCCATTTTTGTGACGTTTTGTGCCGCGATCAAACACTAATCAGGTGAATCTCAGGGGTGTTTGCCTCGCGCCTAATTGGTGTATATTTTCGCGGCAAGATAAGCTCCACCCACTTACAATGGTTGAAGCAGTTTTCATAGAAAAGCGTGTGTATTGTCAATCAAACTTCATCTAATATCTTTTGTAAGAATAATAGTGTAGTAGAAGAGAGCCCCCCCCTCCCTCCCCCAAAACAGGGTACGTAAAAACAGGTCAAAAATCTTCAAGAATTATGTTGCGTAATACTTGAATGCTCCTTATGGGACTTGGTATGAAGATACATACGTACATACAACATATTTTCTTGTTCCAATGATGTTTCAATGATTGATAAAAAACCAGTGATATAACAAAATCATGAATGTTTTTTATGAGTCACTTCATTTGGTTAGTCATCTGATATCGGCTTGAAAAGATTAATATTGATACACGATTAAGGTTCTTGGTACTTTCTAAAGTTATATTTTTACTGGAAGTAGAGCTGTAGTCTCGAGTTGGTCCTTCAATGACCACTGTCATATCCGAACCACTGATACAGCTTATATGGCAGAGTTATTTAAATAGATTACTTCGTGAGCTCTACTACTGGTAGAGCATTTATAGCGCCATAGGTAAATAAGTTTTTTTGGTAAATAAGTTTTTTTGGTAAATAAATATTTTCAATTTTTAATTTTCAGATGACTTAGATTTGTTAAATGACAATAGGAAATCTTGGGATATTGGATTAAATTATTTTGTCAAATAAATAAGATAATTAATTAATAAATCATAAAACGAGTAAGGAGAAAGAAGCAAGCAATAATTTGAACATAATAATTATATTTTTTTATATTAAAAATGAGAAAAAATGGAAAAAATGAAGCGCGCATGGCCCAGCGGCTGGCGTAGATCGTAAGCGATCTTCTCGGTTAAGCATTACGGGCGCGGTCGGATGTGTGATGGGTGACCGCTAGTGGCAAATTAAAAAAATGCGCGTTTCCGTGCTTCGGAGGGCACGTTAAGCCGTCGGTCCCGGTTGCTATCGACAGATAGCAGTCGTTAAACCTTGTCGGAGGCCTTATGGGCGGTTTGAAAACATCTGACAGCGGGTTGGCCAGTAACCCGTATCTCCACCAATCCGCATTGGAGCAGCGTGGTTGAGTAAGCTCCAGGCCTCCCCGCAAAAAAGGGGAGAGACTCGTGCCCCAGTGGGACGTATAATGGGTTGCCATTATTATTATTATTATTATATATTAAAAATACTTAATATTGCAATGATACGAGGGTGGATCCAAAAGTTCGTGGCCCAAACTACAAGGAGACATGACATCTTTTTAAATTTACCGTCATTTGTTAGTATGTCTTCTATTGATTTATTGTGCGTAGTTTCATTCCGATACTGCACAATATAATTTTTCTGTGATTATTTGTTTGAAGCATTCTGACGCGATTTTCAATAATGGAGAAAATTGAACATCGTGCAGTCATTAAGTACCTCAATAAAAAAGGCCTGTCACCAAAATACATCCATCAAGATATGATGGGCACTTTGGGGGAGTCTGCTCCATCGTATTCCAGTGTCAAGAAGTGGGTAGCTGAGTTTAAGCGCTGTCGTGAGAGCATTGAAGATGATCATAGGATTGGACGGCCCACAACCTCTACCTCGAAAGAAAACATTGATAAAATTTGTGATCTCGTACTGGGTGATCGACGTTTGACCATCGGTAAGATAGCTGAGACAACAGACATTAGTTATGGCCGGGTGCAACACATAATAACGAAAGAATTGGGATTCCATAAGGTTTCTGCTCGCTGGGTCCCGAGGTTGCTTTCAGCTGAACAAAAACGAGTTCGATTCACAATTTCGCGAGACTGTTTGGAACTTTTTGAGACTGACTCGAGGACTTTTTTTCTAGATTTGTTACCAGGGATGAAAGCTGGGTTCACCACCATATTCCTGAATCAAAGCAACAATCCAAACAGTGGAAAAGATCTGACTCACCTACACCGAAAAAGGCTAAAGTCGTTTTGTCGACTAACAAAGTCATAGCTGTTTTTTGGGATGCGAAGGGCATTATTTTTGTAGATTATTTACCGAAAGGTCAAACTATTAATTCTAGTTATTATTGTAACCTTTTACGAAGACTACGAGAAGAAATAAAAGAAAAAATGCCCGGAAATGTTCCGTAAAAAAGTTTTGTTCCATCAAGACAATGTACGTGTTCAAACTTCGGTTGAAACAATGTCTGTAATCCATCCCACCCACCTTATTCGCAGGATTTAGCCCCCTCAGATTATAATTTATTTCCAAATTTAAAAAAACATTTGGGTGGCTCGAAATTTTTGACCAAAGATGAGGTGATAGTCGCAGTAAACGAGTATTTCGCTGACCTTTCGGAATCTTTTTTTTTTCGAGGGGATAAACAAGTTGCAGTTCAGGTGGAAGAAGTGTGTTGAGCTAGATGGAGACTATGTCGAAAAATAAAAATAAAATTAGACCCACTTTTCTTTCATTTTCTTGGTCGGGCTTCGAACTTTTGGATCCACCCTCGTATGTAATTAAATTTTTGTACTTGAATTTCAACTTGTCACCCTCCCCCCCCCCTCTCTCGACCGATTCACTTACTTTCAATGTGAGGTATGAAATAGACGTGATCCATAAAAAGTTGTATGTTCCCAGCGTCCAACGCGTCCGTGAAGCTCTGGCACGGCACCGAGTGGCAGGTGCCGCTGGCCACCTCCTACCGCTGCCTCACGCCCACCCAGCTCAACATGACCGCCGACGCCACGGTCGCCACCCTCACGCTGTCGCAGCTGCAGGAGGAGGCCTTCAGGGACGCCAAGACTGACCAGTTCAGCGCTGGTGAGTTGATGATCTTAGTTTACTAGCTGGTGGAGTCTTATCAGAAAGAAATAGAGAAAAGGCGTTTATTTGACGCACAGTCGAAAAACACAAAAACAAAAATAAACAGGTTGAAAAAAGACAAGGCCTCCCCCCAAAAAGGGGAGAGACTCGTGCCCAGCAGTGGGACGTATAATGGGTTGCCATTATTATTACAGCACAAAGATATTAATAGTACACAAAATGTAATTTCCAGCACCTTAGGCCTCAGGAGTGGTAACGCATCTGCATTTTGACCTCGGTCTTTATGTGGGTGTCTATAGGCTGCAGTCATCACTTAACATCAATGTGAACTGCATGCTGGTTTGCCACTTCCATAACACAAAAATAAGTTGAAAAAACCACAAACAATTAATTTTAAAATATTTAAAGCACAACACAACACACAACTACACAAAATAGGAGAAAGAAAAAAAAACAGAACCAACTACACAGTACACAAACAAATAAGCAAATAATTATAATAGTATGTGTCGCACGGCTGCGTCAAAATGGTCTCCAATCCAGCATAGAAGTCAGACGTAACGCCTGACGCGAGTTTTCTATTATATAAATTGATGTATCTTATGTAACCGGCGAATAGAGAGTGGTTGCCTCTGCCTACCCTGTCGGGAAACAGCCGTGAATTAGGATGTGAGAAAATAAGAATATAATCTTTAAGCAGATACTTTAAAAATTATTTCTGTCACAACTTTGTACGTGCATGCATAGAGTAACACCGGAGGGGAGTAGCCATATACAGGCTTTCCCCTCTGTCAAAGAACAAGCCCAAATGGGCCTATACCTGTCGCCTAGATGTTTAAATGTGTGCGTGAAATTGTTTCTGTATTTTGTTAAAGTCAAGGTGTGAGTTTCGTAGTAAAAGACGATTTTTGTAGTGTGCGTGTGTGTCGCACGCATTTCCCCCCCCAAAAAATGACAGACTGTTTTGCATCGGTAATACACGCTATGGCTACGCCCCTCCGGTCCGCCGCGACCGGTGGGCCGCGTTGCTCTATGCGTGCATGTCATAATGCAGTATTGCTTTTAAATTTGTATTTATTTGTAGCGGAAACAAACTTCATAAGTTAATCTTGTTTTCGTAACCTAAAACCGATGCCATTGGCTTTGTTTATAATTAATTACATTCATTATAATAATAATCTAACAGTTATTTTTATCTCGCGTCTGGTGCGAGATAAGGGAATGGCCAATGAAGTCGATATTTGTATGTATTTATTGTATTGCTTGATGATTTGCAAATATGATTTACTGGTGGTAGAGTTCCAGTGCAGGAGCTCGAGGGCGTAGGCACCACTGCATGACCTAATCTATCTGCCGCCAAATGGTAGTGTTCAGCACTATCGTGTTCCGGATAGATGGTAATATATTCTTTCTATTGCCAACTATGCTAGTTAGGCAACCGATATAATAGACTTTGCAGTTTATTGAATATCGTAAAGAAGTCGCTTTTACCCTTAATAATTGTTTTATATTATTTCGCATTAACACATGCTTGTGTAATATATTTTATTTAAAGAAAAATGGTAAGAAAAACATGACTTCAGGCGAGACTCGAACTCGCGGCCTACTGGGAATCTAGTCCAGCCGCTCTTCCAATTGAGCTACTGAAGTCCTGCCCGATTTGTTTTTCCTTCACATTTATTGCATTGCTTTTTGGTAGCAGCAGCGCCATCTATTGCCAACTATTCTAGTTAGGCAACCGATATAAGCGACTTCTTTGCGATATTCAATAAACTGCAAAGTCTATTATATCGGTTGCCTAACTAGCATAGTTGGCAATAGATGGCGCTGCTGCTACCAAAAAGCAATGCAATAAATGTGAAGGAAAAACAAATCGGGCAGGACTTCAGTAGCTCAATTGGAAGAGCGGCTGGACTAGATTCCCAGTAGGCCGCGAGTTCGAGTCTCGCCTGAAGTCAAATTTTTCTTTAAATAAAATATATTTCACAAGCATGTGTTAATGCGAAATAATATAAAACAACTCCAATTTTATTTATTTGTATATATGTATAGATTGTACACAGAAAATACATTACAAAAAACGTCTCTGTGATAGTTTTTACGGGGCAATACATTACCATCTAAACGGAACACGATAGTGCCGAACACTACTATTTAACGGCAGGTTAGGTGATGCGGTGGTGCCTACGCCCTCGAGCTCCTACACTCGGAACTCTACCACCATTAAAAAAAGCAAATACCCATTTCATTGTATAGTTAATTTATTAATATAAAAATAGAGAGCAGACAATCGGCCGTATCGTGATAATGCAATCATTGGACGTGATAGCGCGGCGGTGGTGTTATCAGAGCGAGCCATTCCATACGTGCCGAATACCTTACACGTTCCTAGATACTAAATGCTATGCTACACTGTTCAAAGTCAACTATGTATTAAATTGTATTTTTTTTTGTACTATATATTTTTCGCAATAACACATGCAAGGGGAACTTTTGATATTAAAGAAAAAACGGAAACAAAATTTGACTTCGGGCAGGAATAGAACCTGCGACCTCAAGATAACCAGTCCAGCCGCTTTACCACTACGCTTCCGAAGTCCCACACCAATGCGTCAAATTTTTCTTCCATTTTTGTTTTTTTTTAACCGATTTTTTTTTTTTTTTTTTTTACCTACGTTATGACAAGCAAACAGATAACATGCGAGTGTATGAGAAAGAATGTCTCCATTTCTATTATTCAATTTGTAAAAGAGGAAATGAGATATTCTACTGATATACATAAATATATACCTATTTTTGATATTGAAATTTTTATTTACGTTTTATTGTTATTCACTATACTTTAAAATCTTTATTCATTTTGGGCTTTTCATACCGATTGTTGTAATCCTTAATCTGTATGTACATCTATATCTATACATCTTTTATACAAATGAACAAAACTAGTGTCTGTTTGTAATATAAATATAAACGCTAATTACTAAATGCATATGTTTGTAAGTATACACGATACATTTATATCAAAACAATTTTTGTTTGTTTGTATGTCTGGCAGATAGCTCATGTAATAAGGAGTAACGTAGTACTTTTATTTATGAACTATATTATACTAGAAAGAGTCCATAATATTGCAGCTCCATCTCTCTTTTTGTTCCAAACTTCTCCGCGACCTTGTAGAGGTAATAACTTTCCAAGAAGTTGCGACACGCGTTTTGAAAGATCACTGCCATCGTCAGTATACTATAGGTACGATAACTGTGCATTTGTATCGGCAGCCAAGGAATGCGGCGGCGGCGACATCCCGGACGCGGTGCCGATCGCGGTGGGCTGCGCGCTGGGCGGGCTCGTGGTGGTGGTGCTGGTCGCCTACCTCATCGGCCGCCGCCGCTCCGCCGCGCGCGGCTACCTCTCCATGTAACCTGCTCCTGGGTGAGTCGCTACCGTAGGGCGACGTGGTGGTGGTGCTGGTCGCCTACCTCATCGGCCGCCGCCGCTCCGCCGCGCGCGGCTACCTCTCCATGTAACCTGCTCCTGGGTGAGTCGCTACCGTAGGGCGACGTGGTGGTGGTGCTGGTCGCCTACCTCATCGGCCGCCGCCGCTCCGCCGCGCGCGGCTACCTCTCCATGTAACCTGCTCCTGGGTGAGTCGCTACCGTAGGGCGACGTGGTGGTGGTGCTGGTCGCCTACCTCATCGGCCGCCGCCGCTCCGCCGCGCGCGGCTACCTCTCCATGTAACCTGCTCCTGGGTGAGTCGCTACCGTAGGGCGACGTGGTGGTGGTGCTGGTCGCCTACCTCATCGGCCGCCGCCGCTCCGCCGCGCGCGGCTACCTCTCCATGTAACCTGCTCCTGGGTGCGTCGCTACCGTAGGGCGACGTGGTGGTGGTGCTGGTCGCCTACCTCATCGGCCGCCGCCGCTCCGCCGCGCGCGGCTACCTCTCCATGTAACCTGCTCCTGGGTGAGTCGCTACCGTAGGGCGACGTGGTGGTGGTGCTGGTCGCCTACCTCATCGGCCGCCGCCGCTCCGCCGCGCGCGGCTACCTCTCCATGTAACCTGCTCCTGGGTGAGTCGCTACCGTAGGGCGACGTGGTGGTGGTGCTGGTCGCCTACCTCATCGGCCGCCGCCGCTCCGCCGCGCGCGGCTACCTCTCCATGTAACCTGCTCCTGGGTGAGTCGCTACCGTAGGGCGACGTGGTGGTGGTGCTGGTCGCCTACCTCATCGGCCGCCGCCGCTCCGCCGCGCGCGGCTACCTCTCCATGTAACCTGCTCCTGGGTAAGTCGTTACCGTTCACCATTTCATCCCACAGCATTTCGGAACCACCAACCCGCATTGGAGCAGCGTGGTGGAGTAAGCTCCAGGCCTCCCCCCAAAAAAGGGAGAGACTCGTGCCCGGCAGTGGAACGTCTCAAAGGTTGCCATTATTATTTCAGCTCGAACACTCCTCGGCTGAACATTTTTTTAAATTTATTTAATGAATGTGGCTAGCAGGCATGTAGTTTACATTCATGTTAAGTAATGACTGCAGCCTATGGACACAGACACAAAGACCAAAGGTCAAAATGCAAGTGTGTTGCCAACCCTGAGACCTTAGTTTTTATGTCTCTGTGATAGATTATTGCAGGACTATATTTAATAGGTCTTGGGTTATTATTATTTTGTGTTATATTAAATAAAGTTGGTGACATTTTGTTTGGTATAGGTTAATTACAGTGCCCGTGTATAGTGAAATAGAATTACAGTGCTGAAACACGGCCTTTGAGTTTGCCTCCAAAACTTCATTGAAAATGTTCTGGTAAAGCAGCTACTCGAATTACTGAGTATTACACACTCTGACTGACTGACTAATAAACTGATAATTGACTGACTGATTCTGACTTCTGACTTTTACGCTGCTTATGATTACGAAATATCGTTTTACTTGACACTGGCAATATGCTTAACAGCGATGCCAAAATTAAAAAATAAGCTAATCATACATTTTTTCTTTTATTTCAGATGAATAGGACCTTAAGCATGGATACGTAGAAAGGATAATTTCGTTGCATCGCATTTATGTAGGTCGCGTATGTCGTGGGGCATCCTTCGCGTTTCAACTTTGCTCAGACCCATTGTAAGACTACCCTCGTTTATAAAATATATACGGTGAAATTTTAGTGGTCGTTTTCTTGCATCAAAATGATTTTGTTTTTGTAGTACAATTGATGTATAATTATTTTTTGGGGTTTTCTCCTTAAAAGGCCCGATAAGGAAATTTTATGAGGAGTAAAATCAAGTGTGACATGAAAGATGAGGCGTTACGCGCCATTCCCCCGCGAGAGCTGCAACCGAGCGGACCTGTTTCACTCGGCCGCCGGCCGCACACTAGCGATTTCCGCACCGCACACCGAGTAGACTCCCGTCGTGCGTCGGAGTTGATAGACAGACTTTCTTTTTAATTAGTTATGCCGTATCACACAGCACGTGAGCTTATTTTGCTCAATATTTATATTATTCACCGTTTCTTCATTTGGTCGGCAGCGCACAATGGTGTGCTACACTACTTCAAGTAGTACATGGTAGTTCATGTGCTACGTTTAGTGAATTACTAACATTGTATCTCTCTCTCTCTCTCTCTCTCTCTCTCTCTCTCTCTCTCTCTCTTTCTCACTATCTCACTATCTCACGGTTTTGAGATGAAGATGGTAACATTTAAATTTTATTTGAAAACTATAAATTTATATCCTTTTTTTATTTTAACTCTTCTGTAATACCACTGAAAGCAAATCGTTTTGAAGCGAGAAAATAAACCACTAAAATTTCAGGCTGCATATTAAAATGTTAATTCAATGCATTATGGATTTATTGTTTCATATTAATAACCTGTGTAAGATTTCAAACATTCATGGCTGAATACACAAACGTCACTTAATTTTAAGCAACCCTCAAATAGATAGAGAAAGGAAAGTCCCACTTAGATTTGAGTGACGTTTGATTATTTGGGCATAATTTCCGTAAATATCAATACCTTAATGTGCAAATCAACAAGTAATTGAGTAATATTTAGGTTCTATTGCACCAACATATTTGTTAAAGTAACCTTTATATCCTCTTTTTGATACCTAACTGTATCAGAAAGATAGAATAGATAGAAGGATGAAAAAATTTACATTAACTTAAAGCTTAACAAATATTTTGGTGCAACCCAGCCTTAGACAGTTACCTCATGTCAAGATGAACGACTAAACAGGTAGGCAATATGTTTTCCTGTTTGTTTATCCAAAGTTAACGTCAATAAAAAAAAATACTGAACATGCAATATCGTGTTAAGTTTTCCTCATTCCTCATATTGATTCTATTATTAAATTATGAGTGTTGAAAATGAACACTGGTTTAGTTTAAAATCCGTTAATGCGTTGTTGATAAGTCTTAGAATTGAAAATATTTTTTGTACGGCGCTGTAATTTTCGGCACAGAGGCATAACACCTTAGGCCTGAGGAGTGGCAACGCGTCTGCATTTTGACCTCTGGTCATTGTGTAGGTGTCTATAGGCTGTAATCATCACTTAACATCAATGTGAACTGCATGCTTGTTTGCCACTTCCTTAACAAAAAAAAAAGATAAGTAAATGTTCAGTTTTTTTTTCGTAACTGTTCATTTATTGATTATTTACTGATGATTTTCCTTTTGTTTACTCAAATTAATTCCGGTGATTTGTGAATTGAAGTATCGATTTAAATAATTGTTACTAAGGAACGTACTCGTTGAAGCCTGTTTATACAGGTTTCAATACGTATCTCTTGCAAAATTAGCTTTCATCACTGAGAGTGAAAATGTAAGTGAGTTCCGGAGACCCAGTTATAAAACTGTTGTAATTATTTTAAGTTGTGGGTTCTGGCAATATTACGCGAGGAATTAAGGTGGCTCAAACCTGGTAACACCGTTGAATTGCCAAGGCTGTTCTATTATTTATCCTGGTAACACTGCAATTTCAACGTATGGCAAATTTTATGTTTTATGGATTTATTTTTTGAAAGATGTTTTCTTAAATAGAATAATGTCGACACTAAATTTTGTGCACGAGACGATCTTTGCCATATTTATTATAATATATTTAAACATTTGCAACATTAAATTAATTTTTTTGTCATAGTACAGAACTATTAATATATTAAATATTAATATATTTAATATTAAATATATTTAATATTTAATATTAAATATATTTAATATTTAATATATTACTAACTAATATATTAAATATTACTTGCAACGGACTAACTATTTACCATTTTTTTCATCACATACGCACGTACACTTGCTTGGAAGTAGCAAACCTAGCGCGGAGTTTCTGACTTCAAAAAAAACTACGAAAATAATTATGTAATAATAATAATGATATATTTTATTTCATAACGACGATGAATCTTTTCTGTTGTTGTCTAGATAGGAGATGTAGGCAAAAAATATATCCATAAAATATTATCTATATAAAATTATCTATATTTGTTTATCTCATTCTTCCATTAAAAAAATTCGTGTATGTTCATTCCGAAATTAGACCACGTATAGTAGTTAGAACTTTAAAAATGACACCGTGTGCAAATGATTTAACTTAGTCATTAAGTTAGTAATAAATCACGCGTGTTTTTATTTTAGTTATGGTAGTTGGAAAGAATGCGTTTTCATGTGTCCATACCCTCCTATAATAAATTGATTTAAAAATTCATATAAAAAATAATTGTTAGTTTAAAACAAAATATGTTTGTAAACATGCTTTCCAACTTACTATTTTTACAGGTAAAAAGTTTTTATCATTTACTATCTTGATTTGTTTTTTTTTTAATAAATTAATGCGTTATTCTTTTTTGGTTAAACAAGGTCTCCAAAATGTTAATTTTAAATACTGTCCTAATAAAATAAATACTGAAAATTTGTTCATATTGGTACGTTTTTAGTGAAACATTTTGGACTAGCGTAAGAATAGGCGGTTATTTATACAAAGTGTTTTTTTTTCTTTTAATATTATGCTGCTAATAGTGGTTTATATTTTATAATTTAATATAAATGCCGCTTTTTGTAACTGAAATGTCGGCTGCATCACATTTCGATTTTCAAATTAAAATAGACTAAAGAAGTGCATTAAGAAAAAATGTAAAAAAAAAATAAACAAATATATAACATAGAAATGTGATGTTATTTAATAGTTTTAATGAGGAGGGTAATATTATATTTGCAATTACAATTTAATCTATTATAAATAATTTAATTAACCCCTTATAATTGTAACAATCAGGATTATTAAGCTTGTGATTTTTTTTTATCTATTCCAAAGATAACTGATGCGTCTGTTTTGTTTTGTCTTTTTAAGAAATTTGTTACACTAACAACAGTAATAACATTATGAGAAATACATTTTAATTAATTGATACGAACAAAATATATGATATTGAACTATTCTTTATTTATAATGTATCAAATTATATCCACCATTATACATTTTAAAACGCAGGCGCATCATTATACGCATAGTTATACTCGAGTATAACATTTATCATATAATCAGAATTCATTATAGTAAACTGTCCATTGATTTGTATAAGATATGTAAAGACGCTCATAGTTTAGAAGTAGCATGTGCTCGCGCCGATTCTGATTCGAATCATTTAAAATGCATTTTTTTTATTGATGCCTAAGTGAACTTTAAAAAGTTATTTTATAGTTTAATAATTAGTGCTGTAGGAGTTTTAAAAACGTTTAGATTGCCTCATAACGGTTTTTGTCCGGTTATGACTGTCAATTAATGAATTGCTATGAAATAATAATACTTTGATCCCTTTTGGAAAGCCGGTTTCGACCGGATCGGTGCGAACATGTGTAGTCAGACCTCTAGCTATTATCGTAACGCAGTGTCCTTCTAGTAGATCTTGTAAATGTTTAAGATGGACTCGTCACTTGTTTGATAGTTAAATAATCCCCCAGGATAACCTCTTCACACCGAATATTATAGGGTAGGCAGTAGTAAACAGAATGGTGCGCAAAACATCTTTGTAACATCTCGCTGGTACAGCAGTTCCCAATTCTTGACGAATATGGAAACTTGATTTTTTTTATTATTAGCACGCATAAGTGCGTTTCTTATGCAAAGTATGTATGTATCTTCATGCTAAGTCCCTTGCAGGGTTGGCAGAGAGAGTGGGGCGCCAAATGTCTCGGTTCTCACACTCCTCTCTTGCTCTCGCTCACTGTTCCACATTCATCACTCTTCTTGCATAGTAAATCGTCCAAAGATCCAAACAGCGCGAATGGTCTAAACCACTGATTCTCAAAGTGGTCCAGGTGGACCGTCCGGGATCCATGGGAGACTCGATGGGGATCTACGTAGGCGTGAATAAAAATATGGGAATGTGATATAAACGTAGCAAGGAAAAAAATCAAAGGGGTCTACTAGAAAAAATAGCTTGGGAACCTCTGGTCTAAACAGTGATGACAATGAATCTTCCATAACAAAATTTAATACTAGTTCACAATTTCTATTGCTCTCTCGAATCGCGGGATATCGCCGTAGTAGTCATCTTTATCCGCATATTTAATGGGTATCCGATTTACCCAGTTCTGGTGGATTATTTACTAACAACCAAGATTCTAACTAGCGACATGTTCAACTATATCGCTGTGAGGTGCGGGGTTAGCGCTTGATTTGTGCTACATTGTCTCATGACTAGTTATGACTACTTTGCAGACACAAAGTGAGAGTAGTCACCTTGAGGTTATTGTTGTCTGCGTTGTAAGTGTTAAATGATCACAAATCAAGCGCGGTTTGAGGTGTAAGATGTATGAAAAGAAATAAATGTTTTTTATTGTCAGTAGTGTTTTTTTCTTATCAATAAGTAACGTAAAGTATATAATGGCAACCCATTATACGTCCCACTGCTGGGCACGAGGCTCTCCCCTTTTTAGGGGGAGGCCTGGAGCTCACTCCACCACGCTGCTGTGGAGGTGGGTGGGTTAGTGGCCAACCCGATGTCGGATGTTTTCAAACCGCCCATAAGGCATCCGACAAGGTTTAACGACTGTTTTTATCGATAGCAACCGGGACCGACGGCTTAACGTGCCCTCCGAAGCACGGAAACGCGCATTTTATTTGCCACTAGCGGTCACCCATCACACTACCCGACCGCGCCCGTAGGACATAACCGAGTAGATCGCGTATGATCTACACCAGCCGCTGGGCCATGCGCGCTTCACTACGCTAACGTACAGTATCCAACAAGAAATAATGCACATCGACCTCAGGAAGAGACGGCTTATTTCGGATCTGTAGAGCGTTATCCCTTTCGCACCTTACCTATCTGACGTTTGTCGACCATTTTGATCAAGTTCTGACCAATACCGGACTACGGATGCTTATGGAGGCAGTGTGCAGCAGAGGTAACGCTCTATAAAGACGAAACTAGCAGATTGTCACTTTCATAGACTCGATGTGCATTATTTCTTGTTGAGCACTGTAGAGAAACCTTTTCTTCACTCTGTACTTCTGCATATGCTCCAGAACACAATTCTGACAGTTTTTTTCTGAATGGTTGTTGATTTTACTGGAGAGTTTCACGAGTGTGTAGTCTCTTGGTTGTGATTAGGCATTTTTTACGTGCACGGCATATCAGTGTGCGTGCCTTACAGTTCTATCCAAGCACCACAAGGGAAACAATAACATACTGTAGTGCTTTGCAATTTTTTTCTCTTTGTTATCTGCTTGTAAAAGGGAAAATGAGCCATTCTTCTGCTATACTTACTAACATTAGTATATTACACTAGCTGTTTCCCGCGGTTTCGCCCGCGTCGATCTCGATTTATAAATAACTAAGTAGCCTTTGTTCTTTTTCAAAGTCAGCGCTATCTCTGTACCAAATTTCAATAAAATGGACGTGAAAAGCTAACAGACAGACACAGTTACTTTCGCATTTATAATATTAGTAGGGATTTAGTTTTATTTTAGGTCGAGATTCACAGACTGTACTTTACTTTCGAGCAAAGTACGCTTCGAACTGTCAAAACCCATACATTTCTGACAGTTCTAAGCATACTTTGCTCAAAGTAAAGTAGTAGTGCGGTCTGTGAATCTCGCACTTAGTGATATTCTTGACTTTAATTTATTTTGTTTGTTGTTGACGTGTCATAAGAGGCGCCTGTCACCCTAAATGAATTTCTGAAATTGCTGGTCACTGTGCGGGATAATACGCCCCCTGGAGGCCACCGCGCTCGGGAATTCATCATCACCACTTCAGCTAAAAGACGTGCACTGCTGTACAAGGCTTTACCCAAACAACGCCCACAACAGTGTCGTGCGTCATTAGTGGAGAATATGCCTTGATTGCCACGATTGGCAGGCGGAGTAGCGGCAGTTTTATCGCGGGACGCTGCTACCTATTCCATTTTATTTTTACTACTATTGGAATGGTTTGAGTGCCATTGTTCAGTTGACTGACTACACCAGCGGAAGAATTCTACACTAGCGGAAGAATTCTATACTAGCGGAAGAATTCTACACTAGCGGAAGAATTCTACACTAGCGGAAGAATTCTACACTAGCGGAAGAATTCTACACTAGCGGAAAGATTCTACACTAGCGGAAGGATTCTACACTAGCGGAAGAATTCTACACTAGCGGAAGAATTCTACACTAGCGGAAGAATTCTACATTAGCGGAAGAATTCTACACTAGCGCAAGAATTCTACACTAGAGGAAGAATTCTACACTAGAGGGCGATGGGGTCGTCACGTCTCAACGCCTTCCGCGTGACTTTCAGAGTAATTTATAATTACAACATAGTGGGAACAAATCGTATTGGGATGATGAAATAAAAATCATTCGTAAAGCAATATGAAAATGTATTTATAATAATTATATAGGTGTACAATTGTCTTCGCGACTATTAGCGCCGCGGTAGTTGATCCCATGACGACGAAACTGAACTCTTTCTCTAATGGTGACATTCACAGACAGCGCTGGGCCTTTACTTTGACTTGGAGTCGAACTTTCAACGTCTAGTTTTCTTCACAGACGAAATAGGCTCTTTACCATATTCTAAGTATTCTTTACTTAGTAAAGATGTGCTTCCTAAAGTAATAGATATAAGAGTTTTGACACGACTGTAAATCAAGTATTTTGTTTTATGTTATGAAATTGGCAAACAAGCATGCAGTTCACATTGATGTTAAATGATGACTGCAGCCTATAGACACCCACAGAAAAACAGAGGTCAAAATGCAGATGCGTTACCACTCCTAAGTCTTAAGGTGTTATGCCTCTGTGCCGGGAATCACAGAGCCGTACATGACCTGACGCGAGCTCCGTCACTGGAGCTCTACCACCAATAAAGTAAAGAAGTCGTCGAAAGTTCGATTCCAAGTCAGAAGTAAAGTCGTATTGCGGTCTGTGAGTCTCGCCTTATATGACACCGAATTTACTTTCGTATCGGTCGGAAGATTTGACGTCAAATAAATGAATTGATAAAGATATACCTATAAATATATACCTAGAAGCGCGCATGGCCCAGCGGCTGGTGTAGATCGTAAGCGATCTCCTCGGTTAAGCACTACAGGCGCGGTTGGGTAGTGTGATGGGTGACCGCTAGTGGCAAATTAAATGCGCGTTTCCGTGCTTTGGAGGGCACGTTAAGCCGTCGGTCCCGGTTGCTATCGTTGGATAGCAGTCGTTAAACCTTGTCGGAGGCCTTATGGGCGGTTTGAAAACATCCGACAGTGGGTTGGCCACTAACCCACCCACCTCCACCAATCCGCATTGGAGCAGCGTGGTGGAGTAAGCTCCAGGCCTCCCCCCAAAAAAGGGGAGAGACTCGTGCCCAGCAGTGGGACGTATAATGGGTTGCCATTATTATACCTATAAATAAATAAATATACACTTACATTGATAAATGAGTAAGTATTATTATGTTCCAATTTTAGGTTATATCGATTTTGTTTTGGGAACACTGATTTTCTCACAAAATCTTAATAAACAGACATGCTTGCTTGTGCTTTGGAGTTGTGTGTTGGTAAATTATAATGCTATGAGTTTTTTATAAAAGTAGGTAAGTAGGTTTGTATTTTACTCATACTTTAAATGTAGCTTAGTAATGATTTTATTTATCTAACGTCAAACTTATTCTTGACTTGTTCTAACATGATAGATGATTGTTTTAGTGACGTCATGAGATCGATAGAACGGGCTCTGTGATACAATAAATATCTTACTATGTACACTTAACAATATTTACATTTACAACTACTGAACACTTTTGTTATTATATAAAATTCGTGACTAAAAGATTTCTAACTTCCGTTGATGTTTTTGAAATATTTATAAGAAGCTTTTTTATGTCTGAATGTTGACAGACAAGCAAGAGGCCATCTGATGGAAAGTGGTCACCGTCGCCTAGGAACATTTGCAACACCAGGGGAGTTGCCAACGCGCTGCCAGCCCTGGAGGACTCTTGAGGGCATTTTTGAAGAACCCCATAATGTAGCATCTAAGGAACACCTCAGAGGGAAGTTTGTTCCACAATTTACACGTTCTTTTTTATACCATAAGGTAACTTTTTGACAGTGAATGTTACGATAGAAGTATAACACGGCTTCCTTCATCTATAGTTACTTAATATTATAAAGAGGAAAAATTTGTGTTTTTTTTATGTATGTTTGTCACGTTTTCACATCAAAACTACTGGACTGATTTAAAAAGTTCTATCACCACTAATATTTCCTCTTCACTAAGATATATAGGTTACTAGCGGCCCGCCCCGGCTTCGCCCGCGCTGCTCTGCTCCTATTAGTCATAGCGTAATGTAAGCTATCCTATCTCTCAAGTTGGATCGAACTGCACATGGTGTGCGAATTTTATTATAATCGGTTAAGTGGTTTAGGAGTCCATTGAGGACAAACATTGTGACACGAGATTTATATATATTAAGATATGTCCGTGCGAAGCCGCGGCGAGCCGCTTGTATTCTATTGACTGTATGGCCCCGTAATAACTATCACACAGGAGCCCGAGGGCGTAGGCATCACCGCATTAAATAATTATCTGCCGCCAAATGGTAGTTTTCAGCACTATCGTGTTACGGTTAGATGGTAAAGTATGGCCCCGTAACAACTATCACAGAGACATTACAACTAAGGTCTTAGGAGTGGCAACGCATCTGCATTTGACCTCTATGTAGGTCTATAGGCTGCAGTCATCACTTAACATCAAATTGAACTACATGCTTGTTTGCTACCTTCAATAAGAAAAATATTTTTCATCTGCCATCTGCCATGTCACTGTGAAAGTATGGTAAATGGAACCGTACTATCAAGGTACCTAATAATGTCCTGTCTGTAGTACTTTTAATCAATTCTTTCGGTCAATGTCACAAACCCCACTAACTCATTAGCAGCAAATATGGAAATGAAACCTTTTCGTCACGTTCTAGTGCTTTGTGACATAAAAATATTGAAGCGTGTTACCTATTAAAGCTGATCCCTATTTTATATATTTACATAAACACACACATTTAGAATAACGTAGAGGCTATACCTACTTGATCCAAATGTTGCCACTGTTTGCAAGTTTTCACTGAGTTTTAACAATAAGTAGGCATTATGAAATATATAGTATTCCGTGGAACAAGAGTCTAATGCACAGGATGCCATAACAAAAAAATAGATACATTTTTAATTAATCAAAACTAATTGAAACTTCGTTTGAAATAATATTTAATTTAACGAATCGTTTTCGAGATTAATGTCATATTTAACACAACGCAAAGACGTAGGTAAATGTCATCTTCTAAGTATTGAATTAATTTCGAAAGACAATTGTAAAGTTAGAGGTTTGATTATAATATATTATCAGAACATTGGCCGGTATCAAGATGAAATAGAATTATGATAAAATTTAAGTATTAGATAAGTACCCATGTATCGTCATGTTTTGTTTGAATATTATCAAGGCGTCAAATATTGAAAATCACATAAATCCATTTATTTATAATAAATTAATAATTGTGATATAAAAGACTATATTACCTATGTACAAATATTATATGTGTATGAATACTGGTTATTATATTTAAGTACTGTACAAAGGAATATTTAGAAATTCAATTCATTAAGTAAGTTAAGTACACAGTTTTTCTTTATAGAGATAACACATAATAGTAGGCACTAAAACATAGAATTTTAATACAAGATCAGTTCAATTAAAATTCTTTGAAGTTCAAGATTTGTTTTAAAGATTTAGGTAACTCAAACTTTTCATACTATGATACTAGAATTGTTATCTTTGAATAGTCGCCTACTGTGCCTACAGTACCCAACAATTAATTTTGCTCATCGAGCCTACGAAAGAGACGATCGGCTCGTTTCGACTTCGTACAGCGATTGGTCAAAACTTGATCAAACTGGTCGACAAACGTCAAACAGGTCCGGTGCGAAAGAGATAACGCTCTACAGACCCGAAATAAGCCAAAGTCTCCTTCCTAGGCTCGATGTGCAATATTTATTGTTGAGCACTGTACATTATTATGTCTATATCGTGTGAAATATCCTTTTATTTGGTGCACCATAAAGCATATTGTATTGTAGCCTCTACTGTACATAGCCTCCGTAAGCTACCTGGTTTAATAAACTAAATAGTTGATTTGATGAGGACTACCGTTTGAAAGAAGCATGCATGAAAATTGGACGATGATATGCCAGTAACTACCAACTACATGGGGCGCGACCAACTATCAAATGGTTGTTTTTATATTATTTCGCATTAACACATGCTTGTGAAATATATTTTATTTTTAAAGAAAAATTGAAAGAAAAATTTGACTTCAGGCGAGGCTCGAACTCGCGACCTGCTGGACTAGATTCCCAGTAGGTCGCGAGTTCGAGCCTCGCCTGAAGTCAAATTTTTCTTTCCATTTTTCTTTAAAAATAAAATATCAAATTGTTGTAAACCTTGTTTTTGCTGTCAATTTGTACCTTAAAAGTAATAGTGATAATCTGAATGATGTTCTTGCTTTCGCAGGTGGTAAACATGCGATAATTATAGATTATCGTTATTGTCTTATAAGCAGGTATAAATTGACAGAAAAAAATTACCTACAACAATTTTGTTAGTACATACTTAAGTACTAAGTAGTTACATGTGTGTAATTACTAACTAGTAGATAAGCTTTCTCGACGATAATAGACTTTGAAGTAGAATGTCTGTTTTGTCAAAGAGACGATGCCAGTTCGGCGACTGTAAGGTTGTAAGGTTGTAAGGTTCGATTGTACCAAAATATTTGTTAATTTTACATCCTTCTCTTATGTAAACAAAGCTAATATTTTGGTGCAACCTAACCTAAGTGTCTATTAAAAGGTTTTCTATCGCTACAAGACACGTTTAACACAGAAGAACCCCGATGCGATGCGACGTCGCATCTCAGGCGATGCATACGTGCAAGCTCGCAGATATTTGCGATGCGATGCGAATTGCAGTTATGTGTAAGAGAGCCCTAAATGACAAAGACAGATTGAAGTTCAAAATCAATTTTTGTGACGTCAGTGTGAGGTTCAAAGGTGTTACGGCACCTATTTTACAAGAACGTCTTGTGTGGGTCTGCGAGTATACGTTCCTCATTATTTTCATTAAAAGCATCTCGCCGACGGTAACCCTCATCGTTCTTTACAAAATAACAAGAAATGGCACATTTTGCGGGCAAATATACAACGCATAACTATTTTAAATATACATTATTAGAAGGCACATATTTCACAGAAGCGTTGGCTTCGTAAGGCACGATTTATAATCTTAATTCAAGTACATCGCCTCATTTGACGTGTATAAATGCAATTGATTTCTTTAAGGCTTTCACAGCTTGGCAGTACTTAATGTAAAACACTGCGGTCGACAAAATATTGGCAATTAGGAACTTCATATTATAAAGAATCATGGCAAGTTCCATACAGAATTTGGACAGACAAATATAAATTAAGGTACAAGGTAAAACAACTTTGAAATATTATCTAGGTCATACGAAAAACATTTTTAGGTAGTTCAAATATTTTTAAGCTCCTCGGAGTAATAAGTTGAAAATTGGAGTTTTTTTTTTTTATGTAATAAAAGTGGCAAATAAGCATGCAGTTCACATTGATGTTAAGTGATGACTGCAGCCTATAGACACCCACACAATGACCAGAGGTCAAAATGCAGATGCGCTGCCACTTCTGAGGCATTAGGTGATATGCCTCTGTGCCTGAAATTACAGGGCCGTACATTACCACCTGACCGGAACACGATAGTGCTGAACACTACCATTTAGCGGCAAGTATATTAGGTAATGCGGTGGTGCTTACGCCCGCGAGCTCCGTCACTGGAACTCTACCACCAGTAGAATTCCAGTGACGGAGTAATAAGGAGTGCATCTACTTTTCTTAAGGAAGACTATTTTTATTCCGGATTGTTAAATATATTCTAAATGCCTCTTCCTTCTAATTTCAAAGCTGTTTTACAGCGTACTTCTTTGTATTTGTCTGTACAAATCTTGTCTTAATATTTTATTGCACGTTGTTGCGCTTGCTCGTCCACAGTAGTTGCTGTTTATGAAATAATTTCAGTAATAAAATCAAGGTTCAATAATGATTTCGGCGCAGCGGATCCAAACGTTTACCTGCTCAAGCTGGAATACCTTCAAGATAAAATTCGTTGTATGTTCAGCACTATACAGACAACGAAATCATTAACGAGACATACGTTTTAATGTCTTTCAGCAATTATTTGTGGGCGTACCATGATTATTTTTTGTGAACATACACACCTACACTAAATCGCTATTAGCTTTGTCTCATTTCTTCATATGTACTGTGTTATAAAGAAATGAAACAACATTTAAGCAGTCCATAAATTGAATCGCATTAAGATGTCATGGTACGGGCCCTGAAAGCGTATTATGTGTTTCAGTGGCCATCCATTTGAAAGTCACTTTGCAGATCATTGCTTTTTTTAAAAAATGACGGTATTTATCACGTTACGTCAAATCAGTAATGTACTGCATAGTGGCTTTCAAATGTCAACCGAGTTACATAATAGGTACGCTCGCTGATCGGTTCTTGATCGTAGAATTTAATCATACTTATTATCTTCTCAAGTTTCTGTGAGCGTTTAAATTCCTCGTAGTTTTTCTACTGCGGTATGGGACAAGAGTCCAGCAGTACATTGTGTAGTGCCTCCATATTGGACCAGTCGCGTGTGTGGCCCGCGACGGTGACGTCACGGATGCAGCCTTTGAAGTTCTCTCGCGCGTCCACCCCCTCTGATACGCCTTCTGGAATGGAAAGAAAAGTTGAATCCGGCTCGAAGGACCAATATATTTTTGGTAGAATTTTAATATTGGATTTGGAACGGTACCACTGTATTATCTATCTGCCGCCAAAAGGTAGTGTCCAATACTATCGTGTTCCGATGAGATGGTATTGTGCCTCATTATTACACTATCATTGAGGCAAAATCTTCATATTATCTTACGGTTTTTGTCTATAGGCTGCGGTTATCACTTATCATTCATTTTTATACGTATAGAGAGGTCTGACTTGTACTCTTTGTACTCTGTATTCTTCTGGCGCTCTTATGTAGCGCACCGTAGAGCGCAAGTGCGAAAGAGAGCGTCATCGCACTCACTAGACAGATAGTGTCACACTACTATTACTACTATCCAAATTGCTGGTGTGTTAGTACGCTTACAACTGCAACGTGCCTATATCGTCCAGTATAGAGTGATATAGGTATACTGACCATGCAGTTTCATTATAAGGCGGTAGTTAGTGCAATAATGTTCGATGAGCAGCGGCGTTCTGCGAGAAAACCACTCGTCACTGCGATCGCCAATCCGCATGCCAAACGTGGCGATTATGGTATATTCTTCCTATGGGGTGGCTTCGGTCCAGCCGTGGACATCTTTCGGCTGATAGAGTGTGTACTGACCTGGCGAGCCCCCTCGTGGACATCTTTTGGCTGATATGATGATGATGATTGTTTTATATTATTTTGCATTAACACATGCTTCTGAAATATATTTTATTTTGAAGAAAAATGGAAAGAAAAATTTGACTTCAGGCGAGACTCGAACTCGAGGCCTTCTGGGAATCTAGTCCAGCCGCTCTTCCAATTGAGCTACTGAAGTCCTGCCCGATCGGTCAAATGATGATGATGATCGTTGCTAGCAACACTAAGTACCTATGCTGTAAGTTGGTAATATTGTATTTTCTCTCGCTTTTTGGAGCTATCTGCTAGCGACGTGAGTACACGGTGCTCAGTTACTAAATATCAACGATAGTAAAACAAAGCGTACGAGAATAAACCATCATATATACTGTCCGAAGTGTTGTTTGGAATTGACCAGCCTCAACCTAAACACAGTACACTAAAAGCCGAGCTCGCAACAATGACGACGGCGCGCACTGACCCGGCAGCCCCCCCACGTAGAGCGGCAGCGCCTGCAGCGGGTCGGGCGCGGCGGGCGGCAGCAGGTCGGGCGGGCGCGCGCGCGAGTGCGGCGCGCCGTCCAGCGCCAGCGCCAGCGCCGGCGCGCGCACCTCCACGGCGTGCCAGGCGCCGTCGCACAGCCCGCGCGCGCCCCCGCGGCCCCACTCCACCGCGCTGCCGCCGCGGCCGCCGCGGCTCAGCACCAGCTGGAACCGAGACCGGAGAATATCTAATAATACTACGTATAGAATGGACACTTCGACGTCCCGCCCGATTTGCTCGCATCACTCAACCCCTTCCCCTCTTATGGGCGACGGTTGGTATTTTGTACGTGTACAGTTTTCATCATGAATAATAGAAATTATAGACTTGATTGATGTAAGCCAATAATTTATTGATATAATTTGTAATGCTAATTGATGAGCACACGCGGCATGTATGAAATGCTTGATGATCGAACGTGAACTGATTTTTATGAATGATTGACAATTTCAATGTAGCGCGGGTAAACTGCTGACATGGACAAAATGTATGGTGCTTGTACTATACAGTACGTGCTACGCACACAGGTGCGCGTGTAAATACACGTCACTGATTGATGTCTCTGTGTAATAGAAACCAAATTAAACGTTTGTATGGAATTTTGGCGGAGTGTCCGCGGTGTGCCAAGAGTAACACTTTACCCCTGCTCGGCGACTTGACATGTAAAATTGATGTAATTTCCATAATGCTGACATTGATTTTTTTTTTTGCTATTATGGCATTGCTATTACGCATATTGCCAGTGTCAAGTAAAACGATATTTCGTATTTATTTAAGCAGCGTCAAAGTTAGTATAATATCAAGTATAATATGTAAGTATCAAGTATATAAGTTATCAAGTATAATATGTCAGTCAAGTGAGTTACAGTCAAGTTATTCGAGTAAGGCGATGGCTACTTTACCAGAACATTTACAATGAAGTTTTGGAGGCAACACGAAAAAACGTGTTTTCGCACTGTTATTCTATTTCACTATACACGGGCACTGTAATAAGCCTATAACAAACAAAATTCCACCAATTTTATTTAATATAACTTAAAAATACACTAAGAAAATGAAATAAAATAAGAGCACCATACGCGTCTTTCAAGGTTCCCGCCAAAACTCCGACATTGATTTTATTGATATGTTTTCACAGCCCTATTGGTAACAATGTTGCCATTTTTGAAACTAAGCCTGGATTGCACCACGACAATTGTTAAAGTTATTCTAACATTTCACATCCTTCTCCAACATAAAGAAGTCTGTTACAGTTAGAGAGGGATGTGAAATATCACAATAACTGTAACAAATATCGTAATGCAACCCAGGCTTAAGTTGTTGATAGTCTATGAGATTCATAGTCAATACGGGGTGATACAATAAGTACGTTCTAACCGATAATGCTGAACACTACCATTTGGCGGCAGATAGATTACACTGTTCCTGCGCCTAATGTCTACACTGAAACTCTACCACTGAAAAAGTTAAACCAGCATCGATTTGTCTCGTTTTATCCGCAAAGACTACTGATAAAATTAATCAAAATCAATGCGGTTAATACATATAGACGTCTTCTATATGGTAACAAACAGCCGGTTCTGTTTTTAAATTGATTTGACAGATATGAAAGACGTTTTACGTCAGCTGTAATGTGGTAAATTAAATTAAAAAAAAAATGTAACCGTGTTACCAAGGTGAGTATTGTGTAGTAGTTTAAAATAATAATGCTAGCCCTTGATACGTCCCACTGCTAGGCACGAGTCTCTTCCCTTCTTGGGGGGAGGCCCGGAGCTTACTCCACCACGCTGCTCCAATACGGGTCGATGGAGATACGGGTTAGTGGCCATCCCGCTGCCGGATGTTTTCAAACCACCCACGAGGTCTCCGACAAAGTTTAACGACTGCTATCTATCGATAGCAACCGGTACCAACGGCTCAACGAGCCTTCCGAAGCATGGAAACTCGCATTTTAGTTTTCCACTAGCGGTCACCCGTAACACACGCGACCACCCGTATTGCACAACCGAGTAGATCGCTTGCGATCTACACCAGCCGCGGGGCCATGCGCGCTTGTCTAGTAGTTTAGTAAATAAAGGTCAAAACGGCACGAACCACCCCGTCCTTGAGCTCGAGCAGCAGGTCGCCGGCCGCCAGCAGCACGCCGGTGGCGGCGGCCGTGCGGAACTGCAGCTTCAGCTCCACGGACTGCGCGTCCTCGCTCCACCACTTGCGGGACCACATCGCGTATGCGTCGCCTGAGGGCACGTTGAAAATACGATTAAAACAACGGGTATAAGAAGTAAATACGTTATCTATTTGATCTATCGTTCTTGAAATTTCGACCTACATGGGTATGAAATAGAACATGAAATAGAAATAGAAAATATTTTTATTTCGAATAGATCATTACAGATACTTTCAAAACGTCAATAAATCATAAACTACCTAGAGCGAATAACCATTACATATAGTAAAAGCAAAATCATATATTAATAGTAAATTAAAAATTAGAATTTAAACTACTTAAAACATAATAATCATAAAATTGTTCAATTCCTTCAATTATAATAAATGAAGAAAAAGAAAAACTTATTCGTCAAGATCAATGTTATTCACTTAGCAGAGTTCCGATTGCAGTCACTACTGAGAAGAACTCCGCTACCCAACAAACTCAGTAAAAGCTCTTTTAAATAAGAGCTTAAATCTAGTACAGATTATCGTGAATAATCAAATAATGTGAACGTCCATAGCATAGATGCAAATAAACTGCTATCTACTAAATGTGATGTAGCCCCTGCAAACCAGAACAGACCAGTCCCCACCAACAGCACCCGTTCACGAGTATGACGCATGTGACAGCCATTGCCCTCCTCGACCATTTTAGAGGGAAGTGAGCAACCCGCCACACGACGCCGCCAAAGGCAAAGACATTTAAGCGTGCATGACTGTTCCGGATATGCATACGGCAAAATAAAAGATGGAATTGTTGAACAAACATGAAAGTTCAAGCCAGACTGGCTATGTTCCGAAATAATGTGGCCACTGCAAGAGGTGACGTCATTACGGTGTACTGCGAAGCCGTTCTTTCTCATTTGATAGTACCTACTGTTTACTGTCTACAACCGAACGCTATCCAGTATGCTGGATGGATGTGACAGGTTGATCAGAATCAGAATCAGAATCAGAATCAGAATCAGAAACTCATTTATTCATTTAGGGTGACAGGCACCTCTTATGACACGTCAAAAACAAACAAAATAAATTAAAGCGAATAACAATTGATATACATGTCAAACAAGATAAAAAATATATGTAAAGTCAAGAATATCACTAAGATAAAACTAAATGTCATAAACTAATGTAAAAAGTATATCAGTAGAATGTCTCTTTTCCCCTTTACAAACTTATAACAAAGAGTAAAAAGAAAAGAAAAAGAGTCATTCTTTGTCATTCACCGGCAAAGTTCCTCATTAATATATATAGTTAATTAATTAATATTTTTAAGAGATCACTGGCTCAAACCACTGAGAGCACTTTACCTCGAACGCTCTAATGTTCATAGTATAAAAATTACGTCATATTTTACCGTACGACACCTGCGGCAGCAAAACTGTCAGTCTACATCGGAATAAAATTTTCCCTAGCACAGGACTGTCGCAATGGTTTCTGCCTAAAGCGGAACAGCCAATCTGTCTGTGTTTACTATACTTTTTTTTTTATGTAATAGAAGTGGCAAACAAGCATGCAGTTCACATTGATGTTAAGTGATGACTGCAGCCTATAGACATCCACATGAAGACCAAGGTCAAAATGCGGATGCGTTACCACTCCTGAGGTCTAAGGTGTTATGCCTCTGTGCCGGAAATTACAGGGCCGTACATTACCACCTGACCGGAACACGATAGTGCTGAACACTACCATTTAGCGGCAAGTAAATTAGGTAATGCGGTAGTGCCTACGCCCGTGAGCTCCGTCACTGGAGCTCTACCACCAGTGATTACACTTACTTACATATATTTATCGGCAACTCGTGAACCATTCGTAAAAATACCATTTTAACAAAAAAGGCGCGCGAGCTGTTTTGGCAAGACGGCTGCAAGAAACAAGTGTGGTGTAGAGTACCAGCGAAGTAGGCGCCGCGCTCGACGTTGGGGAAGCACTGGCCGACCCCGCGGTGGTCCCGCACCAGGTCCGCGGCGCGCCCGCCCGCCACCACGCGCCGCACGCACCCGCGGAACCCGCCCACGCGCACGATCTGCACACACCAACCACTCATTTGTATCCACAGTATCTTTTATATATGATGAGAAGTTATTTAAGCTTTTGAATGAAAATCCGGTAAGCTTAGTACATTTTATTTAGGAGAAAAGCATTAGCGATCAATTTGTGACGTAATCTATTACTAGTATACTGCTACTCGTGCTCTAGCACGGAAAAAAAACAAAAGCAAAAGATCGGAAAAACATCGATGTATCGTTTTTCTTTACCGATATTTCTTAACATCGATATTGGCCATACAAAAATCGATATTCAAACATTGATGTTTTCTAAGAACGACGTTGGATCCCTATTTATTAAAACATGTAGCTTGGCGTGGCGCTGCTCAACGATTAACGTTAGGAAGTTATTATTATATGCAGCAACTCTTGAAAAAACTTCGTATGTGCGATGTAACTCGGAATCAGAAATTCATTTATTCATTTAGGGTGATAAGCTCCGCTTATGACACGTTAAAACAATATAATATTAAAGTGAACAAAATTGTTATACCTACATGACAAATTACAAATAAGAAAAAGTATAAGTAATGGAGAATATCACTAAGATGAAACTAAATATAGTGGACTAATGTACAGTGCTCAACAATAAATATTCCACATCGAGCCTAGGAAGGAGACAATGGCTTATTTCAGCGTTATCTCTTTCGCACCGTACCTATTTGACGTTTGTCGACCATTTTGATCAAGTTTTGACCAATACCGGACTATTAGCTTACGTAGGCAGTGTGCAATAGAGATGACGCTCTACGAAGTCGAAACGAGCCGATCATCTCTTTCGCAGGTTCGATATGCAATATTAATTGTTGAGAATCGTAAGTAATCATATCAGTGGTTTTCTCTCGGTTTTACGCCGAAATACTAAGTAATTGTATATTGGGACTCGTGGATTGGACGCTACAAGTATATTAGCAACTGGCTGTGCCCGCGACTCCGTTCGCGTGATAATTTATGATTGTTCAGTATCTACCCGGTCGAAGTCGTGGGCGCAGCTAGTATAACAGTTGCCTAAGTTACTCCTTATTACATAAGCTATCTTCCAGTGAAAGTCACGTCAAAATCGATCCAGCCGTTCCTGAGATTAGCGGGAACAAACAGACAGACAGACTGAAAGACAGAGAGACAGACAGACAGACAAAAATTGAAAAAAAATGTTATTTTGGTATAAATGTACCGTGTATACATACATATTAAAGTGGTTATTTTTATATTACAAACAGGCACTCCAATTTTATTTATTTGTATAGTTATTGGGTATACTAACAGCAGCAGGCAGCGGCGGGTTGGGTGCGGGGGGCACGCCGCCCACGTAGAGGCGAGCGGCGCGCGGGTGCGGGGGCGCGCGCGCCCGCACCGCCGCGCCCCCGCTCGACGCCGTCACCCGCGTGCGGGACATGCGCAGCGTTATCTGCGGGTAGAACAACATCTCTTACTATGGAGTTCCTCCTAAATTTTCTCCAAAATTATTTAGAGCAAAATTTTATTGGTGGTAGAGTTCCAGGGCAGGAGCTCGAGGGCGTAGACACCACCACATCACTTAATCTATCTGCCGCAAATTAGTAATCTTTAGCACTATCGTGTTCCGGCTAAACGGTTATGTATGGCTTCGTAATAACTAGCGCAGTTGTCTTCTTAGATCTCAGGGGTGGCGACACATCTTCATTTTGACCTCTGGTTTTTGTGTAGATACCTATGGGCTGCAGTCATCACTTAGCGTCAATATGAACTGCATGCTTGTTACCACTTTCCATAAATAAAAATGAAACGCTTGCTCCGTGATAAAGAACTAATCTGAACACATTTCCAAGCCCCGTAATGTTACTTTAAATAAAATAACGTTTCAATGTTTTTTAGATATCCATTAGTTTTCGACTCATTAATATGTTGTTTAGTTAGAATTACAAGTCGCATAAAACTTGAATGGGTCCGTGAAGTTAGTAACGAGTCGCTGCAAACAATACTGGTGGTGTTACTGGTGGTAGAGCTCCAGTGACGGAGCTCGCGGGCGTAGGCACCACCGCATTACCTAATATACTTGCCGCTAAATGGTAGTGTTCAGCACTATCGTGTTCCAGTCAGGTGGTAATGTACGGCCCTGTAATTTCCGGCACAGAGGCATAACACCTAATGCCTCAGGAATGGCAGCACATCTGCATTTTGACCTCTGGTCATTGTGTGGGTGTCTATAGGCTGCAGTCTTCACTTAACATGAATGTGAACTGCATGCTTGTTTGCCACTTTTATTACATAAAAAAAAAATAAAAAAAAAATACAACTTTAAATACTCACCGTTCGCCAGGTGCCGTCAGCGATGAACCCCTCGAGCGCCAGTTCCCGCCGTTTCCTCCCCCTCACTATCAACCGTAGACGTCCCTCCCGCGCTATTAGCGCCACGTAATGCTTTGGTTTAGCTTTTGAACCCTGGAGACAAACTACATTTATAGCAAATATACTGAATCCAATTGTTATAACACTCTTGTCACGGCCACACAAAACTGCGATTGGATGCTACGCCGCATCGCAGGCGATGCATTCGTGCGGGCTCGCAGATATTTGCGATGCCATGCAAATTCGCAGTTTTGTATGGGAGCCCTTAGTGCTTAAAAATACCTATCAATTAATAACATCAGCTGGTGTCAAATAAAGACCGAACCGAAAGCTAAAAACATAGAGCAAGCAACTCGACCCATCGGTCAACCGAAGCAAAACAGTCTGTAATTTTTTGCGGGGGGAAATACGTGTGACACACATTCACACTACAAAAATCGTATATTTCTACGATGCTCACACCTTGACTTTAACAAAATACATAAAAAAATTCACGCCTAAATATCTGGGCGACAGGCATAGGACTATTTGGTCTTGTTCTTTGTCAGAGAGGAAAGTTTGACGAGGGTTTGTTTTCTATGGGTTCTCGCCTCCAGTCCACCGCAGCCGGTGGCCCGTGTTGCTCTATGGCTAAAAATAATTCGCCACATCATTTTTATTTTAACGTGGAGCGCCAGATATTTTGGTTTTGACTAACTTCCCGTGTTTCTTCTCCATTCATCATTCTTTCCATATATATGCACGCCGATTCCTAAGACTCTTGACCACACCCTCAAGCCAGCCAAGACTGACTCTTGGTCTTCCTAGACCTTTTTAACTATCTACATTCGCATTGTATATCTGTTTAGTCATTCGCTCATTCGACATTCTTTCTACATGGCTTTACCATCGGAGCATGCCTATTTCATTTTTTCACAGATTCATACCTAAAAGCCTCTTTTCTTAATTTTATTACAGTAGAAATAAAGCCAGTAAGAAATATTGCACATCGAGCCTACAAAAGAGACAATCGGCTAGTTTTGACTTCATAGAGCGTTATCTGTGCTACACACTGCCTAAATAAGCACTGTTCGTCCAGTATCGGTCAAAACTTGTTCAAAATGGTCGACAAATGTCACATAGATAAGGTGCGAAGGAGATAACGCTCTACAAAGCCGAAAAAGTCTCATTTCTAAAGTCGATGTGCAATATTTTTTATTGGATCCTGTACATCATGCTAAGCTTACCGGCACCAGCAGAATGATTCCGTCGAGCGCGAACGTCCGCAGCTGGAGCGAGACGACCAGGTCGGCCTTGGAGGCGGCGCCGCGGCCGATCTTCAGCGTCGCGTAGCTGTTGGCCACGTCGCCGAACTTCACCGCGCCCGCCTCCACCGTGTACGATGATGTCTGTGGGAATGACAACCAGATATTTTAATTTGTTCACATGTTCATCATTTCACATCCTTCTCTAACGTTTTCGTGGGTTTTTCCCCAAAGACCCATTGTAGAAACTTAATTTGCTTTTTGGATTTAGAACACTCCCAAACTTTTTCTCATACCCGACGTTTCGGTCGCTTTCCAGCTACCGTGGTCACGGGCAGACTAATTCAACGATGAAAAGCGACCAAAACGTCGGGTATGAGAAGAAGTTAGGGAGTGTTGTATACGCGACAAAATCCGCAAATTTAGTTTCTACAATGTATCAAGCTCGCGAAAACCCACGAAAACGTTAGATTCCTTTAAGTTAGAGAAGGATGTGAAATGTTACAATAATTTTAACAAATATCGTGGTGCAACCCAGGGTAACTTTAAGAAATTTACTTAGGTAGGAGAAAAATGTAAAATTTCATAAAATTTACCATTAACAAATATTTTGGTGCAGGTGAACCTAAAGATAACAAAGTGGTAGTCGGTAAAGGTAGAGTAGTGTACCTTGGTGCAGCGCGCGGCGGAGTCTGCGGGCGCGTGCAGGGCGGGCGGCGCGGGCGGCGGGGGGGCGCCGGCCCCCAGCGCGCGCCCCAGCCGCGCCCCGCTCCAGTTCAGCGCGCTCTCCATACCTATTAGCCTGTCAAAACGCACAATTAACATACAAAGTATTAATCACTTTATTTTTGACGTAAAAACGTCTTTTATATCGATGAAAGTCGCCTTTTTCGCCACTTTTTCGTGTGCGCTCGAAAAAGCGCCTGAGCCGAGCGTGCGAGCGAGAGAGTGGAACGAGCGATAGAGAGGCACGATCGGCCTTAGCGTTCATCTTGCTTTCATTATCACGTATCACTATAACCAATTTTACAGAAGACGATTTTATTCAAATAACACTTGTGGTGTCGGAACGTGATAACCTCACCGCCCACCGGTGGAGGAATACACTCGGCCAAACCGAACAATAGCGGTCTAACCGTTCCAATAGGACGGTGGTAAATGTTAGAAGCGCGCACGGCCCGGTGGCTGGTGTAGATCATAAGCGATCTACTCGGTTAAGCACTACGAGCGCGGTCGGGTAGGGTGATGGGTGATCGCTAGTGGCAAATTAGATGCGCGTTTCCGTGCTTCGGAGGGCACGTTAAGCCGTCGGTCCCGGTAGCTATCGATAGATAGCAGTCGTTAAATCTTGTCGGAGGCCTTATGGGCGGTTTGAAAAATATCCGACAGCGGATTGGCCACGCTAACCCCAATACCTCCACCAATCTGCATTGGAGCAGCGTGGTAGAGTAAGCTCCAGGCCTCCCCCCAAAAAAGGGGAGAGACTTGTGCCCAGCTGTGGGACGTATAATGGGTGGCCATTATTATTATTTTAGTTTTTTTTACTTTCTCCCTCGTATAAGGGGCTATTACTTCTATACGGGTATTAACCAAGTACAGTGGTTTAAGATATGTCTAAGTAATGGTAGAGGTTGTTAAAAACTTTCTAACAATTCGGCAAGTGTTTAATATTGTAGCTTTTTGGAGAAGGTTAATGATATACGATGGAATGCTTAGTGTCTCAAGGCTATTACAAAAATTTTTATGAATGACTCCAGTTGATGAAATTACAATTGGTACGATGTGGACAGTTTTGGCCTTCCACTGTGTTTTAATTTCTATCGCTAGATCCTGGTACTTTGATAGTTTATCTGATACTGTATTTTGGATATTATGTGTGTTTGGTATAGCTATGTCAATGATATAAACTATTTTATTCCGTTTGTCGTTGCGTGTAGGAATTACTTGGTCTTGTATTGCAAGTAGGAATCCTTCGGTCTCGGGAAAGAGTTCACCGCGTCGGAGCCACGCATTCGACGCATCTTTGTCTACATGACTTAGATTCAGGTCAGCGCGGTGTCTTATTATTATATAAAGAAAATAAAATAAATAGTGCTCCAAAAAAACTTATTATTAAAAAAAAAACACATCTCTGTTGCGAAACTAAGCGGCGATAAATTAATGCTAATCACCCCCAAAGCCGAAGTTGTTTTGTTTCCGTGGTAGTCCGTAGTATTACGTAGTTATATGTTATAAAGTAAAAACATACATTATTTTATCAAATACGTTGATCGTAGAAATTCAGCCCCAAATAAACGACATAAGAAAACTCACGTAGAATCCACAATGAGGTCAGTTATAGTGCCGGCAAAGTGATGTGCAGTCATTTCGCGCAGGGCGGGGTACGGGCTGGAGGGGGCGTCAGGGGGGACGCCCCCCAGGTACAGGCGCCGGTTCCGGGCCGGCAGCCCCCCTCCAAGTAGCCCGCCGCCTCCGAGACGCTTCTCATCGGCCCACACTTCTAGCTGGAATTATACACATCTGCTTATACAGCATAGACGATAATGATGTAGCATCCATTAAACATGACGCCACCTAGTGGCACACTGAAGAAACACAATTACTAATCAAGTTCTTATCAAGTACGATAGATGGCGCATAAGCGCTCTGAATCGCACATACGAAGTATTTTTAATGTTACGGAGGTGGCAAACAAGCATGCTGCTCACATGGTGTTAAGTGATGACTGCAGCCTACAGATATTTAGGTACACAAAAGCCAGAGTCTCTATTATAGTTATTACGGAGCCATACGTTTACATCTTCATTTTGCGGCAGCTAGATCTGGTAATGCGGTGGTGCCTACTTTCTCTACTTCCGACTTGAACTCTCCCACCAGTAAGGTGCATAATACAACTTCCCAACGTCAAACATTAGTCCGCGGCCCGTCAGATTCTTCCTCTACAATGAGTGTTTGTAACAGCCTACAGTAAATGCTAAAAAGAAGTACATCTAAAGTGTGTATTATTGCCGGTGTATAAAAGAATGCACGAGACAATGTACCTGTTTATGCGCGCGCACTAGTCGAATGGTGTGAAGGCGATGATCATCAAACTTGGTGCCGTTGAACCGCAGTCGCAGCTCGCCCTTGCCGGCTGCCGCTACCACCTCCAACTCTCCTGGTCAAATTATAAGAAAGGAGAACTGTAGTAACTATGTGATGACATGAACTATCGCGGTTCGCCGCTTAGTTTCGCAACAGCGATGTGCTACAGGCGTAAAAACAATGAGTGTTATTCTGCCGTCATGAGAAGAAAGGCCGTAACTTATACCACACTGTAAGCTATAAAAAACTTTATTGTTACGACGGAAAAGTGAGGAGTTACAGTTATTATATATAGTATTAGAGGGGGGGGGGAGAGGGGGGAGTCAGGCTTAGGGGGCGACGCGGCGCATGCATTGCATTGCACTCCCTGCACTGTAGGTTAAGCCGCCCCTGCTAGCCAGCGTACCGCGCGATAAGGAAATTCGTTCCAAAACCTCAATTGGCATCATCATCACTCCAGTAGAAAGACATCCACTGCTGGACAAAGCCTTCCCCAACGACGCTTACACCAGTGTTTTGCCTTGTTAGGAGAGAATATGCCATGATCGCCACGCTTGGCGGATTGGCGATCGCAGTGACGGTAGTTATCGAGGGACGCTGCTGCCCATCCCGCGTTGTTTTATTTACTACCGCCGTATTGGAGTAGTTTGACTAGACTGATTGACTGCACATTCAATTCAATTCAATTCATTTATTGCATAAATCATGAGATGTTTAGTACAGGTGGTAATAATAATTATCTAAGTGCATCATGAAACCCTCTCGGGTATGGCAATATGGTTGGCGAGTAATTAAATTATAGGTACATATTCTGAATTGCAAAATTATATAAAACTATTTGAACGTGAAGCAGATTTCATTTCATTTGTGTATTATTATCATGTCAAGATCAATATAATATTGGAAAACAGTATTTTTATTATAAATGAACACAATAAGGCTTTAGTTTTAATAGGTATTTTCATTTCACTCATTTTACGAACCGGGTCGTGACGCGATATAGATATTGGGTAAAAACACGAGATAATACGAGAGGCGATTGAAATATATAAGTACAAAAACAATTTCAATCGTGAAGATGGATATAAATTGTCTCCGACCTGGACACCGGTCATAAACAATTTAGGATCGCGCGATGTAACATCGGACCTATCGTCGGATACAGTGAGCGTTGTGTGCCGGCCTCCACAATAATCACGCAACTTGTAGGTAGAAGAACATCAAGCCACCCGCAATTTGACATTTTGCTGTTACAACAGTCTGTCCGCGACCACGGCTTGTGCAACCGAGTCGAAACGTCGGAATAAAGGTAAAAAGTGTTTTTACCCAATATCTATATCGCGTCACGACCCGGTTCGTAAAATGAGTGAAATGAGTGTTAAACGCGAGTGTTTTAAAAGGTATTTTCATATAATTATTATTAATTAGTTATAGTTATAGTTGCAACGTAAATAATAATTGTAAAAAGTAAATATTAAAATTAATTAAAAATATGACATTTTTAATTAATTTTAATATTTACTTTTTACATGTTTATCATTATAAAATTCATTAAGATTGTAATAGCATTTATTGTACTAGCGGAAGAATTCTCTTCGATGCCAAATGTGTATCATCAATGTATATCGAAAATGAATCCAATTACCTGCAAGCAAGGCTATTGCAAGATAATGCTTGTCGTCGGCATCATCATCGTCGTCGACCTCATTGTCGGCGACGGCGAATGCGAGTGCGGAGGGCGCGCGGTACAGCAGCAGGCCGGCGGCGGGGCCCTCCGCGCGGAACGTGAGGCCCAGCGCCGCCTTCCGCCGGATCGCTGGCGACGGCAGCTCGATGTAGCCGCTGCCTTCCAGGATCGCTGACCGGAGAGTCTGCAAGGAATGGATAATTTGAGTTGGACTTTTGTGGAAATTGCTTGTGTCTTGCAAACAATTATAGATATATTTTACAGTTTATGTACTTGTTTTCTTCCTTCCCATCTAAAAGTTGTTACTAATTTAATGTTGTATGTTTTGTTACTAATTTAAAAACGTAACCCTAAAAAAAGAACTGACATTCTTTCTAGGTTAGTCCAGTTCTACGTCTTGGGTCTGTACAGGTTATGCCTTTGACGGTTTACATCTACTTCACCGATGTACTCCCGTCCCGCAAGACATCATAGTGTCTACTTTTACATAGTGTTTATTTATAAAAACTCACCCTAGATCTACACCACTCCTGGTAGGAGTATCCAGCAGGTTGTATCTCGCAACAAGAGTATTGCGGGTCTCACATGTCGTAGTAAAGTTCCACCCAGCCAATAGCTGCAACTGATTTCAGGACGGAATTCGGGTTTTTTCAACGTGGGTGAGCCCAGCGTCAGGGTACTTAACTCACCGTTTGTATTTCCAAAAGTAGCGCGTATTACCCATTTACTTTATTCTCTTTCAGCACAAGAACTCCTTAGATCAATTTACCTTCTTTTCATTCACGAGATACACATCAAAGTCTGTTAAAACCACACCACATAATAGAAAAATAAACTCACCCTAGGTCCACATCCCGGCTCCACTCCACTTCTAGTGGGCGTGTCAAGCAGATTGTATCCCTCGCGGTCGACGAGCAGGGCCCCGATGCAGCCCAGCAGGGGGGGCGCGTGCCCCACGTGCCCCGGGGGAGCCCCGCCCAGCCAGTAGCTGCCGCTGAGCTCGGGCAGCTGCGCGGCGGCCTGCACGGGCGGCGTGGGCGAGCCCAGCGTCTCCTGCCCGTTCACCCGCAGGCTGCCTGAGGATATGCCGTGCTCAATGCTTGTTGTTTCATATTGGATAACAATCTTTTCAATTTGCCTAAACCTACGAATAATATTGTAATTAAAGTGGTTCCACGTTAATAGACACACTGGAGCGGGGCATAAAAAGGACACACCGCAACACGTCAGGCTAAAACGACATGAAATAAAATTTCCGCGACTAATCGAATGCCTGTATTGTTTATGTTGAAAGTGTTAGTATTTATCATGATTACAGTAAATTTATTTGAGAACTAGATGTGTATAGTCATCACTTAATATCTATGTGATATGCATGCTTGTTTACCACCTTCGAGACCTACATGTAAAAAAATGTACCTATGTGTGCAACTGGCCTTAAGAACGTGAGACAGTACCTCGCTCGAGGCCGTGGAAGAGGCGCGTGGCCTGCACGTGCGCGGGCTGCCCGTCGCAGTGCCGGCCGCCCGTCACGATCTCCAGCCGCGACCCGCCGTACTGCACCGCGAACACCACGCGACACGACCGCATCACTACGCTCACTGAACGGTTCTGCAACAAAAATTGTGTTTACTTATCTACAGGCGTCTACACGCCCTCTAGTGTAGTCTGTCAACCGAAAGATCAAACCATTCCAATACATTTTCCATTCCAGTACATGGCGGTTGTAAAAATAACAACGCGAGATGGGCAGCAGCGTCCCGCGATATAACTACTATCACTGCGATCGCCACTTCGCCTGCCAAGCGTGGCGATAATGGCATATTATCCCCTAATGACACACACACTATTGTGTGGGCGTGTTTGAGGAAGGCTTTGTCCAGCAGTTCGGCTGGAGTGATGATCTATAGGTAAGTATAGATAGGTACATAGTACTTATTAAATCTGTGGCGTGTTGTCAAAAAGTGGGTGAGACCACTATCGACTTCGTTGGATGAGAGTGTATTGCCGATAAAGGTCAATATTCAAGGTCGATATGGGCCAATAGCCAAGATTTTATAACAAAACAATAATTTGTAACAAAAAGCGAGAGCTTAAAATGTGTAAAATATAAAGCAGGTGTTCCACATACGATCGGAGGTATAAAAAAATCCACTTTCATCAGTTTGAGGAGGTTACGGATTATCTTAGGTAACCCAAATATGAGTTCGATTCATGATTGAGGGAGAAAGTTATACACATAAAAAAAGAAAACACTTGAATGAAAAAGAAACAAAGAATTCCATGCAATAGAAAACAAGATAATATAGATACCCACTTATCTAAGGCACAAAGCATTTTCTTCATTTAAATTTTGTGAAAAAAAACAGTTAATAATTTTTTTTGAAGCCCACATTATTGTGAAACTTGTCAATAAGCTTAATTACATTGACAGGGTCTTCGGCGTAGAAGAGCAGTGCATCTCTGTCCCGCGTACGGAAAGTGAAAGAGAGGCTGAAGCGGCGTCGATCAGCTGCTCTAGGTCCAGAACGTAGCAACTGGGCATACCCTTCGCCGTCGAACCAGACCAACGTCTCGCGACCTCCGTACCATCTGTCACAAAAAATATTTAGTTGACAAGAGCATATTGGATATGGAATATATAGGCATAGTCGAGGTAATCAAAGGATATTCAGACGAAGTTGAAAAGTAATCAGCATCACATTTTTAACCGAGTTCAAAAAACGAGAAGGTTCTTTATTTATTCATTTAGGGTGACAAGCATCACTTATGATAAGACAAACACAAATAAAAAAATTACGTAACTTCACGCCTGTAATCCCCGAAGGGGTAGGCAGAGGTAAATGCATGCATTCAAGCATACATGCAAACACCGACGATTCGCCGGTTACGTTTTTTAAAAAAATTAAAGATAAGAATTAATCGTTAAGAATTAATAATAATATTCCGGAGAGATTTGAGATTGAAGGTTGATAAAATTAACTATAATAATATCTCTTAATACAATTTGGGCAGTGGAGGGCTCGTGTCATTTCGCTGAGCCACCAGATTGCCATGAACATACCTCTGCGTACATTCTAGTGTACTTAGGGTTCAGGCTTCAAGTATTATGTAACGCAATTCTTGAAGATTTTTTAGCCCCTAACGTACGGCAACATTGTTATGTCCCCCTCCTCCCCCTTTTTAAATCGTTGCGTAACATTAAAACGAGCATTACCTACAAAACTTTTTAGTTCCCTTTTTTTAATTTACTTAATTAAAACAATGTTACGTAATAATGATTACCGAGACATAACAGCTTAGGTCTCACGGGTGGCAATGCATCTGCATTTTGACCCCTGGCTTTTGTAAAGACGTCTATAGGATCAGTGCCGGATAAAGCCGGTGCGGGGCCCGTAGCAAATGTGACCATGGGGCCCTAGAGTTACATTGCCTACTGAAATTTAGGATGTAAATAAAACAACATTTACGAAAAGGAATCGAAAACAAATTTAGGGGATTCCCCCTGTAAGTATTGTGGTATTGCCAACTTGCAACATAATAATATAGGTACCTTTATAATTAGTGGTCAACGCTCCCTTTGAGAATAGCTAAGGTGTATTACATATTTGTGTTTTTTTTGGGCACAGGCACGGGGCCCCCAATGGCGCGGGGCCCGTAGCATTTGCTACTCATACCTCACTTTTTAATATCAATGTGAGTTGCATGCTTGTTTTACACCTTCTTTGTTTGTTACATAAACAAAACGTTGTTCGAAGCCGCGCCCCTGCCCCTGTAACGTATTGTAACGTTTTACAAGACCTCCTCCCCCCAAATTGCGGTATGTAATACTTGAACGCTGCCTTAGTGCGCCCTAAATGGCTGCCTGACAAAGTTCCAAAGGTCCACGTAGCTGATTTAACAGAGCGCTAATTTCAGGTATCTAAACTTCTAAGACCTACAGTGCAGTAAGTCATTGTTTGTAAGAGCGTGGACGTTGGATGGTAACGGAGCACTCTCATCAATCAATTTTATGTATGAAATAGAGATACCTTTGCGTACATCCAGTGCACTGCGCCTCAGGCGGCTGGGTCGCGAAGCTCCAGAGACCCAGGGCGCGGTCGTCGCTGGTGAGGGCGTGCACGCAGGCCGGCAGCGGAGCGCCCGCCTCGCCCAGCCACCACAGCGCCGCGCGCAGGGTGCCTCCGCCCCCGTCCGTGCTGTTGGTGGAGGACACGGCCGCCTTGCCCGCCAGCTCCACTTGCAATCGGACCGTGCCCCATATTCTGCCATCAAGATATTACAAATGGAACATTCATTAAGAAAGACCTGAAGGTATAAAATTACTATACTTATATTTTTTGTGGCTTTTAAAGCTATAATGGTTCAAAAGATCCTAATAAGTTAAGCTCTTCTGTCAGAAATTACATTACCTTAAAACATCTTAAAATACAATATTTAGTGGTCCGTATACGAGTATGTGTGTAAATGAGTTTTTCAGCTGGAGTCACGATGATGATAAATGTTAGCTTATATCTATTATTATTTACCACTAGTAATGTTCCTGTTTGACGTAAATTATAATCAACCTTTTTTTTTTAATGTAATGGGCGTGGCAAACAAGCATGCAGTTCACATTGATGTTAAGTGATAACTGCAGCCTATAGACACCCACATGAAGACCAAGGTCAAAATGCAGATGCGTTACCACTCCTGAGGCCTAAGGTGTTATGCCTCTGTGCCGGAAATTACAGGGCCGTACATTACCACCTGACCGGAACACGATAGTGCTGAACACTACCATTTAGCGGCAAGTATATTAGGTAATGCGGTGGTGCCTATGCCCGCGAGTCTCGTCACTGAAGCTCTACCACCAGTAAGACCAACCTAAAGTTCTTCCCATGACCGACCGTAGCGTTCTATTAAAATCTAAATTTTGTTAATGTGAATGGATGGATGGATGATTGTTACTCTTTCACGACAAAACTATCGGGCGGATGTGAATGAAACTTTACAAAAATATAGGTTATACTTTGGAATAAAATTTGCAATGATTAAAAGTACACGCGGACGTTGTAACGGGCAAAAACTAGATAAATATAAATGAAACAGAAATTTGGCAATTGAGACGTTATTTGGACTCTGTTCTCTAAATTAATAAAACAATACTTGTCGGCTCACCTCTCAATCTCTATCCTATAAGAAGTATGATCAGCATCGTCGTGTACCGGCTGCAGTGGCTCCGGGTGCGTGATGAGTCCCTCCCCCCCTCCCACGTTCCACGACAGTCGCAGTCTGCTGTTCGCCACCGATAGACGCATGTAGCGATCGGATTCCTGGGAAGGATAATATTCCGTAAAAGGTTTTCACTTTCTATTTGAACTAGCTGGGTAGACACGTCATTTTCGAAGACATTACTTTCAACGATTCTGAACCTTACCTATTTTCTTTATGTAATGGAAGTGGCAAACAAGCATGCAGTTCACATTGATGTTAATCAAATCAGATGCGTTACCGGAAATTACAGGGCCGTACATAACTACATGACCGGAACACGATAGTGCTGAACACTACCATTTACCAAATAAATTCGGTAATGTGGTGGTGCCTACGCCCGTGAGCGCCGTCACTGGAGCTCTACCACCAGTAAAAATATAATATCTCCGACAAATGAGCCGCCGACAGAACGTTTTACTTATGAGTTGTTCATAGACAGAATCTTTTGCCTAGGAACGATTCGTCGACAGGGAGTTGCTGGTTCTACATAAGAAAATATCTTTCCGGCGCCCCCGGCTCGTGCGTTGATCTTGCTATGCGTGATTACCTTCTAACCAAACCTGGCTGTTTCGATTTAAAAGGACAGTTCTTGTCGACGAAATGTTCGTTGTTGAAAAGGTCTATCGCCAAACAATTAATAAACGAAACAATGTGGGCGGCTCGTTGGCCAGAGAAAGATTTGTTGGAGATAAGTTTCAAAGCAACTCAAACGCTCGCTGAAGAATAAATATGTAACAAACCTGATCTTGCAGAAACAGCAGCGTGCCGTCGCGAACGGGCGCGTCGAAGGACAGCGCGAGCCCGAGCCGTGTAACGGAAGGCGCGCCGCGAGCCGCGAACGCTCGCGAACATCCCGCGCCCGCCCCCGCCCCGCCGGACTGGACCGATACTGAGATCTGATGGAGAAAGTATGTTATTTTCAACTGTCACAGGTAAAGATAAAATTTGAATAAGTCTGAATTGCGTCAATTTGAGGTAAAGATATATTAGCTAATATTATAGAAAAACTTTGATTAACGGTTCGAACGTAAGAATATTTGAAGAAAACAATGAAAGCAGCCGATTTTCTCTTTGGTAAGTTGAAACATATTATGTGTCAAGTACCTACATAAGCTGTACATATTATGTATAAGCACGACAGATTATTTTTACTTAATGGTAAATATAGGTGGTAATATAGGTATTATTATGTGTATTCAGAATTGTAGCAGAGTATCTAGCTTGCTCAAACGTGTCGTACCACTCATGCGCGTTGTTTTGAAATTGATATCTAGACGTGATTACTTACAGTGGCAGCGGCGTGTCTCGCCCGCTGCAGGCTGTCCCTGAGCGCCGCCAGCCGCGGGTCGAGGGCGGCGGCGGCGGCGGCGTGGTCCCGCGCCCGCGCCGCGGCGGCTGCACCGAGCGCCTCCGACACCTCGGCGCCGCGCAGCGTGTTGCCCCGGATCTGAGACACTGAATTGTTTACGTCACTGCGTTAGTGTTTCAAACAGAACAATTATTTTAGTTGGATAGAAAAACTCAACTGAAACGTAGTCGCTCACTATGGGCCTCATAAGGCTCAAGGACACGAAGAGAGCTGGGGTTTCCCTGCGAGATCAAATCAGATATCACCAAGGTAACCGACCTAGCCCACTGAATAGCGAAACCCAAGTGGCAGTGGGCAGGGCATAAGCTAAAAGAACTGACGGCCGTTGGGGCGGAAGAGTTCTCGAATGGCGATCGCGTACCGGCAGACGAAGCGTAGGCAGGCCCCCCATGAGATGGATGGATGACCTGGTGAAGATTTGCAATCGCTTCCCCCGAGAGCCTTATTATTATTTTATTCACCGAAGCTACAATCTACATACCGTGCTCCTCGGCGGCTCCAAGCGCCGTATCTCCCAATCTTTGCAACGTCGCCAGCTTCCTCCTCAACTGGTATCGCACTCGTCTCCTCAACTCCGCGGCTTCGTCGTACAACGCTCGAGCCATGGCGAAGACCCTATCGGCCTGAGCCCCGGCAGCATTCAACACGCCGACTGCGGCAGAACCGGCACTGGCGCCGCTGGTCTCTGCTCCACTGGCGAGGGCTCTCTCTCGCCACCCGAGGGCTCTTAGAGCCACGCTCACGACGTCGGTGGCGCGACGAGCTGATTCTAATTGGCGGCGGAGTTCTGAGTACAAAAAACGCAAGACAGTTAGGTTAGTGTAAGCAGTAAGGACGTGTAACCTAATTTAGAGCACGATTGTAACCTCAAAAATAGATTCGTTTTTCGTCATTATATTTTTATGAACAATGTATGGATGCAGAACAAAGTTTTTTGTGAATTCAAAGAGTTGCTTATTTAAATTAAGTACTAAGGTAGTGGTTGGGGTGTCGCGGAACGTCGGCGTTTGCTCTTGTTAGTCGACCTTATTAAAGGTATAAGATGCAAATTAAATTCGCTGTCATTCCGCAAATCTTTCACCAGTGGCTCCTTGCAGCTGTTAGCACACAGCGCGCACATCCCGGAAACCATGACGACTCATGGGCAAAACCTGGTTGAGGGGGACCCAGGTGCTGAAACGGCCTATCTGCGAAGACAGACTGTTTTCAGGACTTGAGTCTGTACGGTAACTCCCCATACCAGTGCAGTTGTCTGGCTTCCTGCAGAGCACTTCCAGTGGCGAGATAACCAGGCAAACGTCGAAGGCCTGAAGGTGGCGGTAGGAGAACTTTATCGTTGCCAAAGACTGCATCCCGCCTCCCCTCCGGTCGTAGCGGGTCACCGTTCCATCGGGACTAGGGAAGGATGCGACCAGAGGGTGCATCTGTGTATTGCGCGCACACTTTTGCACCGAAATATATCCTGCGTACTCGACCCAACACGTCAGCTCCGCTCTTCTTCAGCTGGTCCGAGAGTAGTATCTCAGCGTTCGTCGTCTGAATCATTTTTATGTTATGAAGTGGCTAACAAGCATACGGTTCACTTCGATGGTAAGTAATATTATAAGTGTGTAAACAACTGCATGAAAACCAGAGATTTCAATGTAGATAGATGCGTTGCCACTCCTGAGGCCCAAGTCGTTGCATATCTGTGCCAGAAATCACAGGACCGTATTACCACCTGACAGGAACACGATAGCGCTGAAGATCACTACCGTCTAGCGGTAAGTAGATTATGTAATGCGGCGCCTACGCCCGCAAGCTCCGTCACTGGAGTTCTACCACCAGCCTGAATCTGAAGAAAAGTCACTCACCTTCAGCCCTAGCCAACACGTCAGCGCCCCTCTTCCTCAGCTGGTCCGAGAGCAGTTTCTCGGCGTGAGCCGTCTGTATGAGCGGTTGGGGTCCCCTGGCCAGCTTGGCGGCCGTGGCGGCGGCGGCGGTGGCGGCGTCGGCGGCCCGGCTGGCCTCGCGCACGCCCGCCGCCACCTCGCCCCACGCGCGCGCCGCCTGCACGCCGGCAGAGGCCACCGCACGGGTGCCCGCGAATAGGCTGGCGAAACATTTTATTATGATAGATGATAGGGATATGAGAGGGTAGGTATTGTTGCATTTTAAACGACTTTCTAAAAAAAGTAGCAATAAGTAGTGTGTAGAAGCTGGAACCTCAACAGACGAATAAGACCGTTGGAATATTAAGCATTAAAGACATTCTGAACGATAAATAGTTGAATGTTGTTGTATCATGAGAACCGGATCTTTTTCTCGTATAATATAATAGCATCCCTGTTACGCATATTGCCAGTGTCAAGCAAAAATATATATTTTCGTATTCGTACATAAGGCCGCGTAAAAGTTAGAATCAGTCAGTCAGTCAATTGGTTAATGTCAGTCAAGTGAGCCATAGTTAGTAATTTCTAGTCTAGTAAAGCGATGGCTACTTTACCAGAACATTTACAATGAAGTTTTGGAGGTAACCTGAAAGGCCGTGTTTTCGCGCTGTAATTCTATTTCAATATACACTGTAATAAGCACATATTAAACAAACAAAATTTTCTTGAAACAAACAAGTTAATATCGTGTAATCAATTTGGCTTCCGTTCAGGTATTTCAAGCGCTGATGCCGTACATGAGCTCACAAATACAACTGTAAAATGTTTTGAAGAAAAAAGATAATGTTTAGGTATCTTTCTAGACTTAGCCAAGGCCTTCGACACGGTGTCTGTAACTCTCCTTCTGAATAAGCTGGAATCATATGGTATAAGAGGAATACCACACCAACTTTTTAAGAGTTGCCTTACCAAAAGAACTCAAAAAATTAAAATTGATTAGTATGTCAGCAATAGCTTGGAAGTAAATTATGATGTACCACAAGGCAGCTTCCTGGTCCCTAGTCTTTTCTTGATGTATCTAAATGACTTATGCAATCTTGAAATAAAACATGGTAAAATATTCACATTCGCGGATGATACTGCTCTTCTTTTTGATGGAGAAACTTGGGCTGAGACTTTTTCTAATGGACTAAACGGATTCAATCAGGTACAAAGCTGGCTTAATACTAATGTCCTTACTCTTAATATACCAAAAACTAAGATATTAATTTTTGAGTACAAAAGTAACCAATTACCATCCTCATCATTCTGTGTTAAAGCTCATTCATGTGTTGGCAGGTTTCTAACCTGTACCTGTCCTACTCTAGTCAGAGCACCATCATATAAATACCTTGGAATATAGTGGATGAATCTCTCAATTTTAAAGAACATATAAATGTGTTGGTCTCGCGCCTACGTAAATTGATTTTTATCTTCAAAACTTTACGTCACGTAGCAGATCACAAGACTATAAAAACAGTATACTTAGCTCTGGGCCAGTCATTAGTAAATTATTGTCTTACTACCTGGGGTGGCAGCGCGAAATCTCATCTCATGGAAGTAGAAAGACCTCAGCGGGCAATTCTAAAAGTGGCTGCTGGCCTTCCATTTGAATTCCCAACTGTTGCACTGTTCAGACATTGGGACTTGCTCTCCGTTCGTCAACAGTTTATTATGGCAACTGTACTGTCGCCTAAGCTTAACAGAAAGATTATATATTTGTCTAGGCAATCGCTTGTATAATAAAATCAACACCGCCCTTACAATTTATTCCATGCCAAAAGAATATTGCATGCAAACAATTACGAAATGGTTAAAACCTTTAGACTATGACAGATTGCTCTTACATAGTATAACATGACATTATAATATTTTAAACCTGATTTTAACTTAAACTATTATTTATATTTTAAAAGTAACATATTTTTATTATAATTTAACCTTAAGCTTAATGTATTATAATATGAATTTTACTCTAATATTAACTTATTAAATTTTAATGTATTTTGATTCAAAATTGATTTAAATGAATTGAAATTAATTTTAACATTTTACTTATTTAATATTAATGTATTTTAATTTATTGATTTTAATTTTAATTTAATTTGTTTACGATTTAAACTTATATCTTTAAAATATTTTAAATTATATACATTCATAACTCATTTCATACATTGCACATACCACACACACCCACACACACACTCTCTCTCTTTCACACACACACACACACACACACACACACACACACACACAAGTTGCATGCATACCTCTTTACTTACCTCCACTTTTCTCATCTAAGTAGGTATTATTTTAAAATTGTTAATAGCTTAAATATATCATTATTATTGTTAAGAGTTACTGAACTGAACTGAACAAAAAAAAAATCGAGTAGTAGGGGGTCCTGGTGACTTGTAACACAGGTATCTATATACCTATCACAGGCACCAGACTCCCACAAAAAAATAAGGTGAATCAAAGCAAATAGCTCTGATTGTGTTTATTGTATGTAACCCTATCAATCTTTTTTTTGTGAGAGAAAATAAATGAATTTTATTATTACTGTTATATTATTAAACAAAATAACACAAACTTTATTTAATATAACTCAAAAATACACCAAGAAAATGAAATAAAACAAGAGCACAACACGTCTCCTTCAAGGTTCCCGGAGCCAAAAGTCCATTTAAATTAATTTTTAATTAAAAAGTTGGCACCACACGTCTCCTTCAAGGTTCCCGTCAAAACTCCATTTAATTTTAAATTAAAAAGGTGACACGCGAAATTGCACAAAGAGACGATAGCACCCTCTTGTTTTTTTTTATTATTGCACCAACTTTACATAGGTATATTAATATAACTCAAAAATGCACCATGAAAATGAAACAAAGTACAAGCAACACACGCCTTCTCTTAATGTTCCCGCCAAAACTTTTCAATATTGAACTATAGATACCTACATCTAAGAAGGTATAAAGTCTCACCTTTTATATTCCTTAGCTTTCTCCCCCAACATAGCCACGTGTTTCTCAACAGCATCCAAGTACTTGTGCTTATAGGCCGGAGTCAGGCTGTATAGGATGCCTTCCTTCTCTTCAGTTGCAACAGCCAGCTTGTTCAGTTGAGCCAGCAAGGCGGGGAACCCCACAGCAAGGTTTTGGGTGTGGAGGATTGCCTCCCGAGTCTCTTCCGTGAAGTTGTTGCTTGATAGATTTATTATGTCCTGGAGAAAGAAAGACGGTCAGGTGTATTAGAGAAACAAACATTTGCATCATACATGGATCAATTTAGTTCTTTATAATCGTCAAAAGGGTAAAATTTATGGCTACAGACAGCTGAGTTTTGCCGCACTTATTCTTTAGAGATTAATAAATAAATTGTTGTATATATGACGCAAATGTTTGGGTTTTCCTCGCAACAGCTTTAGTGTTAAAGAAGTGATATTTTAATATTATATCACTTTTCTCGTATTAACCTGTAGTAATGTACAAGTAAAAAATTACGAGTAACACTAACTGAAAATATTATACCTGGTGTAGGTACAGACCAATCAGCCTTCCTTCTTCCTACACCAAACCTATAGTCAGTAGTGGTACTACTAAAATACAGAACGCAGCAATAAATATTGCATTTCGAGCCTACGAAAGAGACAATCGGATAGTTTCGACTTCGTACAGCGTTATTTCTTCTGCACACTGACGTAAGCATTCATAGTCCAGTATTGGTCTTGATCAGATCGACTACACAGCACAGCTTTGATCATAAAGGTCGGCAAATGTCACATACATCGATGATAGAACCTAAGCTGTGTTGTGTGGTAGATGGTCACATAGGTGAGTTGTGAAAGAGATAACGCTCACACACCTATGTGACATTTGTCACAACGTCACAATACAGCACACAACGCTCACACACCTATGTGACACACGTCACATAGGCAAACGTCACACAGGTCACATAGGTGTGTGAGCGTTATAAGCCACGAAATAAACCGAAGTCTCCTTCTTAGTGTGTCCTTGGGCAATATTTCTTTTCGGATACTGTGCAAATAATAAGCCGCTTCTCACCTCCAAAACCAGTCGACACCTCAACCCAACGTCTCTAACCGAGGCCAACTTAGGTACCACGCGTCTCCTTAGCTCCGTTACGACGTCCCCCGCTGTCCACACGATGTCGGCGAGTCTGGGCAAGTCGTCAGCCCTCGTCTCCCAGCGCTCCAGTCGGGACTGCAACTTGCGCGTGCGTTTGTACGCGTCTGCGATACGGTACTCATACTCTTTGACCGATGTTGACTGTAAGTTCGCCTGCCAGACATTTTGATAGTTAGTTTTTTTTTTAAACATGGTTAAGGTATGTAAGGCAACAAGATGCATTAAAGAGGAGTCGTGTATTATCAGACGCCAATGCACATTTTGGACTGAAAAATTGGTGGTAGAAGAAGAAAAAGTGCCTTGCGCCACCGCATCTTGATCCTTATAAAGGGACCCAAACAAATTTTTGTACCAAGTCTCGCCAAGGCATAGCTACTACGCCACTGAATCTTAACTAAAAATTATTAGTATCTTATATAGAATCTCTGCCCTCCCATAGACCTAAAAAAATAGCGTTCAATAATAACGACTGTGTTTAAAGGTAGATAAAATAGTCAGAGTTATAGCGTAATGGTATAAAGTCTTACCGAATCAGATACATCCGTAGCGCCAGCAGCAAAATCACCCAACCTTATATCCCGTATAGTCTTCAACAAATGGCGAGCCTCCTTCAGAGCCCTGTGCGCGCTAAGGTGTCTCTCGCCCTGCGCGAAGTCATCCAATAGAGTCACCTGTTCCGCCACCAACCGTCTCTGTTTCAACACCTCTTCCAAACCACTCATGCTCTCCAAACTCAGGTAGATAGCGTCTTTGTCCCTTCTAGAAGCGTCCATTTTTAATTTATTTGCCGTGGTGAACAAATGATGTTCCCTCTCTTCGAGTTCGTGAATGTTCCGTTCCATGTTTCTGGAATGTTCCACATCTTTTTTGGCGTGTTCTAATGATGTTCGGAGAGTGGAGGCGTTGTGGGCGAATTGTCTGACGGCGGGGAAGGGTTGTGGGATTCGACTGAGCTCTGTGAGGTCGGCGCGCGAGTTTAAGTCCGCAGTTAGAGCTTCAACGGAATCGAGTAGGGTTTGTGTGCAATTGTCACAGGCTGAAAAGAAATTTGAAAAATTAGCGATGTACCACAAATTGTGTTATTGGTTAAATTTTGGCAATAATATTAATTTCCTATCATGTCCTGCCAGTATGCCTTTTTAATAGAGATCGCTCTTTCACCCACAAACATCTTTATTTTATTTAAATCAGTGGTGGCAGTGTAACGTACGACAGTCCAATTAAATGAAATGTACTCACGTTTACAGCCATCCCCCTCTAGATAATGTCTCGGCGCCAGACACCGTTCGCATCGCTCCCCGGTAGCAAACGGTCTGCAGCGGCAAGTAGCACGCGCGTCGCAGCGTGACGTCACCGCGCCGCGGGCGTCGCACGCGCACTCCGCGCACGCGCCTGTCGCGGTGCGCACGTAGCCCAGCGCGCATTGCTCGCACGCCGTGCCAGTGTAACCTGTGGAAGTAGACACAATATTAACTACAAAAAAAAACATTTTGATTGCAAAAAGTGAGTTGTAATTCATCGTTTGGCAAGGAGCAAGTATTTTTTTTTTATGTAATGGAAGTGGCAAACAAGCTTGCAGTTCACATTGATGTTAAGTGATGACTGCAGCCTACAGATACACCTACACAAAGACCAAGGTCAAAATGCAGATGCGTTACCTACCACTCCTGAGGCATAAGGTGTATAGCCTATATACCTACATCTACATGAATTTCAGATATTTCAATGTAGATGCGTTGCAACTACTGAGGTAGGCCTCAGGTATAATGCCTTTGTGCCAGAAATTGCAGGGCCGTACTCAACACGATAGTGCAGAACACTATCATATAGCGGCTAGTAAATTAGTTAATGCGGTGGTGCCTATCCCGCGAGCTCCGTCACTGAAGCTCACTAGGATTGCAGTGACGCAACAGACGGCTCTCGTTGAGGGCTCAAGAGGACGCGTTTACGAGCGCACATTTCTTATTGGACTTACACCGTAGATAGCTAATATTGGGGTACTTGATATTGTATGTGGCGAGCGCAAATCAGAGACTCTCAGATTAAAGTGTTACCAGGTCTGCAGTAGCATAGCAAGTGGCCCCCGGTGAGGGCGCAGGAGGAGGCGTGGTTGAGCGCGCGCGAAGGGCAGGGGCAGGCCCGGCAGCCCCCTGCCGCCGGGGACCCGTAGTGGCCCTCCGCGCATCGCTCGCATCGAGGCCCACTCGTGTTCTCTGTGCAGTTCTGTGAATGTCAATAGCTATGAACATGAAATATTATTTTTCCTCCAATGCGGCTTTAACAAGAAGTGTCAAGAAGCAAGTAAGCGTAATAGATTTGCCCCATTTTTTTTGGAATGGACTCATGTTGGCGGCAGGTACGTGGGCGTATCCTACTCGGTACGGCGGCGACAGTGATCACCGATTCATTTGTGATACAACGAATTCTTACCAAACAATGTCCAGAGCCACAATTGGAAGAGATAATTCGTCTCGCAAGGACTCACCTCGCCTTATGATAATCAATAACAAGATGATCGTAGTGTCAGCAATACGAAAAAGTCTCAGAGGAGCTATCGGAAGCTAAGCCGCAATGTACCGTCTTGGGCAGACGCAAAGCGCCACACCACTCAAGACTGACACTTCTCAAGACTGATGATAATCAGAAATTGACGATCCTTAAGGCCTACTGATTTATTTCATCGGGCATTTACTTGGAAATCACACTAACGATTGATTCTTACCAAACAATGTCCAGTATCCGGATCGCAAGAGGTGGCTCGTCCGTTGCACTCGCAGGGTTTGGCTTCGGCGTCCAATGAAATGATGATGGTGCCAGCGATATGATGAAGCCTGGGAGGCGCCGGGGGCAGCCAGAAGCCGGGCGCGGGCTTGTGGCAGGAGGCGGCGTCGTACTGCCGCGGGCAGGCGCAGCGCTCCACGCCGGGCGCGGGCGCGCCGCGAGTCACCCCGCTCACGGCCGTTTCCATTGACACGTTAAGTAATCTGTGGAAGAAAAAAAAATAATTCCCTGATTACTTTGAGCTCGGATGATCTCAGAACACGAAGATCATCGAGATGAGAGACTTTAGAATCAACTCACGAATTAAAACTCTCAGCGTCATATAAAAACTGATTTGTAAATAGAAAACATTCAATGATTCAAACAATTGGCTAATATAACTCCTATGAAGCTGTTATTAGATCTTAATTAACTATTAATTAATTAATTAGATCTTAATTAACTAATTAGGCATTTTTACTCATATCGGTGACCAGCAAAAATAGTGACGGCCGATCATTTTGTAAATTTTCGGTATTTCGCGTTAATCCAAACAACTATGCTCCATATCTCCTCGCTTCGCATCGCCCAGTGCTCGTGGTGCTGGTTAGGTTAGGTTAGGTTAGAGAGAACTAGACCCAATATAGGCTTCAGGGTGAGAAGTGATAGTCCACGTCCGTCGAGCTATCACGGAAGTTGTTAGAATAATAAAGATTAAACGGAAACTCACAACACATGCAGAGGTTCCCGAGTCGGCATCCTGGTGGAGACCCTCAGTAGTACCCGTTGCAGGTCTTCCAGTACCAGCATGAGGGCTCCACGGGACGCCACGGCCCCTCGCCCTCGCACCTCCCACAGCGACTCGTGGAGAAATACCGCGTGGGATCCATTGATTGGTGGTATTCGCTGATGAAGATTATGAAGTAAGGATTTATTAGTGTAGAATAAACTATGCATACGTAATGTTAAGTTAGGCAGTGATGTTTAGGACAGTCATTGCATTATTATCATCATTGATTAAATTGAATTGATTAATACACGTCAGTTTTCTTAGTTCATGAATTTATCTCAGCAATCTGATGTGAAATTATCGTTTAAAGCGGGTCAATAACAACACCTTACATCGTTCATTTATGTTTGAAATTGCAATGTAAAATATCATCATCATCATTTCAGCCAAAAGGCGCCACATTGATGTCATCACTTAACATCAATGTGAACTGCATGTTTGTTTGCCACTTACATTACAAAAATAAGTCATTTTATTCTTTTAAAAACACAATTTTTCTATAAAATCCTACTAATTATTGTAAACGCGAAAGTGTGTAAGTATGGATGGATGTTTGTTTCTCTTTCACGTCAAAACTACAGAATTTTTTAATAATTAAGAAACTTTACAGTAAATTAGCCTATATTGTCAGAATAACACATAGGCTACAATTTATAAAGATATTGTGTGAATACAGACGAAGTCGTAGGCACCAGCTAGTTACCTCATAATAATCCAACACCAAGTTCTCGCCATACAATCTGACGAGCGGGAACCTAAGCATGGTGTCACCCGGCAACGCTTCACCGCCCTCCTCCTCCACCCTGAACCTGAGCGCTCCCCCGTACGACATGACTCGGTCACCCAGGAACAGGTCTCCAAGCTCCGCATACACGGGCACTGGAGGCCAGGGAACCGATATGGTCGCGTCTGGGGAGTGCGTGTGAACCGCTAGAAGGGAGTCTTGATCCATCTGTGAAGATTGGGAAAAGAAGCAAGATTTAGTCTCATTGTTTTATGTAGTACGTTGGAAACAAATATACAGTTCACAGTTCACACTATGTCACACCGCGGACTCTCCGCCAAAATTCCATACAAACGCTTAATTTTGTCTCTATTATAATATTGTGCGTAGCACGTTGAGAATACCAATCATCTCCAATAAGAGGGGAGGAGGTTGGGTGAGGCGGGGAAATCGGGCGGGACGTCGAAGTGTCCATTATTTTCGTAGTATTATTACATACCTATTCTCTGACTATGTTAAGGGAAAACGTTAAAAAAAAATGGGTTTTTCAGACGTGGCAATTTGACCCAATCATTGAAAATAGAGTATTTCAACCTGTTATAACAAGTTTGTGGCTATGTGGTCCGATTCGGAATTTGTAAGACATTTTTGGGGTTCATTTGGGAACCACCGACCAAAAGTCTTCTTGCTACATGACGACTTAAGCAATCTCAGATGTAGGTATATCGGGTTTTATAGAATAATCAAAGTTATCAGGGTAGCAAGGGAATTAACAACATCTGACTGACATTAACGACAACTTTACCAGCGCATCTTGGTCGATTAGTAACGAAGTTAATTTTCTAATGGAGCGACGCATTTTTTCGTAATCAGTACTTTAACATGTTATTACGAATTAAGCTGCAACCCAGTTAGTATTTAGTAACCATATTACACTGTTCTACTCACTGTAGTAATGGAGTCTCCTCTTAGCAGCGTAAGATGTGTGGGTGTAGGCGCGTGCAAGGCGGCGCGCACGACGTCGGCCTGCGTGCACTGTGCACTGCGCCCGAAGCAGAAACAGGCCGTGCACCCCGTGGGGTTGTCGTCCGAGAGGCCAAAAGTGCCCTTCAGACATACATCACATTTGTCCCCCTCCACGTTGTCCTGGAAGAAATAAAATACTTTATTGTGTTATTTACTCTGCAACATGTACCATGATTTTACTTTCTCGATGACTAGAACCAGAACCAGAGATGAAGGGTTTAATATCTTCTCGTCTCTGGTAGCCCCCGATCTGGATATCGAACCCGGTACCCCCAGCGTAGCAGTAGTGGCCTGCTTTCACTATACTGTCTTTTGATGGCTGAATCCATACATTTACCATAATAATATATATTTACAAAGAATGACTGATGGAGCGGGGTGATATTTTTGTGCACCCGTACAACAGTCACCTCTTGAAGGTTTTTTATTTCTAAGCATGTATTTCAACAACGAAATCATAACAATATCCAACAAGGAATATTGCACATCGACCTTAGAAAAGACTAAGAAATATTGCAAAAAAACTTCGCTTTATTTCGGCTCTCTCTCGTTATTTCTTTCGCACCTTACCTATGTGACGTTTGTCGACCATTTTGATTAAATTTTGACCAATACCGGATTATCAGTGCTTACGTAGGCAGTGTGAAGCAGAGGTAAAGCTCTACGAAGTCGAAACTAGCCGATTGTCTTTTTCGTAGGCTCGATCTGCAATAATTCTTGTTAACATTACATATACAGTTCAAGGATGTCAACAAATCATACACGGTGCAGACTAGTCGATTCTCTACTGGACTCACCTTACAAGGACAGCGGCCATACTCGTCGCAGGCGCAAAGCGTGTTACCACAGCGTTTGGTCCCCGCGGGTGAACAGTCGCAGGGTCGGCAGCGCGGCCCGAAGTGTCCCGGCGCACACCGGTCACACGCACGTCCCGTCCAGCCAGTGCGGCATTGACACTGGCCAGTAGACGATTCGCATATGTCTATGGAACCGGCAAAATTAAATATAATGCATGTATGTCTCTTAATTCCAATAGTATATGCCAAGATAAGCATGAGTACAAAACATTTTGAACCCGGAGACTCTACTTACTCGTACAGTGTGGCCCTAATGTATGCGAGTACGAACGTCGGGTCTCTAAAATCGCAAACAGTTTTGAGCAAGGACCGATTACATTTTCGTTTGGACACACGTTTTGTTTCTTTATTCTTTTTGTCAAATACGAAAACACTTAGGTATTGATTTTTAAGTAATTTTGAACCTCCTGAGATATCTTTCATATTGAAAGTATCCTAAAAGGTCTACGAAGAAAACTGAGAGAATACTCAGGCGTGGAACACCAAATACGCAATGAATTTCACAGTAAAGCAACCGTCAGGACCTATGTAGATCATTTTAAGCAGCTGGTAAGCTTAATTATTTGTTTGAAGACTTAGCGTCACGACGTGACGACCTCTTCGCCTTCTAGTTGAGGAGAATTCTTCAGCTAGCGCAGTCAGTTAACCGAACAATGACGGTCTAATCATTCGAATAAATCGGAAGTAGATGCCATGATGCAGAATGGACTGCTGCAGCTGCAACGTCTCGCGATAAAACTACTGTTACTGCTATCACGGATCCACTTACCAATTGTGGTGATAGTGGCATTTCTCACCTGAAGATGCACAATCCTGTTTTGGACATTTTTGTTTAAGGATTTTGTTTGGACTTATTTAGGCTGAAGTGGTGATGATGAAAGACTTACCGGAAAGTGCAGCAGCACCACAGCCGCAGCGCTGGCAACCATCACTGGCAGCCCAGTAGCCGCGAGCGCACTGCGAGCAGCCGGGCCCGCGCGTGCGCCCCGGGCACACGCACCGCCCGCTCGTCGGGGAACACACTTTCCCGTCGGTACACTGGGGACACGCTGGGAAGAACAAATACATATGGATCATTCAAATATCGAAAAATAAACAGATCAATTTATGTGATCTGTAGGACTGTGATCCTCATAACTGAAGCCCCAGTACGTATAACAACTCGAAATTAACGTGAGACGTGTCTATTGATGCAAAGTCAAACATTGAGTTCTTGCTAGACCCGTGCAATTTTCGAAGTCAAATTTTTCTTTCCATTTTTCATGAATTTCCACATTATGATGTTCAAGAATTTAATCACTTCTAGGGATTTACCTTGTAATGTGTAGGACTAGACATAATTTTATTAAATTACAACTACGAAAAGTTGTGAAGGGAAAGTATCTCGATAAGATAAATCGATTCCATACTACAGATGTAAAAATCACAGTTGTCGTAACGTATCTTTCAGACATTATTTTTTGTGAATTTCTTTACATAATAACTTATCATCAAGGAACTGTACGCAGAAATAGCAGGCGTAACGTAAAAAATGGGTCCACAGACACTTTAAAGTTTCAATATTATAACTTTCTAAGGCCATAAGTTCAGACTAAGATACCATTAGAAGAGAATGGACAATAAACATTAAGACCGCAGGTCGAAGCTATAAACATAATTGAATCTAAGTGACATTGTCGCAAGGGATCGTTTATTCAAATCGAATGCTCGCGACGTCGTGTTCGTTTTATGTGCATCGTTAACCCGAATGGAAGCTAATATTGATCTCATAGATTTAAGGTCTGTTCACACCTGGAATCCGACTGCCTATCGAAATTGTTGTCGAGTCGACATTGATATTGCTGTCAATTTTTCATAATTTTTTTTTTATGTCATAAAAATGGCAAACTAGCGTGCAGTTCACATTGATATTAAGTGATGACTGCAGCCTATAGACACCCACACAATGACCAGAGGTCAAAATGCAAATGCGCTGCCACTCCTGAGGCATTAGGTGTTATGCCTCTGTGCCGGAAATTACAGAGCCGTACATTACCACCTGACCGAAATATGATAGTGCTGAACACTACCATTTAACGGCAAGTATATTAGGTAATGCGGTGGTGCCTACGCCCGCGAGCTCCATCACTCTACCACCAGTAAAAATTGTATCAATTTGTATCACCTTTAAAAACAAAAACAAACCCTAATCGTTATTCCCTACCGCTCAGGCTAGAGGATAAACTGACGAGAAGTAAGAAATTCCATTACTAGAGCGTCTTGAGCGCGATACTTGATGAGTATTCGCTTGTTTAGCGAAACAAATTCCGTCCGACGATTCGGTAGTCTACGCTGGTGACTTAAATAAGATTAATAAAGTTATGCTTCTTCTTCATCGCTATCCACTGTTACGATACTATCCACCATTCGCACGCAGCACAGCGTTACTGATATACCTACATATTTTGAGACACAGAAATAAATAAGTACAGCATAACTACGAGTTTTAACAACGCTCATCTGAATAGGCCTTTAACGACGTAATAAGCGTTGGGTACACTCGGGAGTGTTTCAAAACTGTCCGTAATTCGCATGTTTATAGGGCGAATAGTGTCCGATACGTTTATCTCGGACACATCAACAGGACTTAAGTATATTTTGAACGAAATCATGATTTTATCTTGCGATAGATCTGTATTAGTTGCTGTTGATTTTGATCTTTTCACCTCCAATAAAGTAAAGCGGCGATAATGATTTAGGATAAGCATTTTGGTCTTTTTGTTCATAAGTAGGCAAATGGCCTGTAATACCGGGCACGTAGCGAATAAAGAAGTGATAAAAAGAGGCCTAAAATCGTGCGCTCGTCCATTGCTCATTGCTGGGAAGTCCGTTACTTTTCGTAGCTGATAATTTCAATGCGAGAAAACGTTCTTCCAGAATGGGTCTCCACGCAGTGTACAATGCTGCTTTGAATACTAGATGCACAATTATCTGAGTTCCCTATAAGTTAAGTAAGAAAAAAGGTTACCAGGGCGGTTTGGTATCACCACCCACATGACGTTGGCTTTGAACACCACTATTAAGCGACATATAAACTAGGTAGGTCATTCAGAGGAGCAGATCCAAGACAGAACTTCCACTAGTAAAAAGACCTTCTTAAATAACGCTTTGATAGGATCCATCTACCTTTCATACTCATTATTGCACTTTGAATAGACTAAAACTCACGCAAGCACCCCGTGGGTCCGAAGCCGTAGAAGCCCGATAGGCAGTGGTCGCACCGCGGGCCTCCCACGCCGGCCGCGCAAGCGCACAGCCCCGTCACCGGGTCGCAGGCTGCCGCGCCCGCCCCGCACTCGCATCGCCTGCAGCCGCCGCGCTCCAGACCCCAGTAACCCTCCTGTGGGAACGCGATCAGACGATATGAGTCAATATGAATATGGTTAGCTTACATCTCTGATTGATGGTAAGTGAACGGTGGAGCCTATAGACATCTACAAATACAATTTTGATAATCGTATGATAGTAGGAAATACCATACGGTTCACATTGGTGCTAAATGGCTCGATAACAAAAAAAAAAATAGAGCTGAACACTGATAATTCCACGAGTGCCTTCGAGTTCCGACTTTCTAAAGCACTATTGATTGATTGAATCATAAGGTATTTATTCCCTAAAATAAACATAAATGAACTAGCTTGTACACGTAGCTGCTGTATTATTTATGAAACAAATGCTCTAGAAACTAAGGTATCCGCAATGGTTTCTATATTCTAAGCTAATGGGCGTGTATATGCAAAGTGGACCTTTGGTTTGACATTTCCCGGCTGTAATACGACAAAATTGTGATTCAAGGAAGAATTTCAATTTATAACGAAGAATAGGCAACGACTGGAAGTGCCTTTCGTGTTACATCTATGATGTCATTTCCACTTTCATTTTATTATCGACTTGATTTCAATTAGTTAACGCTTGGTATATAGTACAAGCATGAGCATAACATAATAAACAAATGGAGTTATGGGAATAGGACCACCGTGTCCCACAAAATATACTTCACGTCATCATCATCATCATCATTTCAGGAAAAAGACGTCCACTGCTGAGCAAAGGCCTCCCCCAAAGAATGCCACAACGAACGCTCCTGGGCCGCCCTCATCCAGCGATTGCGACCTTCACCAGGTCGTCGGTCCATCTTGTGGGGGCCTGCCTACGCTTCGAAACTCCAAGCATACTTCACGTGTAATATTTAAAAGATAATTATTTAATCCCCCAGAGAATCCCCCAGTCCAACCAGCAAAGAACGAATTACCTACGTGCTTTGCCAGTACAACCTATGCCTCGTTCATTCATTAAATCCAGTATCCAAATTTTTATTATGCCTTGTATCAGGGATGCGCCAAGTGATTCCCGCTCTGTCATCCAGCGCTAAATATCGGTGCTAGTACGGCCTATAAATTCGTTCATTTGGGAACCAAAGCCCCTGGACTACCCAACTAGGACTTTCCCCATTAGAAAAATACCCACTTCAAAAAATATTTCCTTATCACAATTATCAAATCTCGGACTTTTTACAATATTTTTCTCATGAGCGCGCAAATACCACAATGCAAATATGAACAGTGTGGAAACTACGTACAAAACCTTGAAACGTCACACTCACACAAACACGCGCATCGACGAGGCCTCTAAGCGGTTCTCGCGGTGCTGCAGTATTGAGTCACTCGCTACATCGAGCGTCAATGCGCATGTTTGTGTAAGTGTGCCATTTCGAACGTTTTGTACGTAGTTTCCGTACTGTTCATATTTGTACTGTGCAAATACGGTGTAATAATTGTGAAACCGATTTAATACCAAGTGTTTAGTACCTAGTTAATGAGGTATTTGTAGGGGTAACAAAGCGCGTTATCCAATTAAATGTCAGTGCGTCGTTTGGAAGTGGGTTAACTGGCCAGGAACTGGCGTTGATTCTTGAATGTCAGATCGCTTAATGTGTCTCAAATGCGTTGGTATTTGGATAGAAAGATATGAAGGAATACTTTTTTTATAACAGTTGTCAAGTGACGATGGTTTCGAAAGGTTTTTTAAAAGCTGTCCAATACGTATAATAAATAAATCGAAGCGAAGTAACTGTGACTTTCCAATCAGAACCGAACATAGAGCAACGCGGGCCACCGGTCGCGGCGGACCGGAGCGCGACCGGTGGCCCGCGTTGCTCTATGGAACCGAAGAATCGGTGAGGCTCAGGTACTAAAGGCAAAAGGGGGACAGAGTGTTAATCAACCAATGACTAGAGCGAAAGTTGCACCGCCCCTATTCGCATATGTCTTATGCGTCCCTCCACAACGCCCTAAGCCGAGGATCGGACCCGTAAGGGTTTCATTTAGGCAGTTTTGTAAATTTATTTAGGCTGAGAGCCCTTTGAGATGGCCGTTTGCGCGGTGAAGTAGACTAGTGCCGCCTCCGTAAGTCCCCTAAAAGAAAAAAAAAACAATCGGTGTGTTATGTTGAAAACCAGTTATTATACCTAATATAAACAATCTGCACATCACAAATTACTCGCCGTTCTGGTTTATCCATTCACGGCGTAGGAACAACAATCAATAAATCTGCGCCTGTTAAATCACTTAAATACCTACATTGCTTGTTCTGTATTCAAAGTAACTGTCGGGATTTATAGAGCCTATTCACCGCTCACCTAATAATTTAAAATGAGTACAATCTGTTCGTGAGCTTGGTGGTTGTGGTTGCAAATGTACGTAAGATCAATCCTATGCTGATACTGGTTTGTGTGCAGGAGATGCGGATGCTTCATGATTGATTAAAATATATTACAATCAAAATAGTGAAAACATATACAATCAATAGTTTTATAACCATTTTTATCGTTTAATGAGTCGGAACTGAGTTATTATCGTCTATGAGTCATCAACAGAGAAGGGATCAATGAAGAATTGACTTATGTGATAGGTATCTTCTACGTCTACCTATGCGAGCATATATCTGCCATTCGTCGCAGCAACATTTTCATCCGATTTTTGTAGATTTCCGTTACTAAAAAAGTTTTTGAAGTGAAAACATCATTGGCGGCGCCTTGCATTTTCTGATGGGTAAAAAAACCTAAAACTCGCGCCAGGACACGTGACCCTGATCGAAAATGCGTAAAACGAACACGCGACCAGAATTGCGTCCGCTTACGTTTTCACTTCTGCCGGCACTGCCGGAGTGCAACCCGTTATTTTTAATGAACCTTTGTATTTGGCATACCTCGCAAGTGTCGCAGGCGCGGCCGGTGACATGGGGGCGACAGCGGCACTGGCCGGTGCGGATGTCGCAAGCGTTGCCCTCCGACCCCAATGTGGAGCAGTTGCATCCTGGAACAATGCCACATTTGTTTGTTTAGACCTCTTCGAAGCTTCACTGGAGTCATCTCAAAGCGTTTTATATAGGAAGATTTTGTTGCAGCGAAATAAATTGTGATATTTTAATCTCCAATTCTCAAAAATAGTCAACACTATAGACGGCACAAAAAGTTATACAGTTCTTTTTGAGATAGATAGCAAGCATAAAACTGTGATCATTTAGACTATTTTAGACGAATTTAGACGGCAAAAGGTTACATAGCTTTTGCTTGTGTAGTGATATGTGAAATATTGGCCGAAATTCTTTCTCAAGAAGTAAAAAGTAAAGTAAACAAGTAAAATGTATGAAACTGATGGGTAGGCAGTCGTAGTATCTTTTGATACTACGACTGCCTACCCATCAGTTTCATACATTTTACTTGTTCATTCCCAGGTGTCTTAACCAATCAAAATGATTTTGGCTTTATCTCCGAGATGTTAATAATGTTTTGGAAAAGGCAAACAAGCATGCAGTTCACATTGATGATAGTGATGACTGCAGCCTATACGCATCTGCATTTTGACCTCGGTCTCTGTGTGGGTGTCTACACAGAGACCGAGGTCAAAATGCAGATGCGTAACCACTCCTGAAACCTAAGGTAGGCCTCTGTGGCGGAAATTACAGGGCCAAAATGTACCAGAAAAAAATTCATCTAAAATTATAATTGTTCGCTAGCAAGATGGCTCCAAGACTAATGAAGATGAAACAGCCTACCAATTATGTACGAAACGATTGTCCGTCATAAAAAAGCGGTTTAAGCAATAAACCAGCTATTCCACTCGAATCAAAATCAGCAATTCTAGAGTAAGGTCCGATTACGTGAATAACGAACTATTGGAATGCAATCCGTAATTAAACTTGAGCAAACCATGTTCAAATAGCAACGTTATCTTTGCGTTCAGAGCGGCTGACCACTTTACAAGTGTTTTATCTCATCGTTAATGTACTACAACTACTACTAACTAATACAGTTGCCGCTAATCATGTTACCCTGATTGTGCACGATATCAATCACGGAGACTTTGATTTGAGTGATTGTGATTGATTGCATAATACAGGTTTACTTTGGAAATCCTTTTTGACGTGACAACGTCTTAAATTAGGTTGCGGCTCGGAGTCACTCATGAAAAAGTGTAACGCCTGGTAACGTAACGATGAGTCACCGAACGAGAGAGAGGCCTGCCGGACCGGCGAATGCCTTTCTACCGAGAAAAAGACGTCACGTAAAATCTTCGCCCGTAAAACCGACTTTACAGGCAACCAGTTTTTTTAAGTAATGGAAGTGGCAAACAAGCATGCAGTTCACATTGAAGTTAAGTGATGACTGCAGCCTATACACATCCACATGAAGACCAAGGTCAAAATGCATATGCGTAACCACTCCTGGGCCTCAGGAGTTAAATCGTTATCATAAACCTAGATTACACTAAAATACTAAAATTACAGTTTACAATAATTTATAACTATCAGGTTTTCCTTAATCCAATAATATAGTGTTTCCTACGTATATCTTAGTATTCAAATGTAGGTAAGTAAATATTTTATAGAAACGTGGTCTGTGTATAGAAGGGATTAACGTTAAAAGCCTAGGTAGTTGATATACCAGACGCTATAATTTTTAGGGTTTCATACCCAAAGGGTAAAAATTGGACCTTATTACTAAGACTAAGGAGGCGCGCATAGCTCCGCAGCTGATGTAGATTGCAAGCGATCTCTCTTGGAATCTACACCAGCTTAACTCGGTTAAGAGATACGGGCGCGGTCCGGTTTGTGATGGGTGCCCGCCAGTGGAAAATTAAAACGCGCGTTTCCGAGCTTCAAAGGGCACATTAAGCCGTCGGTCCCGGTTCCTATCGATAGACAGCAGTCGTTAATTCTTGTCGGTGGCCTTATGGGCTTTGAAAAACATTCGACAACGGGTTGGCCACTAACCCTAATCTCCATCAACCCGCATTGGAGCTGCGTGGTGGAGTAAGCTCCAGGCCTCCTCCCAAAAAGGGGAGAGACTCGTGCCCAGCAGTGGGACGTATCAGGGGTTGCGTATTATTATTACCAAGACTCCGCTGTCTGTCTGTCTGTTCGTCTGTCACCAAGCTGTATCTCATGAATCGTGATAGTTAGAGAGTTGAACATTTCACAGATCATGTATTTCTGTTGCCGCTATAACAACAAATACTAATTAAACTAAAAATCAGAGTAAAATTAATATTTTATGGGGGGCTCCCATACAACAAACATTTTTTTTTGCTCTTTTTATAGAGACACTGGTACGGAATCCTTCGTACGTAAGACCGACTCGCACGGGGCCATTTTTGTCATTTTTAGCATTCGCATTTCCCATAGCGTTTCCGATGATTTTTGTACAAAAATGAAGCCGTATCTATGTTAAACACAATGACATGAGCAGAGGACGAATTAACCCTAACTTAGGGAGATATTTTTCAAATGCAACTATTTGCAAAATCCTTCGTTTTCCAGGCACAATGAACCATTATTACTTTAAGAATAGTGGGAATGTAAAACGAGACTGGTAATAACCTGCGTCAGTGGCTATTGTGGCAGCCATCATTGTTACATCAATATAGTGTTACTGGCGACACGGTGTGCTAACTTGGAATAATAAGCGGTTCAAATTTACATAACTCACTGAAAACAAAACGTGACATATATTTTATTTTTAAAGAAAAATGGAAGGAAAATTTGACTTCAGGCGAGGCTCGAACTCGCGACCTACTGGGAATCTAGTCCAGCCGCTCTTCCAATTGAGCTACTGAAGCCCTGCCCGATTTGTCAAATCTTTCCTTCACATCTATTGCATTGCTTTATGGTAGCAGCAGCGCCATCTATTACTAACTATGCTAGTTAGGCAACCGATATAATAGACTTTTCAGTTTATTGAATATCGTAAAGAAGTCGCTTTTACCCTTAATAATTGTTTTTTAATATTGTCAAAGATGTGAAGGAAAGATTTGACAAATCGGGCAGGGCTTCAGTAGCTCAATTGGAAGAGCGGCTGGACTAGATTCCCAGTAGGTCGCGAGTTCGAGCCTCGCCTGAAGTCAAATTTTTCCTTCCATTTTTCTTTAAAAATAAAATATATTTCACAAGCATGTGTTAATGCGAAATAATATTAAAAAACAAAACGTGACATCACGCCTGTCGCCTGATGGGTTGGGCAGAGTTATACGTGTATAAAAATGTATCTACTTTTTTATGGAATGAAAGTGGAAAAGAAGCTTGCAGTTCATATGGATGTTATTTGATGACGGCAGCTTATAGATAAACGTCTATAGGTACACCAAAATCAGAGATCAAAATGCAGATCTGTTGCAACCTCAGCGACCTTAGCTGTTATGTCTCTGTGATTACGAGGCCATACATTACCATCTTACCGGAACACGATAGTGCTGAACACTACCATTTGGAGACAGATAGATTAGGTAATGCTTATGCCCGCGAGCTTCCAAACTTGGAACTCTACCACCAGTTACCTTCATATGCACGTCATTTAAAAAAATAAACAGAATATTGGCAGTTTTTAGATTGAATCGTAATAAGACGTCATGGTACAAGCCACAGAACAGTTTTTTGTGTTCTGTGGTACAAGCACTTTTGGTGGCACAAGTTTTACTGGTGGTAGAGCTCCAATGACGGAGTTCGCGGGCGTAAGCACCACCGCATTACCTAATATACTGGCCGCTTAATGGTAGTGTTCAGCACTATCGTGTTCCGGTCTGGTAGTAATGTACAGCCCTATATTTTCCGGCACAGAGGCATAACACCTTAGGCCTTAGGAGTGGTAACGCATGTGCATTTTGACCTTGGTCTTTGTGTGGGTGATTATAGGCTGCAGTCATCACTTATCATCAATGTGAACTGCATGCTTGTTTGCCACTTCCATTACATAAAAAAAGCTGGTTGAGAATACTTTTTTTTATGTAAAAAAAAAATGTAAAGTAAAAGTAAAAACGTTTAATTTTCCTTCACAAATTTTAGGCTTATAGGTACTTATTGCTAATACAGTACTTGTGCACTTCGATCCTATTTTTGTGAGGGACTGGTGCTTGAAATAGGTTTCTAAATGAAACCTGTGCTACAGGTCGCCAGGCCCCTCCCGCAGACAGTTCTCAATTTACAGCAAGACACAGTAAAAGAAAAAAAGAAAGTGTGGACTTTTATGACAATATCTAATTAATGAAGTGAAGGAAAGATTTGACAAATCGGGCAGGGCTTCAGTAGCTCAATTGGAAGAGCGGCTGGACTAGATTCCCAGTAGGTCGCGAGTTCGAGTCTCGCCTGAAGTCAAATTTTTCTTTCCATTTTTCTTTAAAAATAAAATATCTAATTAAGATTAAATTTAAGCGCAATAGTAAAAGCGAGTTACAGTTTGATTTCAATAATGATTTGAGTGTGTTTTGTTGTTCGATCGAGAGCGTTTGTAGGTGAGTGAATGGATGTGTGTGCATGTGTGTGTGTCTGAGAGTCGGAGTGTGTGTGTAAGTGCTTGTGTGCTTGTGTGCGTGTGTGTGTGTGTGTGTGTGTGTGTGTGTGTGTGTGTGTGTGTGTGTGTGTGTGTGTGTGTGTGTGTGTGTGTGTGTGTGTGTGTGATTGTGTGCATGTGTGTGACGGCTGCGTGGTGGAGCGGAATTTACGTGTCTAGAAAGGAGTATTGGTAAGTAATAGGTAAGTTTTGGTCATAGGTAAGTTTTGCGTTATTTTATCACTACGTTTATTTATTATAGACTAGCTGTGCCCGCGACTTTGTCCACGTGAGAAAAAATATGATTGTTCAGTATCTACCCAGACGAAGTCGTGGGCGCAGCTAGTGTAAAAGTAGCCTAAGTTACTCCTTATTACATCAGCTATCTGCCAGTGAAAGTCCCGTCAAAATCGGACACACTCAAATTCTATGTATTTGTATGTGGGTATATATGTATGTATGGTTGTATGGAGATAAAAGTAGCCTAAATTACTCCTTATTACATCAGCTACCTATCCGTGGAAGTACCGTCAAAGTCGGATACACTCCAATTCTATTTATTTGTATGTAGGTATGTATGTATGTATGGATGTATGGAGATAAAAGTCCCGTCAAAATAGATCAAGCCGTTCCCAAGATTAGCCCCGCCAAACAGACAGACAGACAGAAAAAAATCGTAAAAAATGTTTTGGTATATGTACCGTGTATACATACATGTGCATTTAGTAAAAAGCGGTTATTTTGATATTACAAACAGACACTCCAATTTTATTTATTTGTATACATTTATTATTATGGAAGGAAATATACAACATAAGACCTAAAAATTCTGTGAAAATTTAAGGGTCTACTTGCTACCGTTATTATCGAGATAAAAATATACGAAAAAAAAACACGTGTAAAGTATGCCCCCTTGGACCCCTTAACATTTTCATTTTCATATTTTTGTAGTTAATTTTGTTTTTATAGCGGTAACAGAAATACATTTTTTATGAAAATATTAGCTTTCTAGCTATCACTATTTATGAGATACAGCCTGGTGACAGACAGACAGACAGCGGAGGATTAGTAATCCGTAGGGTCCGTTTTTACCTTTTAGGTACGATATCCCCTAAAAGATAGAACTAAGATACAGAATAGCTTCAAATATTCGATATGATTCTTTAAATTGACATTACTTTTTTATTTCTGAACCGATTCACATGAAACAAACACTAAATGTTATGTGAAACTTACCACAATATATTAGTGACAGCAAATCGAATAAGGCGTTTCTGAAATTAGGGTGCACAAACACACAGACAAACAGACATTTTTTCGGGATAAAAAGTACCACCCAGTGTTGTGCGCCAAAGGTCAAAGTATAATCATACCAAGTTTCATTGTAATCGGACCGGTAGATTTTGTGTGATGCTTGAACAAACAGACAGACAGACAAAAATTTTTCTAATCAAATATTTGTGTTCGGTATCGATCTAGTAACATCCCTTGGTTTTTTTTTTTTCAATATTTTTAATGTAAGTATGTATAATTTTTTCTGTAGTGTCATAATTCAGAGTTTTTAAATATTTTGTAACTAATCGTTTGCAACACGTTTTACGTTGGGGATATATGTTGAGAATAGTATCAGTAGAAGTGGCAAACAAGCATGCAGTTCACATTGATGTTAAGTGATGACTGCAGCCTAGGTAATGCGGTGGTGCCTACGCCCGTGACCTCCGTCACTGGAGCTCTACCACCAGTAAAACTTATAATAATATCGCAAATTAACTATGTTGGTACCTACGTACTTCAATATCTCGATCAATCCCGACAACATTTGAATCGTGCCGTTTCAATGTAAATTATAGACGTAATATTAATAATAGGTTCATAGATAATATAATTAGTAAATAGCCAACAGCTGCGCAATAATTAACTCGCCCGGACAGACGGACAGACGGAGTGACGGCGTGACGGCTGCCTGACCCGCATCCACAGCTCTCTGATGTACTGTGAGACTGACTGATATTTCCTCGATTTTGATATTATGGATTATGAAATAAGATGTACGATTTATTAACAGTATCCAAAAACAAATATTGCATATCGACCTGTGGAAGGAGTATTCGGCTAATTTCGGGTCAGCCGTAGAGCAACACGGGCCACCGGCCGCGGCGGACTGGAGAGGAGTAGCCAAAGCAGTTATAATCGATGCAAAACAGTCTGTCATTTTTGCGGGAGGAATTGCGTGTGATACACACACACACTACAAAAATCGTCTATTACTACGAAACTCACACCTTGACTTTAACGAAATACATAAAAAAATTCACGCCCACATTTAAACATCTGGGCGACAGGCGTAGGACCATGGACGAGGTTCCAATTTTCGAAAGAATGGCAATTAAGATGTCATAGTCAACGGCATTGAAAGCATTTGAAAAGTCGATAAGAACAAGTATAGTTAGCTGGGAGTGCTCCATACCGGACCTGACATCTTCTATCACCTTGAGAAGAGCTGTTGACGTGCTGTGACCAGGTCTAAAACCCGACTGGAAAGGGGATATAAGATCATGTTTGAGGATATACTTACTTAGTTGGGAGTGAACCACGACTTCAAGAATCTTGGACAAAAATGGTAAAATAGAAATAGGCCGGAAGTGGCTGACTAGGCTAGGATTGGAAATTTTAGGAACGGGAGTAATAAAAGCTTTTCGCCAGATTAAAGGGAATGTTCCAGTCTGCAAAGAAAAATTTATGGTGTGAGTAAGTGACGGCAATATATAATTTAACAAGGGGAGTAACATCACACGACCAACTTCATTGTGGCCAACAGCTTTCGATTTAAGTGTGATAAAAAAATTTGATACCTCGTCAATAGTTACCGGGGAGAAGGAGAAAATATGATTAGTTAAATTTGGTATGGAAGAAAGATAGAGAAGGGTGCTAGATTTAATATTTTGATTTAAGGATGACGCTTTAACAAAGTGTTGGTTAAGTTCATTCAAGGATAAATTTAAAGAGGCAAAATTTAAAGATGTTTTAGTGAATCCGACAGATTTGAGAAATTTCCATACGTCAGCTGGTGAAGAATGCAATATGTTATCATGAATAAAACGGCGTTTGGCTACCCTTACCATTTGGTTTCAAAGGTTTCTTGCCCGCTTATATGAACCCCAATTTTCGTCACTACGTTCCCTTCTACAGGCTCGGAAGGCTCTATCGCGACGAGACATCGCTATCCGTACTCCTCTGGTAATCCAGGGAGCCGGAGGGCGTTTGATTCGAACAGCACGAAGTGGAGCATGAGTATCGTACAATCTTAAAACGGATTTATTGGTAAACAAAACTTTTTCGTCAACAGTTGTCTCCAGTTCGACTTGATCCCAATCTACAGACAACGCATCATTCTTTAACTTTTCAACATCCATTTTTGAAAAATTTCTAAGGAAAATAGTTTGTGGCCGTACCTTGAGAGCCTTAATATTGTAACTTAAGTACAGGAGATCATGTCTTGATAATCCTGGTGCATCAAACTGGCCAAAGTTGGCAACTTTATCTACAGTAGCAGTTACGATGAGGTCAAGCCATGAGTCATCCGATTCAATATTATGATGCGTGGGACAAAGGTTGAGGAAGGTTAAATTTGACGACTCAAGGATCGACAACAACCTACTGGAACGAGTATCAGACTTCATTAAATCAGTGTTAAAATCGCCCATGATTATGAGATGTTTGTACTCCGGAGAGAGTGAAATAAGAAGATTGTCTAAAGAAGAGAAGTAGTCGATAGTGGGAGGGCAATAGATAACTCCGAGAACAGCTTTAACGCCTTTTACCAATATTTCAATGAAGATATATTCAGGATTTTCTGCTTATAAAGGAGGGGAAGATATAAGGATTTTAAAAGGTAAGTTGCTACGCAAATACATAGCAACACCCCCGGCTCGTTTACCTATACGATCATTGCGAATTAGGATAAAGTACGACTCTACGAAGCTCGCACGAATCGAGACGAGCTGCTCCGAAATCGGACGAATACATAAGCAGCTGTTTAGCTGTTATGTATTGTAAAATAATAAAAATTATTCAAACAATATTAACTTTTTTATTTAATAAAAGAAAAAAATATGTTTTCTTATCGGTCACCACGCTTAAAAAGTGTAACTTGAATTAATATCAAAGAAAAACAGAAATACTGCATAAATAAAATAAATAAATAATTATAATTGCATAAGTTGATACAAAATGCTTTGCAATAGCTTTACCGAGGCAGTCCCCGAGTGCCACACGTCGATTTTTTTTAGCCATGCAGTGCCAAAAATTGATATGTATACAATAGCGATGCCGAACTATCGATAGTTAGTGTAATTATCGATAGTTAGGATATCGAAAGTCAGTTAGGGTATCGATAGTATTGCAACAACCAATAGTATCTATCGTACACATGTTTTTTTTTTTTTTTTTTGTTTTGGCATCGCTATTACGCATATTGCCAGTGTCAAGTAAAACGATATTCCGTATTTATTTAAGCAGCGTAAAAGTTAGTATAATATAGTCATCAAGTATTATATGTAAGTATTCAATATATAAGTTATCAAGTATAATATGTCAGTCAAGTGAGTTACAATCAAGTTATTCGAGTAAAGCGATGGCTACTTTACCAGAACATTTACAATGAAGTTTTGGAGGCAACTTAAAAGGTCGTGTTTTCGCACTGTTATTCTATTTCACTATACACGGGCACTGTAATAAACTTATATTAAACAAAATGCCACCAACTTTATTCAACATAACTTAAAAATACACCAAGAAAATGAAATAAAATAAGAGCACCATACGCCTCTTTCAAGGTGCCCGCCAAAATTTCATACACATGTTAATACTATTGAAGTACACGAAGTGACAGTAGCTAATGTCAAATTGGGAATCGAATTAAAATTCCGGGTATAGTAGATACTAGATAACCTAATCCATTGACATTTAACAGTTACGAGTATGTACCAGCTTTTAATTGCATCTGCTTGCGTCTTGGGACGCAGTAATACCCGTAATTTTAGCGAATGTTTGAACGCATCGTCCTTGGCTCAGTGATTTATTACAGTGCTTTAGCAACTGACGCACCTCCATAACTCTGAAATAAGGTGTTGCGACAGTTTAATTAACACAGCTCACTGGTGGTAGAGCTCCAGTGTCGGAGCTCGCGGGCGTAGGCACCACCGCATTACCTAATATACTTGCCGTTAAATGGTAGTGTTCAGCACTATCGTGTTCCGGTCAGGTGGTAATGTACGACCCTGTAATTTCCGGCACAGAGGCTAACACCTTAGACCTCAGGAGTGGTAACGCATCTGCATTTTGACCTTGGTCTTTGTGTAAGTGTCTATAGGCTGCAGTCATCACTTAACATCAATGTGAACTGCATACTTGTTTGCCACTTCCTATAGGTACATAAAAAAAAATGCTGACTGCCCCGTAAAGTAGACTAACTGGACATAGTTACGCTTTTTAACTGCGCGTCCGGCTTTTGTTAGTCTTTTTAAATTTCCCAAACGAACGAGCGCCGAGCGTGCCCGTACGCTGCTTGTTTATAATTATTATCCGGTTACGTTTTTCAAGTTTTTATTGTTAGATATTATATATGATATTTATGCACGTTTATGTTACTCTAACTAGTCGTATATCAAGCATCAATTCTGTTATGTCTTTATCATTCAAATTTCCATCTTGAAACATATCGAAATAGTCTATAATACATAAACACGGTTTTAGGAACAGAACTCTGAATACCCACAAGCAGTTTTCAACGATATTTGAATAAAATGACAATTGGAGTCCAATCGTGGTATTATTGGGAATATATCAGCAAATAAATGCTGGACTTTCTAAATGCTACACAGAGATCTTTGCAATAGAATAGATTGGATTGTTTACGGCCTTAAGGTCTAGTCAAACTGAACGCGGATACGAACTGACAATGAGTGGTAGCGAGCGAACAACAATTAGCTACAGAAACCAGCAAAACACACTACACATCGAGCCTACGAAAGAGACAATCGGCTAGTTTCGACTTCGTAGAGCGTTGTTTCTGCTACAAAATTCCAACTTAAGCACTGATATTGGTTAAAACCTGCTACAAACGTCACATGGGTAATGTGCGAAGTACAGTTGGCACGTCATCAATATATCTAATCTCTATATCATCCAATAGCCGGACAGGCCAAGTCCGGACACCCACGATAGCAGCGCTCGGGCACGCTTGGTACTCGTTCGTTTGGGAAATGTAAAAAGTCTAACAATAGCTGGATACGCAATCCAACAGCCTATGTCCGGCTATATCCGGCCTGGCAACACTGCGCAATATTGATACAAGAAGATGTAGCGAAGCGTACCGCTGACTGTGTGGACGTATCTTTATCCTCAGTTACAGTTGGTCTGAATTTAAACTGCAGAAGGCAGCAACAATGTAAAGTTATGGACCATATAACAGGTTGTTTTGACGCTGCTGTAAGTAGCTTGGACTTTATTATGACTGCTAGAAATAAGCAGATGCGAATGTATATATTATATGTGTGACTTACAATATATGTAATTGTACTGTATATTTTATATTCTGTGCTTGGAAGTTACAGAATGTTATATTAAAAAATCGGTTCACTTACAAAATACTGGTTTTGAAGGATAAATGTTTTTTTTTATGTATTAAAAGTGGCAAACAAGCGTGCAGTTCACATTGATGTTAAGTGATGTCTGCAGCCTATAGACACTTACACAATGACCAGAGGTCAAAATGCAGATGCGCTGCCACTCCTGAGGCATTAGGTGTTATGCCTCTGTGTCGGAAATTACAGAGCCGTACATTACCACCTGACCGGAACACGATAGCGCTGAACACTACCATTTAGCGGCAAGTATATTAGGTAATGCGGTGGTGCCTACGCTCGCGAGCTCCGTCACTGGAGCTCTACAAATGGTTGAAATGATATTATTTTCACTGCTACTCCTCTGTCTTGGTATTTATGTACGGTTAGACCGAGTAAGTGATAAGATTTTTTAATTTTTGAATAAGTTTGATTGAAATGATAAATTTCATTTAAATTTTGGAGCTAAACGTATCCCATTAAGGTGTTAAACACCTTTTATTTATTTTAAGTGAATAGTTGTCTCCACATTATGATAAATACAATTACCTTCGCTTATATGTATGCTTATAAGTCGATAAAAAATAACCATAGTCCTCTCCACATTATGATAAATACAATACCTTCGTTGTTAACAAAATGGGGAATGTTGTAGGTCGATTAAAAATAACGAGTAGACAAATGACGAAATATACATTAAAATCATCTATTCACCATATTGTACCTATTCATTGGCGCTTATTAATGTTGGCAAGTAGATCAATTAAACAAAAATCAAGGACTATTTACAAATAACGCCATTGATGCCGAACCGATTTCAACATGTGCCAACTTTGTAATGTGATAAATATGAAATCATGATGTTCTCATTACGGAGTAAGCATAAAAGTGTGCCATAGACAATCACGTAGTGTTCCAGTTCTTAATGATCAAGGTTATATTCATGGTATTGCCAAATGAGTAAAGTTTTTACTGGTGGTAGAGTTCCAGTGACGGAGCTCGCGGGCGTAGGCACCACCGCATTACCTAATATACTTGCCGCTAAATGGTAGTGTTCAGCACTATCGTGTTCCGGTCAGGTGGTAATGTACGGCCCTGTAATTTCAGGCACAGAGGCATATCACCTAATGCCTCAGGAATGGCAGCGCATCTGCATTTTGACCTCTGGTCATTGTGTGGGTGTCTATAGGCTGCAGTCATCACTTAACATCAATGTGAACTGCATGCTTGTTTGCCTCATTTATTACATAAAAAAAAAAAAAAAAAATTGAAAAACATGTAAAGGCTACCTATCGCTCAAATGGGGTATTAAGCGTTGCGAACATAGATTTTTACTTCTTGAGGATTTTTGAAAAATATTTAAATTCTAGGTTCGTATTATAAGTACTAGGCTTAGGTTTGAAATAGGGCGAAAGGTATGTTTTGGATACTTTTAGGGTTTAGTACCTCTATAGGAATAACGGAACCCTTATATGGTCATTCGTGAGTTTGTGACAGTCAATTTGCTAGATGCTACAGGGCTAACTGAGTTGAATTTTGGTAGTTTTTGTTTTTACTTTAAGGTAATAAATTCGAAAATTATAATAAAAAGTCTTGCAACCTTTTGTGTTTGCATAAAACATGATCCCAATTATTTTTTTATAATTAATTAAGAAACGTTCAAATAATTTTGCAAATATTTACGAAAATATTCGACTAAATTATTGACCATCTCCAAATTTATTTTTGACATTTCTTAAATCTAATTAAATTGTAAAAAAAAAATATTTTCACACACAATTAGCGGTAAGCAGATAAGGTAATGCAACTGTGGCTACATTCTAGCAGACTCTAGATGCCCGTCAACAGTAAAAAAACTGTCTGAGGTGTCACATGTGGGACACCCGATTGGAACGAAGTTCCTCTTCAACTTCTAATGAATCACTTTCACAATCAATTGTCTATATTTCAGAATATTAAAAATAACTAAAACTACATAAACACGAATACGACAAAACAATGTACGCATAGACAGCAGACACGCGCGTCGCGTGGCTTGTCACTGTCGAGAGAGAGAGAGAGAGAGAGAACGAATAAGTCGAATTCTATACTCGGCCTGTCGCCTCTCCGAGCGCAACGCACTATAGTAAAAGTGTCGTGAGGATATTTCGTGTGACGCGCACCTAGTCCCCTTAGCCAGCGTACCGCGCGATATGGAACTTCGTTAAAAAAAATGCTCTATTTATTTATTTTATTTATTTATGTATACTTTAATGCATTATACATATGACGGACTGTCAGAGAATGCCACTAGGCATTCTCTGACTGTCAACCATGGGGTTATGGGACAAATTGTATAAGGTGCGCGAGCAAAAAAAAATTACAAAAAGTATTATTTAAGTATGATAACAAGTACAAAAAAAAATTAAATCGTATATCTATTGATGTAATATAGGTACTTACTAATTAAATAGGGGATGACATCAATAAATACATAGTTTATATTTTTAATTTAAATTTACTTAAAATATCAAGATAAATAAATACATAATATAATAAATTACTTATAAATAAATGAATATAAGTTTATATATAAATATATATATATATATATAGATACATAAATTATTATGATGGCTAACATATGAAATTAGGACAACTGACTCAAGAAGTATTTCTTTAGCATGAACTTGAAAGCTGATTTACTGGGAGATTTCCGAATGTTAATAGGTAGCGTGTTCCAGAGCTTTATTGTCGAGATGGCAAAGGAGTTTGACAAGAAACCTGAACGGTGTGAAGGAATTGCAAGAGTTAAATTTTCAGATGAACGGAGAGCGAAATTGTGGGTGCCACCTAGAAATTGAAATTTGTTTTTAAGATAGCTGGGGGAATATGGATCGTTGATGATGGAAAAAAGTAAGCAAAGAGATCTTACATGTCTTCTTTGTCGGATAGGGAGCCATTTAAGCTTAGAACGATTTTTTCTTCTTCTTCTTGAACGATCTTTAGAAGTCTATTGTTAAAAGTAACTGTTCTATTGTTCGCTAGCAAATCTTGCGGTATGCTCCACGGTCGCATTATTACACTTGAAGTAAACCTCTATACGACCTCTATAACGCTTTGAGGTATCCAAACCACATTATAAATACATCGGATATCTCTTGAAGTGGTATTCATCAGTCGTAAATGTATCGTAAAGTTGAAACGTTACTTGCCAACGTTCGCTATTAAAACATGTTTTAGAAACGGATATTGAGTTAGAGAAACGGTTTTTTATGAGATGATGAATTTCAAGCAATTTCTCAATGGTTATTTTATGTGAAGTAGTTTAATAGGCAATCGTGTTTGCTTGGATATCTACAAAACGGCTATAGGCCTGGCGTGTCAATTGCATCCCTGAAAATACTCAAGTCCCTTGAGTATTTTCCCTTGAGTAAAGTAAAACTCACTGTGCGTTCGAGTAGCACTTGTCCCCGGAAGCGACGGAACACCACATCTTGCGGCCAAAAGATTTCCTCCATGACGAGGTGCAGCAGGAATGTTGGCACACGCACCACGAACGACTTGAAGTTGACGTTGCGACGCGACTCCAACAGCTGCACTCTCAGCGTGTATTTCAGCTTTCGACGTAAGAAATCCACGACGTCTTCCGCCTCGGTAGTGGAGGCGAGAGATGTACACCAGCGTGTTCGGTTTCGCTGCGTGCAGACCTATATTGGGGTCTACCGGAGCCTTACCGCAGCTGTTCTTGTTGGTTCGCTGACGGCGCTTCCTCCCTTGTACCGTCACGAAACCATCGTTATCATCAGCCCGGTTCGTGACCTTTTCAGGCCTGGGCTTCGGAGGGATCGTCGCAGAAACGTTGTCAGTGACCACTCGGACCGGTCTTGTTGGAGGTCGTGCAGCGCGGGGAGGGGCTGCGGGGACGCAGGCGGGGGTGCGGGGCGCGCGGGCAGCGCATACCGCAGGCACAGCACTCGGTGCCGGCGACAATACCGCTGACGCGAAACTTGCAGGCGATGCATCGAGGGAGCAAGCACCTCGCACGGTGTTGATGTTATTAGACACCGTCGGTGACCTCGTTACCGTCACAGTATTACGCAACTCATTTTTTTGATTGCGCAAATCAGCGATGGTAACTTGGGAGGCGTCTAATTTATTTTGCACCTCTGCTAAGCTCGTCTTCAGAGAAACTATGTCTCTCAAGAGGCAAGTCACATCTACGTGGTCGAAAGTTACCGGAGGCAATTTATTCAGGTCCTTCGCCACAAATGTCGGAACTTCATCTGGATCCACCTCCTTCAGCAGGGTTATTATATCCTGCAGACTCTTCTTTGTACCGTCACGTCTACGGGACACCATCTGGTCGCTTCTGTTTAGCGACGTATACAGCAACACCTTGGCAGTTGCGATTTCTTGTTCGCTGAAATTTGATGAACAGATTTGGATGGCAGATATCTCGTCCATCACATCCAGCTTCTGCTGCAGGAACGCCCGCAGCTCGTTTGCCACCAGTGTGTCACTCATGGCAAAGTTTCGAGCGACGGCTAATGCCGCGCTAAATTGTAATACTTGAGTAGGTATAACAGGTCCGATCCGGAACGCGGCACACGCAAGACTGATAGGCTGCAGTCATCACTTAACATCAATGTGAACACACACCACTTCCATTACATAAAAAAAAACTAGCGGAAGAATTTTCCTCCACGATGGCACAGTAGAAATATGAACAGTGTGGAAACTATGTACAAAACGTTGAAACGTCACATTCACACAAACATGCGCATCGACGAGGCCTCTAAGCGGTTCTCGCGGTGCTGCAGTACTGAGTCACTCGCTACATCGAGCGTCAATGCGCGTTTTTGTGTCAGTGTGCCGTTTCGAACGTTTTGTACGTAGTTTCCATACTGCTCATATTTGTACTGTGACGATGGGGTCTTCACGTCCCGAACCCTTAATTACTTTATTAGTATCTATCTCTATTTTTTTTTTGTATCCGGCAGTCAAACTCCGGACTAGTAAGGTTTAGGTTAGGTTTTTTAGGTTAGGTTAGTTAAATTTTTCATGAAACCCCTGAGATTTGAATAAAAATTCATGGTTCGTCATGTCCAAAAACGACATACCTACTTACTAACAAACACCAATGTAAAAACTATTCTAAATTTAATCCTCACAATCTTTCAATTAAAAGATAGATTTTTCTTAGAATAACTTAATCTAAATTTTAATCACTTTCGTATTTAAGAGACAAGGACCTCTTAAAAGGCCGCCCACTGCGCTATTCAATAAAGAACAAGATAGTTAAATTCTTTAATTTAACAGTTACTTTATAGTCTTCAATTAAATCCTTATTGAATCATAATATTATACGTGAAGCAAAAACTTAGGACCGCTTTCTAGGAAAATTTCCATTTTCTAAAATTTTCTTTTAGCTTTTAGTTTCTTCTTTAGTATCTAGTGACGTAACTTGAAATTCTTTTGAATTATAGGTACTGATTTTTATCTTCAATTTTTCATATTTCTGTTTCTGTTGATTTAGTTGATCGTTCGTGACCTATTAAGCTTTAAAGTGCCAATTTTCGTTAGAGTTAAGTGTCCCATCCCTGCCAACTAAACGGTTATTGTTAGAAATTCAAACGTTACGGCAATAGTAGGTACATATATCGAAATTAAAAGAATTTTGCGAGTAATAGTCGACCAAATGTATTTTACTCGAAAATTTTGAACAACTCCATAGAACATATATTTTTTTTGTTACATTATTCAAACCTAAAAATTACGGAACTCCACATTGCGCGTTGACAGACACGCACTTGACCGGTTTTTAAAGTAAACCTCTGTTTTATTTTTATTTTAAGATTATAAAATATGTGACGAATATTCATAATACCTATGTAGTTTAAAATAGCTCGACAAAGGACCATAAAAATAATAACGTAGATATTTTTGATTGGTAGAAACTTAGCTAAGTTCTTTTCTATTATATAGTTCATTCATACCGCAGACCACATTGTAACGATTGTTACAAGCAGACTGTTTGTCTATTAATTTCATTCCCCATTAGAAATAAAATCCATAACGGTAACACGCAGGTTTCGAGCTCGATCGCCTAGACACAACACAAGAGTTTAGGCTCTGCGCACAAATTACCAATGGCCGAATACTTTTTCTACTGGTTGTAGAGTGTCTACGAGGTAGGTTTTTTGCTATACGCTGCTTGAAGTTATGTTTATTTTTATGTAGTAGTAGTAGTAGTGGCAAACAAGCATGCAGTTCACATTGATGTTAGCTTTTTTGACCTTGATCTTTATGTGATGATTTCAGCCTATAGACACCCACACAAAGATCAAGGTTAAAATACAGATGCGTTACAACTCCTGAGGCCTAAGGTGTTATGTGGCCAGCACAGAGGGTGCCGGAAATTACGGAGCCGTACATTACCATCTGACCGGAACACGATAGTGCGGAACACTGCCATTTAGCGGCAAGTATATTAGGTAATGCGGTGGTGCCTACGCCCGCAAGCTCCGTCACTGGAGCTCTACCACCAATCTATTGTCTTTGCAATGTCTCCAAAGAATTCCAGGATCAATCTCAGGATGATTCTTTTCACTGATAGTTGAGGTCCAGTGTAGGAGTTCGTGGGCGTAGGAACCAGCACATTACCTAATCTATCTACCACCAAATGGTAGGTAGTGTTAAGCACTATCGTATGCCGGTTGACACGTAGTATTTTTCACAGAGACATAACAAAAAGCAGATGAGTTGCTACCCCTGAGGCGCAGCGTGTTATGCCTCTGTGCCGGGACTTACAGGGCTGTACATTACTATTTGATTGGCTCACAATAGTGCTGAACTCTACCATTTAGCGGCAAGTAGATTAGGTAATGCGGTGGTGTTCCGTCACTGTAGCTCTACCACCAGTCACCTTAGTTATAAAGGCAGCAGCATTAATTTACTATCAATATGTACGATTATCTACCATTAAACTGCATAAAAATTGCTTCCATCTGTTTGTAGTTCATGAGTAGGTATAGTATCCTCAAATTGATTTATAGTAATTCATACTTTTTATACTTTTATTTCATTACGTTTATTCGCAGGAAAGTAAAACGTACCTATGTGTTTGTCTAATTTAAGCTCTAAAGCTTTTACTACCAGGTAATCGAATCGCGACCTAGTTCCTATCTATATGTGTCCTACAGGCCGGGATATGCAACATAGTATGATTAGTACAACATATTTAGCACGATTGGTGACCACATTGATACTTTTGATATGATTCTGGTGGAAAATGCTGACATTGATACTTTTGATATGGTTCTGGTGGAAAATGCCGACATTGATGCTTTTGAGATAGTTCTGGAGGAAAATGCTGACATTGATACTTTTGAGATAGTTCTGGTGGAAAATGCTGACATTGATACTTTTGAGATGGCGCTGGCGCTGCAAATTCAGTAAACTGCTTTTCAAAAACTAACCTTCTCTGTTTTTTGTGAGCTATTTACCATCTTCCTAAGAAGGATCCTGGAATTCTAACTTCAAGCAGCGTATGGCAGAAAACCTAAAGGTAGATGCTGGGCATCAAACTGCACCGTGATGCCAAGGACTAGCATAGATGTGAATGATGGGAGACCATCATCCGTAAGAAATTAATCTTCCATCACGACCGTTAGTAATGAGGAAAACGACGTGAGGAGGAGGATGATAAATATAGCGATAGTTTTAGCTTATTGTTAGGGACTGTAAAGATGATAGATTATATTTGCGAAGAGGTATCCAAGTACAATACAAGTAGGTAAGATGCCAGCAACCCGGGACGGGGGAAATTTTGAAAAGTAAACTATAATCCTGAAAGCTGGTAGGTAGATTTCGGTCGCTTTTCAGCTTCCATGGTCTCGGGCAGACAACAGGTTAGTGTGTCCGGGACCACGGAAGTTGAAAAGCGACCGAAAGGACGGGTTGATCAAATAATTTTAGGTTAATATACGATAAATCCGTATAAAATAGTTTTATTTCAATGCTTGCGAAAAGCTATCTGGCTATCTCTCAGGACAGTCGCGCCGTATTACTGTAGCAGATAATAGAGTTACGCATTCATAATATTGAAGAGATATCGATTATAAAAGCACAGAAACCGAATAATTTAAATCAGCGAAGGCAAAACGTGGCCGTAATTAAGAACAAGTATGTTTTCGCGAAATCGTCTACACAAGCAGTATCGAATGTGAACAGAGCCTTATAGGTTACAATGGAATGCAGCAGGGAAGTCGTGACTCGACGGCGGAAGGCTCGACACGTGTACAGCCTTCGACACAAGTAACGCCATTCCCAAAACCCAAGGCATTTTAAACTCTACTACAACGTAATAAAACTTATAACTACTTAGTCAGCCAAAGTGAGTGAATTTCGAAATACAAATAGTCGATTTATTGATAATTTGGCGTTACAATGGCTTAATATTGTACGGCTATTCGCGTGCTTGGTGGCGATTTATCTTACAAAAGGTTAGATCGAAGATTTAGGGATCCTTTGCTTAATGGGACAGCTATCTAGTACCAAAAGGTTCTCAATACCAGATGGAGACCACGATAAGATGACTTTATTGTGGTAGGTGTATTTCACTAGTTTTCCGAGTTATAATTATTGATCATGGCAAAAGGATTGTTGATATATTTTGAGATATTTTTGTACTTGATTTTTTAGATAAAGTAATCTTTTAGTAAAGGAAGGTGGCAAACAAGCATGCAGCTTACATTTACGCGTTGCCAACCGAAGATAAGAGGGGGGCAGTTGGGGTATAGGGGAGGGCAAGTTGGTTTTAGGACTAGGTACTTATGGCACAGGTCAGTCTCTCTCCTGTCGGACCCTGGAGACGCTCGTGCGTTAAGTGATAACTGCAATAGACATCTACACAAAAACCAGAGTCAAATTCAAAATGCAGATGCGTTGTCACCCCTGAGACCTAAGTTGTTATGTCTCTGTGATACTCGTAGTTATTACGAGGCCATAAAGCCATAATAACAATATTTTCAATAACTCTTCCACTTGAACAAAACAGCGAAATACTAGTCTAACTGTGATGGGGATTATTATTATTGAAGTCAAAAGTGACAAAAAGGCAAGAAAAACAATAGAATGCAATCAGTGAAAACTTTTTTTTTTAAACCATCAAAATTCTCATATTTTTGCGGTAACTCTGGCTCGACTTTCTATTTCAGATATTTTGCACAATCTAGTCGTGAGTCATCTGTTGGAGCATTTGAAATTGCGCGCATTGTGCATGCTCGTGCATATAGCTAATCACATGGCTTCGTTTGGAATCGGACCAATGGGGACGCCTACGTCATGCGCATGATTGTGATTGGCCAACGCGGCCAGGACGACGGGGCACTCGCGCCATCTTTACTATGGTCTTGTAATTTTGTAATCGCAATCGAATCAATAAACGGAACATACGTTACACCAAAAAACCTCGAATTTTCTTGCCTCCAATCCCGCAACATTACACATCAAAGACCAATTTGAGTGTTTCCCTTCCCTTGTCCTCAAGAGTCATGTTCCAGTCAAAAATATTGATCAGAAGATCGTCATTGGTATTACCACGTATCTTGGGGTGATTACACGTGCACCCATTGGCTAAACCCACCGGTGGGTGGAGGGGTAATTCCTATTTACCCGTGCACCCACTGCACCAAGGTTGGAATTAAATATCGATAAACTGCAAGTTAGTTCTGACAGTCTCGGGATTTGGTAACGTGTGTAAATAATATTACCTATACTTATAATGTTTCTTTCTGCGTGTGTTACCGTCTGTTTTCGTCTACATATTAAATCTAGACGAGTCCTGTACGTAACTTACTTAACCTATAAATAATACAGAATGAGATGATATTCATTGACACTCAAACAAAGATGGATATGTTTTATCAATTTTAAAATTATGATTCAATATTGCTGATGAATGAAAAAAAAACAGTTGGAAATTAAAATAGACACGTCAATTTATCAAAATATCAAAGCAAAACACTCCGTTCGCGAATGTAACCGATATTATCGCAGCCGCGTAGTCCGCATACCCACTTCTTACTGGGTGTTGTTGTAAAGAATATTTAAAGTATAGATACAGAATATTTATTTGGTAAAAACGTTTAATTATAATGTAAACGTAAATTCACGTCTGTAATCCCCGAAGGGGTAGGCAGAGGTAAATGCATGCGTACAGCATACACGCAAACACCCTCGTTTCGTCGGTTTGGCCAAGGCAACAGGTGGCGAGCCTGATTTTCAGAAAAATGGAAAAATCCCAATAGAACTAAGGAGAAACTCATTAATGAAGATAAAGTAGCCTAGGTCATTTCCAGGTTTCAAAATATATAATTAAAACGTAACTTCACGCCTGTAATCCCCGAAGGGGTAGGCAGAGGTAAATGCATGCATTCAAGCATACATGCAAACACCCACGATTCGCCGGTTACGTTTTGGCCCATGTAACAGGTGGCGAGCCTGTTGACATCTCCAGGCACATTACCAAACTTTGAGGTACTGGGAAATTTCCAGAAAATGGAAAAATCCCAATAGAACCAGAGATAAAGGCTTTTTCACCATTATCTCTGATAACCCCCTACCCGGGAATCGAACCCAGGACCTCAGCGTAGTAGTAGTGGCCTGCTACCACTAGGCTACCGAGGCAGTTAAATTAATAAATAATTAATAATATATAATTAAATATTCTCGAATTTGTCACATTACAACAGTTTACACACTGTAATGCTCGGGCTCGGTTCTCCTTCCTCACTGATGTAATTTTCGATTCTTTAACGTTACATTACAGGCGAATGCTCCAAATGGGAGTACCTTTATAGTCAATCAATAAATTGGGACTGCTATGGTCAAAAATCTCCAAACTTTAAGGACCGCAGCATATATATCCACTTAAGGAAGGACTAACTCCAATCAAGCGACCATAATACGACCATAATTTGCATCTGCGACTTACGAACGATTTATTAGAAAGCTCTGTAACATAATAAGGTTATTATTCTCATAAGTGAAAGTGGTCCAGCGCTGTCCAATCTCAAAGATAAACAAAATTAGCGCATGATTAAGTGCAGCTGACAGTGACAACAATTGTCCGCCCACCTGATGGATGGATAGGTTGTGGATACACGACGGGTGACTGTGGAAGTGGAAATAAGATTGAGGAATTACAGTCAGAGTTGGGTATGTTCGGAATATTGGACCATTAGTTTGGATTGATGAAGGGTAATAGAACAATAATGATGTTGACTGTTGAAGATCACGATTACGGGATTTCGCATGTTTTGATCGATCACCGATAACTTATTTATTTATTTATGAATTACCAACAAGATTATATATAAACTGGTGGTAGAGCTCCAGTGACGGAGCTCGCGGGCGTAGGCATCACCGTAATACCTAATATACTTGACGCTAAATGGTAGTGTTCAGCACTATTGTATTCCGGTCAGGTGGTAATTACGGCCCTGTAATTTCCGGCACAGAAGCATAACATCTTCGGCCTCAGGAGTGGTAACGCATCTGCATTTTGACCTTGGTCTTTGTGTGGGCGTCTATAGGCTGCAGTCATCACTTAACATCAATGTGAACTGCATGCTTGTTTGCCACTTCCATTACATAAAAAAAAATATAGATTAGGTAATACGGTAGTACTTAAGCCTTCGAGTTCCTGGAACACTGGAATTCTACCATCAGTAAAAAACACGCAACATTTCAATTTATTTTTACATTCGGTTCTTTGCATGTGTATCTATATATGTAAATATATAAATCAATTGCTGTTTGTTAGTCTCGCAAAAACTCAAGAAAAGCTTGACCAATTTGGCTAATTTTGGTTTTGAATGATTTTTGGAAGTCCAGGGAAGGTTGAAAAAATAAAAAAATATGAAGAAATTGAAATAGTAAAAACCACAATTTCATTTTCCAATAGAAATAGTCCGTATTTATGAAACCTTTGACACATTTCATTCTCAGGCAATACGAAGTTAGCCGGGATAACTAGTAATTCATAATTTCTGTGAATTAATGAGTTCTACTGATTTCCAAACTTCCTCAAGCGTCCATCGCTAAAGATAACCAAGTTGGGTCCACAATCTACACCATCCATTACATCAGTCCGATATCTAATAAACACTAACTAAGGCTCTCCGGCATAATACGGGTTAAGTTCGACAGCGTGTGGGCGGACGTTTGCGGGTCTAACAGACCCCAGTTATTAACAGGGTTAAAAGATTTTTCATCAATGGACGACTTTCTCGGGCGTGCGCTGATTTCTGTACCTAAATATATTTTCATATGAATTGTCTTTATGGAGTAAGTTTTTTTAAACGCCTTAAATATTAGGTGAAGCAGTAGCGAGTTATAAACGTAACTTCACGCTTGTAATCTACGAAGGGGTAGGCAGACGTAAATGCATGCATTCAAGCATAAATGCAAACACCCACGACTCGCCGGTTAGGTTTTGGCCCATGTAGCTGGTCACTCCGAGCCACTTCAAGCTACTGGGAAACTTCCAAAAGATGGAAAAATCCCAATTGAACCAGAGAGGATTTTAAACCGTTATCTCTAATAGCCCCCGACCCGGGAATCGAACCCAGGACCTCCAGCGTAGTAGTAGTGGCCTGCTACCACTACGCTACTGAGGCAGCTATGATATGAACTTTGATTATACGTGTATATAATCAAAGGATATGAATGAAGTAGTCAGTAAATAAGAATGAATGTACATAGTAATAAAGGGCACTAGGGAGGCTATTGAAGTATGCGTGGGCGCCGCCCACGTGTTGCCGACGCGTCGTAATCACTACATTAGGCTACCACTGCTAGGCTTCAGTTCCGGGTTCAATCGCCGGATCAGGGAAGTGATAATATATATTTTACTGGTGGTAGAGCTCCAGTGACGGAGCTCGCGGGCGTAGGCACCACCGCATTACCTAATATACTTGCCGCTAAATGGTAGTGTTCAGCACTATCGTGTTCCGGTCAGGTGGTAATGTACGGCCCTGTAATTTCCGGCACAGAGGCATAACACCTTAGGCCTCAGGAGTGGTAACGCATCTGAATTTTTACCTCTGGTCATTGTGTGGGTGTATATAGGCTGCAGTCATCACTTAACATCAATGTGAACTGTATGCTTGTTTGCCACTTTTAAAACATAAAAAAAAAAAAAAAAAGATTATCATAAAAAAATATTTAAGAATAATATTCGATACTCCTTACGCACAGTTTCCATATACGTATATACAACATGTATCGGGAATAATGCACACTATCCAACACCTCGATTATAAAATCGAGTTATAATCATTATACATGAACTGAAATTACATGTTTATGTATTTAATATATTTTATTTATGAAATAAGTTGTCCTCAATTTGCGCTAACAGTATGCACACCCTATGCATACTTACCCTTCCTCTACCTACGGCCACACATAAAACACGAACTGAAAAAAAGTGATGTAGCGTAACTTGCGTACCTTTATATAACACTCGCTAGTAACAAGATTAATTTTTATTTTCCACTATTTTTTTTTTATATTATTTATAATAAAAAGCACGTGTAAAACACAACAACGAGTTCTAATAAACTTATTTAGACAAGCATTTTATTTTGGATAGACGTTAGTCTCATTTCATTGTTCACCAAATGGGTGACCATAATCTCCTTAATTGTAATTAACTTTGGGAGAAAATATTACCTATACCAAAAATGTCTGAAATCGATTCGGTTATCGATTCTGAACTAACTAGTTTCGGGTTGTACATTCAATCCTGTTACACGTTGTATATATCCACTACTACTACGCTGGGGTCGCGGCGATTGCCACCGTAGGCAAATGGGGAAAAAAATCCCAGTTGCCACCGGCGGCGACTGAGCAGTAATTGCACAGATATTGCTCTATGAAGCCGAAACAAGCCGATTGTCTCTTTCCTTAGCTCGAATTGCAATATTCCTTGATGGGCATTGTATTTGTAGTATAGGTCGCGCCAGGTAAAAAGAACGCTGGCGGTCAAGCTGCGCAGTAGACGATTTATCGATCTATTTGGTGGTATGAGGTGCGGCATTTCAATCTGCCTACCAATACACGAAACCGCAAGCGAAAGCTAGATCAAAAATAAACCAATAGGGCTAGTACTTTCGTGCGCGAGTGTACCGATGCGCGAACGCATCCCTTCTACTTTCTTCCAGCGTTCTTTTTACGTGGCGCGACCTATACCTACCAATGAAAACCCCTGAGAAGGTTAGACAGGCTTGTATGCATGAGTGGGTTGTAGCGCCTCTGGGTCTAGGGCAGCCATTAGCGATATACCATATTTATTACAGCACTGAGTTTTGCTTGCGAATTATGTTAGTTGCACATGATCCGTTTGTTGCTATAAGGGTAATGAGTAATATAAAAACCGGTCAAGTGCGTGACGGGCCACGCGCAATTAAGGGTTTCGTATTAAGTGAAATAAGATTAAGACATGTAAAGAAAAAAAAATTTTTCTATGGAGTTGTTCGAAATTTTCGAGTAAAATACATTTGGTCGACTTTTACTCGCAAACTGAGCAATCAGCTAAAAAGCATCATCAGCACTGCAGCCGAATGACGTCCACAGCTGGACAAAGCCTTCCCCAAAGCAGTGTTATGCGTCATTAGGGGAGAATATGCCAGAATCGCCACGCTTGGCAGGCGGATTGGCGATCGCATTGACGGTAGTTCTATCGTGGGACGCTGCTGCCTATCTCGCGTTGTTATATTTACTACTGCCCTATTGGAATCGAAGGAGCCGCCATTGTTCGGTTGACTGACTGCACTAGCGGAAGAATTCTCTTCCAGTAGAAGAAAATTCTTCCGCTAGTGGGTGGTCGTCGCACTCATCACGTCCCGACGCCGCGATTAGGGCTGATTTCTTAGGTCTAAACTATTAAGCATCTTTGACCTCAGGAGAGTTTCTAAGTAGATTTGTAGCCACCATTATTTAAGAAGCAAACCAGCCTGTTCAACGTACTGCCAACGAGGAGGCTGACAAATTAGCAAATGCTGCCTGCATAAATGGAATAGAGTTTAATGTAGATCCGTGCTACTGTGAGGCTTTACTTCAGGTCAAAGTGGCTTGTCAAATGCAGTGGAAAGAATACTTTAATGAACGATCAAAGACAAAAGGGATATGGTACAAAACCATCGTATGTGAGCCTCCTCCTATACCATGGTTTATTAATAGTAAATTAGGCAGGAATAGTTTAAAATTAATACTTAGGGTAAGGTCCGGTCATATTCCATCAGAAAAGTTTGCGTATCTGATGAAAAAAGTAAATTCGCCCAATTGTGAGATCTGTGGGAAAATTGAAGACGTCTTCCATCTCTTGGTGGAATGTGAGCGGAACTGAATCGAAAGAGAACAACTTTTAAGTCGTTTTGATATTAATAGGCTAGATGTGGGTTATGTTCAGGGTGTTCTGTGTAATCCTAATTCTGCTGATGAAACTATGCACTTGTGTAGTCTATTGGAATGTCACCAGTAAACTACACAATTGCATACCTATTGTACTTTTTATTTTTAGTATGTAAATGTGTGTGTTTTGTATACATTTTGATACAATGGGATTGACAAAAAATTGACAAAAATCCCCAAATTAATAAAGATAATAGAAAAAAAAAGTACTGCCGACGTTGTCAGTCAGTCAGTCAGTAATGGTACAGTTAAATAAATATTTATTGATTAGGTAAAGAAGTGGTGTCTATGAACTACATATAAGTCCGACCATCAGTTAAATTTATTTCATGATAATTGCATTTCAAATGGTCCAACCAGAAGGTCGGATAGACGGGTGTGGAACTGTGGACGCGTGGGTCGTACCGCCTCTGGGTCTAGGGCAGGCATTAGCGCGATATTATCGCATTTATTTATTACAGCACTGAGTTCTCTTTCCGTGTTACAACGAAGAGTTATCGACTAATTTGCATGAATCTTTGATCAAGGCTTCATCACGTATATAAATAATGATTTGCAGCTAAGTACTGTTGAATTGATTCGAATATTTGGTGCAATTATGGAGCTTTTACATGTTGAACGTAAGTGCCGGAGATCTACATGAGAAGTACATTCTAAATAAGTGATAAAAGATTGTATCAGGCACAATGGAAAACCCCAATATTATCAGAGACAATTAAGGTAATGATGAATGATGAGGCACGGGAGGTGTGTCAGGACCGGAATATCTGGCGCTTCACTCTCTCTGCCTACCCCGTTAGGGATTTGACGTGAAGATACATACAATAAAGATAATACACCTCCATATCTGATAATTCTACTGTGGCAGTTAAATATAATTTCCACGATATCCTAATAATGTTATATATGCCAAAGTTTATGAGTATGGATGGATGGATGGATGGATGTTTCTTACTCTTTCACGAAAAAACTTTTCTACGGATTTCGATAGAAGGGGTTATACATTGGAATAACGTATAGGCTACAATTTGTAATGATTACAGAAGTACACGCGGATGAAGTCGCGGGCAAAAACTATTAGAAGATATTTGAAAGTCGGTTCAAAAACAATTTTTTCTATAAAACTAGACCACACGCACCAGTGATATAAATAAAATAAATAAAATACGCTTACACTCACAGCCCCACAGTAGGTATAAACCTGTATCGTAGGTGTCGTTGTACACATACACAAACACCCAGACCCCAAACAAATATCTGTAGGCCATACAAATATTTGTCCCGATGCGGGGATTGAACCCGCGAATCGAATCAAACGGTCATCTCACACCGCTGGACTAATCGGGTTGTCATAATATATACACAATAGTAAAATAAACACTAATCTCGAAGGAAATGGATACTTCCGTACTGCGATTCAATCATCATATCCACTAGAAAATTGAAAATGCAGCGCGTGGGTCGCGCGCCCGCTGCGAGGATGGCAAGTACCGCACAATATTATGATTTATGGTGCAGCTTTGATTCATTCATGACTAGTGCTCATTATCTCTCGGAAACCCACCTGATTACACTTAGACTACGACAGGATCAGCTGCGTCAAATCTAGCTTGTGCTTTTGGAAGGATCTTGCAAGCGAACGGTTTAGAACTTATTTATTTAGGCATTCAGTATCTATATCTATCATCTGGATGATATGGAAGAGATGTAAATCTCTTACAAAGCACAGTTTAAAAGTGGAACGGGTTTGAGCTGTCACTTGAGTTTGATCTGCGTTGTGTCGTCGATGGATACACAGCACGCCGAGCAATGGCATGAAAATGGGTACAATTCTTCCTTGTGACTTATTCTTATGTTTTTACCTATGCTTAGTTCTTAGGGATGAAGATAATAAAACTTAGTGAAATGATTAGCACACAAATATTCAGTCTGTTTGGGAGTACAGAAGCTGAAATTTAAAGTTGCTTTTGACTTAAATGTCGCGGTTACTTGAAATTTGTAAAAGTTCAATTAATCTCGCGTAAAAATACGGTTGATTCAATCAAGCGCAATAACCCAAATAAAAACATCTCAAAAGAGGTGCGTACTAAAGCATTCTATAATACACAATTTCTTTAGTAACACAAGCCAAGCAAAGTGTGTAATATGGTTATTATCAGTAAATATGTATTTTCGAAAGGTAGCAGCCATTGAATGTGGCGATAACATCGGCTGCCATTGTGCCTGCACACCTGAGCTAGCGACCTAACATATTACCTGTACGCCACTGTATTTATACTTAGCAGGCTTTAAATACTAAACAATAAATTGAGTGCACTTTGAGCGGCGTATTTGCGTGGTCGGTTGTCTACGTTTTTCAATACAGATTATTGTAATCGCTATGAATTTATAATACTTGACGTAAATTCACCTTTTTATTCAATCGCCTCAATCATTAAGCCCATCAATGTTCAATCTTACATTCGCTTACATACTGTCATAAACTTTCATTGTTAGGTACTAGGAACCCCCTGTTAACGATTTGGTTAGACTAGACGTTAGATTCGGGAGGGGAGGTAGGTTAGAAACACCACGGAAACTATTCCGTGGGAGAGTCTTACGTCTTTTTCCACACTCCCTTTGGATGCCCTACTGCATAACATTGTGACACCTCAGTATACTCTTGTTTTGGATCGCGTTACTCATCAAGAGTTGTTTTACAGCTTAGTATTTATTTATATTTTTTGTTAGCAACAATTTTAGTCTTCGAGTCCGCGCCGACTACACGTGTGTTTGCTTTCGACGCGAGCTGTTTGCTCTGTCCATCATAGTACAATAGCGAGGCGTCAAGTTTGGTTCGATATTCTTCAGCTGACGATAACTCGTCCATGTGTATTGAATTGATAAAATGGACAGAATATTGTGACCGCGTCAGTTACCTATTGTGATTGCTTGGCCTTATAGGAAACTAGCTGTTGTCCACGGTTTCGCCTGCGTGGATGTCGTTTTATAAATAACTAAGTATGCCTATGTTCTTTCTCAAAGTCAGCTCTATCTCTGTACCAAATTTCATTAAAATCGGTTCAGTCGTTTGGACGTGAAAAGGTAACAGACAGACAGAGTTACTTTCACATTAATAATGTTAGTAGGTAAGTAGGGATTATTGCAATAAAGAAGATTCCCAGCGAAATCCCTCCGAAATCGGTAATATGCTCTATAGAACCAGATGATCAAGCATGGAAATTTACTTAAAGTAGCGGGCACCGCTGGTAACATGGAGTGAGCATAGCTTTTGTTTCAAAATGATAAATGAAGCGAAAGAAGTCGTGGATAAGTGATTTAATTCCTATTTGTATTTTTATTAACCTATGGATTTAAAAAGATATTAAAAAACAATGAATATAACGCATATATAAAAACAAACATCAAAAAATAATTTTGCAAATCGGCCCACAGACAACGGAGAAATTGCGTAACATACACAAAAAAAAACACACGGGTCGAATTGAGAACCTTCTCCTTTTTGAAGTCGGTTTAAAACCCGTTTGTTTTTAGTTTATTAAATTACTTTGAATTTTTTATTATGCGTACGAAATCTAGACTATGACCGTTAATGGATCCCAACTATTGGAATAATTATGCTCTTGATATCTTACTTGGACTACCTGGCCTAAGTGGCTAAAAGCTTGCATTTCACATTGATGTTAAGTGATGACTGCAGCCTATAGACTCCCGCAGAAAGACCAATGTCAAAATGCAGATGCGTTACCACTCCTGAGGCCTAAGGTGTTATGCCTCTGTGCCGGAAATTACAGGGCCATTACCACCTGACCGGAACACGATAGTGCTGAACATTACCATTTAGTGACACGTATATTAGGTAATGCGGTGGTGCCAACGCCCACGAGCTCCGTCACTGGGGCTCTACCACCAGTAAAAGGTACCTTGTTTTGTTCTCTTCGGTAAACATTTCATTTATTTGAGGTACGGAACCCTAAAAAGGTTAAACATGAATAGACCTTTCTAAAGGCAATAGACTATAAGGTTATAAATCTGACAAATACTTTGCAAAATATGCTAAATACATATTTGCTTAAAGTACCAATACCTCAAGCAAAACCACGGCATTAATGAGTCATGAGGAATTCTCAGAATAGAAGTCTATAAACTTTCGATTTATAAACTGGTAAGTTCCTTGAACTGCGCGAGGATTATTCCACCTCGAGTGAGCTGATTTCATTATTGAACAACGTACCTACCTATTCCCGGAATTTTAATTCGATTCCTGGTTTGACATTTTCAGTGTTGCAACTTAATAACAACTGCTAAATAGTGACGTTGCGAAATTAATCGATACGAAAATGAAATATTTCCGAATCGATTCAATTCGTTTATAGTATTATCTAAACAATTACTATTTTAGCGCAGTAGTTTCGTTTTTCACGTACTTATAAGCGTTGCGGATCATTGCTAATTCAGTAACCGTCAAAACTTTTCGTAAACGTTTTTTTTTCGTTGGGGACAATGTGTTAACGTCTTTTTGTGATGTACTTGGCTGAGGATTTATTTTGATGGCAAACCGAAACAAATAAATACACTTAAAGTTAAAAAAAAATAACTAGCTATCTAGGCTCATTATTTTATTATAAGTTTTGTTTTTAAAAACATTAACTTTTAATATAATATTGCAATAGTTACTATTATATAAATAGTTATTGTGAATAATAATGTTTTTTTTTCAATAAAAACGATCAATAAATCTTAAAACTGGCACATCAATATTATAATTACATAAACATAAAATCGCGATTTTTTATCGATTGTTGGGTCCATCACTATTATGTTAAATGTGGTATCATTATTTTACGAAGTGACAGTAGCTAATGTCAAATTGAGAATCGAATTAGAAGTCCGGATAAAGTGATAAATAGGCTAGTTGACACATTTTTTTAAATAAATCTCAAGTTGTTCATTATTTTTATATGACCGTAAAAAGATTTGTTAAATTTTTTCGACGCTTTTAAATCAACACAAATTCCATTATGAAAATTGATATGCAATTAAAATGTATATTAACTGGTGGTAGAGTTCCAGTGTAGGAATTCGAGGGCGTAGGCAGCACCGCATTACCTAAGTTTACCTAACCTATCTGCCGCTAAATAGTAGTGTTCGGCACTATCGTGTTCCGATTAGATGGTAATGTATGGCCCCGTAATAACTATCACAGAGACACTCCACCTTAGGTCTCAGGGGTCGCATCTGCATTTTCACCTCTGGTTTTTATGCAGATATCTATAGGCTGCAGTCATCACTTAACATCAATATGAGCTGCATACTTGATTGCCATCTTCATAACATTAAAAAAAAAAAAAAAATTACACGTACGTACGAAAACATTATCAAGCATTTTGTGTTGGTATAATGAAGGTAACAAACAAGCATGCAGTTCACATTGATGTTAAGTGATGACTGCAGCAGAATTATTGGGATTGACCATGTTAATGTATGGCCCCCTAAGAACTATCACAGAGACAAATTAACTTAGGTGTCAGAGGTGATCGCATCTGCATATTGACCTCTGGGGGCCGACCGCCTAACTCTAATGCTTGCGTTTAGCTTTCGATTATGACATTCTTGTTAGTTTTGTGCCGCCTAACTTTTTCCTGGAAGAGTTTTCGTCCAAGAAAGAGTTAGGCGGTCACCGGTACGAAACTGACAAAAAAAGGTAATAAAGGAGAGCATTAGAGTTGTTATGAGTTGTTGCATATGAACGGTCGGCCCACTGCTCTTTATATGGGTGTCTATAGGCTGCAGTCGTGACTTTATTTTACATGTTTGTTTGCCACCTTCATTGCTTAAAACTGTCTGCTGTGTACTAAACTTCTAACAGGCCAATCTTTAATCTCAATCAGTTTTCAATGTCCAACACAAACAATTTAGTTCACAGCCGTCGATTCGTAAAGCTCATTACGTCGCGGAAACCCGATAGCATCGCGAATTACCGACTCTAGTCTGTTTGTTCCCAGAAGTTGATTTAACCGCCGCACGCCGGCTCCATATATGTACAGTCTAACGCATAAATGTGCGTCAAAGATTAATGCTTCGACACTGATTAAGCGATAGCCTTTATTATTTGTGATAGCACTTAGAAGTCTCCCTAAGTATTGCACTGATTATAGCTAAATTTTCCGTTTTGCTTATATTATTTAGTTTTTTGGACAAAAAAATTGAAAATATCTTAATTTACCACAATTTTTAACTTCACACCTGTATTTCCGAAGGGGATTGACAAACCTTATTACATCTTCAGGCACATTGTGGCAATCGGAAATTTCGGACTGACATTGGATTCAATTTACTGGTTTAGATGTTGAATTTAGCTATTTTATTTATACTTTATGTAATAGTTATCTATACTAATTATAAGGCTGAAGAGTTTGTTTGTTTGCTTGAACGCGCTAATCTCAGGAAGTACCTACTGGTCCGATAAAAAAAAATCATCGTTAGATAGCCAGCCCATTTATCGAGGAAGGCTTTAGACTATATAACATCACGCTAAGATGAATAGGAGAGGGTAGTAACATTGCAACCACGCGAAGCCGGGGCGGGCCGCTAGTTAATTAAATAAAATAAATTCGCAGAACCAAAGTTTCGAAAGCGTCTGTATTGACCTAGTTGAAATAACATTACTTTGATTTTTGATTCCATTAAAGTCTGAATTGCTAAAGGTTTCGTTCGTAAATCTAGATGTTTAGCTGGTGAGGTAATGATGCTAAACGGTGAGGTCACGCGACCTATGCGCAGTGCAGTTGCTAACGAGCCAGTTAACGCAAAGGCCGCGATGGGTAAATGAATATGGACAAGACTTGTATTAGCACTGTTCAATAATACAGTAGAATAGTTTATGTGTTAAGCAAATAAACATCATAAATTAATAAAAATCGGACAAGTGCGAGTTCGACTCGCGTGGTGAGGGTTCCGTAATTTAAATAAATATTTTCGAAAATATTACAGATTTAAAATGCAGGGACACAGTGGTTACGGTGGTACCGGCAAGGGGGGTTATATTATTAAGAATTTTCGATTTAATTTGAATACTCAAACTTCTTATAGGTTTTCCAGTAATCTATAGGCAAAGAACTATTTTCCACTTTTTTTTCTAAATTTTTAAGTTCAGTAGTTTCGGAGATAGGAGGGGGGGGGGGGAATGGTCAATTTTTGTCATTTTTCTTAAATAACTTCAAATTTGTTTATACAAAAATTATTAAAAAAATATATATGAGATGCTGACAACAACGTCTTTCATTTGATATGTCACACGACACAGTTTACGATTTTTTTTTTAAAATTTTCTGATTTACCCCCCTAATGTTGCCCCCCTGTTTAAAATTTATTATTTTACTTGACGTGTTCATCTTTGGGTCACCAATTTACATATATTCATCAAACTTCAACTCAATCGGTCGAGTAGTTTCGGAGCAAATTGGCTGTGACAGACGGACAGACAGATGCACGAGTGATCCTATAAGGGTTCCTTTTTTCCTTTTAAGGTACGGAAGCGTGCACAAACACACAGACACACAGACATTTTTCCGGGATAAAAAGTACTCAGTGTTGTGCGCCAAAGGTTAAAATATAATTATACCAAGTTTCATCGTAATCGGACCTGTAGTTTTTATGTGATGCTTGAACAAACAGACAGACAGACAAAAAAAATTCTAATCACATATTTGGGTTCGGTATCAATCTAGTAACAACCCCTGGTATTTATTTTTTCAATATTTTCAATGTACAGAATTTGACCTTCTACAGTTTTATTATAAGTATAGATTACTGACCTTATTGTGATGAAATTTAACATTAAGGGAATTTAAGCTCTAAGAAATGATAAAGGCTTACTTTTAGTGCAAATGCATACTAAGGCGCGAGAATCACCGTAGGTACCCGTCGAGGTTTTCCTAAGGTCGATATTCAATATACCTTGCTACGTACTCGTTGGTATTGTAACAATATGAACAGCAATAGATTAATATCGCCGACTGTACACTAAGCTGTCGGAGTCGAGAACGCCGCCTGTTTTATAATCAAAGCATTTTTATTGATATTTTATACGTTTTTATTGAACGTAATTGATGTCGGATCTCTATTGGATTTCACATATTTGTTAGAAACTTGATTTACACGTGCCATAGAATAATAATGAGAGGTGAACACAATTTATTTGCTAGAAGAAGAATTATGTGCGGGAAGTAAAATATAGCACAGAACAATGATTCTTACTGAAGGTTCACTGGTGGTAGAGGTCCAATGTAGGAGCTACAGGGCGTAGGCATAGCATACACCAAAATCAGTCGGCTCTTTGAAAATAATCTCTTTGAAAAAAATTTATAGTTTTGCAATTATTGATACAAACCTTATGTAAAATAATATAACATAACACTATACAATTGATTAATAAAAATAAAATAAAAAATAAGTTCTTTTGTCTAGTACCTAAGCATTTTACATAGTGTGCGTTTGATTAGTAGGTACTATCGCTAAGTTCAGCAATCTCTGACGGAATCTTGTTATAATATTCTACGGTTTATTTTAGGAAAGAAGTAGGTATTAATTTTCTTTTTATCGAAAGCTTCGTGGAGACGACTTGTTCTTATTCCTTGTATTATATCTATGCCATTGCCTACCTACTTAATGTATAGACTAAAAAAAAACAATGAAATTGACCTCAATCATATCGAAATGTATGGGATGTTACGCAATATGATCCCGCAATCATAATCCAATCTCATACAAAAAATATGAATACAGACTTGACCACACAAAAAAATCACACAATTTGTCACTCATACAATCACCCTGTTTCATTCTCTAATACCTTTAATTACTTACACGATTAGACACGGTATATTCGTAATTGCTGAACTGATAAACAGTCCTATTGTTAAGATGATAAAATTCATTTTAAGGCAAATGTTGATTGGATACTAATTATTTAAAGGTGTGTTGTAAGAAACAAGAACAAAGTTTGGTGAATGGCGATATACGGTTTGAGGCGAGCCAGAACACAGAGTAATTTGTTGTTTTTAAATCACTCTATTACCAATCGGGTAACATTTTCGCAAAAAAAAAAATAGGTTAAAACTAGGCGCATTACTATTGAAGTATTATTACATATTCTCTGCTATTGATAACCTCAATATTGTTTGTAGTTTTGTTGATTTTCTTGGAGTATTAGTCAATAAAATGTTTATAAAAAATACAAGCCGGTTGAGTTGCGCAAGATCTGCAGTGTATCACTCACCGATCGCGTTCGTAATGAAGGTGTAAGAAAGAGGCTTAGTGTGAATGATAGTATCGGTGTAAAAATGAAAAAAAGGCATGCTCCGATGGTTCGGGCATATAGAAAGAATGTCGAATGAGCGAATGACTAAACAGATATACAATGCGAATGTAGATGGTTGCAGAGGCCCAGGAAGACCAAGACTGACCTACCATGACCAAATAGGTCGAGTTCTGTCTGATGGTGGGGTCAAAAGTCTTAGGAATCGGTGTGCATGTATGAAGATAATGATGAAGGTAGACGAGGCACGAGACGTATGTCAGGACCGGGATATCTGGCGCTCTACACTCTCTGCCTACCCTGTTAGGGACCTGGCTTGAAGATACATACATACAAGCCGGTTGAAATAAAATTGGTTGATTCCAATGAGAAGTGCAAATGGCTAATATTTTTCCAAATAATAATGCATATGAAGTACATAGGTATATTAAATCAGTAAATAAAACGTTACACCCACTACCATGCATTTGATAACACAATGAACTACGTTCACATCGTTAATGTCAAAATGTCAAACATTAAAAATTACATGTGCAGTGTACCAGCCTGTGGTAAAACAGTTTCATAATAGGGGTTCGTTTATAGTATTCAAACTTAGTTATATTTTGTGCATAATATGTATTGCGATCGAATTTCGACCATTGGACAATCACTACTCATATTCTCTCTTCACACTCATTACCCTGTGGACACCGAATACGACTGTTCATCGGAGCGCGGTGATGTTCGTCGAATCGATTATCTCGTCTCGCATCGATTGGGGACATCGGTGATGTAATCGATTGTTCGAACTCTACAATCGGATGACGACTCGTCAATTATTATAATTTTGTGATCAATGTTTGGTTTGATTTTTTTTTAAGGCTGTTGACGGATGATAATAAAGTGGCGTTCTTTAACTGTATTATGACTAGCTGTTTGCCGCGGCTGCGCCCGCGTGGATGTCGTTTTATAAATAATAGCTGCTGCCCGCGACGGCGACGTCGTCTGCGTGAAAGCTCTAAGCACCAAACATACCAGTGCCAATGTCGCTATAGCATTATAAGTATACAAATTTTAAAATAGCATTAAAATAAGTATACGTTTTTTTTGCAAGCGAATCAAGTGAAGAGAGTGAGAGAGTGAAGGGAATCATGCCGAGTTCAGTCATAAGATGTGACTGAAGGAAATAAGGAAGTAGAGATATATATGCATGAATATATTCCAGGACACATAAAGGTATCATATCTTACAACACTTCCCTATAAACTACGTTGGTAGTTATGCATTACGTTTTGGGTCATAGCATTACCCAAAATGTAAGGAGAGTCAAGACTGGTGACGCAGGAGCAATCGACGTACAGTTGCCCATGTGAGAAGTAACTCGTCCTGAGGTCGGCAGCCGCTGCCCTTAGTGTCTGCCACTCACGGGGAACTGAACGCGCTTGAACGGGAACGGGAAGTTATGAGGTATCATGGGGAATGCGTGGTATAAATACTGCATCGCCAACGCCACAACGAATCATAATCGGAACACCTACTTTCAGCTTGATGATATGCGCTGGAAGTCCGCTTGCTGACAGGGAGTTCAGAAATTCCACGGGATAATGTGTGGCGTCATCTTGCTCGACGACAGTGTTTATAGAGGTGTAGATCACTTCATTCCCCTTAATTTTCGAGAGAATGCATTCATTAATTGCTGCAGCCTGATCATTTTTGGGCGTAAAAATGGCTCGCTCACACACCCAAGAATTGTGCTGGAGAATTAAACTGGATACTACTGTAAGAAATAAGCTGGATACCTCTCTACCGAGAGACTCTGGAAGTACCACCTCTCCACCTCTCTCTTCTGGTAGAGGGCCTTCGTCAATACTTAGAAAGACATCGGCTAATTATTGAGCACGTGCATTGTCGCCGAGCCGAGCTCTCATATTGATGGTCAAGCGCAGCGTACGAACTGGTGACCATAACGAAGATCGTTTCAGCGAAGCATTCACCTCGTCAGCTCTCGATCCCCGCGTCACCACGGGAAACGTTTGCCGGAAATCGCCACTGAACAGAACTTTTCACAAGGATGTCGCGGATATTAGCTAGTTGCTTTATAAAATCAATTCGTAATCAATGTTCAAAGCAAAATATTCTACAGTCACGATCATCAAGCACTGATGACGCACAGTTAAAAATAATATAATAGCTGCTTGATTGCTCGCATACATCACGCGCGGGAATTAATTACTTGGCTATTAATAAAAAAATATACATTAGGCATAGACAAGAAATCGGTTCATAGCTGCTCTAGTAAGATCACAATTAGATTTTACTGATTTCATTTAAGCCGCCTTTACATCAGTAGTGTCGAGACGTGACGACCCACCGCCTATTAATACAGGAGATTTTTTTCGCTTTTGAAGTCAGTGTACCGAACAATGACCCTCGAACCATTCCAAAAGGATAGCAGTAAATACAGTAACGCGAGTTGGTACTTATATTCTGCCCTTATGACGCACAACCCCAGTGTTGTGCGTGTGGGCAGAATATAGAGCAACACGGGCCACCGGCCGCGGCGGACCGAAGAGGAGTAGTCATATGCAGGCTTTCCCCTCTGTCAGAGTACAAGACCAAATGGTCCCATTCCTGTCGCCCAGATATTTAAATGTGTGCGTGAAAATGTTTACGTATTTTGTTAAAGTCAAGGTGTGAGTTTCGTAGTAATAGACGATTTTTGTAGTGTGAGTGTGTGTCATACGTATTTCACCCCCGCTAACTCTTATGCTTTCGTTTATGACGTTATTTTGTCAGTTTCATACTGCCTATTAAAACATTTTGCTCTCAAGTATGTACCTGCCGACGAATACACTCCCAGACATAATTAATTTATTACACGGCACGGTACTTAGGGTACGATAGCAAGGGTCAGGGTAGTGTAATATAATTTAGGGAGTTAGGGTCCTAATTAGGGCGACCGGAGCGGCCCGGTCAGCCTAACGCCCTAACTACACATAGTACAAATATGAACAGTATGTAAACTTTTTTTTTTTAATGTAATAAAAGTGGCAAACAAGCGTGCAGTTCACATTGATGTTAAGTGATGACTGCAGCCTATAGACACCCTCACAATGACCAGAGGTCAAAATGCAAATGCGCTGCCACTCCTGAGGCATTAGGTGTTATGCCTCTGTGCCGGAAATTACAGAGCCGTACATTACCACCTGACCGAAACATGATAGTGCTGAACACTACCATTTAACGGCAAGTATATTAGGTAATGCGGTGGTGCCTACGCCCGCGAGCTCCATCACTGGAGCTCTACCACCAGTAGAAACTACGTACAAAACGTTCAAAACGGCACACTTACACAAACATACACTCTCACTCATACTCAAAATTCAAATCATTAATTCAAATTGGTCTACAAGGACACTTTTGCATTGTCGGGTTATAAGCTACCTAGAGAGAATGACTTATAATAATAATCAATTTACTTTCTCAATTCCTTCATAGAAGAAAAAGAAAAATCTGTTCGTCACTGTTCATATTTGTACTGTGACTGAGTTAGGGCCCTGTCGACCGGATAGTGTAATAAGCGGCAACCCGGCGCGAGGCCACGCCCACCCTTTCTGCCGGACCCTGAATACCGTGTCGTCTAATAGCCTTTTTAGGCGGTCGGCCCCCTGTTGTTAATCTTTTGCCTTTGTCCAGTGGACGTCTTTTGGTTGAAGTTATGATATGTTAGGGGTAGATTTTTTATTTGGAGAGACTAGGCTCTACTATGGACATACATAATCGTAACATTACTGAAATGTGAACTGTATGTTTGCTACCATGTAACATTAAACATTTAAGAATATTATTCGAAAATAGCGAGTGCTCTGTTGAACTGTTCGACATGGTGCCACCGTCTCTTTTCCTACACCGTCCTACCCGCCGTTCCACCCTCACCGACTGGACACCTGGCAATGTTCAACGGTGCGGTTCTCACGTTCGTTTTTGCCCAGAACGTGTAAATTGTGGAATGAACTTCCCTCTGAGGCGTTCCCTCGGTGCTACAATATGAAGTTCTTCAAAAATGGCGTCGAAAGAGTCCTTCAGGGCTGGCAGCGCATTGGCGACTCCCCTGGTGTTGCAAATGTTCATAAGCGACAGTGACTACTTTCCATCAGGTGGCCCGTTTGCTTGTCTGTCAATCCTTTGACATAAAAAAAAAGAAAACGAAAACCTATTAACCTAAAACCTATTCGTCATAATCCAGTTACATTAAAAGCGGTTGCAAAATAGCTGATATTAGAATATCCGACACAACACGCGATCGCTGTATTAATGCCTCATAATATAGCCACTATAATCTGAATACTCCAGTACTTGTACTTTGATTGAACTATAATTATCTACTTAAAGACGTTCTGGTCGTAGTTAAGTAATAGGCAGTCAGCGACAGATTATCTACATGACAAGTATGTTTTTTTTTTAATTAATGGAAGTTGTAAAACCAACCACTGTTTAGAGGAAGGCGTTTTTCCTGATAGTCTTGATAGCTAAAATTACCCCTATCTATAAGTCCGGCCTTAAAACCGATCCAAGTAATTACCGACCAATATCCGTGCTTCCAGTAATTTCAAAAATATTTGAGAAAATATTGTATACTAGAATATTGAAACACTTAGAGAAAATAGATAGTAACAAACAGTATGGTTTTAGACCCAAATCGAGTACAATCAATATAGCTGCTGCAATTGACTTAGTTACTAATATAAAAGAATCTATTGATAAAAAACAGATAGTATTAGGGGTGTTTATTGATTTAAAAAAAGCATTCGATACAGTAAGCCACCAGCTGCTTCTAAATAAGTTAAAACTGTTATTTAGTGACAAAGTATACAACATTTTGAAGTCCTATCTAACAAACAGATCTCAAATAGTAAAAATTAATGATACTCAAAGTAATCCGTCTATTATTACTTATGGCATTCATACCGTTGTGAGTTTTGGCGGGAACCTTGAAAGAGGCGTATGGTGCTCTCATTTTATTTCATTTTCTTGGTGTATTTTTAAGTTATACTGAATAAAGTTGGTGGTATTTTGTTTGATATAAGTTTATTACAGTGCCCGTGTATAGTGAAATAGAATAACAGTGCGAAAACACGACCTTTCAGGTTGCCTCCAAAACTTCATTGTAAATGTTCTGGTAAAGTAGCCATCGCTTTACTCGAATAACTTGATTGTAACTCACTTGACTGACATATTATACTTGATAACTTATATACTTAATACTTAAATATTATACTTGATGACTATATTATACTAACTTTTACGCTGCTTAAATAAATACGAAATATCGTTTTACTTGACACTGGCAATATGCGTAATAGCGATGCCATAACAAAAAAAAAAAAAAATAATAATCTTACCGTCAATTGAAATTATAGAGTGTCAACTACATACATACACGCTGTTCTATTTACCAACATTGCTGCAAGCCACATGAAGCCTCTAAACTCTATTCGGTAACTTTTTATTTTATGTAATGGAAGTGGCAAAAAAGCATGCAGTTCACATTGATGTTAAGTGATGACTGCAGCCTATAGACACCCACACAAAGACCAAGCTCAATATGCAGATGCGTTACCACTCCTGAGGCCGAAGGTGTTATACCTCTGTGAAATTACAGGGCCGTACATTACCACCTGACCTTACCATGCGCGCTTCACATCGGCCGCAGGGCCGACGTTACAGTACGCTATACTTACGCCTCAGTGGTGACACCGCATCTTTAATTTGATCTTCGGTTTTTATTAGATGTCTATAGGCTGCGGTATTCACTTATCATCAATATGAACAGCATGTTATTTTGCCACCAATATATTAAAAAAAAAACCCCTGACAACCAATGTAATTTATATACATCTAAACACCCTGACAACAAATGTTATCTAAATACCTCTGCAAAACCCTTTCGGAGTAACACAAGCGTGTAGTTATGACAACCTGATACTCGAAAGTGTGTTAATTATGCCCAGATTAGCGGTCAGTTCTGCTACACTTCGCGCGTCGGTTAACATGCACTATTTTGCATAGAAGCAAGTTGTTATTGTACTTTGCAAGGCAAATCAGAGAAGGTTGTCTAAGGGGATTAAACTTCCTGTATATACCGATCATGCAAAATATCTAGATTACGGAAAAAAAAGAAATCATGCATGCAATTCACATTTTACTTATTTAGGAGGGAATTTTGTAAATTTCACCTACACAGCCAATATACTGAATATTTTATATAAACTTCACCCTCCTATTTCAAGCCTTTGGGGTAAAAATTCTAAAAATCTTTCTAAGAGCATGAAAGAAACTACTGTACCAAATCTTAAGTTTCTAATGACAATTGTTTTTATATTATTTCGCATTAACACATGCTTGTGAAATATATTTTATTTTTAAAGAAAAATGGAAAGAAAAATTTGACTTCAGGCGAGACTCGAACTCGCGACCTACTGGGAATCTAGTCCAGCCGCTCTTCCAATTGAGCTACTGAAGCCCTGCCCGATTTGTCAAATCTTTCCTTCACATCTATTGCATTGCTTTATGGTAGCAGCAGCGCCATCTATTACCAACCAGCTGCTGTCAAATTTTTCTTTCCATTTTTCTTTAAAAATAAAATATATTTCTAATGACAGTAATTTTGGCTGTGCGTTGTTAGTATACATATAAGTCAGTGAGTCAGGTTTGCCTTTTATATAATATATTACTAGTTATCCCGGCAAACTTCGTATTGCCTGAGAATGAAATAATGTGTCAAAGGTTTGATAGATACGGACTATTTGTATGGGAACATAAAATTGTGGTTTTTACTGTTTCCCTTCAATTTCTTCATATTTTCTTAAAACTCAAACGATCTCCAAACGATCTCTTTGCTCCCCGCAACATAATCCATCGAGGATGGCCCACCGGTGAACACAATCGGTGTTATTTTAAAAGCAGTACCGACCACCGTGTCTGGAAACCTGAGCGCTGAAGTCAGCCGAACGTATTGACCCATTTCTACTGCGTGTAATGTTCGGTATACTTTTGAGTTTGAAATAGACTGCGCCGGGAGAAAGTGGTACCGTAGGTACGAAACATCGCTTAGCTACGAATTTACTGGAGGTACTCTGAATTGAAAGACCAAAGAGTTTGGAAATTAAAGTTATCGATCCTATGGTTTTTGAGATATTCCCTAATGTACACTACGTGGAAATGTCTAGCGCTACCAAGTTTCAGTCAAGTTATCGTCCGTAATATTTTGAACACAGACGAAACAGCTTGAGACTCAGAAATGGTAAGATGTCTGTTCTGAAATCTCTGACCTTTGCGACTCTTTCTCTGTCGCAATCTCTACCCACAAGTGGGTAGAGTTCTACATTACCTGATCTATGTTAAATGGAACCGCGCAGTGGCTAACGTTGGCCAGTTAGACAGTCATAATATGTTGCATGTGTGTATCTTCGGGTTTCTCACGGGGTAGGCAGAGAGCGTAAGTAATATAATATAGACTCGTAATTTATTGGACAAAGATAAAACATCTTAGGATGCACAGGTTTATACTCTCTGGTTTTTGTGACATTCCTTAATCTATAACTAATGGTACCGTTCAGTTAAAAATTATAAGAAGTTCATAATTTGTGGCTATCGACAAAAGTGAGTTATTTCTAATCAAATTGATTAATTACGAAAGTGCATAATTTTGTTTCATTTTATAAATTCGTTCTTCCAAGTTTTAATTTAACAAAATATTCTATCATAAAAATGTTTTTTTTAATAGTGCAAAACAACCCATTTTCAACCTTTTGAGGTGCGTTTCTACCTTATAAGGTGCTTAATCTTTCACGGATGTTATCTTGCAGCCTCTAATTTGTGGGCTAACGACAATAGTAAGTAATTTCATACATTACCGCGCGTGGGTTCCGTCCCACACACCATCTCGGAAAGTTATTAATTCCGATAGTCTAACTAAAATGCCAATTAAAATGTTTGTATTGTTGTTTCATTAAAGTTTTCATATTGTAACCATATTATGAATATTAATTCTTTGGATTAATCAATGAAATGAAAAGTACTAATACTGGTGGTAGAGCTCTAGTGACGGAGCTCCCAGGCGTATGCACCACTGCATTACCTAAGATACTTGCCGCTAAATGGTAGTGTTCAGCACTATCGTGTTCCGGTCAGGTGGTTACGCCCTGTAATTTTCGGCACCGAGGCATAACACCTTAGGCCTCAGGAGTGGTAACGCATCATTGGTTTTTGTGTAAGTGTCTATAGGCTGCAGTCATCACTTAGCATCAATGTGAACTGCATGCTTGTTTACCACTTCCATTACATAAAAAAAATAGGTACGATGCGAAAAAGATAACAGACCCGAAATAAGCCGAAGTTTTCTTCCTAGGCTCGGTGTGCAATATTTATTGTTGAGCTCTGTTCTACAAACTGATTAATCAAAGAGCTGCGTTGTGTCGTCGATGATCAAAGTTATGTACTTTGTGTTTGTACTGTAGAAGATACACACATACATATAACTGTATAGTATGTTCTTAGGTTTTGGCGAGCTACACTCATTGAAATAAAACTAGTTTTCGGATTTATCTCGCGTATATTAAACTAAAATGATTATTTTCATTTTTTTTGTTTTACATAACTGTAAGTATGTACACAACTGTGCAAAAAACAAGAAACAAAAAGAAGTTCTTAAAAAAAAATCAAATTTAAGCTCTGTTCGACACACCACATTATCGAACACCATCATTACAGCCAATCTTTCCAAATATATTGACATGACCCAGAATGCCCACAATGTTTAAGTCCCTATAATTTATTATCATCCAAGTAAATATATAGAAACAGGATTTGCGTTAAAACCGTGTAATACCATAATGACAGGTATTTTGCAGAACGACCCGTACAATGTAGTCTAGGCATATCATGAGAGAGGCTTAATGATAAGGTCTTCGCGTTTACATTCAGTTTGGGATACTTTTAAAATTTCGTTGCACGGCTTTAATAATTCCATGGTTTTTGCATTAAGAAGGTACCTATATTAGGACCACCAAGAGAGTAACTTCACGCCTGTAATCCCCGAAGGGGTAGGCAGAGGTAAATGCATGCATTCAAGCATTCATGCAAATACCCACGATTACGTTTTGGCCCATGTAACAGCTGGCGAGTTTGTTGACATCTCCGGGCACATTACAAAACTTCGAGGTACTGGGTAATATCCAAAAAATGGAAAAATCCCAATAGAACTAGAGATAAAAGACTTTACACGATTATACCAAGAGAGTGTTTAATTTATATAATATTTCAACATGAGAGTGCGATAAATATTATATTTTTGGAGCATTAATGTTTAAATTACAATACGAATTGTTGCAGCCGAGGGATGACAAGACTACATGTAACGACTAAACGTATGTAAGTAATAGTCTAAGATCGGAATCTAGGTCACTTATATGTTTACCGAATGAAACATTGTTTTTATCAAATTTCATACATAAACAAACACGTCTTGCTTGAAATATCAAAATATGTACATAGCTATCATTAGCGAAAATAAAAAAGTTTGTTAATAAGTTTCATCCATTTGTTAATTAATCAAATGTGCATGAAAAAACTAAAAACAAAAATCTGCATGGGAAAATTAGTAGCAAAAAGTTGATGTCATGAATACTATCGTTTTAATTATTTCATTTACTTACTAAAAGTGATCCAATAAACCTGTCTGTAGACACATGTCATGACGAAATGACACACTCATCATCACATCATGTATAGGTACCCACTCAAGCACATACCAATTAAGTAATTGAGAAATGAAAGTACCTACTCAAATCAGACCACATAATAATTATTGTAAATTAAGATAATTTTAGTTACCGATTAAGTAGTTTCATTTCAAATTTTGAGATGCTAGAAGGTCTTACTTTTAGGTGGCATGACAACTTAATAGCGTGGTTAAGTCATAGAGCAACACATCGACAACTCGACAACACTCGAAAAATGACATAGACGGACGGACGGACGGACGGACGGACGGACAGACAGACAGACAGACAGACAGACTGACGGACGGACGGACGGACGGACGGACGGACGGACGGACGGACGGACGGACGGACGGACGGACGGACGGACGGACGGACGGACGGACGGACGGACGGACGGACGGACGGACGGACGGACGGACGGACAGACAGACAGACAGACAGACAGATAGACAGACGGACAAAGCGAAACTATAGGGTTCCTTGTTTACTACGGAACCCTAAAAAGTGGTAGTAAGTTGGTATTACCTAATCTGTTTGCCGCTAAATGGTAGTGTTCAGCACTATCGTGTTCCGGTTAGATGGTAATGTGTCTTATAGCCGCGTAGTAACTATCACAGAGACAACAACTATAGGCTCAGGACTAGCCAGCCACGTATCTGCATTTTGAACCATCTTTGTGTAGGTGTCAATAGGCTGCAGTCATCGATTAACATCAGTGTGAACAGCCTGCCTGTTTGCCACCTTCATTATATTATATAAAAACAAAAAGTGTTATTCGTCTGACCGAACGTCATGCCGACGCAATCGAACAAACCGAATAGTCACAATTCTATGAAACGCTATTGAGGCGATCCAGATAGCAATAATAAATGTTATCAGCGAGATGTGCTCGGAATGTCACCACCAGTTCACGCAATGCTATGTCGTAAAAGCATTTCAAAACAACACATTCCTGGTTCTAGGACACACAAATGGTTTTGTTGATTCAAAGAATAGTTTTTGTTTATGTAATGAAGGTGAAGTGGTTAATGTGATGACTGCAGCCTAGACACCCACACAAAGACTAGAGGTCAAAAAGCAGATGCTTTAGCACTCCTGAGGCCTAAGGAGTTATGCCTCTGTGCCGGCAATTACAGGGCCATACATTACCACCTAATCGGAACCTGATAGTGCTGAACACTACCATTTAGCGGCAAGTATATTAGGAAATGTGGTAGAGCCTACGCCCACGAGCTCCGCCACCGGAGCTCCACCATCAGTGAAGTAACTTCTTAAAAAAAAAGATATTACGAAACTTATTGTAGCTCACATCCTTAATTCCATAACATTTGAGATTGTAGGACATCGCTTTATCTCTTTCAATTCACAACAAAGAAGGACCGACAGATAAAATGAGCTGTACCATCTGACAGGGTCGCTGACCCCACACCAGGCTATTGTTGGACCATTAGGCTTAAAAGATTCTGTCAAATTGGAGGTATGATGTATTATTGTGGAGGTAACCGATTTCGTTTATCAGGTGTTATAATATGATGACATTGTTGTTGAAAACGATACTTTTATAGATTTACTAGCTGTTGCCCGCGACTTCATCAGCTTGTACTTATTTTCGAATTATTTAATCGATCTTCGGTATTGGATCGAGGTTCAACTTTTTTGTGTCAATAACACATTGGAAGACGTATACCATATTTTGGTTGAATGTGTTCGAGGTGAGGCTCATCGCAGGGCTTCATTAGAAATAGGACATTGCAACAGTGTCCTGGCAGATCCTACTACGGATGACGCCAGAATACTGTTGCAACTATATCAATTGTCAATGAGCTAATGTTGTTTAATTATTTTTTAAAATGAAGAATGTAATTCATGTGAACGTATAGAGCGTCATGGTCTTTGACCAAGCTGTTTAAAGGGAGATTAAAAAAAAAAAAAAAAAAACAATCATACAATTAGTTAAATGTAGATATTAACTTTTGCATCTCATTTGGCGGCAGATAGATTAGGTAATGCGGTGGTGCCTACACCCTCGAGTCCTTACACTGACACTCTACCACCATTAAAATAATTGACAATTGTAATACGAGTATGGCCCAGCGGCTGGTGTAGATCGGAAGCGATCTGCTCGGTTAAGCACTACGGGCGCGGTCGGGTAGTGTGATGGGTGACCGCTAGTGGCATATTAAATGCGCGTTTCCGTGCTTCGGAGGGCACGTTAAGCCGTCGGTCTCGGTTGCTATCGATGGATAGCAGTCGTTAAACCTTGTCGGAGGCCTTATGGGCGGTTTGAAAACATCCGACAGTGGGTTGGCCACTAACCCACCCACCTCCACCAATCCGCATTGGAGCAGCGTGGTGGAGTAAGCTCCAGGCCTCCCCCAAATAGGGGAGAGACTCGTGCCCAGCAGTGGGACGTATAATGGGTTGCCATTATTATTTATTTTATTATTAATACGAGTACAAGCAATATGCGGCTACGACATTGACGCATCGAAAAATCCTCAAAGCACAGTAAAAGCCCTTCGTGACCTCTCGCAACTCAGCGAAGCCGCTCAATGGAGCTCTCGAGTGGAGGCCGTTACGATTCGCTTATCAGATATAGAGGCGGCTTGTTGTGATGTTTACAACTACGTGTTCACGTGTTTTTCATTGTGAACAAACTAGTATTTAATGCTCCGTTTATTTTTCGCTTGTAGGTATAAAATAAACAGTGTTCTTTTATTCAAACAAGCCTCAATCCTACTTCCTACTAATATTACAAATTCGAAAGTTTTTATGTATGTATCTTCACGCCAGGTCCCTAACGGGGTAGGCAGAGAGTGTAGAGCGCCAGATATCCCGGTCCTGACATACCTCTCGTGCCTCGTCTACCTTCATCGATCTCTTCATACATGCACGCCGATTCCTAAGACTTTTGACCCCACCATCAGACAGAATTTGGTCATGGTAGGTCAGTCTTGGTCTTCCTGGGTCTCTGCAACCATCCACATCCGCAATGTATATATGTTTAGTCATTCGCTCGTTTTACATTCTTTCTACGAGTATATGCACGAACCATCGGAGCCTGCCTTTTATCATTTTTACACCGATACTAAGTTTTTATGTTTGTTTGTTACTCCTTCAGTCAAAAACTGCTGAACCGATTTTCAAAAAATTTGACAAACACGTAGAGGGTAACTTAGATAACACATAGGAAAGCTTTTATCCCGAAAAATGTTCCTCTGGGATGCCATGGGATGATTTGATGAGTTTCGCGAAAAGCGAAAAGCGAAAGCCTACACGCCGGCAGAGCCGCGGGCAACAGCTAGTCTCTCATGTTCTTGACTGGACATAAGAGGTGCTTGCCACCCTAAATTAATAAATGAATTTCTGATTCTGATTATCAAGGTCTCGAAAAGATCTCTTTTTGAGCGAACCGAATTAAACAATTCAATTTAGATTCCTATATGAAACGCAAAATATCGTCTGATTCTTCAGCTTCCTCATGAACCGGAGATCGGTCTCATAACGAGATGACTCCATGAATCGCATTCCTGTGGCTCATTATTTCTTGCGATAACGGAATAATGGCTCATTGTTGAGATTTGCGTGCAGCACTGATTGATCGCCCGGCCTTATGGTATGCGAGGGTTTGGCCAGGGCAATGAACGAAGCGGGAAGCGAACTACACCAAAAGAGCGGGAACAAAAATCATATTCTATTGAACAATTTTAATAACTCGGTCACCCGGTCACCGGTGTCTGACTGTCAGGCAGGCGCGTAACATGCGGTTTTTGCAAACTGCAATTTGCATACTTAAAAAAAAATGTATTTCGCTATGTTTTACACGTAGTCTAGATACTACAGGTTAGTATTTATCTATACCAAAATCACAGTCAAAGCAACGCATCCGCATTTTGACATCTGGTCTATGTGTGGATGTCTATAGGCTGCAGTCATTACTTAACATCAATGTGATGTGATGTGCATGCTTGTTTGCCATCTTCATTACATAAAAAAACCGGACAAGTGCGAGTTCGACTCGCGTGGTGAGGGTTCCGTAATTTAAATAAATATTTTCGAAAATATTACAGATTTAAAATGCGGTACATAGCGGTTACGGTGGTACCGGCAGGGGGGGTTATATTAATAAGAATTTTCGATTTAACTTGAATAGTCAAACTTCTTATAGATTTTCCAGTAATCTATAGACAAAGAAATATTTTCCACATTTTTTTCAAAATTTTAAGTTCAGTAGTTTCGGAGATAGGGGAATGGTCAATTTTCGTCGTTTTTCTTAAATAACTTCAAATTTGTTTATGCAAAAATTATAAAAAAAATATATCTGAGATGCTGACAACAACTTCTTTCATTTAATATGTAACACGACACAGTTTACGATATTTTTTTTTAATTTTCTGATTTATGAATTTCCGAAAGTGGCCCCTGCTTAAAATTTATTATTTTACTTGACTTTTATCTTTGGGTCACCAAATTACGTATATTTATCAAATTTCAACTCAATCAGTCGAGTAGTTTCGGAGCAAATTGGCTGTGACAGATGGACAGACAGACAGACAGATGCACGAGTGATCCTATAAGGGTTCCCTTTTTCCTTTTAAGGTACGGAACCCTAAAAAAGACATTTTTATAGTAAGTAACTCCAATTGAGTGATCCAAGAATTTTAAAGTAAGAAAAAAATCCATTCTCGATAAATAATGATTATCTATAAGAGGTCTCGCTTACTAGGCCTAACATCTTATGCCTCTGCGCATAAATAACGACCCTATACATTACCATTTTATCATACCTACTAATATACATATACCTACCTACCTTATCGTAACATGATACCATGAACTTATAACTCACTATGTAAGCCTCATACAGTTTTGTAGTTGGAAAAATAAACAAACTGTTAATGAAACAAAACTGTTAAATCAGTTTGCTCTGTTAATAAAACCTTAAGTTCAATGTAGCTACTTTAATTACATAATGAAAACGAGAATCAACCAAAGGTAAACATATGAACCAGTCCACCCATTCAATTAGCGAGACAGGTAAGACTTATTCGCAATGCCAGTAAATGGCATAATAAAATGACGACAGAGATGTAGCTGCACTGCATACTAATTAAATGAGTAGCGAGCATAGTTGACAGGCCAGGAAATACAATTCTCAATCATGCGAACGTATCAATTTTTACTTTGACATTTCCTAACTTATTGTTTACACATGGCAGTACGAACTATTGATAGATATCTATAGGCAGTAGTTAATATTCATTCACCATCTACCTGAGGGCTTGACCAGTGTGATGACATACGGAATTGAATCGTGGTCGCTCACCATGAGCCTCATAAGAAGGTTCAAAGTCATGCAGAGACCAACGGAGAGAGCTCGGAGTTTCCTTGCGAGATCGAATCAGAAATGAGGAGATGCTCATGAGAACCAAAGTAACCGATATATATACTAACCTCCCCCACGAGGTGGATCGACGACCTGGGTGAAGATTGGGGGCAATCCCTGAATGAGGGCGGCCCGGGACCGTTCGTTGTAACAATATTTGGGAGGGAGGCCTTTGATCATCAGTGGACGTCTTTCGACTGATATTATGATGATGATGATGATGATGATGAAAATCTAACTGTAGATACGCTTGTTTTCCGCTCTCATGAAAATTATAATAAAAAAATGATGTCACCACCACCTCAGTGAAAATCGTCGCTGCCTATTACTTGTACCTTGTACATGTACGAGTATAATGTTTTCATGACTTCTAGACGCAAGTACATTATATACGCGTATTTGAAGCAAAATCTCAGACTTTTTGTACATCTATTAATAATCTGTGTGTGTGTATCTACACGCCAGGTCCCTAACGGGGTAGGCAGAGGGTGTAGAGCGCCAGATATCCCGGTCCTGACATACCTCTCGTGCCTGTTTTTAATAATCTGCACATAACTAATAGCGTCTGCAACTCCAAACACATTTCAAATCTCCGTTTCCGTCACACAGACGTCACTCGTCGAATCAAGTCCACGACCCACCCGCTGGTTGAAATCCAACTAAGATTTTATTGTATCCAAGGAAACTTCCAACAAAACCTACCAAACGTGGGATTGTCAGATTTACCTCCTCAATCAATTAACAGCGACAAGAAGTACCGATGCGAATGCGAATGGCACAATAAAATGTCGATAAAGAGGGATGTAAGTGCATCGCATACTAATTAAATGTGTAACGGCGAGTAGAGTCGATAGTCGATAGCGCAGGAATTAGGGCCCTCCATCACGCGACCACATTTATCAAGGTCCGTATGTTTACGGAAACTGTAGCGCGTTAGGGTTGACTGTGGCGTAATTGGGTAAATAATTATATTTATTGTTAATAAAGCCAATTAAAAATAACAAGTCAATATAATTGAGTCCATTGCTAGTAAGTTTTTTTGCACTAAATAGTAGACAAAGATGAATATGATTTTTTCATAATTCTGTTGAATAAGATAAACTTTTATTTAACGAAATTTCTGCTTAAACGTTATCCTATTATAATCCGGAAAAAATTACATATTAGGTACTACTAATAAGATATAATAGGTAACCCTTATTTTTGAGTCGCGTTTGAATATTTTCGAAATATTTTATTTTATCTGTACAAAAGTACATTATGGTGAGCTTAACAATTATAAAGTTCAAAGTATCTAACTACCTTAAATAATAAAAAAAAAATTAATGAAAACGCACTCAATCGGCAACCCTATCCTCCGCGAAACCGGTGCAACCGGCCCGCTGACCCGAGCCAGTTTATCGATAAAGTACATCACTATTGATTCATTGTCTCAATCGACGCGTCGATAAATCATGCCGCGTCAACCAGTCGTTACAGTGTATCGATCATTCCGTTTCACCTGCTCGCCTCACTGTCAACGTTTCGGCGTGAGCTTTGTGACGAATAAACCAGTTATTGTAATTGATGAATAATTTTAATTATTTCTCCTACTTTGTTTAGCTTCAGCGCTGATTGAGAGTGGTGCAGTGGATAATTTAGAATTAGCATATTTGTATGGGCTCGTCGGTACGTGTTTCTTATGTTATAATATGAATGATTATAGCTAGTAGACCTAGCAAGTAATTAGAATATGTAGAGTACTTATTATTTATTTAAAGAACAAAGAAAATAGACAATGTGTAGTGACTACCTTTGAGAAAATATAAGCCGGCAATGTCACTTTGATTTTTCTAATTATTTTGTTTTGCTTTACGCTCTTTTATTAGATTAGAAAGTTCTTTAATAAAGATAACTCGATGCATTACCTTATTTCGGCCATTTGATTTTACCAGAATCATGAGCAAACATTAACGACTGCTATTTATCGATAGTAACCGGGACCGACGGCTTAACGTGTCCTCCGAAGTACGGAAAAGCGCATTTTAATTTGCCACTAGCGGTCACCCATCACACACCCGACCGCGCCTGCATCGCTTAACCGAGTAGATCGCTTACGACCTAAACCAGCCGCTGGGTCATGCGCGCTTTTCGAATAATAATACTACTATAATATTGCCAAAATTCAAGCTTTATATCCCAGAACAGAACATCCATCAAAAAGTCATGTCTTCATAACAAAGGCAAATGTGCAAAGGCGGCAAGTGCATTGATCACAAATCGGTCATGTTATAAACAAAACTTAGATATTGTGAACTGTGAAACTTTTCTATTAAAAACGCTTATGTAGCAGAAACGTAAAAAACAAAAAAGAAATGTAACTTCACGCCTCTTATCCCCGAAAGGGTAGGCAGAGGTAAATGCATGCATTCAAGCATACATGCAAACACCCACGATTCGCCGGTTACGTTTGTAGCAGGAACGCATGCTGTTATACTGTTCTGTACTGTAGATACCGTGGAAGTTTCATAAAAATGACACAGTGAGTTAGTAAAAATAACTTTGGTTGCCTCAGTAGTCTAGTGGTAGCAGGCTACTACTGCGTTGGGGTCCTGAATCAATCCCCGGGTCGCTGTGGTAAGTGCTATTGGCATTTTAATTTTAAGGAAGTCTTCTGGTGTAACCCTCGGAGTTTGATAACGTCCGGATTATATCATTGGAAGCGCGCGTGGCCCCGCGGCTGGTGTATATCGTAAGCAATCTACTCGGTTAAGCACTACGGTCGGGTGTGTGATGGATGACCGCTAGTGGCAAATTAAATTTTTTATTTTTTTTTGTAATGGGCGTGGCAAACAAGCATGCAGTTCACATTGATGTTAAGTGATGACTGCAGCCTATAGACACCCACATGAAGACCAAGGTCAAAATGCAGATGCGTTACCACTCCTAATGGTAGTGTTCAGCACTATCGTGTTCCGGTCAGGTGGTAATGTACGGCCCTGTAATTTCAGGCACAGAGGCATAACACCTTAGGCCTCAGGAGTGGTAACGCATCTGCATTTTGACCTTACACTACCATTTGTAGTGTTCAGCACTATCGTGTTCCGGTCAGGTGGTAATGTACGGCCCTGTAATTTCAGGCACAGAGGCATAACACCTTAGGCCTCAGGAGTGGTAACGCATCTGCATTTTGACCTTGGTCTTCATGTGGGTGTCTATAGGCTGCAGTCATCACTTAACATCAATGTGAACTGCATGCTTGTTTGCCACTTTCATTACATAAAAAAAAAAAAAAAGTTGCAAAATAATATTTACCTAATTTAATTGATCGATGAAAATTGTATCGATATGTCACATCACTGGCTTGTCTCAATCGCGACCCGGATTGTGTCGACGTCGATAAACGGCCCGGCCCGTCAATCAGCGACTCATGTGTATTCAGTAGCTTATTGTCAGGTAAAGGGATGAAGAAGATGGATGGCATAGCTCTCTCTGCAGTATTCAGGGGTACTTATTCGGTAGGTAATATAATGTAGTAGGCTTTCTCTTCTGCCAGAAATTAATCTTAAGTCTGAACTCGGTCAATACAGGCAACGCTTAATTTTTTAATGTCATTAGGAGGCAAATCAGCAGCTCCCGTTGATATTAAGGGGTGACTGCAGCTCGTCTACATAAAACCCAAAGGTCAAAATTCAGATGCGTTGCCACCCCTGAGACAGCCTGGGTCTTCACATCCTTCGCTAACTCTAACTGATTTGTTTAACATGATATGTTCTTAGGTTTTCGCGAGCTACACTCATTGAAATAAAACTATTTTTACGGATTTATCTCGCGTATATTAAACTAAAATGATTTTTAAAATCAACCAGACGTTTCGGTCGCTTTTCAGCTTCCGTGGTCCCGGGCAGACTGAGGTGACATTTGTCTGACAGAAGTTTGAAAAAATTATATGTAGCTACCTCCATCGATATCGTAAACGCCTTGCGTAGCGTTCAGGATTAACACAATAATTACTTATGGTATCTTGAGGTCTTGCAGACTGCTGCGGCTGGGATTTAATCTTGCTAAGTATGGGATCCCATGATGTTGATAATCGCCATCCATCTTCTCTATTGAAATTTGGGTGTTGATTTGTTTAAGTTAGAGAAGGATGTGAAAAGTAACAATAACTTTAACAAATGTCTTGGTGCAACCCAGGCTTATGTTGTTATGTCTCTGTGATTGTTGTAACGGGGGCTACGGGGCCATATATTACCATCTAACAAGATCACGATAGAGATGAAAACTACCATTTGGCGGTAGATAGATTAGGTAAGAACTGCCTCGGTAGCCTAGTGGTAGCAGGCCACTACTACTACGCTGAGGTCCTGGGTTCGATTCCCGGGTAGGGGGTTATCAGAGATAATGGTGAAAAAGCCTTTATCTCTGGTTCTATTGGGATTTTTCTATTTTCTGGAAATTTCCCCGTACCTCAAAGTTTGGTAATGTGCCCGGAGATGTCAACAGGCTCGCCACCTGTTACATGGGCCGAAACGTAACCGGCGAATCGTGGGTGTTTGCATGTATGCTTGAATGCATGCATTTACCTCTGCCTACCCCTTCGGGGATTACAGGCGTGAAGTTACGTTAGATTAGGTAATACACTGGAACTCTACCATCAGTAAATAAACTTAAAATATGAATGTACTGTAATTCGCATATGTAAAATTTGAAAATCGGGGGGTAGAGTTGCAGTATCGGCGCTCGGGGGGGGTTTGCACCACCGCATTACTTTTGATCTACCTTCTGCCAAAATGTAGTGTTGAGCAATTGTGTACGATAATCTTTAGCTCCGTAATAAGCATGTAATAACTAAAAACTGTAACATTTCAGATTCACAGACAGAGAGGCACTACGACTTTACTTCCAGCAAAGTAGGTACGCTTAGAACTGTCAAAACTCATACTTCACTGACAGTACTAAGCATACTTTGCTCAAAGTAAAGTCGTAGTGCGGTCTGTGAATCTCGCCCTTAGAGCTAAGCCAATATTATTGTCAATTCTATGGCTGCGCAGCGAAATCTACAAACTCTACCATTCAAATTCAAATGTGACCTCTTGACTCATACAATGAACATAGTATTCATATGTTTGCGCATTATACCATACGGAGTCGAGATGTAATTTCGATCGTGTCGAATTTTATACATCGAGCAAAAACCGGGCGCTCAAAAACTAGAGGTTAAATGTTACCATATTAGGCAGCTCGCGAGACATTGACGTAGTTTTTTATTGCCATAATCGGAAGACGGGGCAACGGCCATATTTGGATTTGGAGATCCGTCTTTATGATATTATGTCTTTGTTTTTTATTTTTGTAGTCTAAAGAGAAGGACGTAATTTCTAACATGTATTAGAAAACAATGAAAAATCTTATAATTTAATTAAGTTTAATCCTGATGAATCAGAATCAGAGAATCAGAAATTCATTTATTCATTTTGCGTGACAAGGACCGTTTACATTGATATATATGTCAAATTACAAATTAGAAAAATTATAATGGAGAATTTAACTAAGATAAAACTAAATATAATAAACTAATGTAAGTAAGTATATATATAAAGCAGATATGTACATACATCAAAAAAATCCACATCGCCGTCGTACTGCGGCAAAGTTCACAGAAGGCATTGCCAGTTGAATGGCATAGTTATTTTCTGACCGAAATATTGGCCAGCCCTCTGGTCACGGGAAGTGTCGACCAACCGCTTCACAACGTCTTGAGTAAGTATATCAGTAGAATGTTTCATTTCCCCTTTCACAAACCGAAGTGGAATGAGTGGTAAATCCTTAGATTTAGAAATTCAGTAATCTGTTGAATTTACGTATAGCGCCACCTAGTGGTACACACAGTGTGAAGAAACAAAAAGTACTTGTTTAGTACGGAAGATGGCGTATGACCGAGTTGCATCGCACACACGAAGTTTTCGCAAGAGTTGCCCTATAAACAACTTCCCGTTAATCGTTGGGCCGCCTGCCAGGCGCTATTGCCTGGTCGGGTCGGAGGATCTTCGCTTTTCATCGGAGGAACATTTACATTCCCGATCCAATTCACCCGTTCCTCTACTCGGATTACAATACAGTACAGTGTCAAACGCTCTTTTGGTTATATAATAATAATAATAATGTCAACCCATTATACGTCCCACTGCTGGGCATGAGTCTCTCCCCTTTTGGGGGGGAGGCCTGGAGCTTACTCCACCACGCTGCTCCAATGCGGATTGGTGGAGGTGGGTGGGTTAGTGGCCAACCCACCTGCTGTCGGATGTTTTCAAACCTCCTCAAATAAGGCCTCCGACAAGGTTTGACGACTGCTATCTATCGATAGTAACCGGGACCGACGTCTTAACGTGCCCTCCGAAGCACGGAAACGCGCATTTAATTTTCCACTGGCGGTCACCCATCACACTACCCGACCGCGCCCGTAGTGCTTAACCGAGCAGATCGCTTACGATCTACACCAGCCGCGGGCCATTAAATGTCGAAAATTATGTTTACAGTGCTCGTCAAGAAAGAGATTTAGGAAAGATCTTTGCTGCACACACTGCCTTTGTAAGCACAAATAGTCCGGTATTGGTCAAGTTTGATCAATGTGGTCGACACGTCGCATAGTTGTGTACGAAAGAGATGACGCTCTAGCGCTCTACAGAGTCGAATTTATCCAAAGTCTCTCAAGCAATGTCGATTACCATCTGACTGAAACACGGCAGCGCTGATCACTATCATTGAGCAGTAAGTACATTAGGTAAATACTATGATGCCAACGCTCGAGCTCCGACACAGGATTTACCCACCAGTAAACGCGAAGCATTTTTAAATATTAGTGATCGATAACACCATTCATTATTTTGTAAGTGGTCTTATTCTAAAACCAGGCCAATATAGTCGTACACATTGCGGCATACATTGTTTAAACGTAAGTATTACCGATAAGCCGCGGTCATTGAGCAAACGGCCCGATTTCGCCACAACACGTCATTCATAAAACAAAGTACGGTGTAATCTTTTGACACCACGTCAAGCTTGATCGGCAATTAAAAAACAAAAGAATGTAGGGCCCCGTTGTAACAGACTACCACAGACATAAAAACTAACCCCCTTATTCATAAACATATATTAGATACGTTTTAGCTATAGAATGCTTTGTCTTTGTCAGTTGCATTGTCAAATGAACAGGATAGAAAAAGACAAAGGAGAGATTAGCAACACTTTAGCTAAAATACGTTTAGGAGTAAGGGGGTAAGGTTTCAGGGGTGGCAGCGCATCGCATTTGACTTCTGTTTTTGTGTAGAAGTCTAAAGGCGGGTACAGATATGCGAAATGTAACATGCAATGTAACACGTATGGAAGAATTTGCCGTCCACATTGTCGCAATGTTTCATGCAATGTAACAGAATTCCCATAGCGTAAACGACTTGCGCGCACGAACCGTGCTCAATACGCGCACGAACAGAGCATTACAATTCGTGCGCGCCGCGATCCGCTATTTGTCGTTTTTCTCGCCGAACACAAGACACAAAGGGGCGCGCAGTGTGCATGGACTGTCTGTGTGGACGGGTTGTGTGTACCTTTACTGCGGAACGAACATAACGAGACTGAGCTATGTTAGACTGAGCTATGTTCGCCGCGCCCATGCCGGAAACAAAGTTGAGCACGTACATGCTGAGTTCCTGTGGCCTGCGTCCACACTACTCCACACTTATGAAATGCTCCTTTCATGTTACATTTCGCAAATCTGTACCCACCTTTAGGCTGCAGTAACATACATGGGAACTGCTTGCTTGTTAGCCACCTTCGTTACAAAAAAGTTTCCGTCTCTCAATTGCCATTTTTTTTCTTCTAATATTATGATGTAATCCCATATCAAAAACATTCGATTGATGAATCGATTCTGGTTCTATTATATCGATTGTCTGCCTCAATTATTATTCCGATCATTTCGTCACACGCTCTTCTAGTTCATTAGCATAAATGCCTACACTTTATAGTATACTAGCTGTGCCCGCGACTTAGTCCGCGTAGAATTTAATTCTGAAATAAAAGTAGATAGTCTAGCCGTTCCAGAGATTAGCCGGAACGAACAGAGAGACAGACAGGCCAAAGTGTTAAAAAAGTTTATTTTATAAATACAATGCACATTTAGTAAAAATATGGTTCTTTTCATATTACAAACAGACACTCATTTTCTATTTATTTGTATAGATGAATAGATTTAACTCTTCTATACGTATTTTCGTACGCAAGTTTATTAATAAATATACCTATTGTTCAGACTAAAGGAATACCTTTAGTCTGAGATATATTGAAATAAGACGATAGTTCACATAATAATTACTTATTAGAAATCCACAAAACGGGGCCCTTACCAGAGGCATGGTCGAAAATAAAGAGGGAGTGATATAAAAGGAGGGGGAGGGGGGGAAGCAAGCTTGCGATTAAGAATTTTTTTTGTATAAATTTTACCTTAAGACGGTTCGACCGCCCTCTCCCCCACCAGGGCCCGTATTAATAGACTAGAGATCTGAGTCCCGCAACACGGCAATAAGATCCCGTCTATTATGCAAAATCGTCATCTTATGATCATCTCAAAGACCGAGATCTGTCTATTACGAGCCAAGGACTGCGTTGTCTTATTTTCTGTCAATCATAGGCATAAACTAAACATTTCGCACAAATCCAGACAGATTAAAACACCGGATGCGTTATCTGTCCCACTAACCCGCGTCAATGGGTTTGGCAGCGGGTTCAAAGCCCTAATAAGTCGCGTCCCCATTCTTAAAGGTCGCGCTCCGGTTCCGTCTGTATCCCATAATTTGCTTTGGTACAATTTATTTTCGCGCGTACAGTCGCTGACAAGTGTGTTACGATTTATGGTTTACTGGCTGTGTTCCGCAGTTCCACTTTAATATTGTTGCAATTGAATAGGTGTACCAAAACGTAGACTCACTTAATGCAAGGCCACTGTTGAAATGGTGAGAAGTTAATATAATTCTATAGCGTGATCAGCGCTTTCAAAACAAACGAAAAATTTTCCTTCACGCATGTGATTCCCAAAGGGGTAGGCAAGTGTAAATTAATGCATTCAAGCATTCACGATTCACCGTTTACACACGTGGCTAGTCTGTTTACGTCTCCGGGCATATTACCAAACTGGGCAACTTCTAGAAAATGGAAAAATCCAAATAGAACCGTAGATATTTTATCTCTGATAGCCCCCGACTCGTGAATCGAACCCAGGACCCCAGTGTAGTAGTAGAGACCACCAGGTTATTGAGGCAGTAACGAAAATTATGCGCAATCTTAACATGTTTTCAAATAACAAATTACTTAAAGGTTTACCGATATTACATTTGGCAAGCAATAAAAATCATGACACAGTCACCAAGATTTAAAAGCGGTCTAGTATGACATTAATTGCTGATTGACTTGAAATGTTTGCTGACCATAAACAGCTTACTAACGTTCCATATAAGTACGCTTACTGAATACATTTTCCTTCTAATAACACATAATAATATAATTTGTCACCAGTTAAATGATAGCCCTTTCGAATGTTCGCACACATGTAATGCTTTTCATCGATTTACAAAATGAGTAAGTATGAATCATTAGTAAAAGACTGATAATGATAAACTCATAATTTCAGCCAAAAGACGTCCACTGCTGAACACAAGCCTCCCAAGAGAGGTAAATGCCACAATCACCACGCTAGGCAAGGGTCAAGGATGGGAGGGACAAGGGACACGATAGTATTGAATACTACTAACATTTGGTGGCATATAAATCAGGTATTTCGGTGATGAACGTAAAATTATGTTATTTGAAGGAAAGTAAAAAATATTCCAGACATAAGGCGAAAAAAATATTGTTTATTATTATCTCCATTTCATTTTATGCTTTCTTTTTTTAATATTTTCGCAACACTAATTTTGTACCTTGGAAAAACTTTCCACAAGTACTGTGAGTAAATATTTTTTGAGACTTCTGTACGAAAGTGTACCATTTCGATTCGTTGAAACAGCCCATAAAATTAAGAGGTACAAATTTTGTGTTAAAAAAAAAAGTTATTACATTCTCGCATCAGGTGCATACAAACATATCGTGAGAATATTACAAATATATTTTTTGTAATATTTTTTGTATCGTGAATGAATTTATTTATTTATGTATGTGTCACACCAATAAAGTGATCACTTTTACAGTCAAATATACTAAGAAATCACATAACATATATGATAAGTGACACATAAATTATGTACATGCATACTTAGATTATAGGTAATGCTTTACAGGGGATCGACCGCCTCTTTCGTTTAGCTTTCGATTATGGCAACGTCTTATCAGTTTAGTACCACCTAACTTTTTCCTGGAAGAGTTGTCGTCCGCAGGTACCTAATATAATATATAATACCTAATATAATATAATATACTAAAGAGAAAAATGTTTTAATGGGCTTATGTGAAACTGCAAAAGGGTCAAATTAATCTCCGAGAAACCACGCTGTAGTTACCTATAACTCCACGTTAGAATACCTCTTGTGAAACTAGAAATCTACAATCTAGGCATTAGTTGAATAAATTAAATAATTACATTCTCACGCCCGTACGTCTAGTGGAACTGCAGAAAAAAATTCATGCAAAAACAAGTCTAGCCTCATAACTTTATACGAACAGATAAAACTGTAATCCTAGCTAGATACGGGCGTAAAAAAAAGATATATTGATCTATAAAATGAACGTCGATGTATTGCAGCTAAACCCAGATTCCGTTTCAAGAGGGTCTGCACACACTTTGTTATTCACTAGACTTTTTAAATCCCCAAGGTTCCGAACCGAAAAATTTGTTAAAGTTAAGTTTTTTTTTTCAAATTTAACAGTAACATTGACTTTAGCAATGTCTGCAAAATGCGTACGCAACGCATAGTTAAAGTTATCAGGGTTGACAGATTCCCTTGTAATCTGACAATTACAAGTTCATACATACTATAATGCGAAAAGACTTTTTCCCCAACCTATTATAATATTATTAATGCGAAAGTAACTCTGTCTGTCTGTCTGTTACCTTTTCACGTCCAAACGACTGACGAACGGATTTTAATGAAATTTAGTACAGAGATAGAGCTTACTTAGAGAAAGAACATAGGCTTAGTTATTTATAAAACGACATCCACGCGGGCGGAGCCGCGGGCAACAGCTAGTTGGTTATAAAGTGTAACGAGACCCACAACTTACGGTTAAAAATGCTAAAGTTAATTTGGACAACTAAAATGCGCTCGTAAACAGTAATGGATCATTGGACTATAATTTTGATTTGCATTTAATCGTAAAACACGATGATACAAATGGTAGAGTCGAAATTGGCTCACAATAATGTATGTAAATATTGTAAGCCTATACTGAACTGGGCGTAAAATCACATTTATTTTAATGTGTTTTCTCGCCAAGTCTAATAAAGGCATAGAGTGTAGAGACACATGAGTTTATTTCAATGATTGAGCTTCAAATTCTGTTCCTTTTTCTTCTATATTCATCCGTTTTCTTCATACTTTATTTCGATCTTAATAGAATATAGGTAGTCATTCGAAAATAAATAATATATAAGCTTGTTTTTATACATTAAACAATTTGAAAATCCAAAGATATGGGTACTTACTGTAAACGTACTTAATGATATATTGTTTAAAACTAAACTTATACCTATATAAAATATAGAATATTTCTTCCTCTTAGTGTCCAAGAAGAAACATTTCAACGTTTAGAATAATAGAAAGGAGTTACTAAGTGAAATGGGAATATTTTATTTCAAATTAATGAACTATATCATCACCATAACTATTTATAAAAACTGTTTATGCTTTAATTCGACTCCCACTTGATCATTTTTTTTTAGAAGTGCGTGAAATAAGTAAGATATCTGATCCGTAATGAATGATGACTGTATTTTATTTTTAGATATTACATACGTTTAGGTGATCATAATATTTAATGGTGGGGTCAAAAGTCTTAGGAATCGGCGTGCATGTATGAAGAGAATGATGAATGTAGATGAGGCACGGGAGGTGTGTCAGGATCGGGATATCTGGCGCTCCACACTCTCTGCTGACCCCGTTAGGGACTGGCTTGAATATACATACATACATAATTTTAAACTATTAAGGCAGTTTCAGTTGCACTTAATCTTTGTTTAAGTTAAAGATTGTGTAAAATTTTACACCCTTCTCTAACTTTTACAATAAAGTTAGAGAAGGATGTAAAATGAATAAAATTGGAGTGTCTGTGAATATTAAAATAACCGCTTTTTACTAAATGCATATGTGTCTATACAAGGTACATAAGTGTACCAAAACAACATTATTTACAATTTTTGTCTGTCTGTCTGTCTGTTTGTTCCGGCTAATCTTGGAAACGGCTGGACCGATTTCGACGGGTCTTTCACTGCCAGATAGCTGATGTAATAAGGAGTAACTTAGGCTTTTATACAAGCTGCGCCCTCGACTTCGTCCGGGTAGTACTGAACAATAATAAATTCTCACGCGAACGGAGTCGCGGGCACAGCTAGTTAAAAATAACTTTAACAAATATTTTGTTGTAACCGAACCTTACTAAAGTGTGATTAAAGTATCTATATTGAATATTGCGCATACATTGCACCTTTTTAATGCTGCTGCTGCTCCGTAGCTTCTTAATTTCTGTTCAATGTGTGACTCTATATTTATTCCAATTGGCAAAAAATCAAAGAACCTAGTTAAATAAAGAGCTTTTCATCACTTCTGTCATACGGATGTGGCATTAAGCAGGACCAGAGAATATGTAATAATACTACGTATAGAATGGACACTTCGACGTCCCGCCCGATTTCCCCGCATCACCCAACCTCCTCCCCTCTTATGGGCGACGGTTGGTATTTTCTGCGTGCTACGCACACAGGTGCACGTGTAAATACACGTCACTGATTGATGTCTGTGTAATAGAGACCAAATTAATCGTTTGTATGGAATTTTGGCGGAGTGTCCGCGGTGTGGCAGGACTTAGCAGCTAATACATTTGGCAATGGCTTTTCCCTGAAAGGCCAGGATTTTAGGAGGAGCTTGCCAACCACCAAAATTACGTACCATGTTTCAGTCCGTACCAGGTCTTGTGGTACGGCTGGTACCGGCGCGTGGACAGTGCTGGTCGCGGCCTGTGCGTCCCGCAGGGCGGTGAGCAACAGAACAGGAAGTATCTCTTGTCCCTGATCTTCTCAGCCGCCTTCAGCCTCTCCCTCGCCAGCCGCCCGGCGCACCGCCGAGGCCCAGCTGCTTCTACCACCACCACAAACACTAGCACCACCACACACCACCGCATTGTTATTTCACCATTTTCATCACAACATCATGATGTAATCCAAGAGAATTACCAAGAATCCGTCAATCTTCTGACGCGTACGTCACTAAGCACTACGGCTTATCACATTACATACATCGGGTTCATCCGTGCAGTTCATTGATATTCGTCTGACCGCGTGGTCCGGAGTGTCGGGTGGCGACTGGCGTGCGAGCGCACCGGCGAGTCCGCGTCGACTGTTCTCAGCTTTCATTCCTATGCTGGCTCCTGGGGCGCTAAAATGATGCTTCATCATGAAGGCTTTGGAGCTTTGAAGTAGAGGAAATCGAAGCAACTTTTACCTTACCGCATAGTTTGAGGCGTATGCCATTTCAGTATTGCCATTTTAGCGAAGTGAATTTGGCGATCAGAAAAATATTTTATAGAGAGCATTATCTAAATAAAAAAATATACCTAAAAATTGTTTTTAATATTATTACGCATTAACACATGCTTGTTTCCTGTTGTTGCTTTCTTTCCATTTTTCTTTAAAATATACCTATAAACCTAACAATGAAAAACAATATAGAGTTCAAGATTTCATAGATGGATAGGTAGGTACATTGTAAGACATCAACGATTTCAACGATGCATCAGTCCGATAAACTACCTCGGCTATTTGAATGTTCACCATGCTATATTTTTCAAAATTAAAATAAGTAACTAATTGAAGTTATGGCCTTACCACATTTTAAGAACAGGAAATTTTTTGTACATAAAAATATTAAAACCAATCACATAGACACAATAATATAAAAATGAAATAATAAGTAAATAATGTTTTTTTACGTAAAATAAATTTTTTTTTTGTAAATCAAACATAAGAAACAATTTTTGGAATGCGTTTTCACATTATACCTATTTTTTTAATATAAATTCTATCGTCCAAGCGTCATTTTAAGGCTCACTAGCCAATGGCGGCACGAGTCCACTAATTAGGCCGGGTTCCGATCTAGAGATTGCTGGTGTGATAAGGAATGATAAAACGCGGGTGGTCGTGACAGGTCCTCCCCCTCCCTCTCCCCGTCCCCCCACACCTCACTCTCGTCACGCATGCATCCGATTTGCATCCGAGTGAGACGTCAATGGACACGCGAGGAAACCATTTTATTGATTTGTGTGGGACTGTTTTGAGGACCAGAAGAAATTCTTCTAGTAATTCTTTCAATGAAATACCTATGTCTGACATTTTCTATGGTTTCCGCAAGGAATTGGATTAACTATTTTAACGGTTTTAATCGTATGAACGAACTAACTACTCTCGTACTACCTGTATATAATAATAAAAGTGGCAACCCATTAGACGTCCCACTGCCGGGCACGAGTCTCTCCTCTTTTTGTGGGGCGGCCTGAAGCTTACTCTACCACGCTGCTCCAATGCGGATTGATGGAGATACGGGTTAGTGGCCAACCCGCTGTCAGATGTTTTCAAACCGCTCAAGGCCTCCGACAAGGTTTAACGACTGCCATCTACCGATAGCAACCGGGACCGACGGCTTTACGTGCCCTCCAAAGCACGTAAACGCGCATTTTAATTTGCCACTAGCGGTTACCCAGCACACACCCGACCGCGCCCGTATTGCTTAACCGAGTAGATCGCTTATGATCTACACCAGCCGCGGGGCCATGCGCGCTTCCCTCGGATCGGACGGCTTTTGGCCGAAATGATGATGGTTATTTTAATAGCTTATTAAACTGTCCCACTACTGGGCAAAAGAATTCCGTCGCTCGAGCCTATCATGGTCTTTTGCAAAGCTAAGCCAGTTTGGTTAAAAAATAGGTATATATTAGTTATAATAAAATGATTTTCAAAATCGAACGCATCACTCGTATAGCTTCAGTAATTATTTAAGTAATGAAGGTAGCAAACAAGCATGCAGCTCACATTGATATTAAGTGATGACTGCAGCCTACAGATATCTACACCAAAACCAGAGGTCAAAATACGGATTCGTTGCCACCCATGAGACCTAAGTTGTTAAGTATCTGTATAAGTTATTTTACATCCAAAAGCAAATGAACAGAATGATTTCCAAAGTCATTTTAGACCTAGAAACAGAAAAGAAGAATACAAAATTCAAATAATTTATTTCAAATTGGTCTACAAGGACACTTTAGCATTGTCGGGTTATAAGCTACCTAGAGAGAATGACATATAATAATAATCCAATAGATATTAATTAATACCAATTTTATAATCATATTTAACCAATACGTGAATAATCAAATTTTTCAATTCCTTCATAGAAGAAAATGAAAAATCTGTTCATCATAATCATAGTCATCGTTTCCTATATTTCTTTCATTCACATGAATGCTAAGCAATTATTACAACTCCTAGATAGCTATAAAAACCGTGCAGATATTGTAACATCCCATATTAATACGAGTAACAAGACATTCCTTCATTAACTTCTAAGCGGAACATAGAAGCGGCAAGCTTTTAGCCGCAAATAGAGTGTAGTCAATGCAGATGAGCTCTTCAAACACGAATAAATATTGAAACATTGATAGCAAGTTAATTACTGATCCCGTAATTTAAAATAACACATGTCTATGATTGGGAAACGTTTGAATTCATGAGCATAGTAAAGGCGAATAGAATAATTCAATAATATTCGAAAATAAATGCCATAGAGCAACATTCAAAAACTGATCGTGTGCAACACGTGACACGTATTATCATGCAAGCGATTTATCAAGATTTGTAGATATGTATAAAAATCGTCTTTGGCTAAGTTTTGGAATCTTCGAATATCTTTCCTATATTTATGGTTACTACAAAACCGTGCTCGTTTTATAACTGTATTTTTACGTTATCAGTCCGAACTATATTCGAAAAATAAGTTGCATGAATCTATTTTGTAATACGTGACCGATTGTCAATATATTGCCATTTGTATATCAATGCATTACATAGATATATATTTTTTTATATTATAAAAGTGGCAAACAAGCATGCAGTTTACATTGATGTTAAGTGACGACTGCAGCCTATAGACACCTACACAATGACCAGGAGTCAAAATGCAGATGCGTTTCCACTCCTGAGGTCTAAGGTGTTATGCCTCTGTGCCGGCAATTACAGGGTCGTACATTCACAGAATACCAGGAATGTTTGCTGTTACAAAATGTTACTGGTGATAGAGTTCTAGTGTAGAAGCTCGAGGGCGTAAGCACAACTGCATTACCTAATCTATCTGCCGTCAAATGATAGTGTTCAATACTACTGTGGTCCGATTAGATGTTAATGTATGGCCCCGTAATGACTTGTCACAGAGACATAACAACTTAGGTCTCAGGGATGGCAACGCATCTGTATCTAGACTTCTGTGTAGATGTCTATAGGCGGCAGTAGCGATGGCAATTAATGCTACTGTAGCGTCCACTCCACACAGTACTTGTCTAGTACGATAGATAGTTGGAGGATCCTCCCTTTTCGCCGGAGGAACACTTCCACCCGTTCCTCCACACTTCTATATATTATGCTCGTAAATTTCATAAGCATGTGAATTCGAGTTCTTAGCATGCTAATTGCTATTGCTATGCTATTTGCTAATATGGTAATAGGTAATTGATACCTAATGAAGTATCAATTACCTATTACCATAGTTTATATGCAAATGAATGAATGCCACACTACTTATTATTCAAAAATCTCACGCTGTCATTCAATATACGATCCTAAATGCAAACAAATCGAAGATAATAACAAAATAATTGCGAATTAGCGTTTCACATTTCGCAGAATTTTACAACTTCTTTAATTTTCATAACACAAACTATTGTATTAACTAGCGTAGCAAGAAGAATGGTACAATGCCCATACTATAACTATTGTGCACCTATATGTCAATTTGCTCTGAAATATGTACCTACCTATTCTAAAAATGCGTTAAAATCTATTAATTGTTGAAATGCTAATACACCATTAGCATGTAAACAATTAATGCGAATACTAATTAATCCATTACTAGGATCACTTAACATCGATGTGAACTGTACGCTTATTTGCCACATTCGTTACATAAATAAAATGATGAGTAACAATAATTTTATACGAAATCTTTGAAAACGCTTCGGCTATACCTAATTCCACTGTTAACTTGGTTCGATTATGATTATAAAGAGTGTCGTTTTTGTGTGCCGTCTGACGGCTTTTTTGTGGTCATCAATCAAACGGTGATATTCAAATAAGACTTGTTATTATGCGTTTCTCTCAAAACTAAGTGTGAACTAAGATACGATCAAAAAATCATTCAGTAAACGCAAGACGTGGGTCTCAGACACAAATTATAATCAGCAGAAATGATATTTATTTAGCTATACCAACTACTTTTATTACTATACTAGCTGTGCCCGCGACTTCGTCCGCGTGAGAATTTATGATTGTTCAGTATCTACCCAGACGAAGTCGTGGGCGCAGCTAGTATAAAAGTAGCTTAAGTCACACCTTATTACATAAGCTGTCTGCCGTGAAAGTCCCGTTAAAATCGGTCCAGCCGTTACCGAGATTAACCCCAACAAACAGACAGACAGATTTTTTTTTATATAAAATTGTAAATTGTATAAAATTGTAACAACTAAAAGAAGTAAAATATTAACTGGCCAAGATTTCCGCAAATGCTATATGCATAATGCTATTATCATGATGGATTCCGAAAAATAATTGTTTTCACAAGAAATTTGACGTCGGAGGAGATAATAGTAAAAACCCTCAGACAATTGATATCGAAGATAGAACTTCATCTTGCCCTTTTTCCTTCTTTTTTATATGCATGCAAGAAGCTGAAAGAAAGAAAATAGATTTTGTAGCTATATATAACATTAGAAAGATTTGATTTTATTGCAATGTTTAGGGGCAAGCAATTCAATACGATGACAGAATGAAGTACAGTGCCTTGAACCTGTCAAGAACCGATCAAAGCAAGAAATCGCACGCTGTGTGGGCGCCGCAGGGCCGCAGTGAATACGTAATTCCACGCTCGCGGCGTAATCTTATCTAGGGCCAACAATGTCTGAGCTATATATCCCCGTAATAACTAACTATCACAGTGGCATCACCGATGGTAACTAGGCCTCATGGATGGCAACGCATCTGCATTTTAACCTAACAATCATGGCGTGAAAATCGGCAAACATCACGTGGAAATAACAAATAAGACAATTTCCATTCTATTTTCCGCAACAGTTGCATAATGTTTTCAGGAGTAAGGGATACCTTGTAGGTACATACATCGAGCCGACGTGCATGATAATATACTAAAAACGATGGCACCGGTCAATAAAGTATAAATGGGTATCTTAAGGCTTCCCGCCCACGTCCGATAATCGGTGACCGGTTTTTTGTAGGAGGAAAATAGAACGTACTGAGAGCCATAGTGCAACGCCCACGTCGTACATATAGTCGGTGAAAAATAAAATCGGTGCATCCCGACCGAAAATCGGTGAAAAATAGAACGTTCGGAAATGTATGCGTCAACGCACACTACTCACCGACTCACCGACAGTCTGAATAGTCTAAGAGCCGAACCTAGGTCGACCTTCACCTATCTGTTTACCGAATTAACCATTTTTTTTAACAAATTTCATACATGAACAAACACGTCTTGCATGTATTGCTTAAAGAATAACGTTCATAGGTATGAATATTTGAAAAAGAAATTATTAGCAACTATCACCCATTTGTTAACCAATTAAATGTGTGTGAAACTATAAGTTTAAAACATATAAAATACGCCTGTAAGGTATTGCCTAAGTATTTATGTTCATGACTAGGTACCTGGCAAGGAGGTGTAAACAGGAAAGTAAATATAAGTGACTGCACCGATCTGTTACCAATAAACCTCAAACACCTATTATTACACCTATATGTTTAAAACTTTTGGTTTCAAATACATTTGGTTAGTTAACAAATACAAAAAAAACTTGTTTAAAAAAATCGTGCACCAGATACCCAAAAAAGGGGATCGCAGTGACCCGGCCAATTATAGGCCAATGGCAATAACTCTCCTAATTACTCTGCAAAGTCATGGAGCGTGTGATCAATACTCAACTGCTGCAGTATCTAGAGGATCATCAGCTGATCAGTGACCGCCAATATGGATTTCGTCATGGCAGATCTGCTGGTGATCTTCTAGTATATCTCACGCACCATTGGTCCCACGCCTTGGACAAGAGTGGGGAGGCATTGGCTGTAAGCCTGGACATTGCTAAGGCTTTTGACCGGGTCTGGCACAGGGCACTCCTCGCGAAACTTCCATCCTACGGTCTTCCCGAGAGGCAATGCGACTGGACAGCCAGCTTTCTGTCTGAGCGTTATATACAAGTCTTAGTTGACGGTCAGCGCTCAGACAGACTACCTATCAACGCTGGTGTGCCGCAAGGTTCTGTGCTATCTCCCACGCTTTTTCTTCTGTATATCAATGAAATATTGGAGCAAAACTCAAATTTTCATTGCTATGCCGATGATAGTACGGGAGATACACACTACACTAGCCGTGCAAATGCCTCTCGGACACTTATCGAGGAAAGCAGGGCTAGACTTGTGTCTGAAATCGAGCACTCTCTGGGGCGGGTCTCGGATTGGGTCGACTTAATTTAGTACAGTTCAACCCTTCGAAGACACAAGTCTGCGCGTTCACCGCTAAAAAAACCCCATTCATTGTAACACCACAGTTCCAGCATTCCGCTCGCCGTTGATAAGAGTATCGGTATCCTGGGCGTTGACATATCGAACGAAGTGCAATTCGGGAGTCACGTTGAGTGTAAGACCAAGTTGGCATCCAAAAAGTTGCGGGTGCTTAACAAAGCGAGGCAGTATTTCACATCGGGGCAGCTACTACAGCTTTATAAGGCCCAAGTGCGGGCCCATCTGGAATACTGCTCTCATTTGTGGGCGGGAGCCCCCAAATACCAGCTTGGTCCACTTGACTCCCTACAAAGACGCGCCGTTCGTATTGTTAACGATCCAGGACTTACTGACAGGCTCGGACATCTGAGCCTGCGCAGAGACATTGGGAGTCTGTGCGTGTTGTACCGTCTCTACAATGGTGAGTGCTCTGCTGAACTGTTTGACATGGTGCTACCATCTATTTTCCTACACCGTACTACCCGCCGAAGAGAGAAGTTCCACCCGCACCGACTGGACACCTGGCAGTGCTCAACGGTGCGGTTTTCACGTTCGTTCCTGCCCAGAACGTGTAAATTGTGGAACGAACTTCCCTCTGAGGTGTTCCCTAGGTGCTACAATATGGGGTTCTTCAAAAATGGCGTCAAAAGAGTCCTTCAGGGCTGGCAGCGCGTTGGCAACTCCCCTGGTGTTGCAAATGTTCATAGGCGACGGTGACCACTTTCCATCAGGTGGCCCGTTTGCTTGTCTGTCAATCTTCAGACATAAAAAAAACATTGTATGTATCCATTTTTTACATACAATGTTTCATTTGGTGAACAGATAGGTGAAGGTCGACCTAAATTCGTCTCCCCTACTAGAAGGACGTGTCATTGTTCATAAAATTTATGAATAATAATTGACATTCTATAATATTTAAAAAAATTGTCTGGTCAAAGTCTCACTTCGTAGATCAGCATGACCAACATTAAATATCCACTTCAATAATCTCTGAGAGATTATTGGATCAACCCAAAACTTTATTTTTTCACTTCAAACAAACCTTCCTCTGTAAATCCACTTTCCTCCTTATACTCATGAGATTCTCTCGGCTCTCTGTCTATGACGTGCTGCTCCACCGACAAAAAAAACGGACGTGGGCGTTGAGTCGGTCACAAAATTGGACCGATTATCTGTCCTACAAAAAGTAGGACGTGGGCGGGAGCCCTAAACCTGTCAAGAACAGATCAAAGCAAGAAATCGCACGCTGTGTGGGCGTCGCAGGGCCGCAGTAAATACGTAATTCCACGCTCGCGGCGTAATCTAATCTAGGGCCAAAAATGCTTGAGCTATATTACAAGTCTGCAATATAACTAATTAAAATAAACAAACTATGCGAACAAACAAAAATATTTCTTTATCCAACGCCTGACACAATAGAAAATATACAATTTCATTTTGGAATACTCTTATAAATTCGAGTAAGCTGTGCGTAATATTTTCAGTGTCAAAAGTGTTTGTAGATCACATGAGAAGGAGAAAAATAAACGTATTAGTAGAAATTACGGATCCAGTGTACGAAATACAGCACTTTAGACTTGTCAAGTACCAATCAAAACAAGAAATCGCACGCTGTGTGGGCGCCGCAGGGTCGCAGTGAATACGTAATTCCACGCTCGCGGCGTAATCTAATCTAGGGCCAACAATGCATGAGCTATGTTACAATGAAGATTATTTAGTGCGATTCCGCTGTGAAATGCATTGTTTATCACGTGCTCATGTAAACTCTTGTATCGTTTGCTATTTTCTATCTTTGAACTACTAAGAAGTGGACAAAACGATGTCCAATGCGAAATGGACGCACTTATGATTAATTCATCTTTAGGTTTTTTATACAATGTACGGCTTTTCTCTTAAATTTTCCCTTAAACCAAAGCTGCTGGATGTGTTTCGTATATACTATCAACCCCGAAAACACACCCTAAGGCGTCAAATTTCGCAAATAGTCTTAGGCGGCACCTATGTCCTCAAAAGAATCCCTATGAAAAATTTACTATGTTACTTTTAATAGGTATCTCCAAGAACATACGTACCTACAAAGTTTCACGATGATTGGTTAAGTAGTTTTTGCGTAGAAGAACAACAAACAAACTTATATTTGCATTTATTATATTAGAAGGGAAGTAGCGATTAGATACAAGGCATTTCAATGAGTCAACGACAATTGCCTTGTATTTTTTAAATGCGTTAACACATTGCCTTGCCTAATACATCTGCCGTAGTCCACAAAACAATGCATGATTTTGCACTTTTTGTAGATAGTTTTTTGTTAGATTCTAGCATAGTCAATGAGTTCAACACTCGGTATACACAACTAGTGAATTGCTCATCTATACTAATATTATAAAGCTGAAGAGTTAGTTTGTTTGTTCGCTTGAACTCGCTAATCTCAGGTCCAATTTGAAAAATCCTTTCAGTTTTAGATAGCCCATTTATCGAGGAAGACTTTAGGGTATATAACATCACGCTAAGATGAATAGGAGAGGGTAGGTAACATTGTACCCGCGTAAAGCCGGGGCGGACCGCTAGTCTTTTATAAAGATCAATCCCTTTTTAAATGTTGTTACTACATACTTTTAATACCCCCTAGAGTATTTAAAGTAGATATCAACAAATGAATCAGTTCGGGTAGCTACAATCCTCTCTGATTTATTTCAGATGCAATTGGGTGCGCCCACGCAGTCTTGTCCGAGGCGTCACCAAGTCTGCGTGCGATCGGACCAATTAATGCCGCGATAGTGTTGGACATTTGTGGTTCGTGACTAATTTATTAGTGTCAATGAATAGGACTAAGTAAGGATTTACACCCTGCTGATTGATTACTCTTATCTTGTATGTTTAAGATAAACGTGTCTGTATTAACGGAAGGGATAATGAGATGCACATGCATTCATGTATAGATGTAATGGTAGTAGAGTTCAAATTCACTGGTGGTAGGGTTCCAGTGCAGAAGCTCGATAATCTATCAAATAAACTCATTGCTGATACGAGGGGTAAGGCGCGGGCCCACCACGACGGGTGCTGTGCACGGACAGGCGGCGCATTCTAGCTGTTGTATTAATTTGTTTGACAACGTGGATCAATGTTTCCACTGGAGTACATGAAGACCCACGAATAATGTATAGCGTGGCGTGGCACGGCGCTACGCACGTCCTACTGTAATCCAAGGAGAATGCGTTGAGATAAGCGAGCTGTACATAGTCGTGGGTCATATTCGTGTACTCTCAATGGAAACGTAGACCCACGTTGATAGCGTTGAGCTATGTTACCGCCATCGATTTCTTGTCGCTGGTAACCGCCTATTCGAGTTAGCCACGCATGTATCAATGACGTCAGTTCATGTGTAGCCTCATAGTGGGTTGAAGTGGAGTGTCCACATATAATTTCATATAAAGCGAAGCTTAATACACGTGCGCAGGCTCTCCATGCACCGCGGCGGGCCCGCGCCTTTACTCAAACAAATATAGCTGGCTAATCATGGATGTTTGCATTCAAGCACATTACCTAAGTTTCCTTCAAGGCGTCGGGGTGTCTGTGTGCGATCGGACTAATAAATGTCGCAATAGTGTTGGACATTCGTGGTTCGTGACCCATTCATTATTGTCAATGAAAAGATAAGGATTACACTCTGCTGGTAGATTAGGTACTCTGTTTATACGAGATTATCTTGTGTTAGTGTCTGTACTTAGGAGGGTAGTAAAATGGTGGGCGCAGTGTTTATTTACCAACAATGTGTACTGGAGGCTAGTTTCTAACCATTACATCAAAAAAAAACTTGCACCTTGCAATTGAAAAGTGCACAATCAGAGGAGCAGACATAGGTATAGGAGCAGAGCTACTCTTGAGTTTAGCTAGAGACGTTGATTATATAAAAAGAATACATTAGAAATGAGCACTGCCTCTTACGAAGGATAATAATATATTGGGCAATGCTGTACTGCATTTAAATGAGGCAAGTCTAAGATTGGATGATAAATTGAGATGCCTTGTATGGGAGTCACTGATAAAAATAAATTGGATTCGTATGAATGAAGTGACGAAAACAAAATGCTTAAATTTTATCAATGCTACAACTGGCACTAAAATAATTATTTAAAAAGTTAAAAGCATAAGATTAAGGAAGAATAGCGTGCTTTTAAACACCTCGGACCAAGGAAAGTAACAAATTAAAATAAGCACGAAATAAAAAAGAAAAAAAAAACAGCACAACATGCTTGACACCGTTGAACACATTTTCGGTCACCGAACTTGTTCAATTTTTTTTTCGACACAAAATGACATCACCCCATTCCTAATTACCGGACATAAAAAATATCAATTCTGTTGATACCAGAACCTGTATGTAGTGACACGGTTGACACTAATCCGATGGGCGAGCAAACAAATTATACGAGACATTCCACTGATTGTACATAGATTATGTGGTTTAATTAAGTTGTGCTTGGCGAGTTTGTTTCTGTAGTACATGGGGAATGAGCCGTTACTCGCGCGGTTTTACATACATTGACTTTGATCAGCTGTAGTCGAGTTTGAGCGTGAAGATAAGGAAGCCGAATTAGGGCGTTCACAAATTGTTGCTATTAGATACACACTCACAGAAACATAAGCTATCACATATCGTGTTTTTTTTTATTATTTTTTTATTTTTTTATGTAATGAAAGTGGCAAACAAGCATGCAGTTCACATTGATGTTAAGTGATGACTGCAGCCCATAGACACTCACACAAAGACCAAGGTCAAAGTGCAGATGCGTTACCACTCCTGAGGCCTAAGGTGTTACGCCTCTGTGCCGGAAATTGCAGGGTAGTGCTGAACACTACCATTTAGCGGCAAGTAGGTATATTAGGTAATGCGGTGGTGCCTACGCCCGCGAGCTCCGTCACTGGAGCTCTACCACCAGTAGTGTGTAACGTATGGTCCTGTAATAACTACCACAAGGATCTAATAACTACGGTCTCAGGGGTGAGGTATCTGCATTTTGACTGTATAATTGGCAGGCCGACTTCTTTAGTCCCGGCAATTAACTGGTTTTTGAACTCGGCATTTTTTTATGAACAGTTTTTTTTTAATTTCAATAATTTGAGAATAATTTTAAACGTATCGTACCTCCACGCCTGTAATCCCCGAAGGGGTAGGCAGAGGTAAATGCATGCATACAAGCATACATACATACAAACAACCACGATTCGCCGGTTACGTTTTTGTAACAGTAACAGGTGGCGAGCCTGTTGACATCTCCGGGCACATTACCAAACTTCGAGGTACTGGTAAATAGCCAGAAAATGGAAAAATCCCATTAGAACCAGAGATAAAGGACTTTACACCATTATCTCTGATAACCCCCTACCCGGGAATCGAACCCAGGACCTCAGCATAGTAGTAGTGGCCTGCTACCACTAGGCTACCGAGGCAGTTAGAATTATTTTAAATGTAGAGTTTTTAATGTTTATTAGTTTTACGTGAAATGTCACAACAATTTCACAAGCTGCAAATCTTGCCCAGCCGTAAAATATATAATATATTAATGCCGGTATTATGCGTAGTACCTTTTGGGATTAAAATAGACATGTCTAATAATTTGACAGAGACGTAATAAAATATGAATATCTATTGGAAAGTGTCTATTTTGCATAAGTGAGATCTAATTTTATTAGCTAGATGAAGTGCTTATAAAGTGAGACAAGTTTACTGTTCTCTGATGTTTATTGAATATTGTTTTATATTATTTCGCATTAACACATGCTTGTGCATCTTTAAAAATAAAATTTATTGAATATTTACCTTGATTTACCTTTCACTGGTGGTAGAGCTCCAGAGACGGAGCTCGCGGGCGTAGGCATAATATACTTGCCGCTAATCGGTATGGGGCCTCAGGAGTGTTACCACTCCTGTATCTGCATTTTGACCTTGGTATTTGTGTAAGTGTCTATAGGCTGCAGTTATCACTTAACATCAATGAGAACTGCATGCTTGTTTGCGTTTGTATGGAATTTTGGCGGAGTGTCCGCGGTGTGGCCCTACATCGTCATCTAATCGAAACACGGTTCTGAGTTATGACATTTAAAAGCAGTAATTTTAGAATAATTGCAACACCAGTTCTGAAAGAGTCCGTTTTCAAATAAACATTTGCTAACCGACATGCGGACCGCACTTCCTGTGTTTACGCGATATTTCATCAAAGATGGCTGCGGCCTGCGCACGCGCATCGCATTTTAAACAATTACTCCTTTAGCGCCTGGGTAATATAGCGTTTGTAAGTTTATTATAAGGAAGGTAGGTAAGGAAGGCGATTGTTAATTTATTAATGTGAAAGATTTCATATCTGAATCTCATTAGGAAAGTTCATGAACTTCAAAATCCACGAATATATGACTTCAAAATATGTCTCATTTCAGGAGTAAAATAGAAATCATATCTTGATCAGTGGTCATAATTGTGCTGTTGCGATATCGCCTGTTACTCGCAGAACCGAATGCCCGTGTGAGAGAAGGGTTACTTCCCAAAGTTTTATAGATTTTGCCTACGTGTTTTCGCCAATTCGAATCGTAAACCAAGATCATCGTACGTTCGAGTGTTATCATCGGCGTTAAGTGTATCTGGTGTATAGATATTAGTCCATCAGAGCAAAGTTTTTAATTCCCAAATACACGCCATCGACGCCATCGTACAGAATGAGGGTAGGAAACAGCAGATCAACATAACCGTACTTTATAATAACATTGAACCACACCATGCACTGTATTGCAAAAACATAATCATGCGTTTATATTATGACCTGTTGTTAGTGACAAAGAGTAAATTAGGTAGAACGGCAGGCAGATGCAAAGTAGGAGGTTTTCGCACGCTTCAGAATTTGCAAATAATTTTCAAACTTAAAAGTAGAGGATGAGCTTATGTAAAGGCCTGTGTTGTGGGGTTATGCAAAATAACCAGTATTACAATTGTTTATGGAATCGACGTGATTATAATATTTACAATACGTATCTTTATTTATTTGACGGTATCAAAAAATATCCTTCATGTAATGTTTATGAGAGTTTAAATCAATGAAATAATAATTTAATTCAATAATAATTACATTAGACTTATAATTAGTATTACGAAAAACATATTGTAATCTTATTAATTCGTATCTATTCAACCAGAATATTCATTATTCATCAGAGTAGGAGCTGTAATAGTATTACATAACCCTTCTGTATCCCATTTTAGTATTTACCGTAAGGTATTCTCTTACATTTCTCCTGGACACGATATTTAAAATTGAGAGCAAAAACAGGCATCAATCCGGATCTCTACTGCCACTAATTTATTAAGACTACAAAAAGCACTCCCAGAAAAAAGTCCGTGGTAATTAATCAGAGTAAATTAGGTGTGTGGCAATTACGTGGTAATCTGTCAATGTCGGGTCGGCGCGGCTAGTCTTTGGTTGCCTTTGGCCCAGCTTATTTGGCACCGGCCTATTGAAAATAAACAGCGATGGGGTGTACACTTACGGCCAACGTCTGAAAATGTTAATCGTCGCAATTAGTAATGGAATTGGAGATTTTAAAAAATATGGTTTTGGGAACAAGTCATTAGATTGTCCAGTTTTGCACAATTTAAACTGCAGATTTGAGAAATCTTTATAAGGAGTGGTTAGGATGTATCAAAAACACTTTTTTCCATTTTGTTTTATTCTGACTACGAAAGCAGCTCCCAGAAATGACACATGGTAATTATTCAGAACAATTAGCGTAGGTACCGGGTAGGGGGTAGGTCGGGTCGGGGCGCCTAGTCTTTGGTTAACTTTAGGCCAGATTATTAGTGGCCGATTGAATATTTAAACAGTGATTGGAGAAGTTCTAACACGGATGCCGCGATGTTTAAAAAGTAAACATACTTAAAATGTGGATGGTAGCCATTTATGATAGATTTGGGAGAATAACAAATAAAAATTATACAATTTATTTTAATGTTATTTTGTCATGATTTCCCGAATTCTTTTTATCAAGCACATTTGATAAAATCTTTGAGCCAGTTATTAAGCGGCTGAAGCAGATGGGCTGAAGTTAGTGCACGATAATCGGGGAATTTTTTGGTCGTCAAATAAACTTTGCTACGAGTGTTTTCACACTAGCAATATGTTATAACACACGTCAACACGACAGTACTGAACAAAATCATTTGGATAGTTACTTTACCAGTTGTATGATACCATATTAAGGCGCAGTTATATCTCGCCATATACCACAGTAATACTTTCCACATAATTATGAGCCGCATCCTTTAGTATGTAGTCTTTATCAGTACAAGCGCATCGTATACTTTATTGGCTCGGCGGTGTAAAGTGTACGAGCATGAATCACGTATAAACGCCTACCGTGTGGGTTTACGATGATCATAGTGGTTTGATGCTGTTTTATATTTGATGGTTTAATGGGTGCTTTTATAACACTTAATTTTAATGACGAAACTGATATGCAGTGCGAATACTGATCGATGAATATTACAAAGTCTGCAGTAGATCAATAATGAGTATTTTTAAATAGTGTTTCTGATTTTGATTTTATTTAAAGTAAGTGGTATAACATGCATACCACTTACTTTAAATAAAATCAAAATCAGAAACACTATTTAAACTTACAGTTTATATTCTGACATGTAAAGTGACAACTGCAACCATTAGAAAATATTTTTTTTAATTTATGTAATGGGCGTGGCAAACAAGCATGCAGTTCACATTGATGTTAAGTGATGACTGTAGCCTATAGACACCCACATGAAGACCAAGGTCAAAATGCAGATGCGTTACCACTCCTGAGGCCTAAGGTATTGTGCCTCTGTGCCGCAAATTACAGGGCCGTACATTACCACCTGACCGGAACACGATAGTGCTGAACACTACCATTTAGCGGCAAGTATTGGGTAAAATGGTGAAAAACGCCCTATCAGGAAATATGCCCCCCCCCACTTGCAATATATAGCACACCGAACTATCATTTGTAATAGTTAGAGCGCCAATCGATAGGTGGCAATAGTACTCAAATTCGTTGAGGCAAGCGGCTGCAGTTCGTTTGTAGTTAAGAAAAAAAATCAAAACCATGAAAAAAATTGTTCGGATTGTAACACAATTCACGTGGGTGCGTATTTATAAAAACGTTTAACATATTCAAGTAATATTTTTAAATGAGTGTGAACGATTGATGATTTTAGATAGGTACCTAACCTTTATAAAATTACCAAGTTTTTTTGCATGTTTATATTAGTTTTAGGTTCTAAGCGCTGGGGCGTATTTGCGTACGTTTTGTAAAATACGCCCCGATTTCGTAGGTGAAATATGCCTCAAATTTTAATGTGCTTATACTTGTTTTTTACTTATTAATTATGGGTAAACGTTACAAAAGAAAAACATGCAGAGCATCGTGGACGGCTGCAGCTCTAAATGAGGCAATGTCAAAGGTCACCAGTAAAGAGTTAGGGATCAAAAAAGCCAATAACCTGTATCCAGTGTACTTGCCCCTTGGCAAGTAGACTGGATACAGTGTACAAGATGCTTGAAATGGGAGCATGAATATTGTACGATGTACAACAATTTCTGTAACAAGTGTGGCGGCTCTAATGTGCGGCAGCAACACAAGTAATATTTTTTGACGTGACAACGTCTTAAATTAGGTTGCTGCTCGGAGTCACTCATGAAAAAGTGTAACGCCCGGTAACGTAACGATGAGTCACCGAACGAGAGAGAGGCCTGCCGGACCGGCGAATGCCTTTCTACCGAGAAAAAGACGTTGTCACGTAAAATCTTCGCCCGTAAAACCGACTTTACAGGCAACCAGTTTTTCTATATCATGTTGATTTTTCTTTATTACTATTAATATTTTGTTATTTTTTACTATAGGGCATTTTTCACAGACCCCTTGGGGAATACGCCTTTTTCTATAGTTTTTAAAATAACGTGCAAGTCAAAAAATAATCAGAATTACTGGCTAAATGACCATATAATAGGAGGCTGATTAGTTTATGTAACAAATGATTCCCTAGAAATAAATGTGATTTGCTTTTAAATGTGTTTTATAACTTTTAAAACACTCGCGTTTAACACTAATTTCACTCATTTTACGAACCGGGTCGTGACGCGATATAGATATTGGGTAAAAACACTTTTTACCTTTATTCCGACGTTTCGACTCGGTTGCACAAGCCGTGGTCGCGGACAGACTGTTGTAACAGCAAAATGTCAATTTGCGGGTGGCTTGATGTTCTTCTACCTACAAGTTGCGTGATTATTGTAAAGGCCGGCACACAACGCTCACTGTATCCGACGATAGGTCCGATGTTACATCGCGCGATCCTAAATTGTTTATGACCGGTGTCCAGGTCGGAGACAATTTATATCCATCTTCACGATTGAAATTGTTTTTGTACTTATATATTTCAATCGCCTCTTGTATTATCCTGGGATAATAATAACGTTCAGTGGAGAGGACTTTTGGATTGTGAAGATTGATCCAATGATTAGTCTCCGAGGTTAAAAGGTGTTCCGCGATCGCCGATTTTTGCATCTGTCGGTTTTTTAGAGCTGCGATGTGTTCTTTGATATAAATTGTCTCCGACCTGGACACCGGTCATAAACAATTTAGGATCGCGCGATGTAACATCGGACCTATCGTCGGATACAGTGAGCGTTGTGTGCCGGCCTTTACAATAATCACGCAACTTGTAGGTAGAAGAACATCAAGCCACCCGCAAATTGACATTTTGCTGTTACAACAGTCTGTCCGCGACCACGGCTTGTGCAACCGAGTCGAAACGTCGGAATAAAGGTAAAAAGTGTTTTTACCCAATATCTATATCGCGTCACGACCCGGTTCGTAAAATGAATGAAAAAAAAAATGTGTTTTATTTGACAAAATTAAAAAGTAGGGCTTAACCAGTAATTAACCAGTAAGTATTTAACCAGTTTACCCTATTAGGTAATGCGGTGGTGCCTACGCCCGCGAGCTCCGTCACTGAAGCTCTACCAATATACATCTACACAAAGACCAGGGGTCAAAATCCAGATGCGTTGTCACCGTTATGATAAAAATTACAAGGTCTACATTACCATCGAACCAAAATTCGATACCTAGTTCAAAACGTATCGGGACATTTAACGTCCCGGTCGGGACGAGTCCCCAGAGCCTTGAAATCGGGACGTCTCGCGCAAATCGGGACACCTGGCAACACTAGCTGTGAGTGTAGGCGTATTTTATACACAAAAATCGGCAGCAAAATCTGATCAATTCAATTCATGGTGTGTTATGTCTGGTTTCGTTTTCTAGGGGTGATATTCACAGATTCACAAACCGCACTACGACTTTACATTCAGCAATACGCGTAGAACTGTCAAAACTCATACTGACATCTCTATTGACACTTTGCTTAGCGCCCTAACGCACTAGCGGTTAGCCGCGGGATTTACAATGTTATATGCAACCGCCTGGTATGTATAGTGCGTACAATAACAGGCGGTTGCATATTAAACTGTATAAATATAACAACGTTAAGAAAAACCGAATTGAAAACTGAAAATTAAAAAATTATAAAGATTTAATTGTAATTATATACTACTTATTATTTATAAGTGCTATTTACTAATAGGTTTGAAGTCGGTGCCAAGCCAAAATCACTAAAGTAGGCATTTCATTGTATTAAAACGTAACTTCATACATAAAATTCATACAAAAATATATATATCGGCCGAATCGAGAACCTTCTCGATTTTGAACTCGGTTAAAAGCGGCTCGCCGCGCGGCTACCGGCTCCCGCGGCTAACCGCTAGTACGTTGGGGCGCTTGAGTAAAGTTCTAGTACGGTCTAGGAATCGCACCCTAACAGTAGTAACACATATACGGTACGATCCGAACCAAATATGGCCGTGTGAGACCGGCGGACATAATTTTTATTAAGTCCGATTCGGTCCGCTCGCGCGGATTTGGTCGGCGGATTCGGTCCGCCGTACAGCATCCGGACGTGTGTTACTACTATAAAAAAAACAGACATAAGCCATCATGAAAATATTGGAATTCGACTACCACAGAGCGTCGTCTGTCAAAATTGTATGGAAGCCATAAATTCTGACAGACCCAATGATTAAGCTGAAGTTGTAGGTAATGAAGATACGGTTTTATTCCAAGGAGGTAACAACTTGATGTACTCGTATGTATGGATCGCCTGCAGTTATTTTAAAATGGGTGGTTTGTACTAAATTGCTTAAGATTATGCTAACTGCCTCGGTAGCCTAGTGGTAGCAGGCCATTACTACTACGCTAAGGTCCTGGGTTCGATTCCCGGGTAGGGGGTTATCAGAGGCAATGGTGAAAAAGCCTTTATCTCTGGTTCTATTGGGATTTTTCCATTTTCTGGAAATTTCCCAGTACCTCAAAGTTTGGTAATGTGCCCGGAGATGTTAACAGGCTCGCCACCTGTTACATGGGCCAAAACGTAACCGGCGAATCGTGGGTGTTTGCATGTATGCTTGAATGCATGCATTTACCTCTGCCTACCCCTTCGGGGATTACAGGCGTGAAGTTACGTATTATGCTAGGCTGTCCACTGTTTACGTAGATGTAATTATGTAGGTATGTATGTATGTAACTTTACGCCAGGTCCCTAACGAGGTAGGTAGAGAATGTGGAGCGCCAGATATCCTGGTCGTAATACACCTCCCGTGCCTCATCTACCTAAAGCCCATTATGTAGGTATAGCCGGTAAAGTGTAGTGTGTGAGCTTGAGAGTGTAGGCACCACCGCATTACCTAATCTATCTATCGCCAAATGGTAGTGTTCAGCACTATAGTGTACCGTTTAGATAGTAATGTATGGCCCCGTAATAACCATCACAGAGACATAACAACTTAGGTTTGCGTTTGACCTCTGGTTTTTGTGTTGATGTTTATGAGCTACAGTCATCACTTAACATCCATATGAACTGCCTGCTTCTTTGCCATCTTGGTCACATATAAAATACTTTTTTTCGTAAATTGTCGTTTGATCAGAGGAATAATATCCCAATGGTGTTTCGTCTAAGGCTGAACCGTAGGTAATGGAAGTGGCAAACAAGATGCAGTTCACATTGATGTTAAGTGATGACTGCAGCCTATAGACACCCACACAAAGACCAAAGTCAAAATGCAGATGCGCTGCCACTCCTGAGGCATTAGGTGTTATGACTCTGTACCGGAAATTGCAGTGCCGTACATTACCACCTGACCGGAATACGGTAGTGCTGAACACTACCATTTAGCGGCAAGTAGGGAAATTAGGTAATGCGGTGGTAATGCCTACGCCCGCGAGCTCCATCACTGGAGCTCTACCACCAGTATATATTTTTTCTCGTTTTTCAATTTTGTTGTTGTCGATCTACATACGAGACCTTATTTTCTAATATTGAGTAGCTTATTTTCTAACTTGCAAAACATAATCTGTCAAATTTTCTATTTTTCTGTCATACGTACGAGGCCTGAATATTGAGAAGGTGTAGATTAAAGATTTTTTATAACTTGCAAAACATAATCTATCATAATTCAAATTTGTACTGAGATTTATTACAGAACCGGTCGTAAATATTTTGAATATTCAAGACGAATTTTATGCTCCATGACATCGCGCAGTACGTGACAAGATTTATGTACCGCGGCTTCAAGTTTTGATACTTACAACATTAATCACAATTAATATACATACCCCCTTATTCATAAACGTATTTTAGCTAAAGTGTTGCTAATCTCTCCTTTGTCTTTTTCTATCCTGCACATTTGACAATGCAACTGACAAAGACAAAGCATAATATAGCTAAAACGTATCTAATGTACGTTTATGAATAAGGGGGTTAGAATATAAATTTACATCTCAGGTGCCTGTTTACAGTTATGATTCAATTTTTATGGTGAATTTTTTTTTTTTTATGTAATGGAAGTGGCAATCAAGCATGCAGTTCACATTGATGTTAAGTGTTGACTGCAGCCTATAGACACCCAGACCAAGACCAAGGTCAAGATGCAGATGCGTTACCACTCCTGAGGCCTAAGGTGTTATGCCTCTGTGGCGTAAATTACAGGGCCGTACATTACCACCTGACCGGAACACGATAGTGCTGAACGCTACCATTTAGCGGCAAGTATATTAGGTAATGCGGTGGTGCCTACGCCCGCGAGCTCCGTCACTGGACCTCTACCACCAGTAAAAAAAAAATAATAAGAATAATGTTAAATTTCCACGATGTTGACCTAAAATACGATTTTTCAATTCATGCTAAGATAATTATGACATACGGAACTGCAACGTGGTCGCGCACTATGGGCAGAGAATATGTAATAATACTACGTATAGAATGGACACTTCGACGTCCAGCCCGATTACCCGGCCTCACCCAACCTCCTCACCTCATATGCTTATCACAGAGAGCGGGCCAGCTCCAACACTGTTCTCTCGATGATCGCCAATCGCTTAGACTGTCTATACATTCGACACTGCTGTGACAGACATGCCAATAATGTTTGACAATTAGACTGTTAGGTACATTTTGTTATTGTTAGTATTTGTGATTGTTCAGAATTCAAAATGTATTATTCAAATAATGGAGTAGTTCGCTCAATAGATGGCGTTGACTCTAACGCTAGCTACAGCTATATTACGCGGTTGAGATTTCTTGGTAATATACACAATACATAAGTATATCTGGTTCTTGCTCGTCAATTGAAAGGTTTAGTACATTCTTCACACATACCTGTTTTCAGTTCTACTATCTGAATAATTAGTATATATCTGTTGTGTGATTTATATATGTATTGTTTGATGGTTACCCCGTTAACAGTGATTGATTATTTTGATGCTTATAAAATTATTAATTTTATTAATTTCTATTTATCACTGTTCTTATTATTATTTTATTTTACTTTTCAATGTTGACATATTCTAGGTATAACTGTCAAATTAATATTAATATTGCTGAAGATTAAGACCGAACACTTCATATATTCTATAATAATATGTTTCTAATGTGTTATTACTATGGGTGAAATAACCTGAAATAAATGATTTTTTTTATTTTTATGGGCGACGTGGGCATAAATCTGGCTATATCCCATCTGGCCCGGTGACTTGGCCCGGTACCGGGCTACATTACAAAAAAAGTTTTAACTGGCCCGGTGATATGCTGTGTAGGCCATTCAAATATTTGTCCTGGTGCGGTGATGGAACCCGATGATTCGAAGGGTCGCCCTTCGAATCAATCGGTCGTCTCACACAGATGGATTAAAATTAAGTGGTGCTGCCCACACTAGGCAGGGCCTGTATCGTGGGCAATTTTTATGGTCTTAAAAAGGATTATACCTCAGTTGTTTGTAGTACAATAACATAAGTACATTTAGTAATAATAATTACAAGTCATGTATAAAACGCACACTATGTAAAATGCTTACTAAAGACTCGACGACTATCTAAAGCAGAGGTTCCCAAACTATTTTTTCTGGTAGACCCTTTACAATTTTTTCTGGATTCTGTGGACCCCCGTCCTTGCTACATTTATATCACATTCCCATATTTCCAATTTTTGTTCACGCCTACGTAGACCTCCATCGAGTCTCTCATGGACCACTTTGGGAATCACTGGTATGATGTAAGTAAATTGGTAGTATCAGTGTATGTGTTCTGATCCATTATCGTAGACCCCCATTTCCATTTCATGGACCCCCAATTTTTTTTTTCACTGACGCAGACCCCTTTCAGGTTGTCATAGACCCCCAGGGGTCGATATAGACTACTTTGGGAATCACTGATCTAAAGGATAGACCAGCATTTGTCCAGGCATCTGCCATTGGACAAATGCTGGTCCAGCTCCACAAGACTTAAAATTTAAAAAAATGTGAAATCGTGCATTGTACTAGAGATTGTTAAACATAGTTATAAGTGTCATATTGTGAAAATAGTTTTAAGGAACATATTTTGAAAGACCCTACTGAGTTTTGTTTTGGCAGGTTTTTTCTCGGTAATGTGGGCTTTGGAACTCTGCCAGTGAATGACAAAGAATGTCCCATATTTTTTTGTTTAGTCTTGTCTTGCCGTTTGTAAAAGAGAGTATGGAACATTCTGTTGATACCTTTTTTTATTATTAGGTATTTTTGGACCATTTTTTTTTTTTCTTTGACATATTGATCAACGTGTCAGTTGTTATTCGCTTTAATTTTTAATTTTGTAATTTGACCTATCACAAGCACATTCTATTATTTCCAAGTGATTAAATATTTTTTTGAGTTTGAGTTTGAGTTTAGTAATTATAGTTGAATTTCAGTTGATTTCTAACAAAATATGTAAATCTCAGCTTCACGTAACATTATCAAAGGTACTCACCCAAACAGCCGAGACTGGAGAAGCCGTGGTGCAGGTCGAGGCAAGTGTCGCAGTATGGCGGCGCGGCGCCGGCGGCGCAGGAACAGGCGCCGCTTGCCGCGTCACAGGTCGCGCTGGTCGCTGCGGCGCCGCACCGACACGCTGGGCAGCCGTTAGCTATACCTGGTGTGGTATGGATGAGTTTAGTTGTGTGCGGCTTAAAAAGGATGAATAGATGCTTTTTAATAACAATAAGCTTCCCTAAGTAAAAACGCTTTACGGAGATTTAAAAGCATTAATATTAAACGAGTTCGGGCGTGTTGTATACGCGAGAAAATCCTCAAGTTTAATTTCTACAATGTATGAAGCTCGCGAAAACCTACGAAAACGTTCAAATTAAACGAGTTAAGTAAGGATGATAAGGGTTCACATGGAGGCTGAGTTGCTTAGATCGGGTGCTCAAGCGGCCCTTGATCGGGTAAGACCTGAAGCCGCCTGTTGTAGTTACACTGGTGAATTAAGACACGGTGTGAGCTGCGGTTTGCTCCTACTCTGAGGACGTGGTAGCGTGGTAACGGCGATAATAAGCTTTAAGTCCAGCCAAATGTCCTGTAGCACCGTGCGTACAGAATAGACGTGATATTTGCAACTACAGTATCTTCTGCTACTAAAATAGGTACTGAGTTGCGGGAGGGGAAATGGAGTGGAAATTGTGGAGAGAAGACGACAGTGCGGTCCCTGTCGTCGGCGAGCTTTGTCGATTGCCGTCATATATCCCGGGGAGTATCACGACAGGATGTACCTATCGGAGTCTCTCTTTAATGCAGGGAGGTCTCATTAATTCCGGTTTTTCTTCTGAACGTCAGTTTAATGCGTTAAAAATGTCACGAGTGGTTCCAATTTCTATACTACAACAAATTTGTATAAGAACCAGCTAACGAACTTTAGCTAGCTGATGATTTTGAACAACAAGCTACTGCACTGACCTCCATGAGCGTGAGCGCAGACGTCACAAGCGCGGGCGGCCCAGCCCTGTGCGCAGGCGCAGGCGCCGCTGCGCGCGTCGCAGGCGGCCGACAGCGCGCCGGCGCCGCAAGCGCACGCCACGCAGCTGCCGTTCGCGCCGCCCGCCCAGTACCCCTCCTGAAGTACGAAGGTAAATAAAATATAGATATTGCGTACTTGAAAGGTATTTCAAATGAAGTTGAAAAGCGACAACACGAGTGAGCCTACTTCCCCGGCCCCTGATCGAGTATGTGGCCGCAGGGTCTATGGGCATATCATACCTACGTATGGCAAATAGCTAGGCCTTCTATAGCCTTCTTCAAGTCGAGGATAATAACAGTGCTGATTAGCATCGATATACAAACCTGACACTGATCGCACCTCTCGCCCTCAGTGTGCGGCGGACACAGCAGGCAGCGGCCGGTGAGCGCATGGCACGGCCCTCCGCCACACTCGCAGGGCACGCAGGAGCCTCCGGGAGTAATTGGGGAGCCCCAATAGCCGGAGTCACACCTGTTTATGAACAGACTATGAATATCTTGACGATCATCACTCCAGCCAACGATGGCTAAAACAGGGTAGTGCGTCTTTTTGGAAAGAATATGCCATAATCGCCTCGCTTGGCATGCGGATTGGCGGACGTTCGAATGGTATGCGAGGCTATTGAAATTAAAAAGATGTGAAGACGTCAAAAATCAGAATTGGATTTGTTCCACATTTTCAAACTGACACGCGTGCTTCGATATCGAGATGCCACCAGACCGAAGTGACCTCCCAACTTCGCTTTCTTCACGAGTTCAATTGCTGCACCCAGCTTATTGTCTCATTTCGTTTCACACTCTCCACGATTTGTTATGTTTGACAATGGCCAAGTCGGCTTGAGGTGTCGCGGGTTCAATGATTACATCCATCTCAAAAAATGTCTAAGGCATCTACAGAAGTTCCTACTTCAAAATACAAAGCACATGGCACTTACGATTCGCAATGGTCGCCGGTGTACCCGTCAGGGCACTGCGTGCACACGTAGTCGTCACCCTCCGCCGACGCCAGCGCGCAGTTCGGACTGAAGTTGTTGGTCGCCAGGAATAGGGGACAGGCACAAGGCTTGCATGGACCCTGCGTTAAATAATATTTATAGAACATTGAATCAGGTCTTATTTCCGTTATATCTATGTACAGCACGCGGGAATCTTAAATGTGTCGAAAGTGATTTCATCATCATAATCTTCTCTCCAGCCAAAAGACGTCTACTTCTTGACAAAGCTTTCCCCAAAAACGATCACAACAATATTGTGCGTCATTAGTGGAGAATATGCCGTAGTCGCCACGCTTGGCAGGCGGATTGGCGATCGCAGTGGCGGTAGTTTTATCGCGGGACGGTACTGCTCATCCCGCGTTATTTTTACTAGCTATCGGAATGGTGGTGGCGGTGTTCTAGAATGGCTTTTTTTTTCGTTTTGTAGGCAGGCTCTCCACGGGGTGGACCGACGACCTGGAGAAGATCGCGGGCTTTCGCTGGATAAGGGCGACCCAGAACCGTTCGTGGTGGCAATCTTTGGGAGAGGGCTTTGTCAAACAGTGGATGTCTTTTGCCTGAAATGATGATGATGATGATTGGAATAGTTTGATTGCCATTGTTTGGTTGACTGACTGCACTAGCGGAAGAATTTTCCTCCACTATACCCTCTAGTGGAGGAGAATTCTTCCGCTAGTCCGGTGTGTATATGGCAGTAGATGGGATTGGAAAATTATTTACTAACGACAAATGTTTACATACCAATACTGGATTCCCGTAGTGCCCCGGTAAGCACCGATCGCAGTGCAGGCCCGTCGTGTTGTGTTGACACTCCCCACAAGGTCCGTCCACTGAAAGAAAGAATATAATTTACTAGCTGACCCGGCTAACGTCCTTCTGCTATACAATAAAAATTAAAGCCATTACCGTCAAACATTTAAACATCTACATAAAAACCAAAGATTGGGAAAGAAGGGAATGATGCCATCATTACCCCAATGATCTCTTCATTGAATGAATATGCCTCACTTTCTTGTAATCAATCGACTTGCCAGAAGAACATCTGGCATGTCCATTGCAGGCGCACGACACGCACTTGAAGGGCTCGAGGCGCGCGCCGATGTCGGACGAGTGTGAAGGTGCACCAGGAATACTGTAGCCAAAGCCAGCTTGGAGGATTCTTGAGCCTTAGATTTTTGGTCGTGTGTACTCAGTCAATGGCAGAGAATCTTGACTTTAATGATCCCTTAATGAAATATAAGGGCTACGCTACGTTAGCCAACTCACTAGAATAGTATCTAGCATGTCCATTGCACCCGAATGGTACGCACTCGAATAGTGGTCGCGATCAAGGCGCGTTGATTTCGAACGTGTGTGAAGGCGCAGCGAAAACACTGGGGTCCGTCGTACCCACTTCACGAAGGGATCCGTCCGATGTTTTAAACATTGTTGCCGCGACCGCGACTGTCACTTCTTTCACGGACTTCCACATTAGGGACATATTTTATGAGCAAAAGAAAATGTATCCTTACATTCAGAAGAAACATCAAAGCCTCGAAGTAAACCTAAATTATAAATACCGGGTAATTCGTCCAATAAAAGGGAAACAAGGAAAAGACCATTGTTAACCCTTTCTCTATTGGATGAATATACCCTACTAAAGGTTGTTTAATCAATGTTACCAGAGGAACAGCTAGCGTGCCCATTGCAGGCGCAAGGCACGCACTCGAAGGGCGGGCGCGAGGCGGGCGCGCGCTGCAGGCGGACGTGGGTGAAGGCGCAGCGGGCACACTGCGGCCCGTCGTACCCGGCCGGACACGAGCACACTTCGCGAAGGGAACCGTCCGACCCTCGCACTTCTACACCTTCGAGACGCACCTGTTCAGAGTTAGTTACGATATTGTAGAAATTAAACTTGCGGATTTTCTCGCGTATACAACACTCCCAAACTTCTTCATACACCCGACGTTTCGGTCGCTTTCCAGCTGCCGTGGTCACGGGCTGACTGTTATAGTTACGACAGTTTAAAATTATGTAAATCGTTGCGTAAGGTATATCGTTTGCTAAACAATCTAACCAATAACTTCAATTTTGATTCACTACAATCTTCAATTTAATCACCAAACATTAGCATTAGCAAGATATACTTATATCACTCGATGGTTCGAGATATGGGTACACCATCCGCACGCCATCATCCATAGTTCACGTTGCCGTACGGCAATTCAGTGTCGTGCTAGATGAAGGTTATGGATCCGTACAACAAGACGTCCATCATTCGCGTGCGGGAGATAGAACATCTATCGGCATCAGCTGCCTGAAAGACTCGTAGCTCACATTGCTCCTACCATCTGTGATGAACATGCTTAAAAGTAACATAAGAGAAAACTTACCTCATCCTGATCATTATGATAATAAGCTCGCAACAACAGCGCTCGTACATCCAGCAAGACATCCATCAGTCGTGTGCGGGATATAAGTTCGCCTTCCGCACGCCACCCGTCTTCAAGTAGAGGTACCGCCAGCTCCAACTGGCCGGGATTCTCGTAGCTCACGTTGCCGTACGTCAGTCTCGTGCCGTCTAAGGGTATATAGGAAAATGTATATTATATATTATGTTATAATGCGTATTATAGACAATCTTTAAGAATTCTCGCATCTGTATTACTGCTCTCATTTGTGAGCTGGAAGCCCCCAAAAGTTCAGTGGTGCGATTACCACGTTTCTACTCATAACGAGTAAATTGTGGAACCCTTTGAGGTGCTTCCTTGATGCTACAAAACCTTCAGACATAAAAAAAATTGATGAGTTTCACTCAAAGCCTAAAAAAATGTTGACCATTGTACTATGTCTACGTCTCTAAAGAGTAGTTAAACTAGGTGAACTGCGTATACACGTGTCCTGAGATTCTAAATATCTTTTTAAAAATGATAACCTGCAGCGATGAGTATGACGTCGGGCAGAGCGGTGGGGTTCCCGCCGGAGTCCCCGCGCGCCACCGCCCAGAAGATGTTGGCGCGGACCTCGCCGCCGTACGCCGCCAGCTGCTGGCCACTGAACGATGTCGTCACCCAGTAGTATGAGTCCCAACCTTCAACCTGCGAATTTTTAATATTATGTTTGTGACTCCTGTGACAAGTGATACAATTGGAAAATGGATATTTTACCGGAGGCCAAGAGCAAGATTCCATAAATTCTAGTTCGCAATTTATGTGGGATCGGTTGAACTTGAATACGTTTTTTGTAGATAATCACAGTATATGTACGCGCGTTCATGCTACGCACATACCTACACATACTGAGAAATTATACTTCTTTAGCGTAACAATCCAATATACCAGAATAAAACAAAACTAACTTCAGACTGTAACTTTTATCAGTTTAGCAACTAACTTCAGACTGTCACTTTTATCTATCGGTGTGCGGGCGCAACGTAAAAATTCATTGCCAAACACAAAATTCTTTTTTTCCAATCGCGCCAAAAGAAGTACCTAAAACTTCAAAAAAAATTACTTTCACTATGCATTACAATTATTTGCACTACTTAAATACTGTAGTTTTACTTTAGAAAATGATAAGCTTAGTGCGCTCAAACAAAATATAAGTAAACATACGGACCCAAAGCTGACATTTTTTCGCGACCCATGCCTCTTTTTTTTTTTAATTATAACACTGACAAATCTTAGTCTTTAGAAATATGTGTTAAATAAGACAACTCAAGTTAAATCCCTCACTAAAATTAATTTCTTTAGTAAAAATAATAGATACATGTTTTTGAAATATATGATTGATTAATTGATCTTGTTAAAAATCCATAACGTATTTACCTCATAACTAATGATGTAAGGTTTCCCTTGTTCGTCGAGTGACGGCTCCACAGTGTTCTTCCCCGCCGGGTCACTGATCAGCCAAGCCTCTCCCAGCGGCAGCACCATCTTTCCTCGAGGAACAGAAAAGGAACGTTAATTTCGAATATCACTAATATAATAATAATGACAACCCATACGTCCCACTGCTGGGCACGAGTCTCTCCCCTCTTTGGGGGGGAGGCCTGGAGCTTACTCCACCACGCTGCTCCAATGCGGATTGGTGGAGGTGGGTGGGTCAGTGGCCAACCCGCTATCGGATGTTTTCAAACCGCCCATAAGGCCTCCGACAAGGTTTAACGACTGCTATCTATCGATAGCGACCGGGACCGACGGCTAAACGTGTCCTTCGAAGTAACGCGCATTTAATTTGCCACTAGCGGTCACCCATCACCACCCAACCGCGCCCGTAGTGCTTAATTGAGTAGATCGGTTATGATCTACACTAGCCACCGGGCCATGCGCGCTCCATCACTAATATAATAATTTTAAATGCATCCTTCCACAGGGTTCAGACTTAGAAATATCGAATAATACTTCACTAAGTAAATTCAATCTAACAAAGAAGACTTAAAACGGGTAACTTACGCTCAGCTTTCGACGTAACCCGCTTCGGAAACTATTTTTTTTTTTTTCTCCTTTGTATAATTAAACAAGAGGAGTGAGTAATGTTGTGGATGACTTGACAGAAGTCCTCGCTACGGTTTACGGGCGACTTAAGTCAATATCAAGATGAAAGGTGTGTATAGAGTGGGTTAGATATGTATTTTGAGTTAAGTTATTATGTGATGATATCTCATGTATTGTTGAACTGCTTTAAGGTGTTGACACTATTTTTTTTTATTTTTTTTTTCTCCTTTGTATAATTAAACAAGAGGAGTAAGTAATGTTGTGGATGACTTGACAGAAGTCCTCGCTACGGTTTACGGGCGACTTAAGTCAATATCAAGATGAAAGGTGTGTATAGAGTGGGTTAGATATGTATTTTGAGTTAAGTTATTATGTGATGATATCTCATGTATTGTTGAACTGCTTTAAGGTGTTGACAATGTGTTTAGTGAACTGATTGAATGTGTTTCTTGTACTTTCTTTTTGTAGGATGCTTTCTAATTTGAATGGGTCTATATTGAGCATATTGCATGTGTTTATGTGAGTGAAGCGAGCGTTACTGTAGTGAGGACAATCAGTTAGCAGATGGTGGATGCTCGGAAACTATTACAGCAACCGGTAAACGTTGAGTTTGGTCGCGAACGTTCAACAATCATTTTTGAACGTCAGCTACATAATAATATACGTGGCGTGGTTTATCTGGTGGCTCTAGCACCCTCATCATCATCATTTTAGCCGAAAGACGTCTATTGCGGGAACAAAGCCTCCCAAAAAGGGGTATATGCATCACAGTAGTGGTGGTAGCTTTATCGCAGGACGCTGCTGTCCGTCTTGCGTTATTGCACTTACTACTGTCCTCGTGGAATGGCATTGATATTTAGTAAGCTATGCTTTTCCATGAGTCTATTTCGTTTCGAGAAGACTGGGAATCAGCATCGGTACCAAGCTGGTTCCCAGTCTTTTGTCAATTGGTAGCAAAGTGTGAGAAGTGTGTCGGCGGCAAACCCTGCGCTTAGGTTAACGTAGCTTACCACCGCCGCTTAATTATGGCAGCCATCTTTGGCAAGCATTTTATAGCTGACGTTGCCGCAAAGATTCTGTTTACTTTCCTTGAGAACCGACAAAAAATTACCGTCTAATTGGTAAGTTTCTCCAAAGATTAATAATGTTGGAGAAAAGTTACGAAACGAATGGTCACGTTCAAGTAGGAACAAGACGAATGCCAAACAGTCGTTAACAAATTAGGTACCGTTCCAAAAGACAATTACTTACATAAGGTATTTGACTAACTTAGAACCCGAACGCACTAGCGGTCAGCCGCGGGAGCGGGTAGCCGCGCGGTTACAGTTTGATATACAACCGCCTGTGATTGTATAGCGGTTAAGTGCGTACAATCACAGGTGGTTGCATATTAAAATGTAAATGCGGCTAGCCGCGCAGCTAGTGCGTTCGGGCGCTTACACTAGAAACCAAAAAATGCTCGATTGTCTTCGCAGTTAATCATTGTATTTTGTAACACTTGTAGTGGCTTACGTCGCGGGCAGGTTGCGAGCCGGCGTGGCAGCGAGTGGCGACGTGCGAGCAGTAGCAGGCGCGGCAGCCGGCGGGCAGCGCCGCGCTCAGCCCGAAGTAGCCCGCCGCGCACGTGTCGCAGCGTTCGCCAACCACGTTCATCTAGTGATAATAAAATTGTGAGTGAAGTCTCTTTATCTCTCGACAGGTTAGATTAAGGTGCAGAATCATTTTGTTCGTCGAGATATGCTGCAAACCTAATTCTTACGCCTATTTAACTAGAGTAATTGAAAATACTAGCGGCTATATTTTGAAAGGTAGCCTAGTGGATCTATATTCTCTAGAACAGGTATATTTGAAATTAGGTATGTAGCATATCTAAATTAACGAAATAATTCTGGCCGAATTAAAACGGCCGATGGTACCTTGCTCACGCTCGCACGCTCGTTTGAGGCGGAACGTGACACATTTACAAGCGTGCAGCCGACATTAATCGATTTATAAGATACTAGCTTCGCGCGGTGCAATGTTGCCTACCCTCTCCTATTCGTCTTAGCGTGATGATTATACATATATATAGCTTAAAGTCTTCCTCGATATCTTTTATAGTTTAGGCAGCGTACGCAAAATAAGTAACTTTTCTGATTGATATTTTACACCTTGTGTCTGAAAAACCCAAATATCTTACGGAACCCTATTTTTTCCAAAATAAAATATAACCTATGTTACCCGTGGATAATGTAGCTTTCGAATAGTGAAAGAAGTTTTAAAATCGGTCCAGTAGTTATTGAGCCTATTCATTACAAAAAAACAAACAAAAAAAAAATATTACCTCTTTATTAACTGACTTCCAAAAAAAGGAGGAGGTTCTCAATTCGTCCGGATCTTTTTTTTTATATTAGATTAGATTATCACGTCAAAATCACACTTTTAACTACACAACACTCACCTTACACTCGCACACGTCATCGCAAACTCTGCTAGGGTCTACGATACCCCGCGGGTCGCACTTGCAGGCCGGCGTGGTGTCGGGCACCAGACAGTTGGGGAACACGGCGGTGGGGTCTTCGCAGGATTCGCATAGAGAGCCGGCGAAACCACGGTTGCAAGTGCATAGTATACGGTGCTGCTTGCGGTCCCATTCGCAAGATCCTGGTATCGAATAATGAGATTATAATTTAATATTTGAGATCTGAATCTATTATTTAAGGACGATTTGGAGCAAACTGATTAACACTTTCACGGACAGTAATCGTCTACAAACGTTATAACAATAAAACTTTTAATGTGTCTCGTATATTGTCCGGGAATCGGTTAAGGAAAACTCTAACTGAATGACATTACTTATAAACTCGTCAATGAGGCTTGCAATCAATTGTGATTAAAGTAATAGCTTAGTTACATTTTCGTCGAAAAAGAAAAGGATAGAATAGGATATTACGAGAAGAAAACTAAATAAAGTGGTGTTGCAGTTTGTAGAAATCTTAATGTGTACACTTGAACAAAAGTGTACATACTGTAGGGCGTGGTGTATAAACAAATATCTCGTAGGCGCGAGACATAATAGGAAAGAGGATTTAAAAAGAAATAAGGAAAACTGCTCACGTGTAGGTACCTAATAGATAACTCAGTTTACAATCGAAAAATTAAAGGAATATAGTCAACAGTGAAGTTTGTCTAGTCGTCTTCTTGTAATCTCCTATACTAGAAAAAGTTCCAATATCACGCCTATTCAACATGGAAATCAAATTTAGGACTTTATTTATTATTATCTCTCGTCAGCACGGGGTCTAATTTGAACCCCGGACCTTTGTCAGGCTTGCGCGGGGACATGTGGGGTCCAACACGTAGAGGCCCTTTCGAGAATTTTGATCTACTTTGTAATGGGTTATATTCGGCGGGACCTCTCTCTGACTGCATCAATAGTTAATACAGGCACAGACAGACCCCGCAGAATATAATGGGACTATTGTAATGATAAGTGATTCGCCAAACTTTGGGCTATGGTGGTGAACTGGGGGGACTAGCTGGCTGGGCCTATGGAGTGAGATCCGGCACCTGCCTATATTCAACATCTCACATTATCGAATCCTACTTTAGGCAGGTGGTGACTCGCCTCTCCTTGGTGGGCCCCCCAAACAGCCAACCCGATGGTCGACAGGGGGCAACACTGTTGAGAGAGGCTGGGGGTGTCGAGAGGTGTGGCCCCGGTTTCACCATCACGAGCGAGTAATCTCGAGCTCGGAGCGGGCTTCCCCGCTATTATGCCTTTAGACACTTCCACCCCCGAGTGTATGGCTCTTTCAGAAATTTAGACAACAGCCTATTATCTAAATTTCTGCAAATGCCATACCTCTAGCGCCCCACTCTGACCGGCCAATGAAGGCAAGCCAGAGGTGAGAGACCTGATGCTCTGTCCGGCCGTACCTCTGTGTGGTGGACGAGGCGGAGCCCAGTTCTCTCGGAGGAACTCGAGATGATGGTAGGGGGTGGTGTCGCTACTCACCAACAGCTCGCCACAAGCTGCTCTGCCCCCATTATTATTATTATTATTATACCGCGATTTACTATTGACGTAACTTCATGTCATAATGTAATCACCGAACTGGTAGAGGTAGGTAAATGCATGCATTCAATCATACATGCAAATACCCACGATTCGCTGGTTACGTTTTGACCCTTGTAACAGGTGGCGAGCCTGTTGACATCTCCGGGCACGTTACCAAATTTCGAGGTACTGGGAAATTTCCAGAGAATGGGAAAATCTCAATAGAACCAGAGTCAAAGGACTTTCCACCATTATCTCTGATAACCCCTTACCCGGGAATCGAACCCAGGACCTCAGCGTAGTAGTAGTCGAACTTACTATTACCTTCAATACGACAACTAATACTATTATGAAAATATAATAATCGAATGTTTACATACCATCAGAACCCTCAGGGTCACAGTCGCAAGGTAAACAAGGTCCATCTGGCAGAGCGTTGTAGTACCCCACGAGGCAGCGATCGCAGAGAGGTCCAGCTCGATTGTCCTGAAAAACATACCAAAATAATAATGAGTATCGCTCGACCCTAACTAGAGATACCTAACTGTTAGAATACCAGTAATATTATCTATTTTTTTTTATTTAATTGAAGTGGTAAACAAGCATGCAGTACACATAGATGTTAAGTGATGACTGCAGCCTATAGACACTCACACAAAGATCAAGGTCAAAATGTAGATGCGTTACCACTCCTGAGGCTTTAGGCCTCAGGAGTGTTGTGCTTCTGTGCCGGAAATTACAGGGCTGTACATTACCACCTAACCGGAACACGATAGTGCTGAACACTACCATTTAGCGGCAAGTATACTAGGTAATGCGGTGGTGCCTACGCCCACGAGCTCCGTCACTGGAGCTCTACCACCACTAAAATCTACACAGCGACACTACTTCTTAAGTCTCCTAAGTTCGGCTACGCGCAATCGTGTTTCTTTTAGATCTAAGGCACCTTTCGTTCTGCAGCGTGTCGCCGGTCGCGTGTGGCGAGACCGGCGACACGCAGTACAAAAACGCTACCGGCAAGCACGCGGCACAATGAAAGCCACTATCGTCGCGCGCGTTTGCGACCGGCGACACGCTGCAGAATGAAAGTAGCCTAAGGTTCGGTTGCGCCAAATTATTTGTCAAAATTAAAGTTAATGTAAAATTTTTCATCCTCCTCTAATTGCTCTTACTCTCTAACTTTACGATAACTTTAACTTTAACAAAACTTTTGGTGCAACCGAACCTTAATGTATTAAAACTTATTAAGGAAACCAGCTCCACTTATCGCCATTTAACGACTTAGCATATCCATATACTTTTCTGTCATCGTTTGCACAAACACCACATTCTGCGCAGGCACTACAGGACTTCTCACAGTTGTAGTGCGGAGTCCACTGGCCATCTCTCAGCACTGAGAGCCATAAGTTGTGTGTACCCGGATAACCTCCAGCGTGTATTGAAGTTGCCACACGGGTCAACTGAAAGCATTCAAGTCCCTCGTATCCCAGAGAGGAAATTAAATACGAATACGCTTACACTCACAGCCCCGCAATAGTTATAGCACTGAGTCGTGGTTGTTGTTGCACACACACAAACACCCAGACCCGAAACAAGTATTTGTAGGCCATATAGATACTTTTTCCGGCCCCTTCGCATCAAACCGTCATCTCACGCCGACCGACAGGGTCGTCAAAACAGTTATATGGCATTGTATACACTACTTTTCTATTTATAGTGATAAAGATATCAGCTCCACTTACCGTACAATTAACACACAGCATAGCGCCAGTATCATCATACGCGCAAGCACCACGCTCCGCGCAAGCGCAGCGAGACTCCTCGCAGTCGCGGTGTGGAGTCCAATGGCCTCCGCCACAGCAGCGCTGACAGTGTGCCCCACAGGTACCATGTGTACAGTCGCATTTGGCACCCTGTAACATTAGGATAAAACCACATTAATACATGAATGAGAGTATCGATGTAAAAACTAAAAAAGGCATGCTCCAACGGTTCGGGCATATACAAAAAAATGTCGGATGAGATACAATGCGAATGTCGATGGTTGCAGAGGCGCCGGAAGACCAAGACTGACCTACCATGGCCAAATAGGTCGAGTACTGACTTGTGGTGAAGTCAAAAGTCTTAGAAATCGGCGTGCATGTATGAAGAGAATGATGAATGTAGATGAGGCTCGGGAGGTGTGTCAGGCCCGGGACATCTGGCGATCCACACACTCTGACTACCCCTTTAGGGACTTTGGTCAAGCATTTCTTGGACAATATCTCATGCGAATGCATCGTTAAAATAATAATCTTGTGTATGTCTCACAGGAAATAGTCGTAACGAAGAAACAACTGGCTTTTAAGCCAAATGCGCCAGGCTTAATGACTGTAGTTAGTCCAGCAGCGGCGTGGCAAAATATACGGCATGCGGCACTCTCTCACCCATGCCGACGTGCATGTGCGGCACCAGCTGACGATCTAGGAAGGGGAAGGCACTTTGTGTCTAGAAAGAAGCATAAGGCAGGTTGGTATATGTAAAGCAGATATCAGTCATTAACATTGTAAATTAGGCTATTTCATGACTCTTGAAGGGAAGGCAAGCCATGTTTACCGTCTTATATACTCGTCTCCACAAACCTTGTGATCAACCGTGCAGTGCTTGGCGTGGCCGTGGCAGATGCACCGCGCCGCCACGGTCAGCTCCCGCACGGTGTAGTACTGGTGGCTGGCGGCGTGGGCGGCGCGGAAAGATATGCGCACGCGCCGCGCGGGCACGCCTTCACCCATTCCTACGTGCATCTGGAATTAACAATTGGGTAGTTGATTAAGTCTGAAAACAATAATTTGGAGTTATAAATAACATAAAACAGTCAAAAACTCTTTCTCTACTGACACTAAGAATCGGAAATTCTTTCATCATTGACTGAGTCACTGAGTCACTATCTGTTAGTCGGCCTACACTGCCTTCAGCAAAGCTCGATCGCAAACTCGATTCCCATCTCGATACGTCACTTTCAAAATCTTGTCAAGAGTGCCAATTAACTCGATCGATCGTGTGTACCAAATTTCATTTAGTAACATAAAATTCCACCGCGATCGAGTCAGATCGTGCGCTAGAGTAGCATTCAAGAGTACCAATTGGCCAGTTTTCGATCCCAATCGTAAATCTTGATTGGAATCGAGAGTCAAGAGTAAGCCTACTGGGGGCCGATCGCCTATCAAAACAATTTGCTCTTAAGTAGGTATATACCTGCGGACGACAACTCTTCCAGGAAAAAGTTATGTGGTACGAAACTGATAAGACGTTGTCATAACCGAAAGCTAAACGAAAGCATTTGAGTTAGGCTGTCGGACCCTTGTCATACAAAACTGAAAGGAGATGTTGCGAGCTCGGCCCTGGTTCGTACATGTCCTCAAAAAATGGGTAAATTATAGAAGAATCCGAAAAAAATACAATTAATTTATTCAAGAACATATTTTAGAGTTACCACCACATTTAATTCAAACGATTTTATCATTTTCAACCATGTTCAACACGGCGGCGATACAGCCAACGCTTGGTATCAATCGATTTCGATAGTATTTATAAAATATTTATTTTCTCCAAGTACTAGATAATCAAAAAACAATTTAAAAAACGAAAATGTCAAAATGACATCGTCCGCCATATTCGCCATGTTGGTTTTGAGTTGCAATTCTAACTTCAAATAATGTTTTGTAACTGCAAACAAAGCTAAATAAGTGAAAATATGCAGTAAAAACGTTTTTATATTGATTTTGCCTGTTTAATGATATTGTGTACAATACATGGCCGGAGGTCCATACATTTTTGCAACATCTCCTTTGGCATGTATGTTTCTAGGTAGGGTTGTAGAGGGAAGAAAGATTATTACGAACTGTATGTTACCACCTGACCTGAACATAATAGTGCTGAACACTACCATTTAGCTGCAAGTACGTCATGTAGTGGCCTACGCCCGCGAGCTCCGTAACTGCTCTACCACCAGTACAACTTCTCACTTTCAAGTCTTGTGATTATTATTTGGTGTTGAAATAGGTAAGTGTAAATTTATTTTTGTTTATCAGAGACGAAACATCATTATTAATTATTGATGACAACATCACTTCAATAATAACAACGATAAATGTAACGAATGGAATGATTCATCAGTAAGACTCCTATCTACTCAATAATTTAGAAGAAAAGAAGAAGAAAAACTCTTTATTGATGCAGTCGAGAGACACACATACGAGACAAAAAAAATATTTGAGAAAATAACTAAAAAAAACTTAACTGAGTGTAAGTAGAAACTACTGACTACTTACAGATTTATATATAAATAACCACCCTCAACAACTGTTATATAATATTAAAAAAACCCTCCCTTACACTATCAATAGCAAACAATGTCTCACGACTGCACCAAATAGCCTCCAGTTCAGCATAATGTCAGGCTGAAGCCCGACGCTGGTTTTCAACCAGAAGCTATTTGGTTACAAATTACATTGCAAAATGTTCTGCTACAAATAGTAATTTCCGACACAGGGACATAACACCTTAGGCCTCAGGAGTGGTAACGCATCTGCATTTTGACCTTGGTCTTTGTGTGGGTTGCTATAGGCTGCAGTCATCCCTTAACATCAATGTGAATTGCATGTTTGTTTACCACTTCCACTACATTAAAAAAATGTGAACTGCATATTTTCTTACCGACAGCTATAATTTGTTTTTAAATTACATTTTTCGGTCACAAGAAATAGTGTTCTAGATTTTCCATACCTCTCCATTCTCCAAAGGTCGTGGGCTTGCGAACTGAGTGGAGCATGTAGTCTTATCAGCTCGACTGGTTCTCGGTGCCCTGGCTTTCCTCCGACGTCTCTCCGGTCTCAAGTCCCAGAGACTACGGCAGCGCTCCCGGTCTCCGAACGCGCGGACCATTCGCCAATCATCTCCGGTCTCCGAGGGAGAGACTTCGAGAGACCAGGCCAAGGGGCGTGGCGACGGACCCGATTTGATTATGATGTGCAGTAACTCCATTTTCTGTGAAATAAGTGTAGGATGGTCAACGAAGATAAAATAGGGATCAAAATTTACAATGGTGATCTCTGATCACTGATATCATCATATATGGTAAAGGAGAAAAAAAATCGACCATTGTAGAAATTAAACTTGCGGATTTTCTCGCGTATACAACATTCCCAAACTTCTTCTTACACACAGGGTGAAGAAACGCATACGCGAGAAAATCCGCAAGTTTAATTTCTACAATGTATGAAACTCGCGAAAACCTACGAAAACGTTAAAAATGGACAAACTAATTAGTAATAATCGATTGCTGGTTATTAGCTTATAATGCTTAATATGCTTATATAGATATAAGCATGTAGTATATATGCAAGCATGGAGTTTATAATGTATTCGGCAAAATTTTAGAACGTTCAAGTTTAAAACTTGAAATGATACCGAGGTTTTTATTTTAGAGATCCATTTCCCATCAATCAGCTATGACCATAGAGCAACGCCGGAGGGGAGTAGCCATATGCAGGCTTTCCCCTCTGTCAAAGTACAAGCCCAAATGGGCCTATACCTGTCGCCTAGATGTTTAAATGTATGCGTGAAATTGTTTCTGTATTTTGTTAAAATTAAGGTGTGAGTTTCGTAGTAATAGACGATTTTTGTAATGTGCGTGTGTATCGCACGCATTTACCCCCGCAAAAGATGACAGTATGTTTTGCATCGGTAATACACGCTATGGCTACTCCCCTCCGGTCCGCCGCGACCGGTGGGCCGCGTTGCTCTATGACTATGACTAATACGATACTTTGTGAGGCAATCTTTTATGACATTAATAAGAATCTACTAGAAAACACGATGCTCATGAAATGAAAGTCCACTCAACAATAAAGATAATAATTATTTAAGTGCAGGCATCTCAATGAAAGATGAGGTAAAATTTAATGGAACAAAGGTAGGAAGGTACTCGTTAGAGACCCGCACCTTCAGGTTTAAGTTTCGAAGTGGTGTATTGTAAAAAAGCGGCCAAGTGTTAGTGCTGGGCTCCGTACCTCAGTACATTTTGTATGTCTATCGACTATTACTCGTAAACTTGTTAAGTCTATTTAGCTGCGATAGTTTTCCTTTTAACTTAATTATATGTTTGTATTAGTTTTATAGTGAAATGAAAAATCTTAAATGAATATAGGTATTACTACAGGCCCGCACCGGCTTAGCACGGGTGCATTTTAGATACTAAGATAACATTGCGACTATAAATTTAGATGTAAGCTATCTATCCAATCAAATATCTATAAAATCAAGTTGGATCAAGTCACCGGGCCAGATGGGATACAGTGCAAAGTTTGATTAAAATCGGTTAAGTAGTTTAGCTGCCTCAGTAGCGTAGTGGTGGCAGGCCACTACTATTACGCTGGAGGTCCTGGGTTCGATTCCCGGGTCGGAGACTATCAGAGAGAACGGTTTAAAAATCCTTTATCTCTGCTTCTATTGGGATTTTTCTATTTTCTGGAAGTTGCCTAGTACCCCGGAGTTTGTTAATGTGCCCGGAGATAGCAACAGGTTCGCCACCTGTTACATGGGCCAAAACGTAACCGGCGAGTCGTGGGTGTTTGCATGTATTTACCTCTGCCTACCCCTTCGGGGATTACAGGCGTGAAGTTACGTTTTAAGTAGTTTAGGAGCCCATCGCGGACAACTTGCACACCGTGTGCCTTTTGATCTAACATAATGGATAGGATAGTTTATATTAATATCTTAATTTATAATCGAAATATCATTTTAATATCTAAATTGCACCCTTGCAAAGCCGGTGCGGACCGCTAGTAGAAGTATAAATAGGAAGGTATTTATATTATTTATTTGCCTACCCTAATGGTACATGGTTCGAGAGCAGCAGCCCTGCAGCAAGCAGACGGATACCAGACTATCCTTCAGATACGGAACCCCAAAAATATGAACAAATAAAACAAACCGTGAAGGTATGAGTTCGTGTCTTTGTTATTATCATGTGCACATGAAAACTAAGAGATGTTTACAAAGTGTATTAGTTTTTTCGAAACATGTTCCATGATGCGTTGATAATGTTGTTTCACACTTTGCTTTAATTTTTACAGCTTTAAAAACGTGAAAGCTGGCTCTACTATTTTATACCTGTAGGTATTTCCTTGGTGATGAGTTGCGCTGATGTGAGGCTAGAATATAAACTCACAAGATGTTAAGAAAAAGTAACTTCACGCCTGTAATTCCCGAAAGGGTAGGCATGTAACAGGTGGCGAGCCTGACACCTCCACGCACATTACTCTCGTTCACACAAAGCCTCTTTTCTGCATCTTCATTACCTACGAACGTGGTCGGTGAGCGATACACCGCAGATTTTGCGAAGATCTCATCTCGACCTCGTTTAATGTACTCTGATGCTTTTTCCTGCATTTTGAGCCAGAGGTAAAGGATTTTACACCTTTATGTCTGGTAGTCCCCGACCCGGGAATCAAACCCATCAAACCCTATCCTGGGTTTGCTACCATTGGACTACTGAGGCAGTTAAATCGAACTAGATCCATAAGTTCTGATATTCATCATCATTATCATCATTCAACCGCAAGAAGTCCACTGCTTGACAAAGGCCAAAGATTGCCACAACGAACGGTCCCGGGCCGCCCTTATCCAGCGATTGCCCGCGACCTTCACCAGGTCGTCGGTCCTATTAGTATTAGTATGCTTCGTCTTCCAGTATGACATTGACACAGTATAAAAATAATTCTTTAAATTGTTATATTCGTATCTGTTTAAATTATTTCGCATTAACACATGCTTGTGAAATATATTTTATTTTAAAGAAAAATGGAAAGAAAAATTTGACTTCAGGCGAGGCTCGAACTCGCGACCTACTGGGAATCTAGTCCAGCCGCTCTTCCAATTGAGCTACTGAAGCCCTGCCCGATTTGTCAAATCTTTCCTTCACATCTATTGCATTGCTTTATGGTAGCAGTAGCGCCATCTATTACCAACTATGCTAGTTAGGCAACCGATATAATAGACTTTTCAGTTTATTGAATATCGTAAAGAAGTCGCTTTTACCCTTAATAATTGTTTAAATTATTTCGCATTAACACATGCTTGTGAAATATATTTTATTTTAAAGAAAAATGGAAAGAAAAATTTGACTTCAGGCGAGGCTCGAACTCGCGACCTACTGGGAATCTAGTCCAGCCGCTCTTCCAATTGAGCTACTGAAGCCCTGCCCGATTTGTCAAATCTTTCCTTCACATCTATTGCATTGCTTTATGGTAGCAGTAGCGCCATCTATTACCAACTATGCTAGTTAGGCAACCGATATAATAGACTTTTCAGTTTATTGAATATCGTAAAGAAGTCGCTTTTACCCTTAATAATTGTTTAAATTATTTCGCATTAACACATGCTTGTGAAATATATTTTATTTTAAAGAAAAATGGAAAGAAAAATTTGACTTCAGGCGAGGCTCGAACTCGCGACCTACTGGGAATCTAGTCCAGCCGCTCTTCCAATTGAGCTACTGAAGCCCTGCCCGATTTGTCAAATCTTTCCTTCACATCTATTGCATTGCTTTATGGTAGCAGTAGCGCCATCTATTACCAACTATGCTAGTTAGGCAACCGATATAATAGACTTTTCAGTTTATTGAATATCGTAAAGAAGTCGCTTTTACCCTTAATAATTGTTTAAATTATTTCGCATTAACACATGCTTGTGAAATATATTTTATTTTAAAGAAAAATGGAAAGAAAAATTTGACTTCAGGCGAGGCTCGAACTCGCGACCTACTGGGAATCTAGTCCAGCCGCTCTTCCAATTGAGCTACTGAAGCCCTGCCCGATTTGTCAAATCTTTCCTTCACATCTATTGCATTGCTTTATGGTAGCAGTAGCGCCATCTATTACCAACTATGCTAGTTGGTAATAGATGGTTGCCTAACTAGCATAGTTGGTAATAGATGGCGCTACTGCTACCATAAAGCAATGCAATAGATGTGAAGGAAAGATTTGACAAATCGGGCAGGGCTTCAGTAGCTCAATTGGAAGAGCGGCTGGACTAGATTCCCAGTAGGTCGCGAGTTCGAGCCTCGCCTGAAGTCAAATTTTTCTTTCCATTTTTCTTTAAAATAAAATATATTTCACAAGCATGTGTTAATGCGAAATAATTTAAACAATTATTAAGGGTAAAAGCGACTTCTTTACGATATTCAATAAACTGAAAAGTCTATTATATCGGTTGCCTAACTAGCATAGTTGGTAATAGATGGCGCTACTGCTACCATAAAGCAATGCAATAGATGTGAAGGAAAGATTTGACAAATCGGGCAGGGCTTCAGTAGCTCAATTGGAAGAGCGGCTGGACTAGATTCCCAGTAGGTCGCGAGTTCGAGCCTCGCCTGAAGTCAATTTTTTCTTTCCATTTTTCTTTAAAATAAAATATATTTCACAAGCATGTGTTAATGCGAAATAATTTAAACAATTATTAAGGGTAAAAGCGACTTCTTTACGATATTCAATAAACTGAAAAGTCTATTATATCGGTTGCCTAACTAGCATAGTTGGTAATAGATGGCGCTACTGCTACCATAAAGCAATGCAATAGATGTGAAGGAAAGATTTGACAAATCGGGCAGGGCTTCAGTAGCTCAATTGGAAGAGCGGCTGGACTAGATTCCCAGTAGGTCGCGAGTTCGAGCCTCGCCTGAAGTCAAATTTTTCTTTCCATTTTTCTTTAAAATAAAATATATTTCACAAGCATGTGTTAATGCGAAATAATTTAAACAATTATTAAGGGTAAAAGCGACTTCTTTACGATATTCAATAAACTGAAAAGTCTATTATATCGGTTGCCTAACTAGCATAGTTGGTAATAGATGGCGCTACTGCTACCATAAAGCAATGCAATAGATGTGAAGGAAAGATTTGACAAATCGGGCAGGGCTTCAGTAGCTCAATTGGAAGAGCGGCTGGACTAGATTCCCAGTAGGTCGCGAGTTCGAGCCTCGCCTGAAGTCAAATTTTTCTTTCCATTTTTCTTTAAAATAAAATATATTCGTATCTTCCCGCCAAGTCGACTGTAGTGACAAGTAGACTGGCCTGGGGCCTGCCACATTAGCCAATTAGCCACTTTAGCGAATTAGAAGGCAACATACTAAAAAGTACTAAAAACTCATAACCATAGAGCAACATGGGCCACCGGCCGCGGCGGATGGAGGGGAGTAGTATATGTATTCCATCTTTTATTTTGCCGTATGCATATCCGGAACAGTCCTGCACGCATAAATGTCTTTGCCTTTGGCGGCGTCACATGCGTCATACTCGTGAACGGGTGCTGTTGGTGGGGACTGGTCTGTTCTGGTTTGCAGGAGCTACATCACATTTAGTAGATAGCAGTTTATTTGCATCTATGCTATGGACTTATTGATTTAAGCTCTCATTTAAAAGAGCTCTTACTGCGTTTGTTGGGTAGCGGAGTTCTTTTCAGTAGTGACTGCACTTGGAACTCTGCTAAGTGAATAACTTTGATCTTGACGAATAAGTTTTTCTTTTTCTTCATTTATCATCATTGAAGGAATTGAAAATTTTTGTGATTATTTTGTTTTAACCAAGTAGTTTAAATTCTAATTCTTAATTTACTATTAATATATGTTTTTTTTTTACTA